>JAWNLY010000065.1:1200000-2400000 GCA_035042045.1 Drosophila melanosoma | reverse complement strand
TGCTCCTCATGTTAATTGAGTTTATTGTTTTTTGGCGGTTTTGGTTGTTTTTTTTTCTGCTGTATTTTCTGCTGCTGCTGCTGCTGCTGCTGCTTCTGCTCATAATTAGGACTGCAAAACGTAATTAAATGTCAACTTTATGGCTAAGCTTGTCACTTTCATTTCATGAAATTCACAGAAACTATCTGATTTTCACTGGTGAATCCAATTATGTACAGTTGCCTGACTTTGATTTCTGATTCAGCATGTGGCAACTTAATGAATCGCCTTCAGTTCTAGGCTTAAATGGAAATCCATCTTTAGGCCAATTTAAAAAGCTAACAATTAAAGATGCTCAACCAAAATTTTCCATTCATTAAAAAAGCATTTAAAAATGATTTAATAAATGCTTAAACCAGAAGTCAACTTAAATTTTATTTGCATATTTAAAACTTATATTTTATACATTTGCTTCTAAGCCAAAATCTGAATTTAACGAATTTCTTTCTTTTTTAAACACTTGCAGTTGGTCGCAAATTGTTTGGCGGCTATCGCATAACTCCAAAACATTGTCGTGCCACCAAAACGCTGCCCAGTTCGGATCCCCGCTCGAATGGTCCCACCATCTGCATGTTCAATCACGAATGCGCACAGCGGGATGGCGAGGTGGTTGGCGCCTGCATGGATGGCTTCCTATTTGGCGCCTGCTGTCAGATACCGCAAACGCATGAGCTGGCCAGCACGCTGATCAATGATGCACAGAACGCTTACTTCCACCAGCAGCAGCAGCACAAGCAGCAACAGCACAAGCAGCAGCAGCAGCAACAAGCAGCAGCACAATCCTCATATGAGAGCTATGGGGAACAGCAACAACAGCAGCAACAATTGAGCGATGATCAGGAGAATCTTGATAAGGTGTATCAGCAGCTGGGCAGCACTGTCCATCAGAATGAGTTACCGAGCTACCCGAGCACCAGCTCGACGGCGGCAACTCAATCGTATTCTGGCAGCGTTGAGTTTGAGCAGGAGTCGGAGCTGCAAACGAACCAAGAAGCAATCAACTCCAATGAACTGAAGCCAACGGAGCAGCCACCTGCAATACATGTGCACAAGCATTCCGTGAAGATTAACACTTTCTCATCGCCGCCGAACAATGATGATTTTGTGATGCAGGTGCTGGCCACACTGCCGCCGGATCATGCAGATGATGTGATTACCTTTACCACCGAAGTGCCCACTAAGATAGCTAGCGGACATTTGGAACCGAGCAGCTCCGAGTCGAGCTCCTTTGAGGAACCATCTGCCACCAAGGCGCAAACGCCAACGACCACATCCAGGCCAAGGCATCAGCCACAAGTGAAACAACCAGTTAAAACCCAGGCAAAGCCTGGTCCGCAGTTGGCAGAGGCAATGAAGCGTCCAGTGCAGCAGATAAAGCCCAAGCCAAAGCCTGCCCAGCACACCAATGTCCATCATCACAATCATCTCATCTTGGATGGCGGTGAGTTTACACACAGTGACATTACACATCCCGGCGCAGATGCTGATCTGGTCGAGGATCTGCAATTCTCCACTGGCTATGGCCCACAGCCGGTCTATGTGCAGCCACCAAAGGAACAGCAGACACAGCCTCCATCGCAGAGCTACATCTCTTCCAGCAGCAGCAGCACACAGCCCAGTGCATCAGCTGAAGATAAATATGTACTGGTGCCCACCTACAACAATGAGAAGCGTCCAGTCATTGCGCACTCTAATCCCACCACGGTTTCCTCGATAACGACACACGTGGATTCCATAGAGTCGATTATACTGCAGTTGAACAATAGCAATCATGGACCCAGCTACAATGTGGTCAGTCAGCAGCAGCAACAAACGCCTCCTTATGTTTATACTGCCCAGGCTGATCCCACCGAGACAACAGTGGCTCCCAGTTATTATTCCGAGCAAAACAATACACCAGATCAGCAGGATTATGGTTATACGACCAGTGCCAGCGATGAGCCTGGCTACGATAAACTTTCCCCGATGGAGGATGACTCTAGTCAGTCGGGTGCTGAGCTATCAACGCTGCAGCCCAGCTACAATAATGAGGATGAGTCTTCGGTGCTGGACGAGCACACATTGCCCTCGAATACGTATCATGATGCCAACGAACCGGATGCAGCTCACACCTCTGATTTTAACAAGATGCCTGTCATGGGCATTGCCTATCCTGTGGACATGTCCTACATTGAATCTGAGTCTGGCCAGGCAGATAATGGCTATGATCAGCTCAGCAGCAGTTCGCTGGAGGCCAACACGGAGATCAACTTTGAGAAGATAACAAACACGTACACGGAGACACCACCACAGCCATCGCCCACCTATGCGCGACCATCAACTCCAAATCGTCCTGTTGCATCCTACATTGGCATGGTGACCATGCAGCACTATAGTGATCCGCTGCCCGCCGAGGTGTCTGTCTCCTCGCATACCACCAAGGTGCAGGCGCAGTACGACGAAACATCCTCTGGTTATCAACAAAATCAGAAACTACCACAGGCAAGTCCAGAACCCACAACTAGCTACCTGGGCTCAACAACGACAACGCAAGCACTGCGACCACAATACGATAATGTACCGGAGAGTTCCTCGCTGCGCCCCGTTCTGATCACAGCCAGTCCCAAGCCACGGCCCAAGCCAAGCACCAAAAAACCGCCAGCCAAGAAGCCAGTAAGTCAAAAGAAACCAACAAACACCAGGAGACCCATTCAGCAGCCATCGAGCAGCAGCTACAATACGGAGGAATCACCCATAACGCACATTCAAGTGAAGCAACCTGGTAATAACTACAACACAGCACCACAACAGTCTGCCTCAAGCTATGATCAGCCAGCGGCGTCGAGCACCAGTTATGACTCGCCGGCAACTCCCACTTCCAGCTACGATCAGTCTGCATCCGCTTCAGTCTATGATCAGCCGGCAGCTCCTTCTTCTAGCTATGGTCAGGCTGCAACTCCTACAGCCAGCTATGATCAGCCTGCTGTGAGCTATGATGCCTCCCCGCCAGCTCAGTACGGTAAGCCCGCCACTGTTAGCTATGATGAGCCTGCTCCAGCACCCGCTCCTGCTTATGAACAGCCCAGCCCATCTGTACACACGTCCAACAAGAAGACCGCCAGCTCGCCAACACGCAAGCCCGTTTCGTCGAAACCCATTTCGACCAGCTATGTAACAGGTCCAACCACGCCCCGACCACCAGCCACTGTGGACTATCATTACGATAAGGTGCCACCGCTATTTATGGCCGACGATAAGCTGGACGCGTTCATCCAAAGCACCGCTGAGAACATACTGGGTTCCACGCCAGGCAACTATCAGCCACCCTTGTTCGCCACTGCGTCAACGCCCATCCACATCCAGCAGCCCACGAGTAACTATGGTGGCCACAAGAAGCCCGGCTTTGCGGCCAAGCCAACAAAGTCCACAGTGCTCATAACACCCAAGCCAACGACTATAAATCTGCCCAGTTCGAGCAACTATGATGACACCAAGCTGCCAGCAACGACAAACTCCTACATCTATGGACCGAGTGTTACGCGTCGTCCACCTACATTGGTTAGCTCGAATGACTTTGAGGATCCGGGCTACTTTGGCATGCCAGGTGCTGGCAGCAGTCCCGTTCACCTGGCCTTCACACAGTCTACCACTGAAGCCATATACGGTGTGCCCTCCGATGACAAGCCTGCCTTCCCTGGCTATTATGGACCGACACCCTCCTATCCGGCATTCTCGGTGCCTGGGGAAAAGGTTGGCCAGCATATTGTCGAGGAGACATACACCTCACCCAATGATTTCAACAACTTCCCGCCGGTGCGTAATCCAAATCTGAACATGTCCGCCGCTTCGAGCGCCGTCACCAGCGACCTCGAGCTGTCGACACCCGCCTTCGTTGAGGATATTGTGCTGAAGGATAAGATGCATACGTTGGTGCATAAGCTGGTCGCGTCCCTGCAGGGCAACTTCGAGGCACTTGCCGATATGATTGATGACAACAACAACACAGCTTCCTCGTACGCCGCAGGCTCGCCGAGCACCACCAATGTGAACCGGAAAACCACACGTAAACCAGTACGCGTTGCAAGCACTGTCAAGCCCAAGGCAACCACTAAGAGACCAGTGACACGCGTCAGCACCAAGGCGCCCAACAAGAGGGTTACAGTCACCACGACACGCAAACCAGTGGTGAACCGTCGCACCACAGTTCCGCCACGCACCACTAGCCGACGTCCCGCCTCCAAGAAACCAACGAAGCGCATTGGTACCACACCAAAACCCACTACGCGTCCCGTCAACGACGACCTGGTGGATGAGGAGGATGAGGACGATGTCAATCCCAGTCCGTTTGAGAATGAAATCGACCAGGGATCCACGCTCAGCTCGTACGGAGGTGCCAATGGACGCAAGATACGTAAGTGTTGAGAGTTTTAAAGTATGGACGAAAGCAGAGACCCCAAAAAAAAAAAAACATACTGTCACTCTCTCGCTCACTCTCTCTCTCTCTCTCTCTTTCTCTCTTCTTTGTTCTCTCTCCTGTCTCTAACAACTCATGCACATTTGTTAATCTCAAAAATCAAAAATCAAAATCACCCTTTATCCAATGTATTGTCCCTAACCTTACGATTGCATTTTGATCATTCCAAAAATATAGCACGTCGCCGCCTCAAACGGCCTGTCCGCAGGCAACGCCATCATTGATATACCCCAAATCGCTATCCAGTAGTCACATAGCTAGTTCTAATATCCCTATCCCATAACCCTAACCCCTAACCCCTAACCCCTAAAACCCATCCAATTCATGCATTGTCCAGCAAAACATTCGCTATTCTCCCCTTTGTGTTTTTTCTGTATCTCACTGGCTGTCAGTTTTTGACACCAGCTTGCTCGCTCGCTCACTCGCTCTCTCACTCTCTCGCTTTGTGAACACTCCCTACTCCTAACCTCACATTTCACTCCCCATCAACAGAATGCGGCGTTCGTCCACATGTCAAATCCGGTCGCATTGTCGGCGGCAAAGGCTCCACATTTGGCGCCTTTCCCTGGCAGGTACTGGTGCGCGAGTCCACCTGGTTGGGCCTCTTCACCAAGAATAAATGTGGCGGCGTCCTAATCACTAGTCGTTACGTCATCACCGCCGCACATTGTCAACCTGGGTAAGTTAAATACCACTAAAATCAGAACATAATTCTATTGCTAATCGCACGCTTTTCATTAGTTTCTTGGCATCTTTGGTCGCTGTCATGGGTGAGTTTGATATATCTGGTGATCTGGAGAGCAAACGACCCACAACCAAGAATGTCAAGCGCGTCATTGTCCATCGCCAATACGATCCGGCCACCTTCGAGAACGATCTAGCCCTGCTCGAAATGGACAGCCCTGTGCAATTTGATACGCATATTGGTAAGTAGTTGTGGCATTTAATAGAAAAGAAAATCACTGAAAAACCCACTTTTACTTAAGAAAATCGTGAAACTGAGTTGCTTACTATAGCCTAACTTAATTCTATGAAATAATCAATATTAAATATAACAATTAAATAATTATGTCGCATGCTAAAATCAAAGTTTGTTGTCGGAGATGCCTTTTCTATTAGCTGATGAAAATGTGCAAAGATAATTTTCTAATTCCATTTTCTCAGCAGTTACTCAACAATTTTAATTAACAATTATCTGATTTTGCCCTTGCAGTACCAATTTGCATGCCCAATGATCTGGCGGACTTCACCGGACGCATGGCAACAGTGACCGGCTGGGGTCGTCTCAAGTACGGCGGTGGTGTGCCCTCAGTGCTGCAGGAGGTGCAGGTGCGTGTGTTTCCCAGTTTGTTTGATTATTGTTTGTACCATTTGTAGGACAGTATCAAGCTGTTAGCCATTATGGCATGCCATTTGGCCCGTTTAAAACTTTTAATTGCTTTCCCACACGCTACAGGTACCAATTATTGAGAACAGCGTCTGCCAAGAGATGTTCCACACCGCTGGCCACAACAAAAAGATACTCGGCTCGTTTCTATGTGCTGGCTATGCCAACGGCCAGAAGGACTCGTGCGAGGTAGGCAAACTTTTAATCATGTACCAGCTTTTATATATATAAAATATGTATTATCCTATGGCCGTTTTGCAGGGTGATAGCGGTGGTCCATTGGTGCTGCAGCGTCCAGATGGCCGGTACGAGTTGGCCGGCACCGTTTCCCATGGCATCAAGTGTGCGGCGCCCTATTTGCCTGGCGTTTATATGCGCACAACATTCTACAAGCCTTGGCTGCGCAGCATAACGGGCGTTAAATAAGTCACGCCCAGTGTCCAGGCCTCACAGCGAACTGTAAATAGAAGTAGGTTTAAAAGGAATACTTAAACATGGCTAAGCAAGCGAGAAGAAAGACAAGTTGAAACAACTTTTAAATTATTGTCTACATCGAACGTCGTCGCATTCACATATAAAACTCTTCAACCTGTCAATTTCCCTCACTTCCACTTCCATTTCCACTTCCATTTTCATTAGTTTAATTGGAAAATTGCATCAGCAGCAGCAACAGCAGCAGAAAAAGCGACACAAATTGAGCGCAATTACAGTTTGACAGGCCACTTACAGCAGAGTCGCCCTCAAACTGTCATGTGCATAATTTATGTTGCCTACTTTGAGGCGACGTCATTTTGAGTCTGCCCAACAAAGTAGTCTTAATGCGTTTAATTTTGTAATGAATCAAGTAATTTATGAGACCCTGTAATGCAATAATAATTGTAAGGCATATTTATTTTAATGCTAAGTTTATTTATTTATTTTTTTAATATTTATTATTGAGCTGACGCTATTTTTTTTGTATTTTCTTTGATTTAACTAAAAACTTGAGAAATGCGTTTTGAAATATTTTGATGATTATTTTAATATTAATATCAATTGTTAGTTTTTATAGGCAAATTGTTGTTATGTTAAAGAGAAAATTGAAAATAAGTGTGAGCGAGAGCAAATGTTTTTAGTTCAATTGAATTTACTTATTAATTAATTTATTCTAATCTATAGGATATATGCAAATATATCTATACAAATTTGTTAGCAACTTAAGCGCTAAAACGAACAAAACGAACACAAAAATATGATGAAATAAACGAGAGTAAATTAGTGAAAATGCTTCATTTATTTTTTATTTTAAAGATGACTTTCAACGAATGTAAAACATGGATTTCTTTATTCCGAATTTTTAGATTTACGGCGTGCTTTTTAAATTCTGCCAATTCTCGTTCTAATAATAGTTGTGCTTATTAAAAATTATTGATTCCATGCAAACATTTTTCGAGAGCAAAATAACGAGGACAACAAAAAAGCAAGTAGCAAATCAAATCATATCAGATGAAATTGGATTTGGAGTGGAATGCAGCCAAATTGTAATGCACAGCGCATAAATCTTGTAAAATCAAATGAAGCCAATACAATTCAAGGTTACAAAGAGGAATATAGATGCAAAATGCATAGTATTGTCCTTGACATCCGCCCACTCCCACTTTAAGTATCTGAAACATGGTTGAATTTCCGCTCGCCCAGTGGAAAACTGTGTTTGCCGTAGCCGGGTTGTGCCACAAAGAATATGCAATATGCAATGCATGGCAGATTACCTTCAATATTACTACAAGTTTGTGCACTAACCTTTAGCTCCAACTCCCTATGGCAATAAATTGAACTGCATAAGAAGGCAAATGTCAGAACACTTTTAGCTCGCTCCGCGAATGCGTTAGCTGAAGAAACCTTGCCCTTAATCGATTTGACTTTTAAACTTATAGCGGAGTTGCAATATAAACATTATTGGCATTTTTTTTTTATTTAAACATAATTCTAACGGTCGAACTATAAAAATATTATTGATATCAAAGTTGAGTGCTTGTCAATGCAAGGAAACTCTTGCATACAGGGTGCCCAAACTGAATAAGACAATCATATAATCTCAATAAACATAAAGAAATGTACTTAGATGAATTCTTGCTCAATAAGACTAATTATAATAAAGAATAGTAAAAACATCTAAACATCTAAGAAAATTACCACAACTGCACTACTTAAAGAAATAAATCAAATTTAACCAAGCTACAAAACAAAGCCCCAAATTTAAATTGTCCAGAAATTAATATTGTTCACATACTAAAATGGTCCACCAATTGAAAAATTCCACAAATTAAAATTGGCCACAAATTGAAACTGTCCACAAATTGAAATGGTCCACAAATTGAAATGGTCCACAAATTTTCAGCTGCAAATCAGCCATCAATTAGACTAAAACGAAGCTGCATACGAAATATGGATAAAGTTCCTATATTTAAAATTCGACGGTTGCAAGTCTGCCTAATACCTTTGGGAAGCTGTCAAATTTGCAGCTGAAGTGCTTGGCAGCTATCAAAGGATACGGGTACCCGGTGGAGTTGCAAGAACAAGCAGACAAGTGCTGGCTGTGACGTCATTCGTGCGCCTCGCCGATTCGTAGGCCTCGAAAGTTGGTTCACAGCGAGAGCTTCTGGCTTTTTAATTCATAAAAATGCACAGAGCTGGAAAAAGCTTGCGAAAAAAGCTCACGGCAGCAGCAGAAGAAGAAGAAGCAGCAGCAGAAGCAGCAGCAGAAGCAGCAGCGGCAGCCGACAGGCGACAGGTGTTGGCTGCTTTGGCCTCAGTCGCTGAAAGGACACACAGGCAGCAGCAGGTATACGAGCGCAACACATGCTGCAACTGTAAATCAGTTGGTGTGTGTGTTTGTGTGGGTGTGTTGTGTGATGTGTGTTTGCAATCGGAGTTGTGTTATTAAATTCATACAAGGTCCAGATGTGAATGTGGCATTAATCATACCAACTGCAATTAGCAGTATACATTAATCGTCTAAGCAAAAAACTAACAGACTAAAAGTCAGGCGGGTTTGCGTGTGTGTGTGTGTGTGTGTGTGTACAGGTGTTTGGTGTGCTTTTAATAACGCGATGAGTTAATTAACTTTGCTAACTGTCAGGTGTCATTTGTAAGCCAACAATAATCAACTCGCCGCCCATTTAGGCACATATGGGCGTGTCAGCTTCTAAAACGCACACGGCACGCTCTTTGGCCGGCCAACTTATCCAATTTCTTAACTGACAGCCAAAGGCTAAAGACCGTTTAACTAGCATTTACCATTTTATTTTCGTTCTCCAAGTAAGTCATCAAACTGTCGACGCTTGTCCATTTTTAGTTTGCCTTTTTCCTGCCCGATGACAGCAAAAGTGATAAGCTAAAAATATATTTAATTTCTCTATAGAAAAATTGTTCAGATGCTTGCCAAATTTTGTATAACTGAGATGATAGTAACCCGAATATTTTGCTCATTAAAATATATTATTTATGTGTTTATTCACCGTGTATACAAATTTCACGAAAATCATTTTCACTTTGCAAATAAAGTTATTTATGTTATCATGCATAATTCTCTAATTAGTTCAACTTTTCTCATTACTTTTAATGCAACTAAATTTGTAGCTTAAGGCATAAAAAATTGTTTTTGCATAGTTAAAAAGTTTTTTGGTTAGTTGCTAATTATTGAAAGTTGGGATTTTATTTTTTTTATTTTTGATAAATAAATATTTGATATTTAAATTTTGTTTTAATTACATATTTAACTTAAAATACCAATTAGTTTGTTTAAAGTTGTAAAAATCACAATTAGTTTAGATTAGTTAAGCTGATCTCTTATTATCAATAATCTGTTCTTTTAAAATATAAAATAAGTAAACTAAGGAATTTCTTTTCTTCTAACTAGATAAGTATCATCAAATATAATCCGAATGGACAGATAACTAATGCCAAATACCAAGTGTAATAAACTGAAAACATTTAGTTGACAGCAGTTGTTTTTACACTTATTTTATTAAGCCTTGTAAGCGCCAGACTTTGACCTTAACTTTGATGCTGATAAATAATTAGTATGATTTAATTATTCAATGGTACCCGAAAAGTTCCTTATTTTTGACTCCAACATTTTAGTTAAAAAAAAATTTCAATTACATTATCTAAAATAAATTTATCAAGTGACGAAAAAGTAAAGAAAATTATCAAAAAAAAAAAAAGTAATTAACAAAATGTCGAAAAAGGTTCTTTTCTTTGTTGCCTTGGGACAACTCTGTTAATGAAATTGATTCAAGGCGTTTCTTGGGTCAACATATATAGATACACCGTGGCAACCATCTATTTGGCGTGCTCGGTACCAGTTAATGACGTCACTCAGTATCTATATTTGAAAAGTAATACCTTAGCCACACCTACGCTCCACTTTGCTCCACCTGTAACTTGTAGCAGCTTGTTGGTTGGCCAGCCAAGGGAAAGGGGCCTCCGACCATTCTGTGGTGTCTATTGCAATGCATTATTGATGAGCTGCGCGAAAAAGTTTAGTTGGTTAAAATGTTTAATCGCTGCATTCCATTAAAAGACACTTGCTGCCCCATAAAGTGTGCAACACTTTGCGATAATGATAGCCATCGTGTGAGGCAGGCTTTTTTAAAAGTGTGTGTAAATATATTCAAATTTGTGTATGTGAAGAAATATGGTATTATATTTATATTATATTATAGCTTTTGTAAGTTTTAGATATAAATCAAGTTTAGCTCTAAAGCACCAAATTTTAGCCCACTTCAAAGGAAAAACATATTTGTATATATACATATATATATATCAATTTAATCTAAAATCAATACAATTCCCATTGCTAAGCTTTAATTAAGGAACTTAGTTTATGGTCATAATTAAGCAATATTATGCTAGTAATAATTAAGATCTCTAATAATGATTTCTATGTCAGATAAATAGCACTTTAGTTGCAACACTTGCCCACCGTAATAGAAGGAGCAACATAGATAAATAAATAAATAAATATCTGAGACTAATTATAGATATACAGAACGAGTCAACCTATATTTGGTTAAAAAGTTATGTGTGTGTAGAATAGGTAATTTGATCCGGATCAACGAAAAGATGCTAATATTTATGGGGTATTTGTGTCTGGCATCATTAACCACCTACTTAACCTTTGGCGAAATGCGTGTTAGCCATTAATTTATATGTTCGATTAATTGTTCTATAAATAACGCTTCGGTGGAGCTGAATAAACGGCGAATACACATTTATTTAGATGTGTTCCAGTTGATATACAATTTACATCCGGTGCAATAAAGAGAGCTAAATGAGCATGAAAAGCATAAATTAAGGCAGTGTTGGTAACAACACTAATATCGAGCAATGCACACAATTTCAATGACTTGGGCCAGGATAAACGCAACGAGCTGGCATTTTTTTCGTTTTGACCATTTGCCGTCGGCACAGGAAACGGTTTTTTTTTTGTGGCCCGGCCATTTAATTTAAAAGCCTCAACGAGTAAAAGGCATATTTTGCCATTACCTGTTGGCCATTTGTTGTTTTTCTTGTTGGCTTTTAATCAAGAGCATGTTTGACCTGGCTCTGATTCACATTTCCACTGCAATTGCAGCCGCTGGCAATGAAGTATTAAAAGGTCGGCAACATGAGAAGCAGTATTCCAGCGTGGGCAGCACTGGCCCAGCTACTGCTGCTCGTCCTGGCCACCCAGCTTGGTACCAGTGCATCCACAAGTGCTGGTGGCGACGGCAACGCCTGGCAGCGAACACTCTTTGGACGAAATTCACGCAATTTGCTGCATCGGGGATCGCCCCCCTCTGCTGATGTCGATGTGGGCGGCACATTTGATATGTTTGCCGGCAATCTGAACAATGCTGGCTACAATAATGAATATGCCCAGCTATTCGCACCATACACCATGGAGCAGCAGCAGCAGCAACAACAACAGCAACAACCACAACAGGTGAGTGTGAAAAAAAAACACCCACATGGGTTTAATGGCCAAACAGAACCGAAGCTGGCTAATTAAAACGGGAAAATAAATGAGGTACACAAGCTCAACATCAATCAACTTAATTTCGTAATTAAAATTATAACGTAACGAAAAAATCTCATAAATTATGCTGGCTCCTCAAAAAAACAGATTTAGATATTTCACTTTGCATTAATAAAGTGAATTATTAAATTAAATAAAGTTATTCTTCACGCATACAAAACCATTTTGCTTGAGTTTGTTTACAAACTTAATGTTTTGAGTAATAAGAATATAAGAAATAACTTCTTAATAAAAAATCAAAATTAGAAAAAATCAAATTTAACGAAATTTGATGCGTAAGATTTTAATAAACAATTTGCCCAAATATTTCATAATTTTATTTACTCAGTAAAATTGTAAGAAGTATCAGATCAAAATTAATAAAATTTATCCAACTTAAAGTGCTAATAAAGCTATATGTGAAGAATTTCAATTCTAAAACCAAAGCAACAGATAAATGCTGAACGCAAAGTGCCTGAAGCTCAACAAGAAGCCACAACCCATGTTGCATGCAACTGAACTGGCAACAGCATCGTGTTACGAACATAAACTTAAACGACTTGCGGTGTGTGGCACAAGGCTTGTTACTTCATTATAGCTGTCCACAGACATGCAACCGTCAAACTGAAAGTCATGCGGCGGTCAGCTCTTCTGAGAAAGTGCAAAGTGCAAAGTTCAAATGCAAAATGAGACGCACATTTTGACTATAATCAGGTGTGCGTATTTGGAATGATATACCACGAAGTGCATTCGTTCAATAGGCACTCAGTGTGGCATGCATTTTGATATGTTAGTTGAAGGATAGCAGACATAATAACACGCATTCGCAGCGTGAGTCACACACACATTGTTAAATATCACACATACGCCTCGTGTGCTGACCAAGACGACATGTTTCTCTAATTACCGCAGTCAAAAACGCCTTTGCCACGTCAGCCGCAGGCCGAGGTGTATGGCATTGTGGAGCCACTGATTGAGGACACGCCATGCGCAAACCGAGCCTGTCTCCTAAACACCGATTGCTGCCCCACAGGCGTCTGTGTAAACACATATGGCGGTGAGTGCGGTTCCATCATCCCCATCCATCCATTGCATTGTCTCCATTGTTCATTTTGCACTAAGCCATTTATTTTAATAGACCGCAAATGCGTTTATTTCTTCGGACGTCAGCGGGATCTGTGCCAGCGTCATGCGGACTGTGCCTCTGGCAGCGCCTGTATGCTCGCTCCCCAGGAGGGCATTTGGCGTTGCGAGAAGGAGTCGTCGCTGCTGCAGGATGTGTTCAGTGTGCGGCCCAAACAGCCGCTGGGCAGCGAGTGCAGCAGCAGCAGTGAATGCCAAGTGATCAAGTGAGTGCCACCAAAATGAATAATGAGTGCATTTCTATGCCCTGTCTTCTTATGCAACGTGCTTAACGGGTATGACTGTTATCTGACAGTAATTTGGTTTTTATGTATTTTTTTATTAGACATATATTTTAAATTATTTATGGCCAGTATATAAAGATCTGTCTGCTAGTCGATAGAGCCATGTCGTCTAACCTCTCTACTAATTTATAATTTAATAAACTGAACTTCAACAGAAAACACATAAATTTTGGATAAAAAGTTACCCCAAATCCTTTGTATATATAAATTGCTTATGTCAAAGCTTATTAGTAGAACTTTCAAGCTATCGATTTAATTCGATGGTAAATAAAGGGTATTCTTACGTATTGCATTAATTTACTTGTTTAGCGGCATGTGTTGCCAGCCGCAGCGTTTTCATCATCGTGCCTCCTCCAAGCTGAGCTGCGGCTACTTTCGCGACGCCTTTGACTGCGTGGATGTCACTCAAGAGGTAAGCGAAGCAAAGAGGGAAAAATCATTGTTCATTTTAAATTATATTTATTAAATTTATTACATATTGCCAGCATTTACCAAGCGTTTTCCAGCAGCGTCGCAACTGAAAGCAAAGCGATAGAAGAATGCAATAAAAATAAATATTTATTGAACTAAAGACAATTTAAAGGCAGCGGCACCGATTGATTAAAACATATATCTAATAAAATCGAAATTAATTTACATATCAAATGTTTAACAAATGCATATCATTCTTGTTGTTTATAAATGTATAGACATTAAGTATAGTGCTTGATGGCCAAACAAATAAAATATTTAATTCAACTATATTGATATTCCACATAAACTTAAATGTGTTTTACGTAGAAATAATTGTATTAATTAAATCCAAAAATTAAGAACAAAACACTAACTTTGATTAACAACCAAAAACTAAATAAAAAAAAAATACTGACTGAGGCATTCAATGTTAGTACAGCAAGTATTAAAATAAACATTTTATTATAATTAACTCGTTCAAACTCTAAATGTGAAAATACAATTTAAAAAAATACAAATTATAAATATAATGAGGACAACAAATATAGCAAAGACCATAAACGAAATGTGAACTGTACCTTTTGCGCTCCCCATTCGCATCAAGTCAAGTCAAAATATAGAACAAGCGAAAATAATGCACATATTTAAAAATAAATATTATAAAATTTATTCTATGTAAATGTATTTTATAAAATAAACAATCACGCAAAATGTTAATGAGGAAACAAAGTAAACAAACAAATAAACATAAAAATATAAGGCACGCATAAAGTGCGAAGGGCGCACGCCCTAAAAAACCAAAAAAAAAAAAGGAATATAAATTAATTAATTTTACTTGAATTTTACTTTAAGGGGTTTTCTGTTTTTAGAAATGTAAAGAATTTCTTCTCACAGTTTAGTTTAATGTTGTGCTGCAATCATCATTGAAAACTAAACAAAGGGAAAATAATGGAGTTTTACTATAAATATGGTTACACATGTGTTGTAAGGACTCTATTGTGGCTATTTAAATTTACTTACATGTCCTTCAACCAGGCGAATTAATGTGCTTTTGCCAAATAGGATTTGCCAAAGCTATTTTCAAATGGCATGCGAAAGTTTGTCTCTGACAGTTTGTGCATACAATTTAATTAAAACACATTTGGGCCAAATGAATAAGTAAACGACGTGGCTAACAAGCGTCTGTATCTGACGTCCCATTTCGACTGTTTTCATCTGAAATGTTAACAATATAAAATATAAACGGCCAAAGTTTTTGCTGGCAGAAAGGCAAATGAGTTGAGTAAAAAGATTAAAGACAATATTTGTTTATTCTTTTACAAATATTTTGGATTTTTTTGTATTTTTTTTTTTGTTTTGTTTTATTTAAAGTGCCAGTAAAAACGCAGCTTAAAGCTAAAAGTTAGACTCTGTTTACACTTTCAACGCTTTTATTTGTTTTTAACAGTACACCGTAAATGCTTTACATACACATATCCAAATTCCAATTCACATCAATTCTACTCTCTTTGTCTCCTTCTCTCTCGTTGCTATAACTCTCGACGATTCCAGTTACGATTAATACACATTACACAAACACATTTACATCATGTCCAAAGAAACTTTTACACGCTTGAGCCTAACAATTAAAACATAGTTCGTATATTCAATTTGTGGTTTTGTGTTTTAAATTTATAATTTCTTAGCTGCAAAATAGGCAATTAATATTTAGATTTATTTAAAACATTTCTTTTGCGCATTGTTTTTCAAGTCTTTTGTGGGTTTCTCTTCGGCTTTATGTTTGTTTCGATATTTAACTCAGTACTGTTTTTATTTATTTTTATTTTTCAGATGTCTCTTTAGAGCAATAATGGATTATGGAATCCTTTTATTTTAATGTTAAATATATTTTTATTTTTTTTTTTGGAGAGCAGGGCTTGTAAGCACTTTTTTCGGTGTTGTCAGATCTTGGCATATTTATAATTTTAACATTATTACAAATTGTTTTCTCTTGCGATATTATTTACACATTTTACAATTACAGGAATATTCTTTGTAAAAACTTAAGTTACGTTTTTTCTGTTGCTGAAATGGAATTGAATTCAGCAAGTTACAAATTACAGGAAATTAGTTTAACTTAAAGTTTTAATCGTATAACATATTTTTCAATTTTAGTTTTTGTTTTCTGTTTTTTTTGTATGCCTAAATTAATAGGAAATTAAATTTCGCAGGCCGAAAGATATAACAATCTAGTTTAGGTTTGTATATAGTATTTCTTTTGTTTTTCTTTTTTCGTTATACGCATATCAAATTTAATTGTTATACATAATAATTATAATCTGATGCTTAGTTTTAGTTTAATGAATGTAAAATTATCGGTTTCTCGACTTTATTTTTTTTAGTGTATTTTAATCTCTTGGCGTTTGTGTTTTGGGGGGGGGGGTAAACATTTGATGTTGTATAGAAACTACTATTGCAGGCTTGTAGGGTTTTGTTTCTTATGCTTGGCTATGGCTTTGTTGTGTTAGGGTGTGTGTGTGTGTGTGTATGTGTGTGCGAGTGTTGAGTGCAGACATGTAAAACACTTAGATCTCTTAAACAACACAGACAACACAAGTAATGAAGGTTTACAGTGCAGCAAAATTACTTAAATATATATATAAATTGTAGTTTTAATTCTTTATGTTTTATAAGTTTTGTTCATGAAACATCAAGTTTCTTACAAAGTAAGCAAATATATATATTAATATATATATAAATATTTATGTATTTCTGTATCAACTTGTTTAGTTTATGTTTAAGGACTACAGTAAAAATAGGAAGAACAAGCTTTGGTTATAACAGAATTAAGAAAATGGTCGCATTTATGGCTATGAAAAACAATGTTTGATGTATGAAGAATAGAATAGCATGGAAAAACTTATTTTAAGAAGAACATAAAGCCAGGCGATATACGTATGTGTAAGTATTCTATATATATATATATATATATATATATATGTATTTTAGTTGTGTGTGTATATTTATGTAAAGTTAGCTTAGGAGACGCACACACAGCAGCAACAGCATATGGGTAGGGGGTACGCGTGGGCGTGGGGTTAGGAGTGGCATACAGCAGGCGACGCGCCATATATATATATTTTTTTTTTTATTTAATTATTATTTTTGTTTTACTTTTCAAATTTGTTTTGTTGTAATTCGTGATTTCCTGAGTTTATTATGTCAACGATAAACGCCTAAAAAATGTTGAATTCATTTCTCCATTGTCAATAAACGAATTTCTAAATTTGTATATTGCTATATCTATTTATATATATGATTATAATTGATATAATTGCAGCTTAAAATTGCCTGCCTAGTGGAATTTGTAACTTGTTATGGGTTTTCCTTATTTATTTCTGGTTTTTCTTTTTGTGTGTTGCTGTTCTCACTGCTGCTCAGTCTTGACAAAGTCTTTTTACTGTATGTATTTTTAGTTGGTTTTACTTTTAATATTTTTTTTTTGAACAGTGGTTATAAAAAATATACGTATGTATGTATTATATTATCTGTTTTTTAGGCCCTTATTGGATTAAGTGTTTTTTTTTAGTTTTCCCTTTTTTTTTTAGCACAATTTGGCAGTGCGTCGATTTTGTGGCGCGCCGCAATGCTTAACGCCATACGAATCTCAGCCAAATGTGTCAACGAAAGTTGTATGTACAAAAGCATATAAATGGAGGCAAAACATATTTAAAAACGAGCACAAGTCAAGCACGTGGTGGTAGGGCAGAGGGGGATTGGGGGAACGAGGGGGCGGACAAGCTGTGAGGCGTTTGGTATTTGTTAGGCCTAAGTAAATATATACAAAGTATTTGTTTGTTGATTAATTGGGTTTAGCTTAGTTTTGAATTTTTGTTTTTGCTGCTTTGTCGCTTGCTTGAAGGTAACACGGGGCCAGGTTACAGGTTACAGGTTACACAGGTGCGATGCACAAACACACACTCACACACGCACGCACGCACTCCAATTTTGGGACCACGCACTAGAGCCACAATCAGTTCTTGACCTTATCCTCGACACGTATGCTGGCTAGCGTCTTTTTGATGCGCAGCGCGGTGAGGCGCGCCACTGGATTTGGATACCAGCACTCCTTCATCACCTTGGACATGTTGTGCAGCACATCGGAGGCGTGCCAGCGATTTGGTATGTTCGGCCGGCTCTTCTCAATGCACACCACCTGCAAAAGCCAAATAGAATACAAGTACTATTTGAGGAATATAATATTTGCGTACCTTTTTCATCTCCTCAATGCTGGGATCAGGCTGCACAGCATCCCAGTAGGGCAATTGATATTCCTCAAAGATCATGCCCATGTTGCAGCGACGTGCTATCTCCCAGAGTATCAAGCCGAAGGCATAAACATCCGCCCGCTTGTACGAATCAAAGTGCTGGGCATTCATGCTCTCGTCGAGCACCTCAGGCGCCATATAGCGTTTGGTGCCCACGCGATGTGTGGACGGTATGTCCACGGAGTCATCCTTTTCCACGTGCCGCACCGCCAGACCCAGATCGCCAATGGCACAGCTCAAATTCGACTTGACCAGTATATTCTTTGACTTGAGATCGCGATGGGCAATCGCGGGCTTGCCGCGTGTGCCAACAATATCCATGTGCAGATGCGCCAATCCAGTGGCAATGCTCAGAGCCATATTTAGCATTGTGTTCGTGTCCACAGTATGTGTGGTCAAATAGTCAAACAACGATCCGTTCTCATGGTAGTCAGTGACGAGCCACAGCTGCGTCCAGGTGCCATTATCTATAGTGCCGAAAGAAGGATTTTTTTGTTTAAATTGAGCGACAAAGTTGCAACATTTATAGCTCACCCTTGTTGTCGGCTGCTATGAAGCCTAATATGTTCTCGTGGCGCAACATGACTGTCTGATAGATTTCGGCCTCGCGAAACCAGGAGCACTCCTCCCGACTCGAAAAGATCTTGACGGCCACATTTTCGCCACGCCAGCGACCGCGCCACACCTCACCAAAGCGTCCCTTGCCAATTACGTGGCACAGTTGCACTTGGCGTGCAATCGAACGTTGCACCAACAGTGGCAGACCAGCTACGAGAAGCAGCAAAGATAATGAGAGAAAGTTAAAAACTAGCAAATGCTGGATAATTGAATTAATGTGGTAAAGTATTTAACAAGAGTTACAAACTTTTCAAATATATATTTTAATTTGCAAAAGTTTCACGCTTTTTATGTTATATATTCCAGACAAGGTAAATATGCTTCAAGCTTTAAGGTAAGCTTTTTTTACACTTCTCACCTGATCCAGAGCCCGAAGTGGTCATCTCAATAATGTCATGCAGTGTTGTGTTGCCATTCAGGATGGGATCGTAGACAGAGTCCTCCTTAGCAAAGGGTCGACCATTGGCCAAACGCTTGCGGCGCTGACAATAATACCAGCCCACGGTGCCCGACACACAGATAATTAGCGTGGAGCACACAATGATAGCGACCAGTTGCCAGCTACTTAGCGTCTTATTGGGCAGGAAATCTAATTAGAACACAAGTTGGATTAGTTGATTTCTTGCCTTTGGGGCGCTGCGTGAGAGTTGCAATAAGCTGAGCGTGAGAGTTAATGGAAAATTAAATGCCAGAAAGTTAGTGAATAAGTGAAGACAACATGCATAAAAACCAAGCCATTGATTAGAAATTAAACATAAACACAAACATAAACAAAAATACGAAAACAAAAATTAATAAAATAAGAAAACAAGAATACCCAAGGTGCATTTGCAAACTAATCGTTAGTTGTTGTTGGTTTTGTGTGTTTATATGTTAAATATGTATTGGATTAATTTTTCACTAACCTGCTTATGACTTATGGTAGTTAGATATTTACAAACCTTTGTATACTTTGCGGCGATTTACTTAAAGTCTACACAGCAATAAACTGAAAACTCACACACACACACACACATACAATAAGAAACCCACACACGCACAAGAGTAATACAAATGAGCAAGCGCACAGCTACTAATAATATTTAGATGAGCAATAAAACAAAAAAATAATCTGCAGACAGCAGCAGAGACGGCAAGAAAAAAACACAAAAATGCGGTCATAAATGAATGGAATGAAGCCGTTAGGCAGCGACGCCAGCAGCGACGCGTCGCTAACATTGCATAGCAATGCAGCCGAAGCACATGAATGAATATGAATGTACGACGACGGCAGACAGAATATACCGCAGACAGAAGGGGTAGAGAGAGAGAAAGAGCCGGCGTAATATAAACAAAAAGCGACGTCTGGAACGATGACTGCTTATACTCTTTGCTATTGTTGTTCTTCTTGTTGTTGGCGAGCCCCCTTGAGACAGTTGTTGTTGTTGTTGTTACTGTTTACGCTATGTTTTCCTACTTCCTTTGGCTTTTGTGCGTCGAGTTTTTAACAAGTCAATATGAATGATGCGAAAGGTCAGCAGACAACTCGTAACACAGCAAGCGACGGCAAGTGGATGTAAGGAAAAGGAGTAACAACGCACGAGACAAGGTGAAATACGCAAAAACAACACAAATGGTGCGTCTATGTGTGTATATATGTGTAATAGTACAAAGAAGAGAAATCCCATCAAACCAAGATGAGTGTTTATTTTTTTCACGAATATGTTGGGCTGAAGGGCGCAGAGAAAAATGTGACAGGTGTGTCTATGTATGTGTGTTTATTAGTGTATTTACTAGTGTATTTGTGTTTTTCTGCGTGTGCTTCAATAATTTCTGTCTAAAAAAACACGCAAATGATGCGGTGCAATGACATGGGCGTATCGCAGAAAGGGTTTTTTTTCGAAATGTGTTCGCTGATTTTGTGGAGTGCACTGTGAATGGGGGATATGAATATGGATATGGGAGATTGAGTGAAGGAGGTGGTGTGGAGAGTGGGGTGGGATGGTGAGGGTGTTTTTTGGAAACTCTCACCTGGTACAACACCTTTGTAATTTTCACGTGTATTGCAAAAATCTTCTGGACAACATTGTGTGGAGGAAGTCGGTGTATTATCATGACACCAGGCAGGATCTTCGGGTGGTAACTGGCTTTCTAGGGGAAGGCATCTACATACATACATACATACATACATATATAATTGGATTTCTGGTTTTCTTTTTGGTTGTTGGTTTTTCTTGTTGTTTGTCATTTCATTAGTAGTAGAGTTTATATATGTATATAGGATTTTTAGTTACTACTTAGTAAGGCGATAAAAGTTTTGTGTTTTTAATACTAATCCACAAATGGCAAAAAAAAGGGGGGTTGTTTTTATTGTTGTTGTTTTTGTTGTAGTTGATGCATTGTGCAGTTGATAAGCAGCTGTTGTAATAGTTGCAATTGCAGTTGTTTTTGTTGTTGTTCTTGTCTGCTTAGGAACTAATTGTTGGATCAGCGCAACGAGCAGCGTGCAGCATAGGCGTGGTCTAGAGGGAATTTTTTATATGGGAGTGGCAGTGGGATGATCAACAGCGGCAGCAGCGGATTTATGTCTACAGCTGTGTGCAAATAACAGCAGGATTAAACATACAAATATTATATATTCTCGAGAGTATTACAAATTACCCAATTTCAGTTATATACAAGAAAAGGGCAACTATTAAAGCAACAGTTGAGAAAATAACCCAGAGGCGCAGACGAGGAGGTACAGTACATATTTGAACATTTGGTCCAACACAGTTAAAACCAACCTTAGCTAAATAAACAAAGAGCAAAACATTTGCATTTCGTTAACGAAGAAAAAATTCAAATTGCTAGTCATGAACACACCTACTGCACATCCATAGAGCAGAAATAGAAGCAACACCTTACAAGAAAATAAAACTACTTACTACGATAGCTGCAGAATTGAGTAAGCGTCTACAATCGAAAAGTATACAAAATTATTTGGCATGCAAAAGTTGATTGAAAAACTACACATTTTGTTTTTATATATAAATATATATATATATATTTATATATATATATTTAGGTGTAGGTGTAGGTGTAGTTGCTGTTGTTGTTGTTGGTGTGCCGTTAGAATAGTCAAAGAGAAAGAGAGAGAAAGAGATAAAATTGACAGATGGAGAAGCAGAGTTACAGGCGACAAGGTAGCAAGTAACGTAAAAAAAAGATAGATCAACTAAAGAACACGACTAAAAACTAGACTAAAATACTAAAACAAATAACTAAATTAATTTAGATTGAATGATGCCTACAAAATTGTGTTGTGCAAATCAAAATAAAATTATAATTATTTGTATTAAGTATTATAAATATTATTAATATTGTTGTCGTTGTTGTTGTTGTGCATACAAATGTAGTGTTGTTGTGCAGAGTACAAAAGAAAAAAATAGTGCAAACCAAATAGCTTTTTATAAAGTGAGAGAGAAAATAGTTTGTTTTTATTATTAATTATTTTGTTTGTTTGCTGTAGTTGTAGTTCTTGTTTGTTAATTGTTTTGAAAACTTGTTTTTTTCTGTACCTGTTTCAAATATCCTCTTCATAAGCTCTTCTTTATTGCAGAAATCCTTACTACAACAGCTAATTCTATACGTATCGTATTTACTGCGACTCGAGAGGCATTCCAGCGGCTCGCGGTGCAATTCGTAACGTTTATCGAGGCAACTGTGCAGCGATATGGAAGATTTGTAAATATGTATATGTGTGTGTATATTGTTTATTAGAGAGAGCAGGTCAGAGAGATCAAGTCAGAGAGCAAGGGAAAACGGCATCGGCATCGAGCGAAACATACAGACAGAAACGGAGAGAACGAGGGCAGAGAGCAGATAGCAAAGATCGCGCGCGTTTTAGAAGTAATATTTTTTTTTGTTTTTTTTTTTAAGGAACAGAAAAAGAGAGAAAAAAAGAGACATGGAGCAAATTAGTAATAATTGTTTTTGTTGTTGGCCAGTTGCTTATTGAAACTCAGCCTGGTTAATAGCAATCAAAACAAAAAACAATAATGTATAAAAAAAGAAAGAAAAAACTCGAGTTGCCAGGAGCTTAACTTCCTGTTGTTGTAATTGCTGCTGTTGTTGTTGGTGTTGTTGTTGTTTGTTGGTTTTAGTAGAGTGCTTTTTGGGTTAGGTTCACTTTCAAGTCGAACTCAACACGAGCAAGTGAAGAAGAGAAAGATACAGTAAACGAAAACTAACTGGAACAGAACAAAGCAACTGGAACGAACGACGTGCGGTATTTATTTTTGTGTTTTTTAATTTTTCGGTTTGTTGTTTTTGGCAGTTAGACAGAGAGCAGCTCCTTAAAAAGATGGAACAGGGGGGCAGGATGGGAATTGGCAGGTGGCAGGATCAGTAATTGAATTGAATTCAAGACGTGCACAGCAAATAGCGCACCTTCGTAGATAACCTCGGGCGAGGACGACGACGAGGATGATGACTCTTGGCCAGCAGTGTTTAGGGCATAGTACTTGATAACGGGTCGCAGCTGACGATTGCAAAAGTCACGATCGTTGCAACACGCATGACCGCCGCGCCGAGCGGCGGGACGGGCTGTTGGCCCGCCGTGGCGACCCTCGTTGCACCAAATGAAGCGGCCCGGCGGAAAGCTCTGCGACATGTTGAGGCAGCTACGCGACACACAGTTTACAACACACACCACAGTGAAGTAGGAGTTTTCGAGTGTTCACAAGTGTAACGAATTTTTTTTTTTGTTGGGGTGTTGTGTATTTATGCATTTAAAACACTTACCGGAAACTGAAGATTATCTTGTTGTCGGTGTCCTTCTCCACGGAGGTGAAGCAATAGCCATCCGTCTCGCATATGTGGTTCGAATCCTTGCAGATATCGCAATGACATTTGATCTTTTCTGCAAACGAAAATGATTTTCATCTTGAGAAATTGCTAAGAAAAACTTCAAACCGAGAGTTTGCTGAAACTATAAGTAATTTTTGAGTGCGTTTTCTAAAAATTAGAAACAATATTTTTGTTAATAATCGAAAACATGTCTTTCTAAATTTTAGAAATATTTTTCCTATAACCAACCCTAAAATGCAAACATTCCTAAAAAATAAAAAAATTATTTTGAGTGTATAAAAATACATTTTACATAGGACGATGCCCGTAATACAATTGTTCTTAATAAATTTATTTCAAATGTACCTCAGAAAATGCTTTATTTTTGGCAACTTCTCATAATTTTCAACCCATTTAGTTAGACAATTTTGGGCCAATTAGCAAGTCACTGACAGTACAATTTAAAGTTTCATTAATCACAATTCGCTGACTTATTGATTTTTTTCTTCAGCGATCGCAGACATTGTGCAGACAGAGGGGAGAGCTTAGCATGCCATGCCCATGAAAAAGTGGGCGGCAACTCAGGTTTCGCATTTCATAGAAAATAAACAACAAAAAAAAAAGCACACAGACACACACAGAAAAGGCCTTAAGCATAATAACAACAAAGCCGAACGGCAAGAAGACAAGTGCAAAGCGGAAAGCATAAAGAACCCAGACGAAGTCAACGTCGCTGTTTTTGTTTAACTGCAGTTGCAAATGCAGTTGACTCGTTGTTGTTGTGGTTGCGGGGGTGGAACTGGAATTGCATGCAAGTCTGCTGCTGCAGTCAGTCAGTGAATGAATGAAGTCGATGGTAGGGGTGAGATGAGGTCTGAGAGGCTTGTCTGCAGCAGAACGCAGCGCAATGACATCGACAGCGCGCGCTGACGTCACGCGACAAGACGTGTCAGAGACAGTTCAGACGAACGGACAAGCGGTGGGCTTGAACTCCGATTTTTGAGGTGTGAAAGTCACGCGAGCCCCGCTTCTGAGCCTCATTTTTTCTGCTGTCTGCCGTCTGCTGCGAAGACTACTCCTTGAAAATGGTCAAAGCGGGTATATATCGGCAAAGGCCTAAATTTTCCATATTTTGTATTTTTTTCTTCGTTTTTGGTTATTGAAAGAAGCGACTTTAGATTCCATCATTCCCGCATACGAATGACATTAAAAGTTATATTCCCTCTCATTCCATTATTTTACACTCGTAACTACTCTCTCTGCGTTAATCTAACTACAGCGAACTAGTGAATGATTACTCTTTACGGAATGCATTGCGTGCATACAATGTAATTAATTACCTCGTAATTTTCAAAGTTGTCTTCGCGAAAGTTTTAGCAACAAAAGCTGCCTATTTTATCTTTCTTATATATCTCAGTTTCTTATATATATACTTATAATGTATATGTTTGAATTTAAAATTTTTATATATTCTAGAAAATGCCATAAAATAATATATATATATATAGAATACTCTAAAAATAAATAATACTATATTTCAAAAAATTATAATTTTAATTACCCATCTTGGTATGTGGACTACAAAGTAATGCAGCATTTTTAGTATGCTAAATGGTTTGTATTATTCGAAGGTTCACCGCCTACAAAGTATAGATTACGAAACGAATTCGCAATTGGCTCTTTTCCTAGCTGGGTCTTTTACTCTCATATATTCTCTTCCTGATTTACTCTCTGATAAAACCCTCCGACTCACTCGTCTACTTGCTATTCATCTTTTTCTGTCTTTGCATGGATTTTACTAACACGCTTAAGCGAAGTAAACTTTATGTGAAGTTAACAGCTGATATCCACACACATATATAAGCCGCGCTCTGAATCCCTCACACTCTAGCTCCCTCTCTTTTTCCTACATGAACTTCGTATATTGCCTAAGATTCAACTACAGGGTATTACGCAGTCGCGCACACTCTGATCAGGCCTAATGCTTGCTTGCAAACTTACTTTCGTGCTTCTTGTTCTGCAGTGGCGCGTAAGTGGGCAACGACACTTGCAGCGGAGTGGCAGCTGCGGCGGCGGCGGAGGCAGAAGAGTCGCCAACTGCAGATGAGCCAGCGCCAGTTGCAGGCAATTGAATATTTACAGCACTGTTGTTGTTGTTGTTTCTGTTATTATTACTCGAGTTGTTGTTGCTGCCATGGCTGCTGTTATCAGCGTATGGCGGCGACGATTTAGTTAGATAATCGCCAGCTGTTTCATTTGTTTTTGTTGCTGCTGTTGTTGCTGTTGTTGTGGTTGCTGTTGTTTTTGTTGTTGTTATCGGTGCTTGCTGCAATTTGTCTGCAGCTTCATTATTGGTTTTTATCACAATTTCAGCCGGCGAAGCTGCAAATCAGGCGAGAAGAAGAACACACAATATTTAGGTTAGTTATGGGTGGAGCGGGTTGGGAGTCGGTTGCCATTGTGGCTTAATACTTACCGCAGCTGACATTGAGCAGCGCCAGTATGCAAAGCAATTGCGTCCACATTTTAAATTTGAATTTGGTTTTTGGGGATGCTTTTTCTTGTTATTGTTTTCGCTTTTCTTTTGTTTTTAGCGCACACACACGCAAACACACACACACGCATACGCACGCATAGGCACACAAGTGCGCTGGCTCAAAGTCTGTGTGGAGCTTTTGCTTATGTATTAGTGCTCCTTGTTGACGACGACGACGGCGACGTCAAACAAAAACTATTTAAGGAAGGACGCCAGCAACAACAACGACAACGACGTCGACGTCGACTGCAGACGGCGGCAACTAATTTGCTTTGTATTGCGCATTTATTGTGTAGGACTCGGAGTCGGCCTCGCGTTCTGCTCGGTTACCGCAGCGCGATTAAATATTTTTGTTATGCACTTTTTTGGCACTATTTGTGGCCATTTGGCATTTTGTGTGCAGCTGACACGCAGCATATTTTATTATTATGAAATGCACATAGAAATGAACAAAAAAATTCGTTCCCTTCTTGCAAAAATCCAATTAGAAAAATTCATTCCCCTCCCACTTTTATGGATAGCTTTTCAATCGTATTTTCATCACGTGAGTTTGGCACTGGCGCGGCTTGTATTGCCACTGCAACTTATTTAGAATGATGCACAGCACTTTGTGTTGTACGACGCACGCTTGTGTTTGCTTTAATTTTTGTTATTTATTTGTTATATATGCAGTTTTGCTTAACGAAATCAACGGAAAACTTGTCTCTGTGCGAATGCTTTGCGAACGATGTAAACAGTGTGACCGTTCTCAGTGAGGATAAATATGGAGAAAAATATACTAATCATATGGCGTTGCCACCCAGCGAACAACCAGTGCTACCACAAGCACATACTATCACAAAACTGAATGCTAATTTCGCTATTTTATTACCAGAAATACATTTGCATCCAAATTGCATTTGTACGAATCATAAGTTTTTGATTGTTGGTTTCACATAAATTTATTTTATTATTTTACTATTGCGAAATCACCAAGAAGTCAACGTAAACAAATTTGTCAATTTAATGCTGATTATAGCCACAAGAGGTTCATAAACGACAAAGGTGGCATGCCGGGCTCAGCACCCTTTGAGAATCCTATTAGAAAACAAATTACAAAATGAATAGATAAGAATTTTCAGCGTTGCTTCTTCTTGCCACACGTGCTGCGAGGCAAACTCACCTAAATAGAGGACCATTGGCAAGAAGCCCCAGTGGAATGTGGTTTGAACAATGTCCACAACAACTCCCAAACGCTCCTTAACTCCTTCGGAAAGAACCATTTTTTATTTGTTTCTGAAGCGAAATGCGAAAATCGATTGTTGAAGTTCGTGTTATGAAATTTGTCTTTGAAGTGAGTGGCTGATTGAAAGAAAAACCAAGTGTTGGTAAATGTGTTTTTCTGTTCAAAGAATATATATGTTCCGTTTACACAGCTGTTCAAAAAAAAAGGGAATGTTTGTTACGTTGATGGGGATTAATTCATGTTTTAGCAGCATATAATACCATGCCAACCTTTCTCAAAAATATGTATAAATGAACAGCACTGTCCATCATTTGTCGTATTGAAAGAGAATGCAGCCTAATATGTAAACAAAGCAACAGCGTTGCCAGATTTTAAATTGTTCTTCCTAGAGATAATAGAGTGTTGAATTATGTTACTTCACTACACCCATTAAATTATATATTAAATTAATCGTGATTTTAAAAGCTCATTGAATTTTATTTGCAATGAATAAATAAATATAAGCATATTTAAACAATGTACTTCGTGCTGGATCGTGTTGGTTCGTGCTTCTTCTTTGTCTCGCATGGACACGCACTCCGTCCTAGTTCTTTCCACTGCAGCCCTGTCAGATGGTGTCAGCTGCACGCTAGAGAATTTTATTTGCTTTTATTTATTAACGCATTTAAATATTTTCATCGCAGAACACTCGGAACTGCATAATAGAGGAGACGTCGTCGGACGCAGTAGCGCATAAATTTACTAAATTAATTCACACACACACATAAAGTAAGTGATTACAACTTGTCGGTGACTTTCACGCTGACATTTTCAACACACAAAATAAATGAAAAGAGTGAAAAATCAATTTCGTATTATGTAAGCTCTGCTAAAAAAATATAAAAACCGAAAATTGTTTACGTTTACAGATAAAAATTGCCGCAACGGACCATGAAAACAACTAATATTGCATTGTACGCATTTCGTTTAACCTTCAGTCAGGTGAGCAATTCGCACTCAAATCGAGGAAACAAAAAGTGATTGCAAAAAAAAAACAAAACAAAAAAAATGCAAATTAAGGGGAAAGCTAAAATTTCCCAAGCACATTTCTAAAAATTCCACTCACACACCCACACACAAACCTACAAAATGGAGTTCAAAGTGGGTGATTTGTGCGAGGAGTGCTTGCAGCGGGGCTTAAATCATAAGCTGCGCTATTTCTACGTAAGCATGGAAGATCAGCTGCTTAAGTGTGAATCCCACCAGTGTCTCTGGCCACACAATGATCTCGTCTCCTCCTCCGACGACGAAGAAGGAGAGGAGGATTTTAAGATTGATGATGATGACTTTATAAAGACCCTGCTTCAACAGCTAGGACCAAAAACGGACACAGCTTCAGATTGCTGCAATGAATCTCTGCCGGATTTAGGCCAGTCCGAAAATTCTCCTGCCTCGAGCAGAATTGATCAAAAGGAAAGTTTTCAACTTGAAACTGCAACAGCTACAATGCCAAATTCCATGGCAGATTTTCTGAGTGAACTCAGCTGCAAGACGGAAGGCCTAAGTGGGAAGCCCCAAGAGGAAAGCAAGCAGCAAGCAGTTCCAAGTCCGGGGAATAGTCAACAAGTAGCAGCAACAACTACTTGCCACATACCCTTCACCATTTCCATAGGAGATGCAGTGCAGTATTCCCAAACGGAGGAAGTTGCTCCAACTCCAGAGAATAAGCAACCAGTTGCAGCGGCAACAATTCGCGAATCTGACAACATTCCCTTCACCATTGCCATAGGCGATACACTGCAGCATTTACCCCCCTCAAATCTTGGCCACAGCCAAATAATAACTGACGACACAGCCAAGGTAAATCCCTTCCAGCTGCCGCCCAAAAAGGCATCGATTGCAGTACGCAAACAGCAGACAGAATCCGCTTCCTCTTCAGCCTTCAGCCAGGAGTTTCTCAATGCGTTGAAGCGCTCGCCGGAAGAGCGATGCATTCGTCGTGAAGTCAGTCAGGGACGCACGAAACGCCCAATTGCTACGGCCGAAGACGGTGGCGTCTTTCGAGCAGCAGGTGCCCAGCGGAGCATGCAGATGGTGAAGCAGACGCTGGAGCGCATGGAAGCAGCTAACAGAGAGAAGCAGAAGACGGAACTAAATAATAAATGATCAAAAAAATATTATCAAAACAAATTGGAATTGTTTGGCTCTTTTTCTTTAGATATATATTCCAAATAAATTCGCAAATGTATCAAAAATTTGCTGGTGCGCAAAATGGAAACAAATGCAGTTTGTTCATAAAAAAATATCAAAAAGATTGTGTTGAGCGGCACGCGCCCAGCGCATGATGAGCAATGGTCGAAAGAACGCACAAAATAACGAGCAGAATGATAGAGCGTGTCAGAGACAGAGGAAGAGGATGGCCTTGGATCAACAGTTGTCAGAAAGAGGAGAGGCGCAGATCACAGATCTACAGCTGAAGGAGAGCAGAAAAGTAAATCGGGGTCAAAACAAGTGCGTCACAAAACGTCTGTGGACAAAGAAGTGCAAATGAAGGAGACGCTGATAAGCTGTGAATTTATGTCAGCTGTGTACAGTGTGGACAGCAGTATTTAAAATGTGCTGAATTCCTTAAGGACTTGTAGCCTGAAAATCATTTTATATAATTAAAATTAATAGTAACAATTCAACAAATTATTGATGGTAAAAATGCAGAAGATACAATGCTGGAAAACAAAAAACTATCAAGAAATGAAGCAAATCATAGAAAATGATACAATTATAATCAAATCTTATAATGATTGTATCACATATGAAGGTAATTCCTTATGAATGAATCGCTTAGCCAGACAATATGGCCCACTGTGCTTAATTGACGTCACACCCCACGCGTTTCCAACATTTTGCGCCGTTTTCAAGTTTATTGGAATGCCAATGTTGATTAGTCAAATTGGACAGACAACAACAAAAAACCACCTTAACAAATACAGTTACAGTTAATACAAACGGGAAGCGTTCGACGACCAAGAATATGAAATATTTACACTCAAACACACATATGTAAATATATATTGGGTATTACAAGTTCAACAACATTGCGAATGCTTGATATAAAGTGATAATTTCTTAATCAGTTGACGGAACGTGGAAATCGTTGCGTTTGTGTGTGTTGTGTGTGTGTGTGTTATGGGTTTAACAGTCAATTAAAATGGCGTCATTTCATTGCCTGTTGCCAAATTAAACACTGCGCAGTAGAAACCAGAAGCCGGCAAACAGGCATTTGGGCCATTGGCCAAGAAATCGTGGCCATTTGACATTTTAAATATAGACCAGACTAATAGAATGATAAGACGCCAGCGTTGCGCTTACCTGTTTTAGCAATATTAACATTTTTTTTTTTTTCTTTAATCTATTTTGCAGGCACCGCCGCTGTCCGCGCAGGCCTCGACGCACAGCAGCCATGCATTCAACGGCCGCTCCTCGTCGTCGCCCAATCGCGTGGTGACCCGCTCCGCAACGATGCTGGCTGTGTTCGGGATTGCCCTCTCCTCGTTTAGCCTGAAGCAGCTGTTGGCCAACAAGCACAACAAGCACAATGCGCTGCGCAAGCTTTAAGGCCAGACAGGATGACAACGTTGACCAGGAGCCATTAGGAGCCATGTCCTGTGCAGATGCCATACTCTCTCATTTTTCTTCCCATTCTCATCGTAGTGTATATTTGATTTAAGCTTAAGTCACTAGCGCAAAAAAAAACTCACTCACAGAACACACAACACAATGGCATGGCTCGAGGGATGGAGTAAAAGAGAGGGAATGGAATCCTAAACACCATACATATTTTGATAATTGTATCTATCAAATATGTGTATATATATTTTCTTGTTCGAACACACACACACACACATACATACATACATACATGAATGCAACAGTTACGCAATGCCAACAAAAAAGAAATACAAATTGTGATAGTTAATTGTGTACTAATGATCATAATGACGATGATACTAATAATGATAAAGATGGAGTTATAATTGAAGAGCATCCTAAGTTGGCGTTATGTCTCTTTTCTTTAATATATATATATATATGTGTTAACAAGTCGCAAAATATATATATGCAAGAATATATATATATATATTTTTAGTTATTCAAATTCTAAATTTAAACATGCAAAGAAACGACTAAGTGCAACTTCATTATTACCATTAAAATAGCAAAAGCAAATGTGGGATAGTAAATTTTGCCAAAATATGTGCTGCAATTGTGCGCAGCAGTATGCAACAAATGTATTAGTTTTAATTAAATTCAAATATTCAACTATTTCAAATAAAAGCATCAAAATTACACAATGTCTGCTTTAATATTCAACTTTATTATTATCATTACAACACTTTAACGACAACAATTTCCATATTAAATATGGCTAATCTAATCTGTCACTTAAGCACTTTATAAATTACTTTCATAACAAGGCGCACTTATTTTAAATGTTATAAATAAAAACACAGATAGACACAGTCAGTTGTTGACATAATTATGATCCAACTGCGTTATATCTATAAGCTCACAGTTCTCCAACTTCTCCCCAGTGTGCTCTTCTACATTATCCACGTGCTCTTCCCCCTCCATTTGGTCCTGCTGTCTCTTATTGGCATCCCAGTGCTGGAGTGTCCTTTGCGATGGCAGTGGATAGCCCCTCTGGAGTAGCTCTTTGTAAACCGATGGACAGTTCGCATATAGCTTATAAGAATCCCTCAGATCCTGCTGTGGCCAAACAATGCGTTTGCCACTCTGCAACTTTTGTATTTGAGCCGTCGTAAAGGTTGTCTTCAGATGATTTACCAGCTGATCATATCGATCATTGGACTTTGCCAATTGCTTCTGCAGTTTGCCTATGGTCGCCACATCATTCTCTGCGTCGATCTTCATTTTGAAATTCTCACGCTTCAGAGTCGTGCTGCAAGAATTTAATTCAGTTTATATTTAAATGGCTATATAAATCGAATACAAACTTTTCGTGCTCCAATACTGTGAGGTATTCGTCGGCATCGACCAGCACCTGTACGATTTCCTCAGCAGGCTGACTGGCATCTGTGGCATCATCATCCTTTGCCTGATTCATATCGTATTCCGTTAGAAGCACATCCACAACTTCAAGTAGCTTCGCTTTATCTGCCCATGTTGATGTTGACAGATTCTCGTCATAGTCCCTGTCAATTTCATCGCTTATGTTTTGGAGCACGCTAGGCACAGAGGTGGACTTGAGTTTTAGTGGGCGTGGCTTGGTGTAGACGCCCAGCTCATGAGGCAAATCTCTTTCGAAATCACCGGCCAGAAAGTGATCCACGCATATCTTTTCCAATTTTGTGTCTATTGTATCTGGTCGCCGGCAGAAGCGCACCCATTTTGCACATAATTTGGCATCTTTGGGAAATGAAAAGTAACGGTTTCGAGACTTTGGCTTCGCACAATCTGCGACAGCGCAACTCATTTTCAAACGGACCTTTTAAGCCGAATTCACTCAAAACGGAGCAAAATTGACGTCACTCAAGTGAATAAGTGTTGTACAATGTCGAAATCAACTAGTTCCGTTTAAGACTGCTAATCGAACTAGTTGCTGGAATAGAAACTATTTACCGCAATCAAAATTATTAAATGTCAATTAACCTTATATGAATAAATAACAAATGCATGCAGTTTTGTAGTATGTAGCGATTAAATATAAAAACAAATTTATATGTGCATCACTTTATATAATGTTTACAACTTTACTGATTCATTCGTGAGGGCAACTATTGAACCACAACCTGCCATCACTTGCTGAGCAGTGTTGTAAAAGATGCGCGTGAGCACATCAAAAACATATGAAAAAAGTAAGTCATACAAATAAATGGGTGACGTGCCTGGTGCCAACTCAAAGTATTATTTGTATTATTTGTAAATTGAAAAAGGAGTTGGCAACAAATGCGCTAAGTCGAGCAGCAGCACTAGCAGCCACAGCAGCTGGGAGCTACAAAAGCAAACACCAAAAACAAACAAAAAAACAACAAAATAATGGGCATAAACGTCAGCAGAAATGCCGACTTGGCGTCAAACGAATGGCTTCAGCGTTTTGTGGGGCGCCACCACATAGCGCACGACGATGAGGCCTACTGGAATGCACTGCTCAACTACAACATTGTGATGCCGGAGAACAGGTAGGCAGAAACAACAACAAACACGTCAGCAGAGTGGATAGCTAAAAATATGCATTTACAGCCAGGATCAGCTCAGCTTGGACTCCCGCCTGGAGACGCTGTGTCAATCGTTTATTGGCCATAATCTGAAGACGGGCAACTTTGGCTCGCTGGTGACAGTGTTTCTGGAGAAGGCATCAGAACTACTGTCACTCTCCGATCAGGAGAGCAATATGCATGTTTGGCAAACGTTCAATGCACTCTTCATCATACGCACCCTCATCAAATACATAAATGAGACGGGCTCGGAGTTTCAGCTGCTGCAGCATTTCGAGGCAATGCCTAGCGCCGAGTTGCTCAAAGCAGCCGAGGAGCAACAGCAACCAGAAATGGCGAGCATTGCCATTGAGGCAATCGAACATCAGACGCCGCTCGCAGCGATCATTGTGGATGGGGCAAAGTTTGAAACGTTCATCGATGCGCTGGTCAATCTAATTGTCGTCATACCCGTTAAGGAGTTTACCTACCATCTGCATTTGGAGTCGGTCAACACGCTGATCACGCTGCTCTCCGTGCATCTCTTTGCCCAGCAGCTGCAGCAGGAGCAGCAACCAACAGATAAATCGATTGTCTTTCGCACCATTTACAAGTGCCAGCATGCGAATGTGCTGATGTCGGCGCTGCTGCATTTTGTGGCACGCATGGTTGAGGTGCCGCACACTATGTTCGGCTCCACTACGGCGGGCTCTTTCGTCTTCGGCATAGCGGAATCGCTGCTATCAATTTTGACGTTTCGCAAGCAGCAGGATGTGCTGAAGACGAGCAACGCCACCGGCGAGGAGCTGTCGCAGCAGTTTCGCAACCATTATCCGTTGGCCAATCAAAGTCTTCTTCTCATCCTGATATTGACCAATCATTGCACCGCGCAGGACAATGCTTATCGAGCGAGTTTGTTTGGCTGCGCCGATTCCAAGGACTCGCCCAAACAGGGCAGTGGCTCCGTTTCCTTTCAGATTGACTTTTCCGCCGTCTACGAGACGCTGTGCCGCATTGTGACCATCGATCAGGCGACATTGCTGCTCTACCTGCTGCTACATCGGAACGAGCGCTTCTATCGGTTCGTGATGCAACAGCAGGATCTGGAGCAACTGGTCATACCCATTCTGCAGACTCTGTACAATGCGCCCGACAGCAATTCCCATCACATCTACATGTCGCTCATCGTCCTGCTCATCCTCAGCGAGGACGAAAGCTTCAACAAGAATGTGCACACAATCGTAAGTTGTCCTGCGATTTATACAATATATATATATATATATATATATCTATTTATAAAATCCTTGCCATTGCAGCTGCTGAAGAATATCAGTTGGTATACGGAGCGCACGATATCGGAGATATCGCTGGGCGGTATCCTGATACTGATCGTTATACGCACCATTCAGTACAACATGCTGAAGATGCGCGACAAGTATCTGCACACAAATTGCCTGGCTGCGTTGGCCAACATGTCCGGCCACTTTCGCGCTCTGCATCCGTATGTCGCACAGCGTCTGGTGTCGCTCTTTGAGACGCTGGCACGCAAGCATACACGATTGGATGCCCAGCTCAAGGAGCCGGCGGATAGTGCAGTGTTTGTGAATGTGTCGACGACGCCCGAGGACATGATGCAGGATCTGTGTGTGCTGGAGGAGGTGCTGCGCATGGTACTGGAAATCCTAAACTCCTGCCTAACGAATCAACTGGTCTACTGTCCCAACTTGGTATATACGTTGCTCTACAAGCGCAGCGTCTTCGAGGGCTTCCGCAGTCATCATGCGTTCCAGGATGTCATACAAAACATTGACATGGTGTGTATGCCACAAGAATCAATACATATATATATATATATATATATATATATATATCTATAACTATATATTATTTGTGCCGCAGGTGGTTGGTTTCTTCTCGTCGCGGCTACAGCGCGTGCAGGAGCAGCGTGGCGAGCTGGGCGTCAATGAGGTGCTTGAAGTGATATCAAAAGGCGCCAGCCAATGGTCCAGCGATCGCCTGCGGGTATGTCACATCCAATCCCATTCAGAACTGATAATAATAAGCGATTTATATTGCAGAAATTCCCCGATCTGAAGTTTAAATATGTTGAGGAGGATGCACCTGAGGAGTTCTTCATTCCATATGTGTGGACGCTTGTCTGTAAATACGGCTGCGTCCATTTCAGCTCTGAGAGCATTAAGAGCATTACTACGGATATTGCCTGCTAATATTAGCCACTTCCTCCCACACCCCACACCCCTCTCGCCCTCGCCCTATTGGCACACTTTCTTCTGCTCCGCGCTCGGTATGATTTGCTTTCATTTCTTTCTTTCATCTAATCCACTAGAGTTGAAGCCAAATGGTTAAACATAAGCAGCAATTATAGCAAACGTTGACGTGTTAATGAAATCCACATATAAATCGATGAACTAATGTTAATACCTTAAACTAGGCTGCAGAGCAAAACAGTTAAGATCTAACGCAATAATTAATAGAATATCATATTTTGCTATCGCTAAGTAACGAATCGAAGTTGAGGAAAAGTTAAGCTCCAAATGCCTATCAAACGATTATTCTAATCAACAAAGACAACAAAATTGATTATATATATATTTAAAAAAAATATATATATATATATACATATAATAAATTAAAACAAATTAATATATACAAAAAAATATATATTTACAATGTGTATGTTAGTTATAATAATTATATTATTGTATTTAGAAATTGGAAAATATCGACAAATTAAACAGCAATTAAATTTGATGAAATATCCAAGTATTTTTACACTCCATTTAGATAAGTGTGTTGAACATAATTCATTTAATAATCTTATCTTTTGTACTTACCCCAAGATAAATCCCCTATGCCTGTTGCTGCTCTGTGGGGTTTTTGTTGTTTCTCATGTTTTCTTTATCTTATAAAGCTGCACGTTTTGTTGCTTACTAAATATGTGCTTAGGGGGCATACAGGAAACGTACTTCCAATATTGAAACTGCCTATTTACTCATGACTCATTATGCATATTTGCACTATCAGCAGTAGCAGAAAAACAACAAATTTAACAATGCATTCGTCATGTTTATTGTCAGGTTTTTCTCCCAGTCTCCACAATGGCCACAATAAACAAGCCATCAAATAACGCCGCAGACGTTAAAATACTCTAGCAAACTTTCAAACTTTGTTAAATATTTTCGAAACAAGTGGCAAACAAACGATTTTGAACATAATGTCTTCAAATAAAACGATGTTTTTGGGCAAATGCAAAAGTTGTCGAACATTCCGTTACACAACACTTGACGCACGTAATAATTCCTCGGACAGGGTATTTTAAGGGATTTTTACTGCCAGCGCAAAAAGTTCGTTGACTTTTAGTCGTTGTCGTGGTCATTACTTTAACATAGACACAAACCCGCCCGCTTTGTGGTCGACTGACTTTAGTTGTATATTTGCTGCACTTTTTGTTGTTGTAGCAATTTGTGGCCGCTACGTGCTTACAATAAGTAAATTGCAACAGCAAATAATATTAAGCAAAAACGCATTTGTTACTACTGCTGCTGTTGTTGTACAAGGCGGAAAATTTATTATTGTGAATTTTCATATGTTACTTTTTCGCCGTGTTACGCTTAGCGCATTTTAATTCATTTTTCTCTACACTTTTTTTTTTTATAAATTTTCTGCTGTTTGGCCATTATGCAGGTTAAAACAGTTTATTGACTTCTGTCGCCCGCATTGGCAATTGCTAAATGCCAATGGGCAATTGCCAATCAGAAATTCGAATTGTTGGCAACATTTCTTGCCCAATTCGCCACACAGAATTCGCTAGAAGCTTAGCAAAGTTCGCAACCCAATTGCGAAAACAAAAATAAAATGCACTAAAATCGTTGCGCATGCGCAAGCCGAAAAAAAACAGTAAAAACAAAATGAAAACAGTAAACGTTTATTAAGCTAAGCTGAGCTGAGCTTGATTGGACTCAAATTGAACTGGGCACAAAACGTGAGCACGCCAAATATGCTCGAAGCGGGGCCGGGGCCGGGTTGGGGGCCTTGCCAGGGGGCCCCTCTCTTTTTTTTTGGCGGCACTAAATTACAAATTATTGTGCAAAGTGCGCAGCATTGTGAATTAATACAAAACAAAAACAACAACAATATTATGACATAAATATTGGCAAAACAATATAATCGCAGAGCATATATATATAAATATTTATATATATATATATGTATCTATTTATATATGTATAGTATATATCTATATAGGTTTTTTACAGCGCCCGCATTTTGGCTGCTTTTGAGTCTGGCTCAAGTGTTGCCAGCTCGATTTTAGCTTGTTTTATTTAACTTTATTGTTAGCTGATAAATGTGGAAAATGCTTTTTAATTTTACTAAAAGTGTGTGTAAGTTACTATAGTGATTAAACGAACTCATTAATCGGATTTAAGCTAATTACAAAAGATATATGCGAAAATTAATGGGATATGTGCGTTATTTCTTAATCTAGAAAGTAAGCATAGAAAATTACCTAACGAAATTGTTGAAGAAGCTTAATTCTTGTAGCAGTTGTAGCTGTTGCAACAGCACAAGTTTATATATATTGTTATAGTACATATATAAATACAGTTACATTTCGACTCCTGCACTCTTGTTGTGCTCTTGTTCTTGCTACAACAATAGAGATCATCACAAAGGCAACTTTTTGCTGTTGCCATTGCTTTCGGAAAGACAGAGCAGATTATAGTAAAATAGCAATAATATCAGTTTTCTGCTATTGTCATTGCTATTGCTCTGTTAAAATTTGTAGCAGTATCAATAGCAAAGCGAATGGTTGAAAAAAGCGCAGCATTTTCATATAATAATAATACATAATAATAATAAATTGATTTGGGCAAAACCGGCTTGCTTAAATAGTTAAATATAAACTATTAGCTATTGATGATAATCTAGTTTATAAAAACTTTTTCATTTGCATTCCTCACTCTTAAATTTGTAATGATTATCTAGTTTCTTAGTTGACTTCATTAGGTGGATTAAGCCAGCCTTTTTGCAGCTCAACTTGGCAACACTGATCTGCTTGGCGTGGTGCTTATGGCTGTAACTGGACCTGTGCCGCTTGTCTATGGGTCATTGATCCAAACAGTTGTAAAAGCCAAACAAAACATATGTATGTATGTATTTATGTATGTATGTATGGCAAAATGCCCGCACATTCATTTGTCTTGGCTCGCAGCCAGTTGAAAAAAATAGAGACAGCTCTGAGGTTTGCCCTCGCTTTCGGTTTCGGCCCAAAGACTTTGAGACACAGACGGGGAATTTGGATAAATTATGTTTATTGTCAATCGATTTGAAATCAATTCGCACCTTTCAACTATTTATGATGTTTATTGTTATTATATTGTTATTCACGGTCCGGCTTGATGTTTGCCATCACATAAACATGAAATACTCTCGTCACAGATCTGACATCTCGTAGTGGTTTACCTAGACCCAACTAGGCATCCATTGACGTTATCTGTCCATTCATCATTGGACTCCATTGTCTGACCTTTGCTGCTATTGATCTGCTTTATTTGCGTTCAGTTTTGTACTATTGTTGTTGTTGTAGTTGTTGTTGTTGTTGTGGCTGCCGTTCGCCGATATTCGCATGAATGACCAGCGTTATGAGAAATAACTCAACGGCAGGCGGCTTGGGCCATTTCCAAGTGAAATCTATGAAAGTTGCACTGGGACTGGTCTTTATTTTATATGTACATTATTTATATGTACATAAAACTCTTGTTGTTTTCCTTTCAATAGCATTTGTTTTTTCTTCTTTTGCTTTTAAGTAGGCTTCGTTAATGATCTCAATGTAAACAATTTGAAAACCATTTGAATTGCTCAACTGATCTAATTAATATCTCAAAATTGCTGGCGTTTTTTTTATATTATTATTTATGTAGTTGAGGATTAGCTGCTCGCTAAATACTCTGCAACTAATTCAGGCTTATTTATTTGGATTTAACTGGTTTTATTCTCGAAGTTTCTGTTGCTAGAAAAATCTTTTTGTAGGCAACAAGTTTGTTAGATTTTCAATTTGACTAGAAAATTCCAAAAAAAAAATGCACGTTTTTTCTGTCTCTTATGCACTTATATTTTAAAACAATACTTAAATATTTTTTTTTTAAATTAATTTAATAGGGACTAAAAATATTCGACGCTTTTTCAGAAAGGTTTTAAATTAAATTCTTAAAATTTTAGCTACATATAAAAATAGTTGAAAGAAAGGAAAGGAAATATATTATACATTCAATTCATATGTAAATGCATATGAATAAACTAACTATATGTTTAATACAGTATTTCATATATATTAAACCACTATAGACTGTCACTTGTAAATTTCCAACTAAAATATAATTCATTAAACAATTGAAATTATGTTTGAAAGAATTTGGACTAAAGTTAATCTTTCTTTCAGCTTTTTCCTTCTATTTTTCAAGAATTATTACCTCATTGCCTGGATATATTTAAAATATATAATATGTATCAGAACATATTCCTCAAAAGAGCACAACTTATAAAAAATTGACATATTTAAAAATTGAGAAACATATAGATAAAATAAATACGCACAGAATTTGCATTTCATTTTGGTTTTCTTTTACAAAATTATTTTGTATGCTTTATTTCATCATGAATTTATATATATCACAATAACTTAAAAACTAGGAGAGTGTTGAACACATTTTTGAAAAACACATAAAAATGTTTGGAGGGGTGCAAAAATAAATGAAGCATGAAATTACTTACAAACTAAAAGAAACTGCATAAATATTAAGACAAATATTGATAGACAGTTGCTTAATGGGATCAAATAAAGGTGTGTGCGTGTGTGTGTGTGTGTGTGTGTGTGAGTGTGTGTTAAAAGTAAATGCTGCCTTTAGTTTGCTAAAGGCAGGCGCCTTTGGCAACGCCGGCCAATCGGAAACGGAAACGCCGACCAGCAGTACTCCCCTCACTTATCTCTCTCTCTCTCTCTTTCTCGCCTGCTCGCTCTCTCACATGCCCTCGCAGGTGGCCATGCAAGATTTGTAGCTGGAGAAGTTGTTCTCGTTGCCATCGCATCCACCAAACTTAAACTCGACGCACTTCTTCAGCTCCGGATCGTAGCGCCAGCGTGGTATCAATGCCCGACAGACGCCCTTGCGTGCCGGCATCATGCAGAATTGCTCCGGATGCGTATTGCGACCCGTGTTGGCCACATCGTCCAGTGAGATGGCATCAAAGAAATCGCTCACATCATCGTACAGATCCATGGGACGTGCCTCACACGTTGCCGCCACAAGCAGCAGCATCAGCAGCATCGCTGCTCCAATTACTTTCAGTTGACTCGGCGCACACATTGTGGTCTTCACTCCGCACTTTTACTTCTACTTGCACTTGCTTATACGCGACAGGGGGGGGGCGAAACAACAATTGGAAACTCTTCTTACTTAATTCTCTCACTAGCTTGTTTGGCTCTTCACCGTTCGACTGCCTACTGACGACTGATTGCATTACAAGCCTCGCATTTGGTTTTATACCAGGAACGTGACGTGACTTGTGGCTTGCACAGCGTCGATCGCCAGCCACAATTGGCATAACGAGGCTTATCCTCTCTCAGTCTCTCTTTAAACTTACTCTTAAGCTGATGTATACAGAGTTGCCAGATCAGTTGAATTGACAACTTCAATTTTTACGACTCGGCAAAGTTTTTCCTTTGTATTAGGTAAAACGATTTTCGATTGCTTCCTGTTTGGCGTCATTTTTTTTATGATTAAAATTTGTCTTCTGCATTATTTTTTTAAATTCGAAGATATTTTAAAATAAATTCTTAGTAACTTATATATTGTCAAAATATATTAAATTAGTTGCATAAAATATTTCTATGCTTCCCAGGTTTTTATAAAACAATTAATTTACTTGGAAGCCAAAAATCAGAATATACCAGCCCATAAAGTATATATCACGATCTTTATGAACACGCTGATTTCAGAGACTGCTGCAGATTGAGCCATACATTGAATAGATAGCAATAAAAGTTACATTTTTGAATCAATTGTGAATCCCGGCAAATTATTGATAAAAAAAACATTGTTAAATTTCCCGAAGATCGCATTAGAAGCGCAGAATTTGTTAGCCAACATTTATTTTCATATTTAGCCAACTACCTTTAGGAAGTACTTAATGGCCGGGTTCAGGTAACTCCTTCGAGATATCTCGACTAGAACTTTGCAACTTGTTTATTCGTGGCTGGAAAGGAGTGAACCACTTGCTGCGTTCAAAGTATTACTGGGATAATAAAATAAACAATTTTATTGCTGTTGACTCATTTGAGAATTGTCTGTCTGTCCTTTGGCCAAAGATGATAGAGGGGGTGCTGGGAAAGCAGTGGAAAGCAACAGTCAGCGCCCAGTGGCATTAATTTGTGCAATTGCCTTCGTTGCTCACCGCACGCGGACCGTCAAGGTAACGCGCATGGATGGAGGCTGTGTGGATGCGGGGGTGTGCGGTGTATGTGGGGGGGGGGGGGATAGGTGTGAGGGCGATGGGTTTGAAATAAGGAAGACCAAGTCGCATTTGCCGCTGGCTGGCTGATGTTGCGTCTTCGTTGCTTTTGTGGCCATGATAAAAATTGCATGAGCTTGCACTTGGCATTTTATGCTTACTGCAACTTGGCCGGAACGGCAGACGTTCCCAAGTTGCAGTCAAATTTTCATTTTTCCGCTCACGTATTTCGATTAAATTCTCATTTTGGTCATAATTTTGCCGTTTTTACGTTTGCCCTGGCATTAAATTGCAACATTTCCCATCTCTCACTCTGTTGTTTCTCTCATTCTCTCTCTCTCTCTCTCTCTCTCTGTGTGTGTCTCCCCTCACTTTCTATCTCTCGTTTTGTGTATTACTTTTTATCTCTGTCTAGTTGAGCTGCGTTCTTTATGTGCGTATTGAAATCATCAAGTCAGTACCGCTGTGCATTTCGCAAATTAAAAGTTTTTTTTTGTTTTTGTTTTTGTTTTGCCAGTTAACTTGGCTAATGCTCGACTGACACTCCCATGAAGGGATAGGGGGTGGATGGGATGCGCTTGTTCGATTGTTTCGACTTATTGTTTTTACCCACATATACACATAAATCAATTTGGCTTGCGCGACATTCACTGGTTGGTTAGTTGGCAAGTTTTATGATTGCCGCATAAATCCGTTAACAAAGCCCAAAGCACCTGATACCAGAATACCGATGTGCGCTGCTGCTCGACGCTCTCAGCACTTTTTGCTTCAGCCCTTGGCTAATTTGCGCTCGGCACGCACACATTGGCACGTCACATTGGCAAATTCCCCATGAGCATTGAGCAGTTGGCAGGAGCTGAACGCAGAAATTGATACTGAAGAAATCGCAGCGACTGCTAAAGCTTAGCAATAAACTTTTGTTATGTGCGCGTAATAAATTGAAAAATAGTGCGCGCAATTGGACAGCCAACACACACCTATTTTTACATAAATATATTTATATACATACATATATATACATATCAACACACACGCATTTAACTGTTGCACATTTTTGCAGAATGCATTTGCTCAAACTAATACTCTTGCAGCCTAGAAGTATGCAACATCAGCAGCTGCAAAAGTGCTGCATACTTTTAGGATGTAGGATAAAGTTTGCAAGCTTGTGTCAAAACTGAGCAGCAAACCAAAACACTTTGTTTAGTCTTCAATAAATATTTAGCTGAGATTAAGCAAAAAAATGTCCAAAGTTGTTTGTCTGACGACCTTTTTGTTTACTTCTCAATGAATCACAACTTTTTCCAACACTCCTCAATTATTTACATATACAAAATTTACAATTTGCAGCATACAGCAAAGTCCAAAGCTGTCATTGAAATTTCAGCCAGTTTACGAGATTTGTTTACGAAAATACTGCAGTATTGATTAATAATAATCGTATTTAAGCAAAACCAATGTAATTGCAATGAAACTGGCTTAAATTACATAAACTATAAGCCATGTGTGTTCATATCAAAAATGCAATCTGTCTGCCTATTCTATGCAAAATCCAAAACAGCGAATAAATCATTATCGAATAATTTTGCTGCCATAATGTAATTAAATTACTTAGCCATCGCGCTCGAGAGCATAAAATGCAGTGCGAAAATCCTTTTAAAAGGCCATAAACGTGCAACATCAACGATGCCAATATTCTGGGCAACAGGGAAACAGTCCGACCCAGTCGCTTCCCTCCGCTTCGCAACCCCTTTGGGCAACTCGTTGAGCATATTTCCAGCCAAAAGCCACCGCAATAACCGCTGTCAATATGCGGATTAACGCATCAATTACATGACCAGGCACGGGCCACTGTTGCAGCCCCGGAGCAGGATATCGTGTTTATTAAATTTACTCCTGTATGTGTGCGAGTCCGCCTGTGTGTGTATGTGTGTGTGAAAAAAGTTACAGACTGTTGCATGCGTGGCGCGTTAGCCGGCAAAAATGTCATTTGCGCAGTAATTTAATTAATTGCAAATTGTGCAATCAGGCTCAGTCTGCCAAAAAATAAAACAATTTGAATTCCATTTCGTTGCCCATTTACATTTATGTTGCACGAGAGAAAGAGAGAGAGAGGCACGAAGCAGTTGCCATACATAGAAAAGCCCCCTTTTAGCCAGGTCAGTGGCAACTAAATTAATTCGATAATTGACTTCCACTCTTCTGACTGCTCGTCCGGTCAGTTGTCGCTTAGAGTTTTTTTTTTGTTTTTTTTTTTATATATTTTTTTGTTTTGTTTTTTGTGGAGCTGTGAGTTTGTCGTCCATGGCTCGTTTATTTTTTATGTTTGCGACGCCGCACACAAAACATAAAAACGTCTGTTGCGTGTTGCATATGGAAAATTGCCAAAAGGCGGCAAGAGCAAACACTCAAAGGAGTGTGGCAAGCGTGAGAGAGGGGCAGTGGGAGCGAAAGCCAAAAGAAGTCGCAAAAGGAAATGTAGCAAGGCATAATGGCCTGACAGGACCCAAACACAAGCAAAAATACAAAAAAAAAAGATATATATATAAAAAATTCAGTTCCCAGTGCCTGGGTTTTTTTTTTTTTATTTTTATTATTTTGCTCTCCCAGTTTGGCTGGGAGTTTTAATAGTTGTGCAAGTGCATGTGATTGCTTTATGGGATTTGGATGAACTTTGCGGCACGTGCCGCTTGGCATTTAGTTAATTATCGCAAATTAGCTAGCAATTGCCAAACAAATTGATTGCCGGCGTGCTTGAGGATTCAGCATGGGCCAAAATAAACATTTAGTGCACTTTTACAAAACTTTTCCCAAATGTAAATTGGGCCATTGAAAAGAGCAAACACTTCCATTGCTAAGTATTATCTAGATTACATCTGCGATCTGCTTCAAATAAATTCCTTTTAATTATTTGAAGAGCTTATGCTACAGAAAATAGAAATTATAAATGCTGTTTTATTTCGAATGTATAAAGGGAAGCTAGAGAGAAGTGGATTTCAATGAGATAATCAGAGAATCAGAGAATTAGAGAGTTGCAGTGGAAGCAAAGAGAAAAATTCTATTAAGAAAGCAAAAGCAGATTATTGAAAGTTGCGGTTGCCAAATCAAACATTTTTCGTAATAAACATCATCAAAGAACTGTCACACACACACAGACACACACATATGTGTGTGTTCAATATGTGAGAGCTTTAATTTGTCTCTGCCACAGAGTGGCTTTGTCTTTGTTGTCGTTGCATTCAGTTGTATTTTTTGTTTATTGTTTTTTTTTTTTTTTTTGATTTTTCATTGTCTTAGCTTAAAGCTGAAGCGTTCATTTTGGTGGCTGCAGCCTTCCACATCGTTGACTGGGCAGCAGCAGTTTGTGAGCAAATGCTACAGCAATTTTTACTTATGCCTCAATACTTTTTCCTTGTCCACGAGCTGTGTACAAGCCATGGGGAGGGGGGGGTTTAGGGGGGTGGTTCAGAAAAAACAGAGCGACATGACAAAATGAAAAAGGATACTTGGATGCTGAATACTGGACTGTTGGCATCGCGGGCGTGCATCAAAAAACATGACATGGCACGAGCCATTTCGTTTGTTTTTCTATTCTTACTGTGCAGCAATCTGAATCTTTTTTCCTCAATTTTTTGCTTTTTTTTGTATTTGTTTTTTTTTTTGGGCTGCGTCCAAAACATATTTTTTATATTCTTGTGCGCTTTGAGTAAAATATTATGTTACAGCCAACAAAAACTTTCTTTTTTTTTTTTTTAGCTGCATTTCAGCTGGCGGCGTTGCGAAAAAGAAATAAAATAAAATAAAATGTTGGAAAAAAAATGTTTCAAACTTGTAAACTTAGTTAAATGCATTGGCATTGGCATAGTGTTGCGCTTATGCATATTCAAAATGCTTGGAAGCTGCTGGGAGCTGCTCTAAAGGGCACACAAGCAATTCATTAAGCGCAATAGAAAATGGCAAAATTACTGAGGGAAACAAGCAAGCTTCGGACAGTTTACGAGCCGCAGACACAGACAACGGGCGTGCAACAAAACAGGTGGGGGGGGGGCAACAAAATGTCGATGGGTTGCATATTTACTACTTTGAAATGTTTCATTTTATTGGTCTCGAAATGAACAAATGGAGCGCACACAGCCACACACGGGCCACACACACACAAACACACAAACACACACACACAAACACACACACACACATGTGGTGTTGACTCCAAAAAATTGTGCATAATTTATGAGCGCAGTGTAAACGGCGGCAACACACGAAAGGACTTCAGCTCATACACACACACACACATTCACACACACACACACACATGCACACATTCACACACACACATGCACACACACACACACATTGTCAGAGACGACGCACGAAGCAGCTGATTTAAATGCAATTGTATTGAAGTATGTTGTCAGTTGGAGGCTCTGTGGATGCTGCTCACGTGCAACACCAAAATTGCTGCATATATATATATATAAAAAAATAGAGAAGAGAAGAAGAGGAGAATGGGTAAGTTGGAGTTAAGGAAGAAAGTGCTGCATACAGCCTGAGGCCAGTTGCAACGTATCGACATCGGCTGTCTTGGCAATTTCTTTTCATTTGCCAAAGGTGTTGAGACGTATGTGCTACGTGGCCAGGTCAAGGAGTCGGAGCCGTAGCCGTAACCGTAACCGTAGCCTTAGCCGTAGCCGGAGCCCTGGTGTCCACAAGTGTCGTCTATTTGCCGGCTGTCGGCCATTTTTGTCTGCCTTGTCGAACCGGGCAAACAACCAACGAATTTAGTGTATTTTGTGCATTTTTAAAATGAAGAAATTTATGTGACACGCTGCGCCAATTGATCAAATTAAATAAACATGAGACCAGGCAACATACTCTCCTCCCCATCCCATCCACATCTGTTCACCCAGCCCTGAGCATTACCACTGCACTGCCAAAACACAGAAAACGAAAAAAAAAAAACACACACAATGCAAACAAATTACATTTGCTGCAAACTGTAAAAGACAAACTGAATTTAGAGCATGTCATTCACATCTCAGAGTAAATAACTCAAAAATGTTTTTAGACTCTTTGTCTGACTTTTGAATATACTAAGATTATAGCTTAAATGTTGATTTTCTAAAAAATTAGCTGCATTTTGACTAAGGCTGGCATATTTTAATTTATTTTTTTTAGACTGCAAGGTAAGTTTAAAAATTGTACTTAAAATATGACATTAATATCGATTGAAATTATTGATATTAAAATGAAATTAAATTAAATTAAAATTACATTTATTGCATCTTCTTTGCATTCTCTCACTTTGTGTTCTCTGAATTAAGTTTTATGTATGAAATAAATAAATTCATAACAGTAGCTAATCGAATTGAATATTTTTAAAGCCTATTTATATAACACATATTTATATAGTTAATTTGTGCATAATGCAATGTCTGACTTTGAAATATATTAAGATTATAGCTTAAATGTTGATTTTCTAAATAATTAGCAGCAATTTGACTAAGGCTTGCACACTTAAATTATTTTTTAGACTGCAAGTTAAGTTGCAAAATTGTACCAAAAAATATGTCATCGCTATCGATATATATTTGAATATCGATTTGAAAGACTTTGAAAATTGAAGATATTAAAGCGACGATTACTCCAACTTCTTTTCATTCTCTCACTTTGATTTCGAAAATTGTAGATATTAAAACGCCATTTACTGCATTTTCTTTTCATTCCCTCACTTTGTGTTCTCTGTGAATGAAATAAATTAATTAATATAAATAGCTAACCGAAATTGAATATTCGAAAATCCAATTTAACTAACACATATTTAAATAGATAATTTGTGCATAATGCGATTGTTTTCTGTTGGTTTACATATTTGGCTAGCTTATAGTTTTCATTTGAGGTTTAATTTTGGAAAAGTGAATTCTGGGAATCTGTTTAATTTGGATAGCTTTTGTTTAATGGATTGGCGCTTCAGTCAAGCCGCAAAACTTTTAATCAAATGCGCCCCGCTAATTACATTAGTTTCAACTGTGGCTCAGCTCAATGCGAGTTGCGTTTGTCCTTGTTTATGTTGGTTGTTGTTTATGTTGTTGTTGTTGTTTTTGTTATTGTTGTTGTTTTTGTTATTTTTGTTGCCTGCACATTTGATAATATTCAATTATGTCGAGGCGCGCATTGTGCTGACTTTGGCATTGACAACACACACACACACACACACACACTCGCACACACACACGCACAGGCAGAGAGATACAGCCTGGCGGAAATAGGAAATGTTATTGTCGTTGCGCATACGTCCCCCCCCCACCCTCCCCACAAAAAACCCCTTCACCCATACACTTAGCACTCTTGTTGCGCAAAAGTTTTGGCATAAAACAAAAATGTGATTTACATGGGGAAACGTAACGAACAATGCGCTTGCCTCGTCTATGTGTGTGTGGGTGTGTGTGTATGTGTGTGTGCGTGTGTGTGTGCGTGTGTGTGTATGTGTGTGTGTGTATTCGTGTGTGTTGTATTGGCAACAAAGCACATTTCATGTTAAACAGCTGGCATCGCCTGTCGGAAGCCGCCGGCAAAAAACTTGCCACAATGCAGAAATGGTCGCTCGACTCTCGACTCTCAACACTCGACTCTCAACTCAGACTCGACTCGACTTGTATCGACTCAATGCTCCGACTCTTTGGTTTCTTATCAGCCGCTGTCAAAAAAGTTGCCGCAATGGGGCGCCATGTCAGACACCTGTTGCCAAGTAAAGGACAAAAAAAAAAAATATATATATAAAATAAAAGGATTCGCTGCCAGTTGACGCAAAACTTTTCAATTCAATTCAATTGCCTTTCAACTGATTAACTATATAAACAAATTATTAACTACAAAACTTATTCGTTGTGTCTTGTTCAAATGTTCCTTATGCAATAATCATTCAATTTAATTTTAATATATATCCTAACTAAAATCATCATTAAGTCCAAAATATATATTTGATTTTGTTCTCAACTGTTGTCAACTGATTCTGAAAATTAAAAGCAGACAGTTGACGCAAACTGTTACATTTAAATTAATTTTTTTATTTTGCAAACAACAACTCGAAACATGATCTTTTTGCAGCTCTGGTGGACACTGATGGTGCTCACGGGCAGCACAACCGGAACGGCGGAGAGTGGATCTCAAGCGGACAGCGTGCAGCTGAGCAAGTTTCAACACTCTGTAAATGAGGCACGTAATGAGCTGCACGAACTCCATTCGAACTATGACCTGGTGCAGGCTGCCGAGCTATTCCGTCCCAGACGCAACAGCATTGACGATCTGTTGGCCAGCTTTGCGCAGTCGACGGACAAGGAGCGCAGTGACCCGGACGATGATCAGCCGCTGCAACATTCGGCAGAAGATTGGTTTCGTGACACAAATGTGGGCGTGCAGCAGGGAGCTAGGGCGGATGAAGAGCCATCTGCAGCTGCGGTCAAGCATTTACGTGCAGCAGGCAAGAGTCAGGTGACCAACTATGGCCTGCCCTCGGAGCAAACCGAGGTGGCCAAAGTCAAGATGAAGTACAAGGATATGAGTGAGGAAAATCGACCAATGTATGTGCTGCCGGCAAAGCAGCCCTACGAATCTATTAAAGGTGGCGCCACTGAATTGGACATTAAGTTAAAGCATGTGCAACAGCAGTTGCACAAACAGGAACAGCAACAGCTACAGCAGCAGAGGGAGGGGAAAAATGAGTTCAAGCAGAGTGAGATGGAGAGGGAGAGGGCAAGGGAGAGGGATAGGGAGATCCAACTGCCGCAATATGGCGACAATCCTGTACCAGATGGGGTATACGAGCAAACGCTGGCACGCCTACAATTCTCACGGAACAATGCCAATAATCTTTCACACGAGGCCAACTACAAGTTGTCCAAAATCGAACAGGATGCGGCTGAAGGGCGAACCAAGTCGCGCTATCCCGCTGGTCTAAGGAAGCGCAGCTCCTACTCAGGTTTCAATCCCATGAATGAGATTAAGCTGAAGACCAGCAATAGATTGATGAGGAAGGGAATGGGTCCATCGTTGCCCAGCAATGCGCTGACGGACACCATGCGTGCCCACTATGTGGAGCGAAAGATGCAGCGACAGAAGGAGCAACAGGAGCATGAGCATGAGAAGAACTCAATGTTTCATCCATATGTTACACTCGACTCTCCAGATGCAAGCTCCATTGGAACTGGTTCCAATGTGAAACTTTATGATACTCCGCAGAGCTATGATTATCGCTTGCCCCACATTGATAAGTTGCACGCATTCAGTCAGCGGGTGTTGCCCCACATGCGAGATTATGCACATACCAATGCCAAATTGAATATGGAATGGGAACGGGAACTGGAACGCTTCAAGCGACATCCAGAGCAGCTCAAGCCATCGGAGAAGAGTGAAAATGTGAAGGCAGTGAGTAAGTTACCCGAGGCAGAGCACCTCATATCTAAGCTGGCTTCAAAGGACTCGCCTGTGGTTAATGAGCAGACCAGGCAAAAGCTGGCAATGGCCAGCAGTATTAAAGCAGGACAAGAGCTGAAGCCAGCCCAATCTGCTGCACCTGTCAAAGCTGATACTGCCGAGCAGTCCAATGCTGAAGTCAACCTAATAACTGGTGACCAGAAACAGCTGGAAACCAATCTCAATCAGTACAATAATATACAGAGCACAGATCAGAGACCACTCAACGAAGGCAAATCGCAGCTGGAAGCAAAGTCTGTGGCTCAGTTGACTGGTAAAAATCAAAAAGTTGACTTACAGTCAACAAATAATAATGAAAAACTGAAAAGGGATGAAAAAGCCTTCTGCAGTGGATTCAGCAAGAGTCATCCGGATGCTGTGTTTAAGTTGCTAGTGAATAAAATCTCACAACATGCCAACGACAAAGATCGGGTTAAACGGCACGGGAAACGCTGGAGTTGGCAAAGAGTGCAACAACGCCAGAAGATGCCTCGCAATGGTAACATGGCCAATGAGGTAGCTCATCATAAGCGGCGCAGTAAGCGCTCGGTGGAGCAGCCAGATGGGCAGACAAAGCTGGAGTCAGATTCTAAGCCAGGTATAAAACTGACACCAGCACAGGATGTGGTTCAGTCAGGGGTGGTAAAGTCACAGGAACAGTCAAAATTACAATCTCCGTTAAAGTTACAGTCTGAGCCAGAAGTTAAGCAACAATCTAAGCCACAACCAGAAGCACAGCTGAAGCTATTGGCTCATTCAAATGAGGCACCGCATCGTAAGCGAACCAATAAGCGATCTGTGGAGCAGACAGAGGCACAATCGGAATCACTGCTGGAGCCACTATCTCAGGCACAGTTAGAACCAATGTCTGATCCAAATGCAGAGCTTCAGTCTAAAATTTACTCGGAGTCACAGCTTGTGGCACCTTCCCAAATGGAGCAACATTTGCAGTCACAATTTCAACAGCAGTTTGATACACAGCTGGAACCACAATCACAGACATACCCAGAACTGGAATCAGAGGTGCAGTCTAAATCCCAGGCCCAGTTACAGCCTGATCCACAATTGGAGTCACTGTCCCAAGTTCAGCTAAGCCAGCAGATTGATCAAGAGTCAAATCTGCATCATTCTCAATTGCTCGATTCTTATGTGGATCACAATGCCAATCGGCAGGACTTCGTCAGTCAGGATAACAGCATATTGAGCAGACTGGCAGGCGAAGTCGAAGAGGAAGGAAATGATAAAACTCTGCCTTATCCACGGGAACAGCTGTCCGGGTTGAAGGATGAGCAAAATTTGAACGAAGTCAATAGCAATCCCTATTTCAATTCACGGTATCAGGTGCCCATGCTAAATGCTCGCAGCAACTACAACAATTTGGCCTATCAGCAACGGCAACCATTTCAGCAACCACAAATGTTGCAACCACAGCAGCTGCAACAACAACAACAGCAGCAGCAACCGGCCAATAGCTTGAAGACCAACATTAATTTAACACACTTCTTCAGTGAGCTGGCTAAGCAACAGATGCAACAGCAACAGATGCAACAGCAACCAGCCAGCCAGCAGCAGCAATTGCTGCTGCAACAGCAGCAACAGGCTAACCTAGAAGCCAATCAGCTCAAGACTTTGTTTGGTGCGCATCGTTATCTTGAACCTTTATTCAACAAGGCCAAGCAGCCTGATCCTTGCTTGACAGCAGCTGCAGGAGCAGCAGCAACAACAGCATCAGCAACAACAACAGCAGCAACAACAGCAGCAACAGCAGCAACAACAGCAGCAACAACAACAGCAGCAACAACAGCAGCAGCAACAACAGCAGCTGCAAGAACAGCAGGTGCAACAACAACAGCAACTAGTGCTGGTGGCACCACCATGAATCCAGACTGTGTGCCCATTGCAACAGCAGCTGACAGTGCAACATCAGCAGCGCCTGATAAGGTCACATCGAATCCTTGCGACGCCGCTGATGCAGTCAAGCTGAATGTCTCCCTTAATGCGCACGTGTGCAGCGATCCAAGGACCAAACAGGTCTATGGGAACGGCACGATCTGTGTGCAGCCAAGCAATCGGCGTATCAATCCGGATACCTACTCTAACCGAATGGATGCCCTGGTGGATGAGGAAGTTGAAGACCTAGACAGCGAGGAGCGTTACTCCCGACAGGCTAGAGAACGCAGTGAGAGAAATGATAAGAGAAACCAGAAGGGAAAGAAGCATCCGAAGGGCAGCGCAAAAACAACCAAAGTTCCCAAAGTGGAGACGACCAAAGGGTAAATGCAAAATGAGTGTTCTCTCAATAATCTATTTTATTATTCTAGACATCAGTAGAATTTTAATTAATACTAATTAAATGAAGTAATAATTAATATAATTTGTATTAAAATTTCTAGCACTGCCTCCCAGACCACGAGTAGCCCTCATCAATCGGAGCTGGAGGAAAATTACAGCGAGGACTTTGGCAAACTAGTTTCCGGCCGGTTATCAAAAGACATTGTGCATGCGGTCTTCGAGATGGTAACCAATGATCCCGGCCTAGATGCGCTGCTCTCTGTGCTCTCCCGCAATCGCAAGTGCACCTACAAGCGTCCTCCGATCTTCTATCAGATACGCAACGATAAAAGCGAGAAGCAATTGCAGCAGACCGAGGAGATGGTGCGTCGCACCATGGAGTCCATCAGCGATATTATCGATAAGCAGATGCTGCAAAGAAACTGCATGCCACTGCGTCCAGATCTGATGGAATTCTACAACATGATCATGAGATCAAATGCTCAGCAGCAAAAGACGCGCGAGAAGCGGGAATCCAATCGACAAATGCTCGTTGATCAGAAGAAGGAGCAGCGCATCTTGGAGCCGGCTAACATTGAGCAGAAGTCACGTATTGTCAAGAAGCTATTGCTGCAGTATGAGAAACTGCCTGTGAAGGAGAAGCTCCATGCTGCCGGAATGCGGGATGAGCTGCTCATGGATTTGATATATCTCCGCAAAATAGCGGACTCGCTGGAGCGCAGCCAGCGCAAAGCAAAATTGCAGAGCATTCTGGCCAAAACTAGCAACAGCGAATCCATCGATGATGCAGTTGAGCAGCGAAATCAGGATTATTCACCACGCTTCCTCAAACTGCTGAACACGGCGGACATCTACAAGGAGATTGGCGAGGAGCAAGCAAAGACCTACATTGGACTCTGATTTCGAATTTGAATTCGTTTTGTTTTTCTTCAAGTTTATTAAAATTGTATATTTTTTAAAAAATCTAAAATTTGTTGTTTTCTTTTTGATTTCAATGATGTATTTAATTTTTAGCTTTCTGCACTTATAAATTCCACTTTATTCTGAACTTTTAGTTAAAATTTAGGTATTAGATAAAATTTATTATTTATTTCTTATAAATTGTTATTTATTTCTTATAAAAATTTGATTCTGAAATTTCAAAAGCAATCGATATAAATTTTATTGCTTCCTTAAATAATGTATTTCTTTTTTTTTTGTAATATATAAATTCGATTAACAACATTGGAAAAAGAACTTTGGTGCATTATTGAAAAATAATGGGGCAGACTAACATTTTCGGAAAAATCTCGCAGAGATTGGCACCATTATCCTGCCTATAGATAGAGGATGGAAAGTTTAATTAATTACAAAGAAGGAGTAAGAATAAAGTAAGAAAATTACTTGTGGTACGCCAATGTGGCGCCACTAGTGGCAGGTCCACCGGTCTGCGTGTTGCCCGCATCAAATACTTGTCCATTGTGTTCCGGTGTGCCCAGCGCTTTGGTTAGCTCCACACGAGCTCCATCGGCGCCACCACTGGGATTCGAGGCAAGCGAATCGCCTGGCACCTGACGACGAGCACGCTGAATCTGCGGAGGTGGTGCTGGTGGCGGATAGTAGATTAAGTTCTGGACGTGAGCCTGTTGTGGCATTGCTGCGGCAAACACGCCCAGCAGCAGCCCAATGCTGACAATAATCCAGGTCGCAGTCATGTGCCACATTTTGTGGAGCTTGTTAAATTCTTAAGATTACTGATTTGCTTGCTTGGAGTTGATGTCGCTGAGTGCTGATGCTCTGCTAGTGTCTACTTGGTTTTGACATTTGATGCCTGCTGCTTCTTCTTCCATTGCTGTGCTTCCCTATCTGGTGTGATTTACATGGAGCTATCTTTTGAGTCTTGCCTTATCTGCAGCCAATTCGTTGAATATTTCACTTTATGTCGGTGATTCACTTTTATAATTATTTTGTAATTAACAATAATCAAAAAGTCCCAATGAGTAACCTTTGAGACAACATTATCAATTAAATCTGCTTTAAAAAAATATATATTAATTAATAAAATTATTTATAGGAATATATTAATTAATTGCATTTAATGAATTCCAATATATACCTATAAAAATGAATAATTATATTTTATTACTATTGTAATTATTCATATCAATTTAATGTCTACGTTTTTAATATTTATTTGCAGTGGGTACAATATATATTTTATATATATTATTTTATTATTTTATATATATTATATATATATATATATTTTCTAGATCAGCTGCGCACCTAAGATGTCTGTGGTTTATTCTTATTATTTTTATGATTTAATATATATAATTAAAAAAGTCAAGTTTCTTCTTTAACCAAATAGACGTAGGGTGCAAAGATCGGTTTCGAGTCAAAAAAAAAAGCCCCAAAATTCAGTGACTTTTCTGCCAACCACAGATTTGATGATCAACAAGGAAGGCTACTCATCAAAGCATCTGCAGGAAATGAGAAGTATTTCCAGAGTCAGCAGAAACTACAGCTGCAGTTCGAGGAGCGAAGGAAGCGATCAATCGATGCAAGTGAGGCGACTCAGGCAAAACCAAAAATGCGAAATCGGTAAGTCGACGTTGCACGCTTCTTTTATGCAACGCGTGGGTGCGGTCATCAAACCACAAGGAACGGATTCAGAACAGGACTCGCAGGAGCGCTGCATGCGCTGTGGCATTGCGTTGCAGTCTCGCTGATCTCACTCTTCCAAAGTGATCGATAACAGAGCGTGCGAAAACTAAGCAAATGCCAAATATTCACTCAGATGTATTCCATGACCAGCTGGCACAATTTGTGCCCCAAGTTGTACGCTGCAGCAGCTGCAACTCAACAAGCAGATTGAGCGACGCATTTGTCAAGCGGCCGTCAGGAGTTGCTCAGTCAGTGAGACTTATGTGTGTTGCAGTGTTGCAAGTGCAACATAATGTAGAGAACAAAAATCACATTTAGCGTAGCTTTACTTGTAACACAACATGATTGGGTTTGAAGTTACACTTGCCACAAGATGCTGTCAAATCAACCCACAACTTGGCTACTTTTTGCTGCCAACGTACCATGGAAAAATGCCACATTTTTTTTGGAAAAACTTATTTTTTAAAAGTAAGACGAATATTTGTATTTAATAATTATAATATAACTTGAACAAAAAAAGTTGACAATTTTTTATATGAAGTTTCTAAACTTGTCTTTAAGTATAAATTTCAATAAAATCGTTAAATTTTCTTATTGTTTGCATTTTTTTTTGCACTGCACTTAAATAACTCTAAAAAAAAATAAGAGTTTGTCCCATTATACCAGTGGTGCTTCTGCTACTGCTGCTGCTGCTTGAGGCAAATGAAACATTTTGTTTAAGTGCAAAATAAATTCAAGTAATGAGTTTGCAGCGCTTATGGCCGCCATTCGTTGCACAAACACATACGCAGCAGCGGACTGCGGACTGCGAGCTGCGAGCTGCTGGCTGCTTGGGCGTTAAATGCTTGCCAAGTTTCATAAAATATGCAAAAGCCCAACACACACACACTTGCACACACACACACACTCCCACACACAGAGCATGCACTCACGTAGCGGGAAAATGGGTAGCTGGCTTTTAATACACTCTCTGCAGGCTCTGGCGCGCTGCAATTTTGGGCCAAGTTTTTAAGTCAAGCGGCTGTAATGGAATTTTATTGCAGCACTCGCATTCTGTTTGCGCAGCCGAAACATGTACCAGACATTTTCATAAACGTTCTTAACCAAAACGACAAGAAAATGAATCTTCCTGCCTAAGTTCTGCGACTCTTTAAGTTGCCAACTTAAAGTGTTCGCCAAAAAAAAAAAAAAAACTGTCGAAGGCGAAACGCAATAAGAAGGTTGGAAATTGATGCCTCCGATCAATCATTTAGTTGCCACTACCACATATATATAGCCCTCTTGTTTTGACCAGAATGCGGCAGCACTTTCCGTTTTATGGCCAGTAGCTAGCCGACAAACTAGATTTCACCAAACCCATTCCAACAATTTTTGGCTGTCCAACACAACCTCAGGACAATTTCGCATATTGCTGGCCAGTCAGTCAAGTTGGCTCGTAAATTGAGACGTTTTCATTTGCATTTGGAGGCGAAACGAACCAAAATTAAGTGCTTCACTCTGGATATTTGACTATCAAATGCCCTCGAAATAAAGTCAGTATTTTTTAATTATATTTACTATATATTTTATTGTTTATAAAGTTTATGTTTAATGCTAGTTTTGATTAAGTTTGCGCATGAAAAATATAAATATGTGTAATATAAATATTTTAAATATTTTTATTAAATTTCAGTACGAGTCATAATTTCAATTTAAATTTTTCATACGTATTATATTTAAATTATGATTATTATTATTTATTTTAAATTATATATTAAATTTAAGTACGATTCTCATATTTAATTTAAATTGTTTGTAATAACTAATAACTATTTTATATGTATTGAATTTAGAATATTATTATTATTATTTATTTTAAAAAATTATATTAAATTTAAGTACGATTTTCATATTTATTTTAAATTGTTTGTTATAACTAATAACTATTTTAGATGTGTATATTTATGCATTTCCTGTTGTTTATTCTTATTTATTTATTAATATTTAATATAAATTCTTGTTGAAAGTTCTGTTGATTTCTATAAGCATTAATTCTGATTTATATTAAAAATCTATTGGAAGTACTAGTCGTGTAAATCTTAGCCAACGCTAGACAATTTAGTGTAGGGTATTAAAGAAGGCGACTGCATTTTGTTCAGTGGCATTACCATGGTGCTCAATTTGCGTTGACTGACTGTAACATTATCTTGTTTGCTCATGACACGCGCGCTGCATCCGCATGGAAGCAATCCGGAACGCAGACCCAAAGGAGGAACTCGTTCCGGACTTGAATGGAGGAGTGCTTCAGCTGCTTGGCATTGTCCAGCTTTGGCATTTCGCTCATTTCTCGCATTTTGCAGCTTGGTTGCGGCTTTTGTCATTTTTCTTTGCGCGCTTTATTTTTTTTTTGTTAGTTTTTTTTTTTTTTGTCTTCAATAAGTCATTTGTGACTTAAGTCTTTTGGCTTGTCAAAACAAACGAAATGGAGCGTTGAAATAACTGACAGCCCAAGCTGGCCATTGAGCAAGGCAACAACAACAACAACAACAACAACAATAACAAAAAGTTCTAGTTCTCAACTAGAAGAGGCAACACCAACATCAACAACAGGCATTGTCCTGGCATGTCCTGTGCGCACAATTCACAATTCGGGTAATTGCATTTTATTAGCGCTTATCTATTGCTGCTGACGTCCCATTGTCATTCGCATTGTCATTTTTGTCGAGCTACATTTAATTAACTTTTATCCACAACACTCAATTTGAATCGCTTCCATCTTGTGTGTGTGGCAACACATGTAAGTAGATGCATAATAATAACCAAGGCAAACAATTTTTAAAATGCATAACAAAGCAGCCAACGCAAACACACAAAACAATAGACCATAAGAGGGAAGACCGCTATTATAATTGGTGAGGAGAGGGACTACCTCTATTATAATTGGACACAGGTGTGTGCAGTGCTCAGTGAAGTAGGAGACTAAAAATTAGACTGCTTAGCAAAAGATATAAAAGAAAGCAAAAACAAAAAGATAAATGTGCTCGTTGAGGATGGATTCAACTAATTGAATTAACTTTTTACAGAATCACCTTTGAATTCATTTCTGCATTTTACTTTGTCAAACAGAGACAGCAACAGTTTCGGTTTTTTACCATCAAATAAATAAAAAAAAATATTTAAATGTGTGTAAGCATGCTGAATAAAATAGATTTATTCGAAATTGTTGCTAAAAATATTATTTATTTTAATTAAAATAAAATAAATATTGTCAAAGATAAAAGTACAACACTTAATAATAAAATATTAATTGCTTTCTATTACTGCAATATAAATATTTAATTAAACTTTGACTCAAAGAGATCACAATTTAAATTACCAAAAATATATATTTTCATATATTTTAAAACGTGTTTTATTACCACAATATTAGGATTTTTGAGTGGAGAAATTGAGCGAAAACAAGAGCGCACAACAAAAAACTTATTGTCTATAATATACATTTCTTACACATTTACTTAACTGATTAAGGCTTTATCTACACAAACTTAAGCAACTTTAAGCCAAAAGCTTCAGAAATACTTACGATAACTGCAATTTGCACTTAACCCTAGCTAGCCAATATGCTTGTTTCTGCTATCTAGGCTCTAAGCGTTCGTCCTAGGACAATTAAAACAGACCCTCACCCCCCACACACACATACACACTGGCACACACACACACACAACACACACGCATAGACAAAGCGTTGAAACCACTCAAACCACTCGAAAAGTTGTCCGCAAAGTGCGAATGCATAATTAATTCCAATTATGAGTTTACCCAACAACATTGGCAACATTGGCTACACTTGCCTCACTCGCACTGAACTCGAGACTACACAAGATTACTACACACATATATATATATATATATATAGATATATATAAGTTTAGTTACTGTGTGTTGGGGGGCAGTCCAAAGACTTATCAGCACATCGACAGCAGCATCAGCTATACTCCCTGAACTTTGTCAACCCGGTTGCGACTGTTGCTGTTGGTGTTGCTCCTGCTGCTGCCGCTCCTGCTCCTGCTCCTCCTCCTCCTGCTCCTGCTGCTTGTTGCATAGTTTGAGTGAGCCAAGTGCTTGGCATGTTTAAACACATGCTTAAGTGTCATTTAGACAGTTATCCGCTTGGCAGCAGCAACGGCAGCAGCGGCAACGTTAGCGTTAACGGTAAAGGAATCAGCCTTAAGGTTTTAGCCAGACAATTGATGGTTGTGTGATAAGTGCGACGCGTATTTCTTGAATCGCTTACATTTTTTTTTTTTTTTTATGTACATGCAGACTTTTTTGCTTGCCTCAATTACAAAATGCTTAAAATTGCAATATCAATAACATTTTACGTGCTCGTTTTTTTTTTTTTTACTTTTTTTTTGTTTTTTTTTTTTTGTTTACTGCGGTGTCTTAGGGATGGGGGTGAAAGTGCTATTGTGTCTAAGTGTTGCAGCCTTCAAAGCTGCCTCACTATAAACGGAAATGCATTTTTGTTGTTGTTGGCTGGGCTTGGCTGGTTTGGAGAGCAGTCGCGTCGCGTCTGCCAAGGACTCAAGTGTTTTAATGGATTTTCTACATGCATATAAGCTGTTCATTTACTAACCACCCTCGTTGCCCCGCCCCCCACCCCCCACTCCACCACTCCCCCACTCACTCTCTGTCACACCCATGAACTTTAGCCAAAACGAATTGAAGGAATGTCAAGTCCGTTTGTGTCTTCAACAACGGCTATATGATAACTACACATGCAGCACATCAATCATGGCTAAGACACCACACCAAGCGACAATCTACAACCTTAAGCCAATCCTGCAATCCTGCAAACCAAGTACAGTTCATAAAAGATAATAAGCCTTAAGCTTACCCGCATGCCACTCACAACTTAAGGCCCAAAACAGCTGATGCCCACATCCAAACAACAACAACAACAACAGCAAAAGCAGCAAGGTGGCAGCCGCCCAACAAAAGCCTATAAATTTTTAGATTATTTGCATATTGTGTCGAGCACTGAGTCGGTTTCTTTTACTCTACTCTATTATCAAAAGGTAAAACGAGTATATCAAACACTTCATCTTACAATAGTCTTTTTTTTATTATAATCTATATTTCTCAAAAAAAAATTATATATATATAAAGTCATGTATTAATGCTAGTATATATATTTTAAGACTCCTAGCAATAGTATTACAAATCAGCAAATCTATATAGAAAATAGAAATCTATTTAATTTATAATTATAAAATAATAATATATAATAATAATATAATAAAATAATATTAAATACATAATATATACATAAATATATATGATAAAAAACAAAATAAAAAATTGATATGCACTCAAAAGTTTTTTTTATTTTTTATTTATTCATTACCCACTGAGCAGAGTAACTAGCTGTCTATATACATTTTCCAACTTGATTTTATACAGTTTCTTTCAGTTTTTCTTTTTGGCATTTTTTTTGTAGTATAATTTAAACAGAAAGTGCGGCAAACTCAATTTGCTGTTTTCTTCTTTGCCTTTTGTTTTGCATTTTGTGTGTATATATATTTTTTTTTTGTTTCGCAGCTCAAACTAATGTAAATCAAGCGACATTAAACGCACAATGCATACAACAATAAATATGACAGGATCTGCTAGGACCCACTGCAAAAAAATAGGATAAATGTGGAGAGAAATCGCAGCGATTTATTTTTAGCACACAGACTTGAGACTGAGGTGTCTCAGTCTTAAGTGTTTCAGTATAAAATATAAAATTAATATTTTTTCGCCGTTGCAGCTGCGCATTAACTGAACATCTTGTGGCAGACGTGTGTTGCATGCAAATGCTTAATCAGAAGGGAAAATGCAAACAAAATGCCTTATTAAATTGCAGCACTTTGGCAAACATAAAGTTTGCCTCTTTTTTTGCTTTCTATTTTCGCTTCAAATAAATATATTTTGTAGTCATTTAAAGGCTTTACAAATTTCTTATTATTTCTCCTTCTCAGGTTGTCATTAAATTACCTTATTTAAATCCCAAATAAATCACACTTTTAAATAATATTGCGATTGCTGTGCTTTGGCAACCTGAAGTTTTCCTCTATTGATGCTTTCTATTTTTGCTTCAAATAAATATATTTTTTATATTTTTTTTATATCAAATAAATATATTGTTAGTCATTTAAAGGCTTTACAAATTTCATATTTTTTCTCCTTCTCAAGTTGTTATTAAATTACCTTAATTAAATCTCAAATAAATCACACTTTTACATAATATTTCGATACCTAAGTTTCATATGAATATTCAATGCTGTTTGATATACAAATCACATACTCAACTCAAGCCAAATTCAATGATCAGAACTGTCAGTTAGTTAATCAAAACAAAAGGACAAAGAGACAATTGCTCATGTGGCATCAATGCAATCAACACTCTATGCCCCATGGCGCAAGTACATTTTAATTTATGCGCCCATCGGCGCTGACAGTGTCCAGCGTCTGTGGACGGGTCGTGGCATTGCAATGCGGTGTATAAAGGGGGTCAAGGGGAGGGGAGATAACTTGTCCAGCAAATTGCCTTAAATCATTTTTAATGAAATTTCCAATGGCCGAGGCGGAAACAGTCAGTTGGATGGATCAACAGGACAGCGTGGCTAATCTGCATATGTCTGTAAGTGTGTGTGTGTGAGTGTGAGTGTGTGTGTCTGTATGAGTGTGTGTGGTTAGGTTTTGATGTTGTTGTTGTGGTTGTTGTTAGTGTTGTCAGCGTGTGACAGCTCGCGTTGGGTGCGCATAATTGGGTTGTTGGCCAAGTTGTCAATGGATTGAACAGCGCCGAATGCCACTTGATAAATGAGTCATTTGCTCAGTAATTTAAGCAGCATTTCAATAAGCTGTGTGGGGGTCAGCTGGCAGATGGTAGCTGGTAAATGTTAACTGGTAACTGGTAACTGGTGGTTGATGCCAGAGATTTGTGTAACCAAATACTCATTACATAAGTCCAATGGGGTAGCTGGGCAAACAAATGCCAGCGAAAAATATGCTGATGCTAGCCAAGCAAATTTTCCTAGAGCTACAATGTGTGTGTGTGTGCGAGTGTATATATGTGTGTGTGTGTGTGAGTGCGTGCTAGTTAAGCCAAAAGGCAAATATTGACAAGCCAAAGTCAAATGCGAAACGAGCAGAAAGCATTTAAAGTAATCGAGTGTTAAAAACGGCAAACGCAGGCAAACATTTGCCCAGGCCCAGAAAGGACCCCCCCCCCCCCGCACCCGCAACCCACTGCAAATATTTAGTTGCTCATAAATTACGTAAGTATATGTGTGTGTGTGTGTGTGTGTGTATGGGTGTGAGTGCCTGGAATCAGCATTATGCTTTAATGCCTCATTAAAATATGCGCAAGGGCAAATAAATTCCAGCTGACGCTGGCCTCAAATATATACATACAAATATATACACATACAAATATATATATATATATATATATATATATATATAGATTAATATATAGACTTAATTTTGTGACGCGACCTGCGGCAGCCAAAAAAGTCATAAAAATCTAAAGTTTTCACATAAAATCAATTGCTGCCAAAAAGAGCAATCAATGGGGTGGTGGGTGTGTGGCAAGCAGAGGGACGCGACGGAACGGGACAATGTGGCAGTTCCCCACGGGGCACAAAAAAGGTGCTGACAGAAAGGGGTTGGGAGTCAAACGCCACCCAAACCCCAAAAGAACTGAGTCGTTTGGTTTATTAAATTACAAATAAATAATGAGACTGATGGCAGGCCAAACTGTTGACTGGCAGCTCGGCCTATCGTCCTGTCGCTCCTGTCGTCCTGTCGTCCTGTTCCTGCTCCTGCCTGCAGTTATTAAAAACTTTACAAAAACAATTAACATAGTCACAGGCCGGGTGTGTGTGTGTGTAAGTGTTTGTGTGTGTGTGGAGGAGGAGCACTCTGAGCTTTAAGTTGAAAGACAAATTGCTCAAGGATTCACTTAAAGCGTAGCCAAAACATTCGCATTATTTTTGCTTTTTTTTTATTATTTTTTGTTGCAAATCCTAACGTTGTGGCCAGAAAACGCAAAACATTAACCAAAGTTACAGCCGCAACAATAACAAATGCAGCTAAAAGGGGTTTGTGGTGCGATGTGGTTCGGTGCGGTGCGGTGCGGGGTGCGCTTGTGAGGGGAATTGGAATTGCAGCCGCAAATAAATTTGTGCTGAGTAAAATATATGGCAAAAAAAATATATAAAGCATCGCATGTGCAACGGCGGGAACAATGCCAAAAGCAACAAGCAGCAGCATGCCCCCGCACACCCCACACCCCTTCTCTGCATCACATGCCCTGCCTGCCCCTGCAGCCAGTGCTGTCCCCTTTTTTCATTACAATGCGACAGCCGCCCGCACCCCGCACCAATATACAAAAGCAACGGCGCACTGCTGGACCCCAGCTAAGGGTAAGAGTTGTGCTGCTGCTGCTGCTGCGAGGGGTAGTAGTGATGGGGGTGGTGGTGTTGCTGGTTTCTGTTGCTGCCGTTGCTGCTGCTGCTGCCGCTGCTGCTGCTGCCGCTGCTGCTGCTGTTCCCATTGTTTGCAGGCGCGCGTTCTGATTAGAGACGAGTCCCATTCAAAAAGGTATGCGCCTTCTTCTTGTTGTTGTTTTTTATATTTGCTTTATATATATATATATATAAATATATATATATATATTTTTTTTACAACTCTTAGCATGAAATGCATAAAGTGAAATATATATTTTTAAAGACCAAAATAACTATTCATAAGCTGTGGCTGAAACAACTGCAAAACTGTATAAATTACAAGTATTTTGAATTTTATAAATGAATAAGTGTTAAAAGAGAGACGGGAATCAAATTAGGTTTTGAACAGGTTTTCCCATTGAGGTTATTAATTATTTAAATTTAACGAAAGCCCTGTTAAATATACTGCTAAATAGTTAAAAAAAAAAAACGTTTATTTGGGGCTCTATTTTATTAACCAGATCAATTAAGTTGCTCATAAAAGTTGGCTATGAAAATGCACAGCAGATGACTTTTGATATTGTCTGAAAATACAAAATAATTTAAAAATTATATTTAAAAAATAGAATTTTTAGGAATTTTCTTATATTAATTTATTATTTATTATTATTTTTGTATTTACCTTTTAGCATTGAAAACTTCTGACCAAAGTCAATCCAAATCTTTCAATAGCTTCTTTTCTAATGAGCACATTAAATTCCACTTTAAATTGTACTTGCATTCATCAAAAAAGGATACAAATCCTTCTCAGCTTCCGGGACATTTTATTCAGTTAGTTATCCTGTCAGTCTGCCTCATCTGGATATCAAATTCGAGCTTGAATACCTTTGTCATTGCTGAAATCTGATATATATTTATATTATGCTCATATTTAAAGAATGGCGCCTAACCATTACCATTGAGCAGCTGCAGCTGTCAGGCAGGTCCATGTTTACATGTCTCCATATCCCCCATGCACCCTTAGCCAACTGCTGCAGTCTCATGCCTGCTCCTTGTTGCCACCAGATGAGTCGCCACTCAGCGAAGCGTGCGTTTTTCTGCTCTAACCAAAGCGACTGTTTTAGTCTTTGATTTGTCACACCAAAGCGCCGCTTTTCATGGCAGCCTGTCAGAGTTCCTTGTTTTTTTTTTTTGTTTTTTTTTTTTCTATCTGCCAAGATGTTGGGCCCAGGAAGGGCAGTCCAACAGACTGTCCGACTGGCTGGGCGACTGTTCCTGTTCCACGTCCAGTTTAGCCCTTGGCTGATTTTTGATGAAAAGTTTTCAGTTTCACATTATTCAGGCGCACTAACACACAGTCGTGACTACTCCCCCCACTCCCATCCTACCCCTCCTCTTTCGTACTCTCTCACCCTCCTCTATGAACCGCACCCCCCTGTTCATGGTGTTATTTGTGGAGGCTTTGCGGTTGAATGGCGCTTGCATTTCTTATTTGTGTGTGTGTGATTTTTTTGTTGTTGTTTTTATTTTTGGTTTGTATACAAAACACAATTTTTGTTGTATTTTAATTTTGCACAAATGGAAAATAATCATCAAGACAAATAATAAAATGGACGCAGGCGAAAAAGGTGTTGGCCATGTCTAACAATAAGAACAGCAAGTCATGCACACACATAATACTCATCCCGACAAGGATATATCCTTTAAATAAATTTTACTTTTATTTTTTTCTCTTTTAATATTAATATATAATATATAATATATTTAATATTGACTGTTTAAATAAGTTTTTAAGAGCACAGCCTAAAATTGCCATTTTTATTATTTTATTATTATTATTTTAGGATCTGTCCAAGAGGGATATTTATATATATATATAAAGTGATTTATCCGCTGTTACAAGATAATCACAAATGTACTGTTTAGTAATTGATAAATATCGATAAAAAAATAGTAAGTTCTATATAAGTTGTAGTTCTCTGGATGTTAATGAAAAGATCAACTTGGATATTGAAGCTGATGCAGAATAAAGGTTTGAAAAAGCTTCCTTTTTCCTATTCAATTTCGATACCCTTTCTATACATTTAGACTGGACTCGTGGTATAAAAACGCATTGCACAGCGCTGTGACGTTGACGACCCCGCAATGCCCATGTAGGAGTGGGCAGGGGGAAGGGGGGTTGAAGGGGGCTTGGGTTTGGAGTGTGTGTGTGTCGCAGCTTGTAAGGGGAGTTGGTTGCCCGCAGCAGCTCTTGGCTTTGTTTCGAGTGATTCTCAACAAAGCGCAGCGCACTTAATTCTCTTTACGCACACACACACACACAGGCACACACACACGGGCACACTCGCACACACATGTCGGGGTAGACATGGTATGACAGGCTTTTTATGCCTAAGTATCTTAAGTTGTCAGCTCGGCAAAAGGCAAAAGAAATCCTTTAATTTGCAGTAAAATGCAAAACGTGTGTGTAACTGTGTGTGTGTCTATGTGTGTGTGTATGTGTGTGTGTGTGTGTGGAAGGCAACAAGTCAGCGTACATTGGACTTTGCCACTTGGCATGCGAGGAGCTGGCAAAAGCGAAGGCGAGTCGCCTCAAGGTATGCAGTAAATTAAAATGCAGTGACATTTGTGGGCAGTGGCAGGGGTAAGGCACAGGGCAGCCAAATGACATGTGTGTGTGGGGCTGTGTGTGTGTGTGTGTGTGACTGAGTGTGTGCACTTTCTTTGCACTTTTCACATTAAAAAGTTATGCCCGCAAGCAGCAGGCTAAGAAACAGCAACCAACTAGTGGCAACTGAACTTCGGATTTGACAGCACGCACACACACAGTCATTTACACACACATCCACACACACATCCACACACACATCCACACACACATCCATACACACTCCACACACACCACTAACTCATACTCAAGCTGCACTGTGGGGCATTTGATCACTTTTTTGCATATATTTAGTCAGACAGAATTTCTGATTTATTGTGTTTTATGTCAAACTACAAATGATGATCATCGGATTACCATATCATATAACTTCCCATAGGAACAATAGATTTCCATATAACCTATGTAACCACCTTTTCCAAAACTCTTGTTACTTGCCCTTCCGTCCATTGAGCCATTAAAATATGACTTTGATTTGAAGATGGAGTACCAAGTTTTCGGGCAGACCTCGTTGCAACTGTTTTGCATATGAATGGCAAGTAAGGCAGGAACAGGACACGAGTCGGAGTTGTGTGGCCAAATGCTTATGGCCACGTTAATGGCAAACTAAACTGAAAACTTTGCAGCTGCCAACGACGCACGCATACGTAATAAAAGGTGTAAATGAGCAAAAGAGCCAGCAAGCAAGTCGGGTGGGTAGCCAGTCAGGCGGATAGGCACACAGAGGGACAGACGGACGGACGGACAGACGGACAGACGGACGGACGGATATGGACTTACGCCTTGGACCATTATAGGGGCCACTTGCCGGCGTTACAATTGTACACAGCCCCACAACCCACAACCATACAACCTGCCACAGTCCACAGCCCACAGCCCACAACCCACAGCAGGAGCAGCAGAGGCAGCCAGGTGGGCTATTTATATTCGTGGCACAGTGGATGAATGCGCAACGTATGAAAGCAATTGTGAAATGTGGCTCGTTGTGCAAAGTTTTCTTGTGAGTAGCTTCTCAACGTTATTTATGAGGCCTACAGTGGAAATTGTGTAAAAAGTTATTGCCAATAGAGTTTGGGAATGTTAACTTGTAAATTGATCTACAATGTTTTTAGCAAATAAAAGTTTTGCTTTCAAAATGTGAATATTTATAATAGTTATGGGGTATTAGAGGAACATACATGATTAAGATATATTTTAAATATATATATATATATTATACAGGTCTTATAGGGTACACAGAATAAATATATATTTTATACAGTCTTGCAAAGCAATACAAAAAATTTGAACTTTCAGTCAGAACTGAGCACGAATTAAGCACTGTAAAAATGAATAGTTTTTCAATTTGTTTAGATGATTAAAAATTATTTAGAAAATTGCTAATCATACACAAATTTCAATTTAACTTTTAGACCAAGAATGTGTGTGTGTGTGTTCTGGTTGCCTTAGCCAAATGTAATGCTTATAAATAAACTAGAATTTTATATTTGCATTACAATGCGACTTTTTTTGTACGTCTTAGACAAATCCAGACATTTGTTTTCCACAGTGGTTTTCCATGTGTATTAAACTAAATTTAGCGTCACTTTGAATTACGGCTGCTGTGAGGCGAGCAACGACGACGGCGACGACGTGCAGTAGAAGGCTGTGGCAGGCAGACTATTATAATACAAGTAGTGGCTGCCAACGTGGCAGCAACCAGCAAGCCAACAATTTTTCTATGTACCATCGTATATGGGACATGATGTTTGCAAATTTATGTAGCCGTAAGTTGCTGGCAGCGAAGGCCATACAAAAAAAAAAAAAGAAAAAATAATACATGAAATATAAGTGGCAGCAAAAATGTGCAGCAAGCGGTGTCGCTGGCGGATGTGAAGCGTTGCAGTTGACAAGCTCGGACGCGTTTAAAGTGCAATTAGCGCACGTAATTGTAATCGAGTTGGCCGCCAGCAGCAACAACAACAACAACAACAACAACAACAACAACAGATCCACATGCATACATACATATACATATACATATATTAAGCCCAAGGCGGCCGAGCCGCAGATGCTGCCACGCGGCTTCCGGCTGGTGGTCGCGGCTTATGCCACGCCCGTTGGCCTTTTTTGCAGCAAAACGCGGCACGCTTTTTTCTTCACTTTTCTTATTATTATTTCCCATTTTTATTTTTTTTTTTATTTTTTTTTAAAGGCATCCGGGGAGCTGTAAATAAATTTGGCACTTAATCATATTTACGGATTTGTCGCGCATTTATTTATGTGTCCCACTGTGGCAGGCAGCTGCACAGCACAGATCTTGAGCCTGGGCCCCACTCAAGGATTTCGGTTTCTTTTGGCCGCCGCTGTTCCGGCGGAAGTGCAGTCGCAGCGAATGGGGGGGGGGGGGGCCAACAAGTGTGGGCGTGCCCCGGCCTCAAGCCACAAAACGCGCCAATTTGCGCCATTTGAAGTGTGCCAACGACAACAACAATAACAACAACAACAGCAGCAACAAGGACGACAACATGGTTGCCTAATTATGCGTTGTACCTTTGTTATTTGTAGAGGCCGATTCGGCCACCCTTCTCTGTGGCTCGCTGCCTGTTTGGCTGTTTGGCTGTTTGGCTTGGCTCTTTTGATGCTGCCCACGAGGCTAATTAGGCCTAAAGCGCGCCCATTGTGCACACCGTTGCAATGTCGCCTGTTAGCCAACATTGTTATGCCCAACAACATCACTCACAACCAATACTTCGCCCCCCTTTCCTGCACCCCTCTCACCCACACTCTTTGAGAGACCACATTTCCGCTTAGTTGCGCTTTGGAGTTCATTAATAATTTAAGCATTAAACAAATTGACCAATAAAGAAAATATTCACGCACACCAAATGTCCACAGTTGTGGCACAAAGTGGCTCAAACCATTTGATTTCATTTGCATTAAATTATCTTGCATCATTTGCCACTTAAATTCGATTCGATTATCATTATACAAAATAATAATCATTTGGAGTGTTAGTAAAGTGTGTTAATTTCTGTCCATAAGTTAAACAATCATTCTTAATAAATTATATTTATATATATATTTATACACAATTTTTACACAAATAAAATTTTTACAAAGTCATAGGAAAAATAATTTATTATTTATTAATTTTCACAAGGACATTGCTCAAAAGTAGATTACAAATAAATTTAATTAGTAAGTCTTAATGAAAGTGTTTACTTTCAATTGAATTAGAGTTTATTCAAATTGTTAAATTAGTTTACCGTTAGGTTATATTATAACTTATTATATAGAATACAAATTTGTTACCTAGAGAAATTAAATTAATTGAATAAGTTCTTTTATAAGCAACGATTGCATTGCAATTGAAATGGTTCTCAAAGAGCGATGATATATTTCAAGGAACATCTGTTAAATCGTTATATAACTGCAGTTGTTGTTGTTGTTTGTGTTGTTGTTGTTGTTGCTTGTGTTGTTTCAGTTGATTATGATTATTGTTAAGTGCAGGTGGAAAAACTGACAGGCGAAACACTTGAATGCATTTTCATTTACACCTCATTACATTTCACTTCATTCCAATTGTGCGTTGCTGATGATTTTTTGTTGTTGTCCTCGTTTTTATTTTTTATTTTTTTTTTTGTTTGCTCTTTTTGAACATTCGAATTGACGCCTGAGTGAATGGATCGAGTCACTCGTTTACATAGATGCGAATGTTTTGCATGTAAAATGTTTTTAATTGAAAACAATAAAGTTTCTGGCTTTGGGTGTTGCAAGCAGCCAGCTGCCGTTAGCAGGCAGCAGCAAACAGCAGCAGGCAGCAGCAGCAGCAGTAGCATGCACCAGCATCAATCTCGTTGCCTTCATTCTCAGATACAATGCATAAAATAATCTATAGAAATATGAAATGCCCAACAAATGAGCGGCGCATGTGTGTCTAACTGTAAAGTCAACGAATTTTAAATACACTTATAAAATACTTTTAAACATAGAACAACCTAAATATTCAAAGTTCAGTTACAAATATTCAGCATACCACAGCAAATTGTAGCCTAGGGCTATTTTCGTAAGAGTTTTATTATTTTAAGACACGACAAAAATTACTATGTAGAATTACAATTAAATATAGTATTTTTATTTTAACTAAATATTTATTTAAGTTTCATTTATAGGATACCACAAAAAAAAATACTATGTAAAATTACAATTAAATATATATTGTTGTTTTAACCAAATAATTATTTCAGTTTTATTTATAGGATACTACAAAAAAATACTATGTAGCAATGTATATATAAAATATATTGTTATTTTAACTAAATATTTATTTCAGCTTTATTTCTAAATATAAATACTTGTGAGTGTTTTAAATTCACTTAAGCATATTGTAAATCAAATTGGTTTGTGTGAAAAATGCTTTACCTTCAAGTTTAAAATTAAATATAAATTGTAATTTTAACTAAACATTTATTTTAGCTTTATTTTTACATATTGTTGTGACTTTTTCAAATGTTTCACTTTTACTTTTTCACGTAAGCATATTTAAAATCAAATTATTTTGACTGAAATATACTTTACTTTCAAGATTCAAATTAAACATAAATTGTTATTTTATTTGTCACTTAAAATGAAATTATTTTCTCTGAAAATTAATTTACATTCATAAATAAAGCAAGCTCCGAAAAGTATGCAGTACATTTTACCAATTCCAAACAGTTTGAACATAATTCAAAATGAGATACTATTAATTATTAAAATGCAATAAAGTACAATTTCATTAAATCTGCTTCAACGTCGAACTTCATCACATTTTTAGCATACCCGCATTAAATTGTGGGTAAGTGTAAAAACTCTTGGCTAAATGCTAAAAGCTGAGCATTCACGGTTTGTGTTTCTTTGTTTGAGGCGTGAAAGCAAGCTGAATGAAAATGGAAATGCAGTGATACCCAAGCGATAGATACGTATATATATATATATATATATATATATGTATATGTATTTATGTATGTATGTATGTGTGTGAAAGTGATAATTAAAAATAGCGCTATAGTCATGCAGATGTTGTTGTTGTTGTTGTTGTTGCTTTTGGCTATATGCTGAATGGTTATTGTGTTGTCAGAAGTGGGATATTGCAATCATGGCAACATGGGGCAAGGTGGATGTGGCAATGGTGGATATGTGGAATGTGCATCATTGCGAATGAAGTGATCAATGTCGACTAACAATGATTGACGGCATTTCAATGCAGATAGCAGCAGAAAAGGCTGAACTGTGAAACTGTGAGTGCCACAGAAAGGGTGCCACTCGTTGTGGGAGTTGCACGTTGTTGATGACAAACAATTATGCAGAATTTGCAAGCGTTTGCAATTTTGTGCAAAATTAATTTTGCATTTTTAATTTTGCATGCAGGATGCCATACACAAGCGGGTGTGTGTGTGTGTGTGTGTGGGAGTGTGTGTGTGAGTGTGTGTGTGTGTGTGGCATTTTAAAGACAAGTCTTTAAATATTAAAAATAGGCAAAAAAAAAAGAAGCTGAGCCAGCAAGAAGTTGAGAGACGTCGTCGACCTATCGCAAGGGATTGATAAGAGCTGGCATCAGGCGAGCACCAGCGAGCCCAGTCTCTAATCTCCCTATAGAGGCGCCGATACTGTTAGAGCCACGTGTCGATTTCTCGACAGCCATGGGCTGATATTGATGCAGTTGTCTTGACTTGAGTCATTCGCCCAGCGTTGAGCATTGCTGCCGGTTGTGTGTGGAGATCGCGCAAAATGTTCGTTGAGGTGAGCAGGGATCTGCAGCAACAGCTGGTGCTGTTGCACGTGTCCGCGAGGCAGCGGGTTATGCAATTTCCAGAGATTTGGTTGCGTGACAATTGCCAGTGCCCCAAATGCTATATGCAACAGACGCGGAGTCGCCTGCCACACGGCTGGAACTACTTGGATCCCACGGTGCGCCTGCAGGAGATTAGCTGGTCTGCGGCGCAGCAAACGCTGCAGATTGTGTGGTCGGATGAACATCAGTCCAGCTATGCGTTTAGTTGGCTCCAGGAGCGTGATTTCTCGCAGGCCAATCGAGCTCATTATCTGCGTGATTATTATCGCCCCGAGCAGCGACACTGGTCCGGCCAGCAGTTTGAATTAATCCGACGTGAATTCCAATACCAAGAGCTGCTCGAGAGCGATGAAGCACTGCTGCAGTGGCTTCAGCACTTGGCTGTCTATGGCCTGGCGCTGGTCAAACAAGCACCACTCGAGCAGGATGTGCTGCGAAAGCTGTGCAATCGCGTCGGCTTCATGCGACGCACCACCTATGGCGACGAGTGGAGTGTCCGTGCTCAGCCCGGCGCCAGCAATTATGCCTACTTGGCTGCACCACTGCCCCTGCACACGGATATGCCATATTTTGAGTACAAACCGGGCATAACACTGCTCCATACGCTGCAGCAATCGGATTCAGCAGGTGGCTGGAATCTCCTTACTGATGCCTTCCATGTGGCGGATTTGCTGCGGCAGCAACATCCCAGCTCATTTCAGGTGCTCAGCCAGACGCCTGTGGACTGGGCGGACATTGGCAGCGACAAGCAGCTCTCTTTTCACAACATCTGGCGTGCGCCAGTCATCAAGTAAGTGTACACTGAGAGAAACCAAAGAAGTTTTAATCTTAAAAGAACATTTGTATGCCAATTTTTTTATTTAGATAGTTTTAAATCTAGGAAGTATTACAAAATACATTTTTCAACTTTAAGTGTTAGTTTATATTTTATTTCTTTAAGTGCTTAAAATTACTCAATTTAATGAAGATTAAAATAAAATAAAAAATATATTTTTAATTAGTCTAAAAAGTTTATTCTTATTTGTAAATACATATTTTTTATATTAGATAAATAATTTTCTTAGTGTGCTAACTTTTAATACTCCTTCTTTCTCTACACAGCCTGGATGGCAATGGTCGTTACGTGAGAATTAACCACAGCATTCCGCAACGCGACAGCCACTTTAGTGTGCCCGCGGAGCAGGTGCGTCCGTGGTACGAGGCGATGGCGGTGTTTATACGGCTGGCCAATGAGCAGGCATGCACTTTTAAGACCGCACCGGGTGATGTGCTCACCTTCGACAATGTGAGAATGGTGCATGGACGCACTGGCTACGATGACACAGATCATAATGTCCGGCATATTCTGGGCGCCTTTCTCGACTGGGACATTGCCTTCTCCCGCTGGCGTGTCCTGAAGAATGCCCTTGGCCATAACAAATAGTTGTTCCCAATTTTGCTGCCAACTTAATTATTATTATAATAACAAAAGTGGAATAACAAATTCTTTTGGTTTAATAAATCCAAACTGCCTTTAGCTAAAATGTGTTTATAGCTTAATCAGAGATATTAGCTGATATAACTTTTAATATATACATAAATGTTTATAGATTTATATTATTAAGTATTAATAATAAAATAAATCTAAAATAAATTTATGTCGAAATTGTGATGGGATGTATAAAAATTATGTGATGGGAGCAAAAGTGCAATTTAGTTTTACTTATTGATAGCAGGAATTGTGAATATTAATTTCGTTGACTAGATTTGACGACAATAAGTTGAGATATACAAAGCTAAAAATTGAAATTGAAGCAACATTCGGTATTCAATTGTATGACTTAAAATTTGATCTACGGTTCAAATAAATAAATAGTATAATAATATAATATAATATAATATAATATAATATAATATAATATAATATAATATAATATAATATAATATAATATAATATAATATAATATAATATAATATATAATATTATAATATTAATAAATAGTATCAAAATGCTCAATAAATATTTCCTAAATTTTTGTCTGCTATGTACAAAATCGCTTGTGCTTAAAAATATATTTACTATACATTTTTACATATATCGCATACAATATATTATTATCTACTCAACAAAAAATCATATTTGTAAATATATTTATTACTTATTATTACAATTATATATCGCATTCAATATAATATTATTTATTCAACAAAAACTTATATTTATAAATATATTTATTATGCATTATTACATACATTGCATACAATATATTATTATCTTCTTAGTAAAAATTCATATTTATAAATATTACTATTATTACTTATTATTACATGTATTGCATACAATATATTATTATCTATTCAACAAAAACTCATCTTAATTAATTTGTTGTGGAACGATTCATTTAATTGCAGTGTATCTGTCTGTCCATCATGGCTGGCTCTTAATTACTCACATATATATTTATATTTATATTGAAAGCGATCGGATGACATTAAGTGAAAGTCCGCAACACGTCATTGTTTACTAAAACTAAAACTGATATATATATATATATAGAAATATACAAATTGCTGCTTATCAGTATATAGCAATGAATGAAAAATCTGTTTGATTTTGTATTACCACATTTGGTTGCTGATTTAATACTTTTGTTGTGGCAGTTGCGATTAGGTGGTTATCAGGGAACACACGTTGACCTGGCTGAGCTTTTAGTGTCAGCGTAAATCACACAAATGTGTGGGTGCCACAGACAGCGAAACCCTTTAAAAAAAAAAATATCAACAAGCAACATGCCAAGAAAGGTATAAAGGGGGGCAAGTGGGTGGTTGGGTGTGGTGCGGTTGTATATTTGCGGCAATGCCACATTTTGACGGCACCTTTTCGCAGCGCCGGAAGCTGTTGTTGGTTTTGTTTTCTACTTGGCATTTTTTCTTTTTTGTTGTTTTTTTTCATTGTGCGGTTACCCAGTGGCAAATCCTTGGTAAATCTTTTTATTTATGTCATTGATGCCAAGCACATGAAATACACACACACAGCGCATGTGATTTTGGTTGCACATGAAAACTCCAGCCAAGTAAATCCCTCTAATAATCCACATAATAAGCAGCTAGAGAGTCGGAGCAATAGCAACAGCAACAGCAACAGCTGACAAAAGGGTTGCACTGGCGACTATTGCACACACACCACAACACACCACACCACACCACCCCACACCACACCCCTCACCTTATGATCCACCCATCTGCTTAGCCTTTCTCTTGTTTATAAGTTCATAAAACTGAACGAGTCAGGCGTTTTGGATCTGGGATGTTTCGCTGCCCATAAAAGTAAAGTAAAGTAAGAAAACAAAAAAAAAAGAAAAAGAGTCACAAATCCAATTCCTGTTTGTGGTTTGAGCCAAGTCTTTTACTGCTGCCACGACCATAATGTGTAATTGAAAACCCTGCGCAATATAGTATTGCACCCCTGGGTCCACATTCGATGTGTCTGCCGCTGGCCCCCTTAAACTAATTGGCACAGTTGTGTTGGCCAGCCAAAAAACAAAAAAAAAAAAAAAACAAAAGAAAAAGGTTTTTGTTCTTCTTTTATTTTTTTTTGCACACACTCTGTGTGACACTGACACCGCTGGCCATTATGTAAACAAGGCCAAGAGCCAAACCGAAAGCGGCAACCCTTGCCAACAAAAAAAATGAGCCAAAAAAAAAGAGAAGAGTTGGAGAAAAAAAGCTGTCGCGCTGCAAATAATGCGCTCAATTTGTAGACACTTTGAAGAGCGACTCGCACACAATTGCCAAAACTAAAATGCTAACATACAACTTCCGCTAACCCGCCCCCTCATTACTGCAAACAGAGACAGAGACAGAGAAAGAGAGAGAAAGAGAGAGAGAGATAGAGAAAGAGAGAGAGTTGATTCTTGGCTGTGGCCCAGATTCGTGCCAAAGATTTGGCCAGCATTGCCAGCAAATTTTTTATATATATATTTATTTTTTTTTTTTGTCTGCCCTGGCTTTTAAAAAACTGTCACAATGATAAACATGCGGCAATTGACGCAATCATTGTCTGTCCATGAATTGAATTAAATCAACTCAAGTGCGACAATCCATCCACTGCCCCCTCACTTCCACCCCTTCGCCAACAGCAGTACAGTATTTCCAGCATATGGATAGCGTTTCAGCTACTGCACAATTTTTATGTATACACTACGTAAAAAGGTATTTTAATATTCTCAATATCTTTAATATTTTATAGTCTTTATATATCAAAGAAAATAATTTAAATATTTTTATTATGCCAGAAAAGAACTCAATTTTGAAAAATTGTTACTTTGCTTATTGCATTGTAATTTTATTAAGCAAGCTAAGAAAATATTTAATTTTAAGTTCAAGAAAAAATGTTGTTAATTATTAAATTGCTGTTAACAATATATATAAAATATACAATTTTTTTTTATCAGTAAGTTCATTGCCAGTTCGTATAAAAAGGGATTTTAAGTTCGGTTTCTGCTTTATTTTTCATTTATTTATTTATATTTATTTTAAGTACAAGTAAAATTAATGATAATTATTAAATTGCTGTTAACAATATATATATTATTTTTTTATTAGTAAGTGCATTGCCAGTTCGTATAAAAAGTGATTTTTTTGATTCGGTTTTCTGCTCTTGTTTGGTGTCAAATGAATGGTTTGTGTCATGCATGCGCAGACATGGAAATCAAACTAAAATAAGTATATGGAATGCTCCAGCATCAAATCATATCATACAAATGATAGTCAACCCTTTTGTGATATGTGCTCTGAGTGTGTAGGTGTGTGTGTGTGTGTGTGTGTGTTGGGGGGGGGCGGGTTTTGTATGGGCGTGTCGTATGCGTAATGCGCCCTGTAATTCCGTTTGATTTCACTGCAGGACATTAGCGAGGCTCAACGTCGCATTTCGCTTATTAGAATTCGCTTGTGCCGCTGGAGTGTAATAAATTTTCGAGCTGTTGCAACAAATACACACACACACAATCACACGTGCCACACACGCACACACACACGCACACACACACACACACACTCTACGCTCCACCGGCAATTTCAAAGTTTATCACCAAAGCGTCTGCAACTTATCTCGCTTTCTCCTTGTCTCTGAGTCTCTTCTCTCTCTCTCTCTCTCTCTCTCTCTCTATTTCTCTCTCCATCTCTCCATCTGTCTCTCTGTATCTCTGTTGTTTTTGTCTGCACGTCTGCTGTGGTTATGTGAAATCACATCGTAAAAATGTCCAAGTCCAAATGCTGCGCGCCAAAGCTCATAAGTCCTGCTGCTTCCGCTGCTTGTGCCTGCCACCCCACCTGCTGCTCCTTACCCCCACTCCCCTACTTCGCTTACTGCTTGTTTCCTTGTCGTTTCACCTGTCGCTTGGAATTGGCATTAGCGTGCAACCCTTTTTTTTCCTGCCTGGCCTTTCAATTTATAGATGGCGCGCATATAAATATTTATTTCCTTGTACAGCTGCCTATACTTGGCGGCATCGGCGGGCAAACATATATAGCAACCAGCAGAGCAGCAGAGCAGCAGAGCAGCAGGAACACCACCAACGCCATGCCTTGGCATCATTATTATTTTTATGATGGCCTTAAAAGCATCGTCTTGGTCGCTCAATAAACATTCATGTTTGCCCGTCTCGAGACTTGCAGTTTTCAATGTTTTCAATAAGCGAAAGTGCCTGGCTCCAAACTTGCCCCGTTGCGAGCTCAGCAGCTCGGCTGTGGCAAGTTCCTCTGTGTGTGTGTGTGTGTGATGATGCCATCAAATAATTAAAGGTCAACCGTTCAAAACAACTGGCCAACCCAAAAGGATTAACCCAAAACAATCTATAAACCTGTTGAAATTTCTGCCACAAATATTATGCATATTTCTGAATCACAATGAATTTCCGCTATGCATTAGCCGTATTTAATGGCCTGCCACAAAACAATACAAATACGTGGCAGATACGAGCTGCTGCTGCTGCTGCTGCTGCTGCTGCAGATACACATCAGAATTTTAATTAGGCTAAACGCTGTTGCAGTTGCCACATTGCTGCCCAAATGCTGATTGCGCTCGCGAAAGTGAAATTTTGCAACAGCAAATGCGAAAATTCTGAGAATATTTTAATGAATGTATACACTATAAAATTGTCAATTTATATGCAAATTCAGTGTTCTGACATTTCATATTTGGGTCACCTACTTTTTAATTGTCAATTTAAGTCATTATAATTCATATTTGATATAATCATTAAAAAAAAAAAACACTTTGCTTTTGGTTTTTTTGTAAAGAGTTTATTGTTGAATGTTTATGGCACAATTGTAATTTTAAATATGTCTTTAAATATTGTAAAATCTAATTTATTACTATATAAATTCAACTTTGCTGAAATAAATACTTTTTATTATTTTAAAACAGTTTCATTTAGTATGAATTTAATTTTAGATCAACGAATGATATTTGTGCAATCCACTTTAATTAACTCTGAATTTTATTTGTCTAAAAACTCATATTTATTTTTAGAGAGTATTTTTGAGTTGTTTTTCATACTTTCACAGTCAATAGATGTGGTGTGTGGCATACTTTTGAGTGGTGCACATTTCAGTTTAATGGAAATAGCATGCAGATGGAAATGTAAATTTACGAAAACAGAGCAGCTGCAGGCAGGACGAAGGACGAAGGGGAAGGCAAATTAACAGGACTAGCAGCAGCAGCAGCAGGGAGCAGCAAGGAGCATTTACAAAAGCGCACAAATTGAGCTGCATTTTGAATTAATAATATATCCGGCAATATATGCGATGCCATCTCGATGGGGTTGCATGACAGAATGTGGAGAATGCACCTTGTTGTCTGTGTCTGTGGCATGTTAAATACGTATCGGTAAATTGGTTAACAATTACACAAATCTCATAATGGACTAAGCACCGGAATAGCTAAAGGTAAAGCCTAAGATCGAAGGAGGGAGGGGGGGGGAACGGAGTATGTGGCAACGTGGGATGCGGTTGGGATGCTGCTGCTGCAGCTTGTGCTGCATTTACTACTAACCATTTGTGGGAAATTGATAAGATGTTGTTACTGGTTTGCCTGGTTTGCCTGGTTTTGTAGCACTTGCCACAAGCCAATTTGCAGCTTTTGTTCTCTTTACAAAATGAAAGCCTTTAGCAGGTGTTGATGTTTACTAAGTAGGGTCCTAACACCAACCACCCAATACCAGCTCCTCCTGCTCCACCTCCTCCCCATCATCCTGCTTCTCATTGCTGTTGCATGGTCAGTTGCACATTGCTTTGATTATTTTATATTTTGTAGCAAATTGCAGGCAAATAGTTGCGGTACATTGTGCCTTCGAGAGACATTTAATACCTTACAATGGCAATGACAATATTGACTTTCACCTGGACAGAATAGGTAGAAAAATCGTTGCATTATTTGCCAGACAAAAAGGATGGCAAACAGAATGTTCTGGCAATTGAGATGCGGGTGGCTCCTTTAATAGTAAATGGCTAAGATCCTTTTACTTAATGACCAGTTATGATGGTATTCAAGTTAACACAGTGTAACAGAAAGCATATCATTTTTTTTTTTGATTTAAGTACATAATTAATTAGCAGGCAAAATCGTTAATCAATAAAAATTTGATTTGAGATTTTTCAAGACTTTAAAAATTTTTATTAATGATTTTATATAAACATTTTTTGAAGATTGAAAACTAGAGTTTTTTTTTCAAGTAAGAATAGAATTATAATATCTAAATTAATGACAGAAAAATAATTACAATGATTTGTGAGTTTTGTTTATTTATATTATTTATTTTGGAAAACATTCAATAATAAAATTGTAGTTAATTTATTTGGTTTCTGGTACGTCTATGCGGAATACAAATAATGGCTTTAGAGTGGCCAAAATCTATACGCATAAGGCCAAAAAGATGCAGCTATCGATTGCTGAGCTTTAATTAGTGTCGCACTTGATTAAGCAGAAACAAATTGTGTTGCAATTGGCAATTAGAATTACGAAGCGACTTGCAACTTGCCTGCCAGCTGTTGCCTGGCAGCAAATAAACAGCAATTTGGTTAATTGCTTTATGGCCTGCACAGGTGTGTAACTGTATGTGTGTGTGTGTGTGTATGTGCGTGTGTATGTGTGTGTTTATTTGTGTGCCTTTATAAATTCATATGTGTCAAAGCATTTGCAACTGGCTGAAAATTACTTGAGCGCACTTTATGATCTTAATAGTCAATAATCCCCAGTAAGTGTGTATTAGTGTGTATGTGTGTGTGTGTGTGTGTGTGTTGTTGTAGCCTGTCAACCCTTCCTTTTGGTTTTGTCGACAGCTTGCGCTAGGGTTGCTGTTGCCTCATTAGACGACAACACATTTTTGGCATTGACGTTAGAATAAAATTCAAGTTTGCTTTTTTATGCGCGCACATAAACAGAATTGAATTGCCCCCCCCGCCCCCTTCCCTTATGTGTGTGTGGGTGTGCCACACTATTGTGTGTGTGTGCCTTACATTTGCTAGCCTTTTTAATAGTTAACGAGCTCCACACCACCCCCCTTCCCACTCTCCCACACCATTAAAGGAAAACGCCAACTTTGGCGCTGCTTTTGTATTTTTGGGTGCATATTTTTGGCAATCTACCAGCGAAAAAAAGGAGAAGAAGAGGCTGAAAAGGGATTCGCAGGACCCTTGACAAAAGCTGGTCAAGGGCTGCCTTGGGCTCATTGTTGGGACATTGTTGCAAAAAAAATATGTCTTTTATGGGCTTATAAAAGTGGCATGACCGGAAATTACAAATGTCCATATAATGTCAATACAAGTGCAGATTAGTGGCTGTCATGTGGCTCATTTTGGAAAGGGCGAAAGGGGGGGTGGGGGCGTGTCAGCAAATGATTTTGGCAATTGTGCTAAATTTAAGACTGAAATTACCCCCCTTTGAACCACCCACCCAGCAGCCAGCCGCCCTTTGCGTTTATTTGCTTTAAACAAACATCTGACAAATGCCGGAAGTCATTTGCATGCACAGCATAACTGTATGTGTATGTAAAAGAGTGTGTGTGTGTGTGTGTACATGTGTGTGTTTGTTTGTCGTTGTTGAGTTCTGTGCATGGTGCATGTTTAGATGGATTTGTCGATTTGTGGTCGGACTGCAAATGCATTAAATGCTAGCGTAAACACAGCAACTTGATAATCCTGCCAACAGCCAACGAGCCTGGTCAGACAGACGTGGTGTGTGTGTGCCACGCCCACACATAGTGCATGTGCGAGTGTTGTGTGCGTGTGTGTTAGTGTGTGTGTTTATACCCTGTATATATTAAAAATTAGTAAAAGAGGCTGTTTGCGTTTTGAAGTCAGAAATTTTTGCTTCCTCTGAATTTTGAGTAATATTTTAATTCGTTAAAACAAAAGCAAAACAGTTGAGAAAAATTTATAGTGTTGATTTTAATTTACTTTTACTCTTTGAATTGTTTATTTTTAAAAGAAAAACACTTTATTAAAGTAAGTAAATAATATTAAAAGGGCATCTTTTTGGGTAACACACTCGAGTGGAGCAGGCATTGCTGCTGTTTGTGTGTGTGTGTGTGTTGGTGTTGCTGTTGTTTTGGCATTTTGTGTTAATTTCATGGCAAGCAGCATGGATGTTGTTGTGCCTAACACACGCACACACACACACACGAGTGAGCACTCGCACATACAGGAACAGACTTATTGTGGTCTCTGTGCGTCTCTGAATTATGTTTTTGATTTTAGTTGACAATAAGCGGGCCAAAATTTATTGTCTACAACTGCAAAATCGAAGCGTTGACAACAACAACAACAACAATAACAACAACAACAATAGCAGCAGCAAATGCAACTGCAACTGCAACTGCTGCGTGGGCGTTGTGCAAAGTGCTAACTGCGACAAGGCGTGGCTCTGACAGCTACACAAACACACGCCAAGTGAGACAGAGACAGACAGAGAGAAAGAGAGAGAGAGAGGCAGTTGCAGAACTGCATTGTCTGTTACAGCGCTGTGTTGCATTTGCGTATGCAACACGCCGCACTTGATATTAAAGTGCTGCTGCTGCTGCTGCTGCAGCTGCTGGTACCTTTTGTGTGGTGCGGTTCCTGCGGCTTCTGCGGTTGTTTACCATCTAAATTTTCTGCTTTGGCTGCGACTCTTGTTGCACAGCCTTTTTAATTGAAAACTGCCTGCAATTTACGAGTGGCAACTCGCCGGCTGTTGAATGCCTCAAAACTCAAAGCTTAAAGCTAGAAAAGTAGCTAGAAATTAATATTGTAACAGTTGAAACTAAATTATATATTTATTTGTGATACATGTCTTATCGAAAAAAAAATAAATAATAATAAATTAATAAATAAAGAAAAATTTAATAAATATTGAAATCATTTTTAAAAATAATACTTAAATAATAATTATACATTTAGACGAGCTTCAAGCCTCATAAAAATTGAATAATTATTTAAAAATCCATTAAAAATATATTCAGGATGTGTTAAATATTAAAAATATACAGTAAATATCGACTGTAACAATTAATTTTATATAAAACGTGACATATATATTAATAATACTCAAATATATTTTTTATATTTTTTTTTTAGCATTCAGCTTAAAAATGTTTAATATTTGTAAATTCATTTAAAATATATTCAAGATATGTTAAATATTTATAACTTATATTATAATATTTAAATAAATTAAAATTAAAAAAATATATAATAAATATAGACTGTAACAATTGGTTTTTAATATGACATGACATATATTTTTGTACTTCAGCTTCCAGCTTAAAAAAGAGTGCAATAAAAATTTGGAAATTCATTTAAAATATATTCAATATATATTTAATATTTATTAAATATATTATGGTAATTAAAATAATAATAAATTAATCAACATTTAAAAATATATAATAAATATAGACTGTAACAATTAATTTCATATATGACATGACATATAAAAATAATACTCAAATATATTTTTTGTACTTCACCTTTCAGCTTAAAAAAAGTGCAATAAATATTTATAAATTCATTTAAAATATATTCAAGATATGTTAAATATTAATTAAATAAATAACAAATCAAAATTTGAAAAAATATAATAAATATATATAAATTACATATATAAATAATACTTAATTATATTTTTTGTACATCAGCTTTCAGCTTAAAAAAAGTTAAATAAATATTTATAAATTAATTTAAAATATATCAAACGAATTTACATAAAAACAGTTGCAGTTTTTACGGCAAAAGTTTATTTAGCTGACAAAATTAGTAAGAGACACATTACGCGACTTTATTTGTGTGGTCCATAAAATTGAAGATGACATCATAAACTTGTGGCACTGATCCCTGCCAGCAAATTCCGGCGGTTGCAGTTGTTGGAAGGGTTGAGATTTGTGCAGCACAGTTCCACAATTTTTGGAGTTGCAGTCGATGTTTTGGCATGCAGTCAAGATGTGGTCCCCAACACGCGCCGCGCCACGCCGGCCATGAGACCAGGGGCCGTGCCGTAAAGGTGTTTTTATGGCCGCCATGACAACGGTCTCTACAACACAGGAGAAAAGAGAGGGGAGTGGGGAGAGTGGTGAGGGGAGAGAGGTGGGTCTGCAGATGGGCAGCATGTTGTTTGCGCCTGACTGTGTTGTCGATATTTGCACGCGACTCTGTTTCGGTCCCCGAATGAGTCCCTGTGTGTCTGAGTGCCAGCTTTGGTCTGCTGCCAGCAGTTGTTTGGCCAGGCTAAGCGCCAAGGATTGGCTGCCAGGTAACCAACAGTATACAGAGTGGGAGGAGAAAGGGCGAGAGAGAGAGAGAGAGAGAGAGAGAGAGATAGAGAAACTGATAGCTGCTAAGTTGGCTTGCAGGTGTGATTTTATGCAATTTGCTTTCATATTAAATGAGTAGCTATCGGTGAGCTGTGCTTTTAGAGGAGAGGAGAGTGGTTGAGGGGGAGTGGCTAGAGAGATGCTATGCATAAGAAGAACTTTCATTCATTGCTGCAGCAAAGAGTGAGAGGGAGGCGGGGGCAGCGGCCCCTATGGCAGCAAAGAAACTGTGCAAACGTTGCAGCTGCAAATCCGCAATCAGACAAAGCAAATAATTTTGCAAAAATAAATATGAGGGATTATTGTGCAGGCTGGTTGAGTGGCAGTGGCAGAAGGAGGAGGGGTAATAGGGGGGAAAGGGGGGGTTTGGCTGAGAGAAGGCGCGCGCAGCCTGAAAAGTATGCTATAATAAAATGCAGCTAAGTCGAGAGTCGCCGCCGACAGTCGACAGTTGTTGTTGTTGTTGCTGTTGTTGTTGCTGTTGCTGGGCCTGCATGGCGATATTAAATTTCAAGTGCATGTGTTAAGCTGTTGCCGTGGTTGCCACTATTTGTGGCACTGACTCGACCTGCCTGTTTTGCCATTGAATTTGTTTGTCCTTGTCTTGTGCAGCAGCAAAAAAAAAACTGCTGCATCAGCAAATAAAATAAATGCCACCACTCACCCCGCACCCCTCACCGCTGCCCCGTCGGATGTGACGACATTCGCCATTTGAATGCACTTGCCACTTGAGAGATTAGCCTACGAAGCCGCCCGCCTTGCCTTGCCACAAAATTTACCTTTTGTCATTGCTTTTATTTATTTTTGTTGTTATTTTTATTGTTATTGTCTATTTCTTGATTTATACACCAACCCCCCTCCCTCCCCCCTTTAACCATCCCCCGCATCAGCCCCCTTCAAGCCCACCACAGCAGTCATTATTTTGATTATGTAACTTTTTGTGCTGCCGCTTTTATTTTTTTTGACAGTTTGTTTGCATTTCGGCCTGCACCCTGCATTGCCACCACTCTTACCAAATCATATATTTTTATTATTATTTTCTGCCACCTCCCCCCCTACCCACACTCGCTCTCCCTCTCTCTCTGGCCACATAACTACCTTACGCTCTCTCTTTCTCGCTCTGTCTCTCATTTCTGCCTGTCATTGTTTGGCTTTTGTTGTTGGCTTTTGTAAATCTACTTTTAAAATATTAAAATATAAAAAATATAAAAACATGGGACAAAAAAAAATGCTCTCAAATGTCGTATAAATTCATTGCGCAAAAAAAAGCTGGCAGAAGACAGAAGACAGAAAACCGTCAACAGGCAGCAGTCAGCCGTCGCCAGAAATGCAGAATTAGTAAAAATTTTTAGCCAAATTAAATGACTGCCATTAGGCGGGCCGCCGCTCATTGTTTGCGTTTGACTGCACCGAAATGGGGCAGCAATTCCACGATGACATTCAATGGATGCTGCACAAAAACTGACATTTGCCTCGCTTCTTCTGCATTTGCATTAGACTTAAAGCGACATCTGCTTGCTCAAATTATAAGTACTGCAATTTTGCAAATATCTTTGAAATGTCTTTTTAGGCATCTTCAGATATGGATTTGATTATTATCACAGTGCAAACTTGGCACATTCAATTAGCTTAACGCATTTAATATGAAAACGGCTAGTTGAAAACTACCAGGAAAGAGACGGAGGGGAACAAACTTTGTAATTGACTTAACTAAAAAGAAACTTTTTAAAAATATATATTAAATATTGAATAACAGAACTACAAAGAAATTTCGAAAAAATATAAAATAAATATTAGAATAAGTTGAATAACAGAACTAAAAGAAAATTTCTAATAAAATATATAAATTAAATATTAGAATAAGATGAATAACAGAATTAAAAATAAATTGTTAAAAAAATATAAATTAAATATTAGAATAAGTTGAATAACAGAACTAAAAGGAAATTTGTAAAAATATTAATTAAATATTAAAATAAGTTAAATAACAAAACTAAAAAGAAACTTTTAAAAAATATAAATTAAATATTAGAATAAGTTGAATAACAGAACTAAAAAACAACTTTTAAAAAATATAAATTATATATTACAATAAGTTGAATAACAGAACTAAAAAGAATATAAATATAAAAAATATAAATTAAATATTAGAATAAGTTGAATATCAGAACAAAAAGAAATTTAAAAAAAAAGATAAATTAAATATTAGAATAAGTTAAATAACAGAACTAAAAAGCAACTTTTAAAAAATATAAATTATATATTACAATAAGTTGAATAACAGAACTAAAAAGAATATAAATATAAAAAATATAAATTAAATATTAAAATAAGTTAAATAACAGAACTAAAAAGAAATTACCAAAAAAATATAAATTAAGTATTAGAATAAGTTAAATAACAGAACTGAAAAGAAAAATATAAATTAAAGATGCAAATTTTATTTCATAGAACTGCAGAAATATCTCATTAAAATTTCCTTAATTAAAACATAAGAAAACAACTGAAACTAATATAAAATAATATTCGATTATAATTAAATCAAATAAACATAAAAGTTATTATTCTTTAGTGATAATTGCCATAAATAATAAGCTTTAGCTGGAAGTATTATTTATTATAAAATATCAATATCTTTTGATTATTCCAATATGGCTTTTAAATAAATTTAAGCATAAGTTATAAGAAAATATTTAACTTTAAGCCCCAATGGCAAAAATTAGCTAGTTGCAGAAATCGATAAAAGTACAATTTAATTAACAGGCGCGGCAAAATAATGATTGTGTTATGTGGCAAAGAACATGCAACGCACACAAAGACAAAAAGGCAGGCGACGAGAGAAAGAAAGAGATAGAGAGCGAGAGGGAGAGAGAGAGAGAGTGAGTGAGAGAGGGAGAGTGAGAGAGAGAAAGCAGTTACAAATGACAAATGCACATCATTTGGCTGATTAGAAGTTTATTTCACTCTTGGCACTCAACTACAATACCATTACACACACACACACACACGCTTGAACTTCACACGCCTTTTGGTAATGAAATCCGGCGAAAATCAAAGCCAAACACACACACCTACACACACACACATGCACACACGAACACACATTTAATTCGGTCCAAGTTTGGCATTGCGCGACGCCAATTGGCAATTTCATTACAATGCTTAATCATCATTACTTGCCTAAACCCCCCCTTAACCCCCCCCATAACCACCTTTTATGCTACAGCTATAAAGTGCACAAATGTGTGCGTGTGTGTGTGTGTGTGTGCGTGTGTAACACATTTACAATATTGTGTTCGCACTTTCGTAAGGTACACGAGTAAAAATCGCAAGCGAAAAATGGCATTTGCCGTGCAATTTCATGTGTTGGTCTCAGTGTGTATGTGTGTGTGTGTGTTTGAGTGTGCGTGTGTGTCAAACTGCCATGTCACCGTTCACATGGCTGGATGGCCAGATTCACGTACTGCTATTTGATTATATATATATGTAGCCATATCATGCAGCGTGCCACTATGCCACCTTGCCACAGAAGCACAAGCACAAGCACACGCACAGACACGTTGTGGCACTCAGGCAACTGCGGCTGTTTCGACTGCCTCTGCAGTAGTCGCGTCAAATGCAGTTTATGCCCCGGCCATAAATCAAAATTTTTGGTTTCTGCTGTCAGCCACTGGCAATGGGCATGAGCTCTTTGCCACGAGCCAACTGCAACAGCAACAGCAGCAGCAGCAGCAGAAGTGCTCAGTTTCTCGATTTGTTTTGTTTTGGCATTTCAGTTGCTGTTGTTGTTGTTGTTGCTGTTGCTGCTGTTGCTGTTGCTGTTGTTGTTGCTGTTGCTGTTGCCGTAGCTGTTGCTGCCTTTTGCGTTACTCGTTTATTTTGGTGGTCATAATTTGCCGATGCTGCCAGCTTCAATGCAACACCGCTGCAGCTGCAGTTTTATTTCATTCATGCCGCAGATCCCAGCTTCAACCCCCGCGTTGGCTCTGCGTCCTGCTAAAATATTGGTTTAGATTGTGTCAAACAAATTGAATTTGCGATTTTTTGATGAATCCCAAAACGCAGTCGTTGCCAGATTTTACCAACAACTTTTCTAGCAAGCATTGTGTGGGGGGGGGAGAAGGGGGTTGGGCTTAATCGCATTTGCATTGGCAACTGTTGAACAAAGTGTTCTTTTCTTGCTCATTGTTCGAATGGTAAGTTTTCCCGCTTTCCCATTGACAGCAATCATTGGCAGAGCAGTTTCAATCTGTCTGAGCCACAACAAATCGGAGCTGCTTACAAATAGCAGGCAAGAATTATATATATATATATATATATAATTTTTGGTGTGAAGACAATATTTTATAACTTTTCAAATATGTTCATATCATTTACGATTTGCAAATTATTCATTTGTTGCTACTAAATTTTGTAAGTCCACGAAAATTATACATATATCGAAACTAAAATTAAATAGGAAAACAATGAATAATATCAAAATAATTATTATATCTATTTTATTGTTAATGCATGTACAAATATTATTGGTTTATTACACATTCTGGATTCATGCCAGAAGCTATTAAAAAATATTTAGTCTATTGTTGAGAATTTTCCAGTTAGCTCCTCAATTGACTTCTATTAATTTATTTATTATTTATTTATATATTTATTTATTAATTTGTCAGTGTAAAAGATCTTAAACACATATTAAGTTAAAATTTGAACAATTCATTTTTGCTTAAGAGGCAGTTTTTTATTTGGAAGTTTAACCCAACTTTTATAAACAATTAGGAATTAATGTTAAAATGAGCAACTCTCAGGCAAAAATTCTACTTAAATAAAACAAAATATATAAATATGTAGATCACATTTTATGTCCCCAATTCCTCAGGAAAACATCTCTCAGGCGAATATCCTACTAAGATAAGACAAATTCCTTCTTTTTTTTATAAAGTTGTATATTATGTCTCCAATTTCATAACGCATAAATATTCTCAACTTCTCAAGTCGATTTAGCTAAGCGTTTTTAATTTTTAGTTTGTCAAGTTCAGCGTTCTTTTTTTTGTTAAAATTTCTCTTATTTACTTTTATATTATATATATATTACATTATATATTAATTTACATTATTATATTTTATATTATATTATATAACAAAACTATTTTTAGCTGTACATTTTGAAGATTTCTTTATTTATTTAGAAACGCTGCTGTTAAGCTTAACTGAAGTCTCTTGGCTAACACTCACAAGACCAAATAATCAGACACACACACACAAATGTGCACACTTTTTTTTATATATATATATATGTATATGTATATAAGTATTATACACAATATTCGTTTCTGGCATTTACCGCTGAGCATCATTCGACATGCGATGCGCGCCTCATTTGTTCGGACTTTCAACATCATCATCAGCAGCAAGAAACATTTATATATATGTGTGTGTGAGTGTGTGTGTGTTAGTCTGTAGGTGGTCAGTGGCTGCTGCTGCTGCTGCTTTTGCTGCTACCGTTTTCACGTGTTGCAAGTTAATAGAGAGCCAAGTTATGGCCTGCAAGTGAATTTCGGACTGGCCAATTCGGCTGAGGTCAGTTTATAGAAACATAAAATTTGTGCACAATGCACTAGATGAAATTTTCCACATGAATGGCAAATGCCACATGGAAAGGGGACGGGAAGAGCGAGCGAGTTATATTTACTTTTAGCTTGTTATTCGCTATAAGCCATCTTTTTTTTTTTTTTTTTTTTGGCCAACGATTGTGGCTTTTTATCGGGGACATCGATCTTTGTCCTTGCGTTTGACAGATCAAAATTACAAATCAACAACAACAAAGATTTGTTATGGTGTGTGTGTGTGAGTGTGTGTGGGTGTGCGTGTGTGTGTGGGTGTGTGTGTGTGTTGTGGTTATGCGCCTTTTTTAATAGCTAATTGAATGGCTGGCAAATAATTTGCTGCCTGCTTTTAGGCGAAGCCGAAAAAGTGCAAAAATTGTAACAAACCGCTTTTGTTGCCAGGCAGGGGATGGAGGGATGTGGCAGAGTCGAGTGCCGTTATTCGGCTCGCTTATCAACATTGTGAGGCTGTGGCAGACTTTAAGTGATTTTGATTTCAGCGTTTTGCCTTTCATATGCAAAGCAGCTAAGGGGTCGTGGGTCGGCGGTCGGAGGGGTGGTGCAAAACTGATGACGCAGCAGCAAACCGCACTTGAGCTGATGCCACTTGATGTGGCTTTGAATAGCCAACGTTTGGGGCGCGCCCCGAAAAATGTGCCCGTTTAGCGGTTTATTTTAATGCTAACAGCAATAACAACAACAACAACAGCAACAACAACACGAAACAGTTTATGCATTTTCTCGGTGGCAGCAACACAAGCATCAGGTACAAATTTGCATAGCTTTTTTTTGTGGCTGGTTTTTGTGAAATGGCGCCACTTTTGGGCGATGTTTACAAATTTGATTTTCGTGTTTGATTTGCAGCTGGGGCGTGAAAAAGGGCACCAATATGTGTATGAAACGTGAGCGGGGGTCGATTGAGCTGGAGTAGGAGTAGGAGGGGCAGGGGGACGACGCACGTGTCTGCGAAATGGAAAGCCAAATGGCAGCCAATGTCTGCTGCCGACTATTTATAGTCTGACCCTAGCTAAATGAAACTGTAAATTAGACACTACATGTTAAGACAAAGAGAGAGAGAGAGTGGGTGGCGCAGCGGCAGTGGCAGAGAAAGAGGTAAAGTGGTAGACGGCAGGGAATAGGGGACAGCAGAGGACGGGGGACAGACAATGCCAGCGCATAATAATAACTGCAGCTATACAAAAAGGAACTAAAGAGGAAAAAATTAGAAAAAAAAAAACAGCCAAACATAATCAAAGCGGCGCCTAAAAGCAGCAGCAGCAGAAGCAGCCGCAGCAGCAGCGGCAACGATAGCAGCAGCAGCAACGATAGCAGCAGCAGCAGCATCGACAGCAGCAGCAGCAGTAGCGGCAGCATCACTGAGAGCAGCGCAGGGGAAATGTCGCCGCATCCGGCAAAGCAAAATGAACGCTGGGCGAAGCAAGCGAAATGAACGCAACACGAACGCCGCTGAACACACGAGCAGAAACGAAGTGCAGCACGAGTGCAGCCGAGTTGGCATAACGAAACGAGTGCAAAGCGTGGGCACGGCAGCAGCAAAGAGAGCTTTTTGGGACAGGAGCAAAGCTCGCTGCCCGTTTTGCTCTTACAGACTGCGACTGCGATGCGTGCGCAGGCTGCGCTGCGCTGCTGCTGCTGCTGCTGGTGGTGCTGCCAGTGATGCTTGTGCTGCAGCTGCAAAACTGTTAAAAATATTTCCCCATGACGTTGCTGCCAGCTGCGCTGCCGGGCTTATCTCTGCATCTCTCTGTACGTATGAGTGTATGCGTGTGTGTTTCTGTGGGTGTGTGGGTGTGTGTGTGTGTGTGTGGGTGAGGGGGTGGCTGTCATTGTGCTCTTCAGTTTTCGCGCACTCTTTTCATTTGCGGAGTTTTCCTTTTTGCGTGCGTCTTGCGTTGCTTTTCTTTTTGCATATCCCCACCCGGAAAATTCATCGTGCTCGATGCGACGACGTCGGTATAAAAACGCCCGCAACGCATTTCGTTGCTCATAAGTTGAAATCATTGCGTCCAGTGTGTGTGTCCTGTATCCTGTGTGCTGTTCCTGCTCCGCTGTCACCGCTGTCAACATCTCTGGCGAAGCCATCGCAGACGCTAAGTTCGTTGGGAATCACACACGCAGACGCACACGCACCTCCGCAAACCAAATTTTCATACTGCTTATAAGTGAAAAATTATTTTTTAAAAAATAATCCATAAATAAATAATAAAAAATTACAACAAATTATAAAAAAAAAATAGAAAAGTGCAAATGCATTCAAAGAAACTGTTAAAAGTCCATAAAAAAAAATGAACAAGACGGCAAAGTAAAGCAAAATGTTTGAAATTCTAATTTCCATTTGTGTTGAGTAATGTTTTTGTTTTTTTCTACACATATTTCCAAAAAAAATATGTATTTTGATTAGTTTCCTTTTTGCTTAGCCTAATTGAACAAAAGTAATTTGCATAATTTGTGGGCCATTATTAATTTATATTTGTTTTTTTTTTCACCGTTATACTTAAACTATTTGCACACGTTCAACATTGGCAATTAAATGACAGAGAAATGATGGAGAAGAGGGGCGGACCGGAACTGAATGTTGTACATGTAATTATGGCAGACAAAAGAGCATAAAACCAATATTTATGCAATCATAAAAGAGCAACAAAAAAATAATTAAAATGACATTTGACTGCATTTGAACAGCTTTGTTAATTATGCGCGAGAAAATAATATACATAAAAAGAGGAAAAATATACAAACAATTTATATATATATATATGTATTAATAAAAACAAAATGCAATTCAATTGAAAATCATTTAACCATGAAAAATATGTAAATGATGTAAAATTGATAAATTGTTGTAATTGCTGCTGCTGCTGCTGCTGGGCAAAAGCAGCTTCAACACAGCTGAGGAGGGCAGTTGAAAGCACAATTTCAAGAGGTAAGCAAATAAATTTTATTGAAATTCATTACATAATATCATCAGCTCATAAAACATGGCATTAATTATACATTTCCATGCAAATTGCAAATATATATATCTACATATATATATATTCAGATACACCCACACAAAACAGGGGCTAAACATAAATTAATTTCAGATCTATTTAGTCAGCCGTTAAAGGCAACTATTTATTTGTCTGTCTGTCTGTCTGTGTTTGTTTGTTTGTTGTATTTGTTGTATTTGTTGTTTGTCTCGTGTTCATTTCATCATTTGCAATCAAATTCTAAATTAATTGCTTTTTCCTAACGCAATTAGAAATACATTTTGATGCCAAGACAAACGGCTTATTGTTTTTATGAAATTTACACACTTTCGAATTGGCTTTATTTCATTTTGTTAAAAACTAATTCAATTATTTATACTAAACATAATATTGCCATTTAACGAACAATTCGTAATCCGTTTTGGGGAAACTGACGAAAACTTTTCTAGCTGACATTCAATTAAAAGTGCATTCGATGCAACTCGCAATTAAATTAAAAAGTTTCAAAATGCAACTAGCAAAACTCACATTAAATAAAACGTCCAATTGAAAAGGCAAAAAAAAAAAACAAAAAAACAGACGATTTATTCAGTTCAATGCAATAAAAATTAATCATTTTGTATTTTTAAAATGTTACGAGTAATTTTTGTAGGCTGATTGAGGAGAGTGGGAAGAGTGAGTGGCATGAATAATGCAAGTATATGCAACACTTTCAGTTGTGCCCCACTCATATTCATGAATGATTACACACAGTGTGGGTGTGTGTGTGTGCGTGTGTAATTTATATGGCCAGTCGATTAATTATATAAAACAGCCATTCAAAATTCATTTTATTTGGAATGTGAGCCCAAAAAACGTGTAAATAAACTGCAGATTGCAGCTTGACCGCAAATGGTCGATTAATAAGTCGGAAAGGAGATAGAGAAAGCAATAGAGAGAGAGACAGAGAGAGAGAGAGAGTGAGAGAGAGAGATGGAGCATAGATAACCTGTACATACACTATTTGTACCTATATCATAAATAGAAGAAAATCCATGGAAAATTCCAGTGCAGCACTTTGAATTTCCAATTAAAAGGAAAATGTGAATAATTGCAAAAAAGTGTTTAGTAAAGCAGCGTTTCTTACTGACTAACACACACTACACACACACACACTACACACACACACACACACACATAGTGTGTCGTAGATTTTGGCATGTGTGTGTGCGAGTGCATTATAATGCTCAAAGTCGAAGCTTTAACGCAGCTGCTGCAAAAAGCCTTGTTTCAGCTTGGCTTAATTACATTTTAGTTGCCAAGCCAAACTGCGCGGCGGTCGAACTACACACAAGCACACACAAACACACACACAAACACACACACATACACACACACACACACAAACACACACACAAACACACACACACACAAACACACACACACACACACACGCAGAACAAAAACGAGCAGAGCTTCTAAGTACTACTGTTCCCCCTCCTTTACACACACACACTCACACACACACACTCACACACACACACACACACACACATAGCTGCAGTCATGCATCGCATCGTATCGCACTTGACTGCCATAAGCCTCAACGCGCGTTCTGTGGATGTTGATTTGGCGCCTTTTCCCCAACTGTCGTTTGAAGACGACTTCGTTTGCTGCCTTCTGCCTGCTGCATTTTCCGCTGACATTTTCGTTTATTTTCCGATTTCCCAGCCATGCCAAATGCTGTTGCTGTGCTTCCGCATATGCCGCATGCCCTGCCACACCCGCCCCGTTTCCCGCACCCACACACACACACACTCATACCTCTGGCTAAATGTGTTACTGTGTTTGGTCTCAAATCAGCTTCCGTCACATGCCAAACGGCAAAAATAAACAGCGAAGCACTGTAAAATGAAATAACAAAAAAAAAAGAGTAGTTAAAGTCGAATTTCAACGAATTTCAAATACTCTTTTTGCGGTTAGAAAAAACATTAAATTGATTAAATTTTTATGTTCTTAATGAACAAAATTACTTTGATATGTAGTAGAATTATGAGAACACATTTGATTGGGTTAGATTAAGTTTGACTGTTGTCAACCAATTAAGCCAACTAAGGCCAAAATAACTACCAAAAAAAAAAAAACCAAACTAGAAGGTGATTTTAGGCAGTTGCTTCAGGATTTTCTAACTGAAATTAGGCGTCCAGCAAATGGATTTCTTTCATATCTGATGGCTGCAACTACAAATTTTACAGATTTGAAGAAAAACTAACCAAAATATTTTATGGCAATTTTAATAGTTAGAATTTATTAAAATTAAAAATAAGTTAACATAAGTAGTAATAGTCAAAATATAATGAAATTAAAAATAAGTTAAAAGTAGTACAAAATATATTTTCAGTTAAAAGAGCGAAATAAGTCGAGTGTTTTTCTCAAACTAAGTTCAATTTGACATATTTTAAAATGCTGTCTTTTATTTTATTACAAATTAAAATAAAAAACCTTACGTTAGAGTATTTTAAAATAGAGCAAGAAAAAAAAAATAAATAAAAAAAAAATGGAAGGTTAGCTTGAGAGAGAGAGATGAGGAGGATTCCTGGACCGCTGTTGGCGCTCGTTAAAGTTTGCCCTCGTCCTGGGCTCCTGAGCTGGCTCCTGCACTGGCAGCGATAAAGTGCAAATTTTGTTAATTATTCGTGTGTGTTGCTTCCAGTTCTCAGTGCAGAGTTCTCCGGCAACACACACACACACACACGCACAAACACAGCCAGTTCACTTCCGACTCGAAACGAGTGCGCAAACTTTTTGGCATAATTGCCACAATTTTTGCAAGGATATGTCTGCCCGGCTCAGTCTTCCTCCATTCGTTTTGGCCTTTTTTGGGCTTGCCATCAATGGCCACATTCAGACTTGAAGCGCACTTTGGACGCATTTTAACGAACCGCACAAAGAATTGTCTGGCTTGCCACACACTGCAAATTGTCAGCATGAAATTACAGGTGTGTGTGTGCGTGTGTGTGTGTGTGTGCGTGCGCGAGTGTGTGTATTTTGCCACAGCAATTAGACTTAATGCAATTGCGTATCATAAGTATTTAACCAAACACTTTGCGCTGACCAAATATGCCAAGTCAGCGCAAATTTGCACTTTTTACACATTACAACAAACTGGAAATGGAACGATCTCCGCCCAGTTTACTCATGTGTGTGTGTGTGTATGTGTGCGTGTGTGTATATGGCATTTGGAGAATTTGCAGTTAGAGTCCTTGTCAACCAGAGCTGACATGGCTATCCGCTGAGATTTCCGCTTTGTAAATTCATTTGCTGCTCCATTCTCTCTCTGAGCATGCCACACACACACACACACGCACACACACACTTGGTAGCTGTGCATAAATTATGCAGTGCAGCGCAGAGAAGCAGAAAATATTAACTGCAACGCTGGCAGCAGCCCAGCTACAACTAGCTAACAGTAAATACCACCCAAACCCACCCAACTTTTGCTTCCTGGCTTAGAGTCCCTGACCAGGTGGCAGGCAAACAAACCGCACACCGTGTGGCAACCTCTGTGGTTGCAGCCAGCATCGCTCTCTCTCACTGTCCCTCTCTCTCCCTCTCTTTCTCTACCTCTGTCTTTATGCCCTGCCACAGGACACTTCCATGTTGTAATGCGCTTTGTCGGCACTGTACAAATACTCGTTAATCAAGAAACCTTATTGCGCAATCTGCTATCGATTCAACAGAATTTCCCAATATGAATAATACTTGTATATACATATATATATAGTATTTATATAGTATCAAGACTAGGTGTTGTGCAACTTGTGGAAACTGCTGCAATTGGCCAATTTGGGCTCAGCAAAACTCTATCAAACAGCAAACAAGAAGTTGCACAATTATAATAATTTAGTTAATTAATACTTAACTAATAACTAAAACTGTATTTAATTTTTTGAGAGAATTCATGCTGATTGGTTAAAAAAAAAAACAGGGATTTATAATCATAGAATATATTTGAGAATTGTTCATTCCTTTAAAACTAATTGCAATATGAATTATGCATATATTTTTAATAATTATGTTTTAGATTTTTTTTTAAAAACAAATTTAGTTAGTATATGTTTTATACTAATTGTACATTACTAATATTTCATAGTTTTTTTGAAAATTAATTTTATATACATAAAAACAGTTTTCTAATAGATATTTACTAAAATAAATGCAAAGTGCATAAAAAAGTTCAGTGTGTTGTGGCAAGTTGATATTTCCAACTCACAGCTTTTGCTACGTGTGTGTGTAGGTGTGTGTGCGTGTGTGTGTATGTGTGTGTGTCTATAGGTGCGTGTGTGTACATAGAAACTACTTTTCCGAGCTGATACAGCAATTTATTTCGTTAGTCAGTTGCTGGCTTTGCATTGCATACTTGCAGGAGCAAAACACACACCACAGAACACACATAAAAATAGAATCACACACACATGCACACACACACACACACACACACACATTTTCAGCGAAATAAGCGACTTAGCAAAGTGGTTTTTGGCTTGGCTTTTGGCTTTGCATTTGACATTTCTTGGGCCAACACACAAAGTTTTGGCAATTTGTATATAAGAATTGCAAACGGCGAACCAGAAATGAGATGAGTTGAATTTAAGTTAAGTTGAGTTGAGTTGAATTGAGTTGAATTGAGTTGAATTGAGTTGAATTGAGTTGAATTTGGTTTAGTTGATTTGCGCGAAAAAGCTGAGACGAGATGAGATTGCCTGGAATGAAGCGAGACAGTTTCCCGCTAAATTGAGATTAATATCTACTTTACTACCAGGCAACTGGGGCAGACAAATGTCTTCAGTCCAAATATGTCGAATATATATATATTTCATTCAACTAAGTGGCTGAGATACAAATTTAAATTCGTTTTATTTCAGATCAGTTGGATTAACAAATTGTCATCTGATTTTGGGTTCAATTAGAAAATTAATATGTATTTATTTTAATTTTGATCTAATATTGAAGATTAATTTGTTCAGCTTGTTGTGGCTGATTTACAAAGTTAAATTCAATTTATTTCAAGTGTAAAGCAGATCAGTGGGATTATCAAATTGTCATCTGATTATTGCTTCAATTATAAAATTAATTTGTGTTTATTTTAATTTTGATTTGTTCAGCTTGTTGTGGGGCTTATTTAATTATTGCATTTAATTTAAGCATATGGGAAAGTCTTAGCTAAATTAGAGTTTATACTAATCAGTACGAAACACTTTCTTTTTTTTTTTGTAATTTATAATAATGCCAAAGCTTTGATTGCTGCAAGCCAAATTCTTGCATAGTCTTCAATTTATGAGATTAATACTCAATAATTAAAATGGAATTAAATTTATGAATTTAGCATTGCTGTAAGAATTTAAATAATTTTGCATTTGTGTGGAATATTTTACTGTTTCATGTCTCTTCACATCTCTTCAGTCTGTTTGTGTTTTGGTGGATCTTGAGTGTCCTGACAAGTTGCACATGTAAAATTGTGTTTTTTTTTTTTTTAGCAGCGATGCAGCTTCCACACAGACTGAGCTTGTTTTTATTTCTAATGTACCAATGCAACTCAAAATTGATTTATCAATAATTTTGATTAGTTGCAACTGTGTTGCATGTTGCAGTTAGTTGGACACTTGGCTCTGCCAGCTATTTAGCTATTATTTTTAAATTATTTATGTGCTTGTGGCAAAGCGAACTCATTAGCAAATATTTTGTCATCATTGCCACATCCCCCCTCCCTTCCACCACCTCCCACCCACCTGCACAACAACAAGAATTTGTATAAGCCAGAAGAAAAGTGCGCTGTAAGCAGCTAACAAAGCTAACAACTTTTGGCATGGCCAACGCGAAAAAGCCAGCCATTACAACAGGGTTATTTTGTAGCTTAGCCACACTCCACACACCCCACACACCCCACACACACCCCCTGCTGCAGGCAGGCCAGCTAGCGCTGTTCAACAAGCCATAATAAAGTAAACTTGGCTTACTGCTCAAGTGCAATGGCAATTGTATTCGTACTGCTGCTTGGGTATAAATACAGTGCCTGTCAGCCGACATGGGCTGACTCGCCCGCTGCCCGTCGAGCCACTCCATTTTATAAGCAACTGTAAGCAACGTTAAGTAATGCACAATGCCACGCCCAGTCCAACCCAACCCAACCCCCCCATCCTTCCCCTGTTACTTATTTTCACAATTAGAAACAGTGCTGCAAAAAAAAAAAAAATGAAAATGAACGAAAACCAACCGAAAATGTTGTTGCGCAACTTCACCAAAATGTTTAACTTATTCAGCGCAACTTTTGTTTTTTGTCCAGCTCAAGAATGCTGCCTCAAAAAAACCGCTATATACAACACTGCACTACACTACACTATACTACACACTTTTTTTGTTGTTTTTTTTTTTAAATATATAAAATTGTATATAAATTTTTTTTCGTTTTTCGTTTTTGACGGCTCTTGACAACGTCGTCGTCGTCGTCGTCGTCGTCGTCGTCGTCGTCGTCGTCGTGGAGCTTGTTGAGTGCGAGTCCTCAACGTAGTTGCTGCAGCATGCTTGGAATTTGCTTTGCTTTCAGCTTTACTTCAGCTTCTTGTCCTCTCGCCTTTCCTCTTCCCCCCCCGCTTTGCCAACATCTCTTTGGCTTTTTCTCGGCTCTTTGCTTTTTTTCGGGTGTACTTATAAGTGCACCTTATTTCTTTCATTTTTGCATTATAGAAGGTAGGAATTAATGCATATAGCCATCCAGCTAGCTGAATGGCATTCCTCAAGGACAGGCAGCTGGGGACGAGCGGAATTGGTCCTTTCCTCGTTGTGACTATCCTCCAAAATTGTGGCGCCTTGAATGCTGCTGCTGGAAAGTGTTTTCAGACTTTTTGTTTTATGGTTTAAGTTTTTTGAGTTTTAAGTGAAACGTCAACTCAAAAAAGAACGCTGCGCAAATTAACAAAAAAAATATATATTAATTTAAAATTAAGAATTTCTAAAAAAAAATTATATAATAATTTGCAAATGTTTATTTTTTAAATGTTTTCTAATCAATCAATAAAACTAAACATTTTGTAATAATTTTCGATAAAGATATTAAGTAAAAAATATGAGCAAGAAATATTTTGCTTTAAAAGTTGGCTTACAGCAAAAGAAAATAATCAAATCACAATAAATCAAAAATCTTTTAAGCCATTTTAAATGCTTGGAAATCCGTCTAGAGGCATCTCCAAATAATACGTGTTTTGAGTTCACAGTTCAGTTCACATTTTGCGTGTGCCCGGAAAAAATGCTACATATTTTCTCCGCTGGAAAATCAACATATTGCTTATCACTTAAAGCAATCGCAAATCGTTTCGCTTTGCATAATGGCATTGGAAAAATTATTCAGCTATTTTCCCAAATTTGCACAAAAAAGTTTAGCAAAGCCAAATCCTGTGATGTCCTTGCGGGGACAGCCCAAAGTTTTGCCAGCCATGTCATTTGCATAGTTTTGCAAGCGCATCCATTGGTTGAAGGGGGGGTTCCAAAGGGGGGATATGAGGATGAGATGGAGTTGAAGTTGGTATGGCGTTGCTGTTAGCCGGATGCTGTTGCTGTTGTCAACAAATCTTTTGTGTGCCTATTGGCAAAATGTATTCGAGCTGTCGAGTCTCAATTTGAGAGGTTGAAATTCAATTGTCAAACTATAAAGATATCACAGGCTTTCCACTTGACTGCGCTGTGCAAACTTGGCAGCAAACAAACACACACAAAAATTGTTGGCTTAATTTATTATGGCCTAAACAAATTGCTTAGGCTATTAATGCGCCTCAATGCCAGCCAAAGATAACGTTGTGTGTATGTGTGTGTGTGTGTGTCTCTTTGTGTGTGTGTGTTTTAGTTGACAAATTAGTTGCTAAGAAGAGTTACACTTACTAGATTTATGGCCCAAACAAAATGTGGGTCGTCGTCGTCAGGCTGACAATGCAACAAAATGTGCAACCTACTTTTACATTTTACACTGAGAATGCAATATTTTCAATGCAGGTGCAAAAGTGACAGCTTTCAAAGGGTTTCAATCTAGATTTAGCAGCGATAACATTTATTCAATGCATTTCATACTTAAATTTCATCTTAAATTTAAACACAAACAATTTTCCAATATTAAAATAAATAGATTTGCAGCACTAAGAAGAAACTTAAGAAAAATTCAGAGTTGAAACTAGTTAAACCTCTTTCAAGTTGGAGACTCGTTTTTGAAGAAACGATTTCAACATATTTTTATTTTAAAAATGTTTTGTGTAATGTAAACATTTAAATTTCAAAATTGTGGCATTTTACAATCAAAAATGTATATAAAATATTGGCTTCTTAGATTTGAAACACAAGCAGTTTTCCAATATTAAAATAAATAGATTTGCAGCACTAAGAAGAAACTTAAGAAATGATCAGAGTTGAAACTAGTTAAACTCTTTCAAAACTTAAGAAATGATCAGAATTAAATCTAGTTAAACTCTTTCGAGTTGGAGAACCGTTTTTGAAGAAACGATTTCAACACATTGTTTTGAGCAACATAGGAAATATAAAATATAAATTAATATAAAATATTTTGTTTAATGATTTACATTTAAATTTCGAAATTCTGGCATTTGACTGTCAAAAAACATATATAAAATATTTACTTCTCTATTGATTTTCTATTTAAAAATTGCAATTTTTTTCAACAAGCCTAATTGATAAAGTTCGTGTCGTTTTGTGGTTTTTGGGGTATACATTTTGTTTGCTCAGTGTACAAGTTGCAACCGCAACATGCAGCATCTGAGGACAATGCAGCCGTTGCCCCGAGTGCCTGAGTGCATTTAGCTGAATTACAGATGCTTTTTCACACACACATACACACACTCATACACACACATACACCTGCGACGCCACAGCTCTTCAGTCTGCCCCTGAGCTGCAGCTGCAGCTGCCGCTGACGCAGCGGCAAAGTGGGTGAAGGCCTCCCATGCACATGGACTAAGGACGAGCGCCTTTTATGCCATTGTCTGCATTTAGCAAAAGCATCTCCGAGATGTACATAATACATGGTTGGTGTGGGCGCCACTCAATGCCAAGCCAAGCCCAATGTGTGTGTGTGTGTGTGTGTGTGCCACAGTGGGGGCTACTTCAAAGCCGTGAGGCGTGCCACCTGCAACTGCTGGCTGCATCATTTTCATAATTTGCACAAAATTTTTGCTGTTAATTAGTTTTTAGCTTTTAGTTTAGGTAAATCAGCTGGAAAAACTAACATCAGCTAATTGCATTATAAACTGAAATAGGAATAGAAAATACGACTGCCGCTCGACTTATTTAATTATTTAATTAGTTGGCCTGTGAAATGCAAATGATAACATTGTCTTGGTATGGAAATTGTGTGGGGGGCTTTGGCAAGGTCTTTCCGTTTGCCAGTTTCCTTGGGCTCTCCGCTAACCGACCCGATTCCCCGTTTTCACGTTTCCCCGTTTCCCCGTTTCCCGTTTCCGTTTCCGGCCCCTTTTAAATATTAACCCACTAATGCTGCCAGTTGCTGCTACTGATTCATTTAGCATCACGTTAACCCATTAAGCACACGATACAGTTGAGGTCTTCCCTTCATGTTGTTGTTGTTTGTTATGTTTGTTGTTGTATTTTGTTTGTTGTTTGTTTGTTGTTGCTGGTATAAATGCACAGAAAGCTTAGCATAAATGAGGACAACGCCGCTGTTGCCAGCGTGTCCGGTTGCAAAGCTCATTAGCGCAGCAAGCAGCAAGCAGCGAGCAGCGAGCAAAGCGGCATCTAGCGTGTCCGCAGCGCAACCGGAAATAGTAGAACACTACACAACAAGGCATATACACTAAGCTACAAGCGGCGGAAGTGCTTACATACATATATTATATCTGTTGAAATTTATTAGAAAATGATTTCAAAATGAGCATGATAAGTTAACAAAAGTAGAATTTGGCATTAAATATTAATTAATTATAGCAGAAGAGTGAAGGAAAATGATAGTAATAGGATATATAATTATAATATAATATATAGCATATAAAGATATAATATTTATATATATATATATATCATTAGGCATTAAATATTAATTAATTATAGCAGAAGAGTGAAGGGAAAAGATAATAATAGGATATATAATTATAATATAATATATAGCATATAAAGATATAATATTTATATATATATTTATATATATATATATCATTAAATATTAATTAATTAATAGCAGAAGAGGGAAGGGAAAGGATAGTAATAGGATATAATTATAATATAATATATAGCATATAAAGATATAATATTTATATATATATATATATCAATTTTATTTATTTTATTTATATATATATATATGAAGCTTATTTATATATATATAAATAAATATATTCTGTGTACCAAGTTTGTGTCGCCTTTTTTCCAGGCAAAGATCATGGCTATGATTTATTTACAAAACATTTGCATCAACAGGCACTTGCTGATGACTTTTGTAATTCGCAAAGTAAATAATTGGCAAAAACACTTTGAATAGTTACTGTTGACTTTGGTTGGTTGTTGGTAATACGATTATTTGGAGTCTCCTCCTATGCCGCATTCACTTAACTTTTTGGCAGCAAACTTACTTAGATTGATGCTGCTCATCTTCTTCAAGCTGTTTGTTCGCAAAACTTTGCACACTTCCAGGTGTATCTTGGCGGAGACCAACTGAAGATCAACTTCCTCCAAATTGTGGGTGCGTAAGTGTGTGTGTTTTTTTTTTTTTAGCCATTTTCCGTTGCCATTTATAAGCATAATTAAAGAAAACTCTGGTAAAATTAATTTAACTTGAAATTTAACAGCAACAAAACCGAACATTATACAAAACTTTTGAGCATGAATACAAATTCAGAGTTACAGAAAAGTAAAAAAAAAAACCAAAAAAAAAAAACAGATGGAAAAAGATGGAAATGTTTACTCAAGCCAAACAATAAACAATCAACTTGAATTGAGGCGGAACTTAGCAGAGGGGGAGGTGGGGGTGTGGCAGTGGAGTCGTTGTAAATGGACGCTTTGCAATTGGCAACTTTTTAATCAAGTTGCGAATGCAAATCGAGTGGCGCAAGTGGTGCATGACTTTGGCCAACTAATTGGCCAGTTTGAGGCGCTAATAATATGTATGCGTATGTGTGTGTGTGAGTGTCTCTCTGTGTGTGTGTGTCTCTCTCTGTGTGTGTGTGTGTTTGTGTGTGTCCTGTGAAATTACAAAGCAAGTCGACAGCTGACGTCACAGATTCAATTTGTCAGCTTGTTAACAGCGCATTGTGCAAGAGAGTGGGAGTGGGAGTGGTAGGCGGGGGGGGGAGGCGGCGAGCGTGTCTAAGAAATGATGTGACTTTTAGCGCCTGCCAGCTTGGCCAACTTTGCCAGTATGACTTGGCCAGACTTGCAGTTTGAGCTTAATTAAAAAGCTTGTAGCATTAAGCGCCGCTGTTGTTGTTGTTGCTGTTGTTCTTGTTATTGTTGTTGTTGTTGTTGTTGTTGTTGTACTGACGTACCAAAAAAGTAGTTGTTAAGTTCGATTTATAACGCGTCTGCTCTGCGGTTCGCTGTCTCCAAAGTGCAAAGCGCTGTCGCATTTTTTTGTCGACGCCTTCTCGTTGCCTCCTCCTGCGCCGGAGCAACTTGCTTCAGCAGCTGTCTCGCCTCCAGTCAGGGATGAGCCCGCGTATGGCAAACACTTAGTTGCCAACAAACTCAGTACCTTCCCCCCCCCCTCCTCCCCCCTCCCCCGACCACTCGTTGGTTGCCACGTCTAATTGAGTTGTACAAGGCTACTACTAATTGCATTCGATGCTTGCCGCTTCAGTTGAGGCGGCGTTGATATAATTAAATTTTATTGCAACGTCGAGGACAACGACATCGTTTAGCGGCAAGGTGTGTGTGTGTGTGTGTGTGTGTGCCTCAAGACTGTTGCAGACTTTAGCAATTTATTGCCAAGATTTTACTATTTTAATTAAAAATTTTATTGCCAAATCAGGCCAGTTATTTAGCCTCACACAAATTGTTGGTTTTAGCTTTTCTATCTGATTTAAGATTTCACCACTAAACTAGTGAAATGCCAGTTAAAACTTTTAGTTTTGGCCAAACTGTAGCAATTGAATAAGTTCAAAATTTTTTGCCATGGTTATAAAAACAAAAGTTGACAAAAATTGAACTGTGTTTTATTGCGCAAATTTAATTCAATTTGTATAAAATAAAAGACGGATTTTATTTTTGTGGCAAGAACACAACTTAAACTTTTGTTTTATTTTCTTTATTATACATTTCTTCTAAAGTTAGCGATTATTAAAATGAAATTTCAATAAAATTAAAGTCTAAAATTTATTTTGTGGTGAAAACTTTTGTCCGATTATTTATTACAGTCACACAACTTTTCATTCAAACTAGTTTCATTTGAACAATTGACAGCACACAAAAAAACACATTTTAAATTATTTATTTATTGTTGCTAAAAAAGAAGAATAAAACTAAAAAAAAATAGACCATGGAACAGAACAGTGACTGGAGCAAGTGTAGCAGCGGCGGGCACAAGCCGGAGGTAGTTTTGGAGGAACTGTGCGCCTTCTGTTTGGATCGCATACGTGATCCTGTGGCGCTGCACTGGCGGCACCACTTCTGCAGCAGTTGCCTGGCTTTGTATATGGAGGAGCGCAATTGGCAGGCCAAACCCTGTCCGCTCTGCCGGCGCAGATTGGCGCCACGCCACGTGCGGATCGCAGCTCACTGCAGAGCAGTAAGTTCGTGCAACATTTGACGCTGCTGCTACATTACCCTCACCCATAGATCAGGCAACTCAAAGTAATGCTGCTGCTCTTATTATTGCTCTTATGTTTGGGCACATTTTCACTGCTGCTGAGATACTGGTAGTCGAGAAACTCAACGAAATTCCAGTGGCTTCCAACCTGCGCCTATTTATATATGTACAAAAGTATAAAGCCCGTATTCCATTGTATACATATATATATATATATATATATATATATATATATATGCAGAAGAATATCTGTGAGTGCATCTTATTTCAATTACAAGTTTTCTACTTTCCTGCAGCTAATTAAAAAGATAAACCAAATGAAATATTCTTGAGCAGCGTCGCTTTTGCCGCTTTTGGCCAGCGGGTGCATTGTGCAACAGGGTTTTCTTTGTGTGTGTGTTGCTCTTAACTGGTTAACTGATGACTTTAAATGTTGGCTTTATTCGCACAATCGTATTGACGCCTCAGCTGCACTTTGCTCTCATTTTAATTGCACACTTTGTGGCACACGGTTTATGTGCATTGTTTTTTTTTTCCATACGCCCCGTTGGCCCCAAGCGACTATCGCACATCGAAATGCCGATGTGAATGCGAATGTGAATGCGATTGTGAATGCATTTTAATGCAATTTTCCATATGAATAAATCCATCAAATTGCGTTATGGCAGCTGTGCAACAAATTTTCTATAAAATATTGCTACAAAATACCAACAAATAAATCTAAACAATAATCGAAAGCGAAGCAGCAAGAAGCATTTGCTTGATGATATCCTGTAAAAGGAGACTTAAGATATTATTATGTGCACCTAAAGAAAAAAAAAAGATAGTTTTGAGTGTACAATGAAATATGGCAGAAGAAGTAGAAGCATGTAAAAAACCAACTGATACTTTTGCAGTTGCCACGCCTATCAGGCCCCTTGCCGACCATTTCGATAAGTTTCGAATTGGCGTTGTTCCTGTGCTTTTTTTTGCGGCAGTAAATCAAAATTGTACAAAAATGAAATAAGAGTTGCAGCCATAAAAAATAAAGCTGGCAACTTTAAAGCGCAACATTTGCAATTAAATGAGTGGCGCAAAAAAATCAAGGGGGGAAAGCGCAAAAAAAAATAAAAAAAGAGGCGGCCACAAAATGAATTTGAAAATGATTTTGAGCCGCATTTTGTTGATATGAATGCGAAATGTGAAATGTGGGATGTGTTGTCATATTTATGCAGTGTTTGTTTACACTGTGGCCATAATATCGGCCCAGTGAGCACCAGCCAGCTTGCCACAGTGCTGCAGCAGTTATAGTTGCAGCTGTAGTTAGAGCGAGTTGCTGCCACAACCACATGCCCCAAAAGCGAAACAATATGCCAAAAAGTGGTGGTGAACGCTTTTCGATTTTGTTATTTTGATAGCTCGCTTTGCCTCTGGTTGTGGCTGTTGTTGCATTGTTGCTGTTGTTGTTATTGTTGCTTTTGTTGTTATTGTTGCTGTTGTTGCTGTTAGTGTTGCTGTGGCTGTTTGCTGTTATTGGCAAAAGACCATTGCCATTGCCATTGCCGCTGGTTGCTTGTGCTCGGCATTTGTGCCGGTTGCATAGATTTTGATAGCTTGATATGAACACCTGAGCATTTTACAAAATATTTGCACTTTGCAGCCAAAAAAAAACTCAACAGCCAAAAAAACTCAACAGCAAATCAAGCAACGCTGATGAAACTGCATCCAAGGAATTAGGTTTACTCTCCTTTCTCGCAATAAATAATATTCCAATTTTCACAATTACCCATACAAAAAACCAACTAGCACAGATATGCAGAAAAAAAAAACTTAAATATTTAAATCATGTTTAATATTTTAATCTGCATATAGGTATTAAATATGTGTACAGTTGTCATTAAATTATAATAATTAAAATATTTTGTGGTTTATTTATGTTAATATTAATTGATAATTGGTAAATGATTGTTGAATTAATTTGCAACTTATTTAATACTAATTGCATATAATTATATATATAATAGCAAGTCAATTTCGAAATGATTCACTTAAAACATCAATGCAACAATGTGGCATGTTGCAATATAACTTTTGGGGCTTGTTAAGTTCAGTCACTAAAGCAATTTGGAAAAGGCGCATGCAAAATGCAAAGGATGAGTGAGAACTGGGAGATAGTTGCGACAGTTGTGACAGTTTGGAACAGTTGGAACAGTTGGAGCAGTGGGAGGGGGATGTGGGTTGGGGCACTTCTAATCCCAGAAGCAAGCTTTGAGTTGCACAAAAGTCGCAGGCACAGCCACTTCCGCCTCGAACCGGATATGAAACGGCGTTTTTGTGTGCGCCATTTGTCCGATTTGTGGACCATTTTCGTTTTAGCTGAGTTATTTTTTTTTTGTTTGTTGTTTTTGTTTTTGTTGTTTTTGGTTTTTTTTTTGCTGTTTTTGCTGTTTTTGTGCGCTTTTCTGGGTTTGTTGTTTGGCTTTTGTGCGAGGCAAATTGAAATGTTTGCGGGGCTTGCAACAACGAGTCGTATACGGTTGCACCCCCTTTTGTTTGTAAATGGCAGTTTTCTTCTTTTTTTTCTTTCTTTTGTTGTTTGCTCTCGATCTGTGACACCCTGTATATGAAATGTTTTTATTTTTTTTTTATGTTTTGATGCGCATTTAAAATGACTTGAAAAGTGTCCCGCGTGCAGCTGCACAATAAATGGCAATAAGTGCATTTTGTTGCCTTGGTCGCATGCCTGATTAATTTTTACAAGTGCTACGTGGCCAACAGTTGCGCCCCAGCACCTGAGCGACGCCCCTTAGTTTACCGTTCAACGGTCTTATCGCAGCTGCAGCGACGGTGTCCAGTGTCCTTTCATGTCCTGTGTCAGGGCCACAATTTCATCGATAGCAAACGCAAACTTTTGCCACACACACACACCGACACACATACACTCACACACACACACATACAGACATAAAAAAAAAACAGAGCCTTTGCCTTGGCTCATTGCCAATGCATTGTGCGCGATTATTTTGCCGTTTATTTTGCGCGCGCTTCTTTTGCTCGTGTGACAGTCTTGTTGTGCCTGTGTGTGTGTGTGTGTGTGTGTATGAGGGCTGGTTGTTGGGCTATTCCATATTAAATTTTTGTCACTTTGCCATATCTATCGTCGGCACCAAATTGGCTGGTTTTCAACATAAAACGAGAGCTGCAACATCTGTTTCAGGGCTTGCATATCCTTTGCATATCCTTGCCCCCAAATTGCACTGCTACACCGCAACACCCTGCTTATGTTCTTCCTTGTTGTTGTTGTTCTATGCTGCCCGCAAAAGAGCCAAAATCCTATTCATTATGTCACCAACAACAGCAACAACAACAATAACACATTTTGTGCCCTGTTGTATCGCAGTGCCAGCAACCGAGAGATTTGCTATTTTGCATTTGCTGCCAGAGAGAAGAGAAAGAGAAAGACAGAGAGAGAGAGAGACAGAGAAAGAGAGAGAGAATGAGAGAGGAGAGGGGCTGAGGACTTGAATTAAATGAGCCTCAACAGTCGCCTTCTGCCGCATCAAATTACCAATTTATTTTCTTGGCTTGTTTGCCAGGCGCTGCTTTTTGGCAACATTTGCTGGCCAAGATACGAAACATGCAGCTGATAAATTCGTTTACAGTTTTTTTTTTTTTGTTTTTGTACCTAACCCGCCCCCTCTGTCGATGCGCCCCTCCTGCGCTTGTTCGGAAAGGTGCAAAATTGCGTTGCGCATTTGAATGATATAATTAATTAGTCAAACAGTCGCACAGCTGTAAAACACACACACACACACTGACACACACACACACTCACACACACACTTGATTTATATACACTTGTGAACACATGTTTAGTTGCACTTTGAAATATAATACAATATATATATTTTGAGCTCGCTATTTATCTCTTTTTTTTTCAGAAAATGTCAACTGTGAAACATGGTTTTTTTTTTTATTTACACAAAATCATTTTTTACAAATGCAGCCAAGCAATAATTTAATAGTTCTGTTTATATTTGTTTTGTCTTATTTTGATTACTCTTTTAGTTTATATAAATATTTAGTTTATTTTTTAGTTGCTGCTTTTGCTAGTTGAAATTCTTTTAAATATATCTAATTGTTGCCATATGAGTTAGTCTAGGGATTTATTTATTGTATATGCAATTGCGGAATAGTTTCTTAAAAAAATGTTAGGCAAATATTTATACATTTCAATAATGGTATTGATATTAATGATTATTGACACTTAATTGTAAAACTCTGTTAGCCGAAAGTAAAAAATTTATTCATCTTTATTTATAAGTTTATTTGATAGCTTTTTTTCCAGTAAGGTTATATTTTCGATATAATTTAAACGATATTTTAAAATTAATTAAATTAATTTATTAATTAAATTTCGTGCTTAAGTCATTCTTTTCTAAAATACTACAACTATTTTAAGTCAATTTAACACAATTCGATATATTATACGATATTCTGATTTTCCTTCACATTGTCCTAAATTAAGCAGATTTAGCTACCAATTTTCTAAGATACTGCAACTACTTTAAGCCAAGTTGACACAATTCGATATATTATACAATATTCTGAGTTTTGAGAATTCCTTCACTTTATCATAAAATAAGCAAATTTAGCTACTAATTATGCCAAGTTTAGCTATCTGACTTTTTAATCTACAGCCAAGTCTTCAGTCTTCAGTCTTCAGTCGAGAATCAGTATTCTAAGTCAGTTCTTCTCCATAGATATTAGTTGCTTGAATCGTTTGTGGAATACTATTTAGTTAGGTAAATGTAGTAAATGGTAGCATACTTAATTATGTGGCCAGCACTATTTATATGCAGTGTCACGTGTTTGTCCCTGCTGCACTAAGTTTAGCACTGATTGGCCGGGCTCTGGTTGCACTCGAGGCGACGACCCTTTGGCTGCTTGTCAAAGATTAAGCAAACTAACCTAGGCGAACAAACAAACAGACAAACAAACAAACAGGCTACACACACACACAATCACACACTCGCACACACACACACTCGCATTCGCACACACACTCGTGCCACACCCAATCAGACTGAAGGGGCACACAGGGCAATTTGGTGTGGAGAAATTTGCAGGCGTTGCATTTAGTGCGCTATAAATTCAATTTTAATTTAGTAAATGTGTTTGTTGTCTCTCACGCAGTGACAAAAGGCGACCGCCATGTGCATGTCCCCATGTCCTGACCATGTCCGTGTCTATGTCCATGTCCGTGTCTGTGTCTGTGTCCGTGTCTGCGCCCGTATCTGTGTCCATCTCCATCTCCATCTCCTTTGCCATGTCGCATGTCCCATGTCCCATGTCCTGTGCGTGAAAGAGACAAATGCCTGCAGAAGATGAATGATGCAATTGTGTGGCTTCAACATGGCTTCAGTTTTGAGATGAATCTCTTTCACTTGAAGCATGCATTAATTGCTTCGCATTCGATAAAGCACCCCAAATGACACAAGTTGCAAGTGCCACTTGCCAGCATTAGATTAATCTTCTCAACTTATGGCCAAGACGACTGAAAAAGCGTTAAGTAATTTGTGTTTTGGCTGTGCATTTAGTTTTGACTGCGTTTTCATTTACTCAGAAGCATATAAGTTGGCTTAAGGCTTTGCAAAGCTGCCCAAATTCAGCTGCTGATTTATTAAGAATTTTGATTAAGCTCCTCGAGAAGCGTTTACAATTGCAGCTTCTTAATTATTATTGTCAACGAAAGCAGTATTTATTGTTTTTTGCAAAGCATTTAACAGTTAAAGGGAAACATATATATCCTTTTAAGGATCAACTGCCGAGTCGATAAAGCCACATTTGAGAGTCTGCAAATTTAGAATATAAGTTTTCGTTTACCACTCGCAGATCAAGCTTCTAATATTTAAACAATTATTATTAGCTACTAAAATGCACAAGTTAATATATTATGAATTGGAATAAACTTCTCAAGAAGCCTCTAAGATGCAATTTTAATTATAATTGTCAACATTTGCCTTGCATCAATACCAAACTCTGCCTTGGTGCTATTTCTATAGCGTTTAGAAATAGTTTAAATTGGGTATTTGCTGTATTTTGCAAAGTATTTAACAGATCAAAAGAAGTATACATATGTATATATTCTTTTTTAGGACCAACTGCCGATTTAATATGGCCACATCTCAGAGTCTGCAAATTTAGAATAAAAATTTACCACTCGCAGTTTAAGCTTATATTATTTTAACAATTAAAGAATTTAATATTTTTAATCATTTATTTTTTTTTTTACATATATTTAGAATATTTATCATTTAATTTTTTACATTATTTTTTTTGTTTTATTATTATTATTATTTATTTATTATTGAAAGCAAATACTATTTAGGACAACCTATTTTTTTTGGTTGCGTTAAAATGTCATTGTTAACAACTAAAAACTGTGTTCAACAATTCGTTAGACAAGTTTTATATTTAAATAATTTATTTAAAATGCAGTATTCATTTTATACGAAGTCATCAGTCATGTTTCCATCATAGTTAAATTGGTTTAAATTGCAAACAAAATGTTTACAATTATTGCTTCTGTCAGTTATTTTGGGCATTCAATTATGCAGCAGCTTGTGATTTTTGGCCAAATTAAACGCATTATAGCCAACTTATCCGGTTAGGAATACCACTACTACTGACTACTGTGTGTGTGTTTGTGTGTGTGTGTGTGTGTCTGTGATTGTGATTGCTTGATGGCTTTTGTGGTTATCATGATTTGTTTTTGCGGCCTGCAATTGCACCTGGTTGAATTTTGTGACCGCACAATTTCCTGTCATTAGGGTCAACCAGATGTTGTCTGGAACATCAAAATTTTTGGGTGCCCCCATCAGTGGCAAGCAGCTCAATGTAACCGATTGGCTTATTAATTGCATTTTTTGTGTCTGTGCGTGTGTGTGTGTGTGTGTGTGTAACAACAGTTTAGATTAGCTAACAATATGTTGACAGAACTGTTGGGTATCAAGGACATTGTGTATTTATGAAATTATGCTTGTGTACTGCACATTAACCTAGATACAAGCACTCACACACACACTCACACACACATGCATCCATTTGGGCTCATTAGCTGGTGCTGCTCATCAACTGGCAATGGGTTAAGTGGCAAGAGGGTTGAAGGTTGCAACAAACTTTGCAGGATGCCGTTTAATTATGTTTTCGCTGTCCTTTTCAAGGGAGTCACCATTTTGATGTTGATATATGTAAGTTGTTATTGTTGTTGTTGTTGTTGTTGATGTGGATGTTGTTGTCATTGTTGCTGGCAAAATCAACGTGCAAACTGATCAAACATGCAGCGGAATTGGTCCCATTGGGCAAACAGTTTTGTTGCCGAGTCGTCAAAAGTGCTGGCCATAAAATATCCAATTAGATTTTTCGGCCACGACAGATTTCATTGGCACATAGGTGTAACAACTGTAGCACACAAGTTGTGCGTGTGTGTCAATCAATTTTTAATGAGTTTGAAATTGTTTCGCTTGTTTGCGCAACAAGCAGCAGGCAGCAGCAGCAGGCAGCAACAACCTTGCAACCTTGCAACAGCAACTGTGAAATCTAATTAATGCGCTGGCCAAAAACCCTAAAACTGTCAAAAAGTATTGCTTTGTTTCAGCAACAATTTCAGCTGACTTTCTTGGAATTTGTAGCTAAAAAGTTGCAGTTGAACCAAATAAAATAAGCAGCCAAAAAATCTGCAACAGGTTCAAAAGTGAACGATTTAGTTGGGGACTGTTTCACACATATACATATAATATATATATATATATATATATATAAGGATTACAGTTAATTGGATTTGGCACATAATACACAATTACGCAGCACTGCGGAACAGTGTTAGACAACACTAAAGTCAGCACCGATAAAATTTGTGGCTGGCGTCGGCAGCCATTCAATTAACCAACCAAACCAACTGGCCTGGCCAACTGTCTGGCATATTAAGTGCGCAGTTGTCTTAATTGCTAACTTGGTTACATAAGCACAGCCTGGGAAATCGAAAGCAAAAAAAAAAAAATGAGTCCAAACCGTTTGTGGAGCAAAGGCAGGGCAGGACAGGGCAGGACAGGGCAGAGCACGGCAGAGCACGGCACAGCAGGTGGTCCAACTGGCACTGGCTCGACAATTTTAATGCTCGCCTAAGCCCGGGCGCATTGTAAACATCATTAGCCAATATTATATGCATTAAATTTTATGCCGAAACGTGGAAAACACAGACGGAGCAGGGAGCAGAGAAACGTCCCCCATTTCGCTGCCAGTGGAGAGAAAACTTTTTCTTACCTTGCCTTAGTTAAAAATGTAAACATCAGTTGTGGCTTAATGCGGCGGCGGCTGATGCTGCCTCCTTGTGTTGATGTTGTGGACGGTGGTTCAACTGGAGGCACAGCCACTGGCACAGGCACTGGCACAGGCACCACAGCAACCACACACCAGTACACACACAGTGCTTGGCATACAAATTGTCTAATCCCACATAGTTCTTTGCCACCTTCGCTGGCGTAAAACTTTGTCAAGCACTTGCTGTCTCCCTCTCCCTCTCTCTCTCTCTCTTTAGTCTCTTTCTCACTCTCACTCTCTCTTTTGTATTTTGTTTGTGGCATCCAAAATCTAAGCCACTTGACCAATTCTCTGCCGCTTTGCATAAGCCAGCATCAGACTGCATATTTGAAACAAATGTGCAAAGTTTAAATTGTTTTTAAAATACATTTTTGCACACAATCTCACATGGAAAAAAAAACGACAGAGAAAAACGGCTGCGAGGGTCGTTAAGTAAATTGTTTGCTTTGTTAACCATGCAAATAATAACGAAAACTTCTTTTCAATGTTATTTACATTATCTAAAATTCTAAACTAATTAAAATGATTAACTAAAATTATAAAAACCAAAGCAATTTAATTTGCTTTTGTAAAAATACTTTTAGTACATGTCTAAAAATGTTCTTAATAAAAACTTTTGTGTCTAAATTATTTAGTTAGTAAATCATTCTGAAAATTTGAAGTGTTAGTAAAGTTTGAGTTGTTTCTACAAGATGTAAAATGCTCTTAAATATTAGTAGTTAATAAAAAGTTTGCTAAAATGTTTGCATTTTAGAAATGATGTTGAAAAGTGATGTTAAAAATATAACAATAACATTTGGGAATTGTTTACTTAATGCGCCGCCCTTGTGGATTGCATTTTAAGTGAGCTACGTAAATGTTTGTTGTATACAATTCACAATTTACAATTCACCATTCACAATTCATTTCATTTTAGTTCATTTCATTATGTTGCCTTCCACTGTGATTCGTTGCGTTTCATTTTGTTTCATTTCATTTCGTTTAGTTTTGGTTTCGTTTATTTATTTTGGCCGAGTGGCTGCCGCTGGGCGCAAAGTGTATTAAAGTTTGCTAATGATGTCAGTTATGTTTTTGCCTTGGCTTTGCACACAAAATTCATTTATTTAAAACTTTGGCACTTTGGGGCATTTAACATGGGGCCAAAACTTGTGTGTGAGACAGAGAGAGAGAGAGAGACAAAGAGAGAGAGAGGCAGATAGATACACACACACACACACACACATGGAATGGGTGAAAATTTATTATTGCATGTCAGATATTTTTAATTAATTATGCTTGGGCAAAATATGCGCCACGCGCAAAAGTATGCTATAGTTTTTTTTTTTTTTACGCGACTCCTTCACGTTTTTCGCTTCATTGGACCATGCCAAAGACTATTGTGATTATGTTGGCAGACCACCACCACCCCAAAAGCCCACCCAACTTTGCCAGTCGTGTTTTTAATTAGAGGCAACCACAAAAGATTTTTTTTTGTCAACGACAGCGCTTCGCTTATTATCCAAGTATTTTTTGAATGCCACTTCGTTGCAAATTGTTTAACCCACTTTAACACAGAGACAAACACACACACACACACACACACACACAAATAGGTAGAGCAATGTTCTGAAGAGCTAATCCAAAATATGATATCCTCTTTATGTACTTTACAGTCGAATGCACAAAGTGAGAGCGCCATATACAGACTGCCTTTGCTCCTGCTGCTGCTCCTCCTGCTGCTGCTGCTGCTGCTGCTCCTGCTCCTTCTGCTGCTGCTCCTTTTGCCATGTTGTTGGATAATTAAAAAAGCATTGCTTGACTGAGATGGGTAAGTTTTACTTTTTATTCTTTTGCCGTATTTGCACAACTTTTGACATAATTTTTGCGAGCACCATGCTCATCCAAGTTGCAGGTGTACTACTCTATACACACACACACACACACACACACACTTGGCTCTTTTTACCAGCTCGTTTTCAGTAGCTGCGCAAATATTTGCACATGTTTAATGCGTCGTTCGACGTGTTTGGACATTTATTTGTTTTGTGTTTTGCACCCCGGTTCATTTTTTTTCTTTTTTTTTTGTCGGTTGTCCTTTTGTCCTCATTTAAATATTTACAAAGTTGCCGATTTCATTTGATGCCTCCTCTTTCGTCTAGCAGTTGACCTTTTTTTTTTTTTGTCTTGGTATATTTGTATATTTGCACTGGCTGTGTGTGAAATTAATTTAAGTAATGCGTTTGCCTAGGCACATTTATCTGGCGTACGGCAAATCCTTTTAAATATCCACCCAACCAACAAGGAAAAAAAATAGAAAAGCATTTTTCATTTGTCACTCGGCCATTGCGTCGGCTCGTTAGCTGTAAATTGTGAGTGGAGTGGGTAGCCCGCACGCAGGACGCAGGAGGCACGACGCAGGACGCAGAACTCAGGACACTGCGCTCAGGGATTGTAATATGTGTCTAACCCAAAAATTCAGATCTAAAAAACCACATCAAAAAGTGGCTGGTTGAAATTGCTTTGGAAAACCTGTGACTTTTGAGCAGTGTTGCACAACGTCTGTGCTACACCTGCAGTGTTGCCCATCAGCTTATCCGGCTGCTTCCTCTTTATCAAACACATACAAACATATCAGCTGAAGCAATCACTATCAACCATCATCGACACTTTTCCACTTTTTTGTTACTTCAAGTTTTTTTCCATTGTTTTTTTTAATAATTTTTTTCCAATTTTTTGCTTTGTTCATTGGGTAATCCGTGAGGGAAATTGCGCTGCCTGTTGTCGCATGCTCTTTGTGCAGTTTTGCTGGCTGATGAGTTGCCAATCCCAAGGTTACTCAATCAACTGGCTGCGCCTGCCCGACTGCTGTTCCTGTCCTCCGGTCGTGTCCTCCTGTCTAACTATCCAGCTGTCCTGCTCAGGAGCAGGACCCACAGTTACTTGACTCGCTGGCTTGGCTCAGCCCGTTGGCGTTGAAATCAAATTTCATTTGCAGGCAAAGTTTTGGCTTTTACTTAGTTTTACTTTACTTCTTCTTTCGGCTCTGCCATCGACAACTGGCTGCGAAGCTCCGTTGACAAGCCAAGTTCTTCGAAAATCAACAGCAGCAACAACAACAACAACAACAACAACAACAACAATAGAAACAACAACAAAAACAATGCCAAAACGTAACGCAAAACGGTCATTAATCATTTGGGCTCTGTTACTATCTATATATATATGTATATATGTGTGTGTGCGAGTGTGTGTGTGTCGCATATGAAAGCCAACGGAAAAGCTGGGGGGGGGGGGGAAACATAAACTACGTGCACTGCAAAACTGAGAAACTTGATGCTGCCACACTGTCAAACTGAGATTGAATTTCCGCTTTATTTTTCCGATTCCATTGGAATGGATACAAAATGCCAAAGAAAATACCACAAAAATTATACAATTTTTTGTTCGATAATTGATGAAATTATAAGCTTGAACTGTTTTTTGCAATTCTAATAAGTTTTCATCGTTTAAAACTTGCTTCTTTTATTTATCTCTATTTCAACAAATAACTTCAGAAATATAATTTTTATTTGTAGTTAAATATTTTAATTATTTTATACAATGCAACGCAGATTCGATTATTAGAAAGTGTATCAGTTGCAGAAAGTTGAGTTTATAAAATTGAGAAAATTGAGTTTATAAAATAATAAAAATGAATAAGATAAATTGATGCTGTTTTAGGATTTGTCATGGAATTGGGGCAAGTTTAAATCAATAACTTTTGATAGTTTTATACTAGACATATTTAGACTAAGTCGTACACATTCCATGCAGTCCATTTAAATCTATGAAATCCATCAGAAAAATCTTTTTCGCCACAAATTCGGCGCTCTTAGCCATTAACCAAAAAGCCTTCGATGCACACTTCTTGGCCGAGCATATTAGCAAACACAATGAGGGCCATAAAAGCCATACGGCAATTAGTAGTTGCTTCCGAAAGCCAAACGAGGTCCGAAAGTCAACTCGGAGTCTACATTATTTTTTTTTTGCCTTTTCTTGCCGTTTGCTTTTTTTTGATTAATATGAGCGCCCAAAAGTAGGCAGCACGCTTCGCTCAGATCTTTGGGCCGTTTTCTTTGGCCTAAACCAAAGTGATTGTTGCTGTTGTTGTTGTTGTTGCTGCTGCTGCTGCTGTGAGAACAAATTTGCCTTCACTCAGCGTTTGACGTGGCCAAATTAAAGCTGCTTGGATTTCGCTGATATAAAGGAAGGAAGGATGCCGGACAAGGGTCTGCTTCTGCTTCTGCTTTTGCTGCTGCTCGAGTCCTTAGTGCTCAGTGGCCAGTTCCTAGTCCCTTTTGCCTTTTGTCTCTGAGCGGCTTTTGTTTGTTGTGTAATCTATGCGCTTGATGGCACAGCTGTTTGTCCAGACAGCACAAGAAAAATGCCAACAATTAAGTGGGCAGCAGCTGGAGGAGTAGCAGGAGGAGGAGGTTCGTTGTGGGGCTTTTGGCCGCAAAGTAGGCAATGCATTAATTAAATTAAAAACAACGCTAGATTTAAAATTTGTGTAAATTTTCAACTTATTTAGAAAACACTTGAAAGTATTTAATTGACGTTTAGTTATGCCTGCCAACCTGATCTGAGTGTGTGTGTGGGTGTGTGTGTGTGTGTGTGTGTAATAGACAACGCTGCAGGCTAAGCTAAGCCAAATGAAACCCCCTGCGCTGCCTTGAGCAAGCGACGCCACTGCACACGGGCACAAAGGTCAGTAGCCTTATCAGCCGTTGTTCTTATTGTTGTTGTCCACCCACGCAATCGCGTGTGTGCTCTTAGCAGCTGCTGTGCTCTCTTAGCGCGCTCTCTTTTTTGGTGGGGCGGACTCTCTTAGCTGCTGAAATATGCAAGCGGTGGCTAATTAAATGCCACAGCCTCCCATTTTTACTTGTTTACATTGCCCCTCAAAATGACGACGTTTTTTTTTCGTGCACTATGTTACTTGCTCTCTTTCCTTGTTTCACGCTGCACACTCTCGCTACACGCTCTCGATGTCGCTGTCGCTCTGCCTCTCGCTCTCGTTCTGCCACGCGTCACAATGTCCCATTTGACGAAGCTTTTTGGGCAGCTTCGTGTGACAGGGGCGCGCTCGTGTTTTCTGTTCGTGTGCACAGCATCTTTCGTGCGAAATTCACTCAGCTTATGCTTGTTACTCAGATTCATTTGGCTGCAGAACTCGCTCGTGTCAAGTTGTTGGCGCGGCAAAAGCTGTATAACAGTACTTGTCTACTACTGCTGCTGCCCAGTTATCCAGTTATACAGTTAACCCATAGACTACAAATTGTGTTAGCAGTTGCTTACAAAATGAACGCTGTATGAGTGACATCTATGTGTGTGCGTCTGAGTGTGAATGCGTGAGTGCCACAGACACACAATCAATATGAGCAGTGGAGAGAGAGAGAGAGAGCAAAGCAACAGCCGTCATCAGATTTCATTTTTTGTTGGCAACCCGCTGCTATTTAAAACGTTGACGTTGATGACGTATGGACAGGAGATGTCGCCACTTAAAGGCGCTAGCCAGCGATAATCATCGGAAGCAGAGAGCGGAAATTGCAAATATGTTGACAGACTGGTAAGCGTATTCGTCTTCGTCTGCGTCTTCATCTGCGTCTTCATCTGCGTCTTCAGTGTTACATGTAAGTAAAACTGTCGTTTTGCAATGAGTGAAAAAGTAAAGCAAAAGAAATTGAGTGCAAGACTGTGCGTGTGCGTGTGTGTGTGAGTGTGGCTCTCTTTTGCGTGCACTTTTGTGTTGCATACTTTTAAGCTGTGATAAAAAAATATAAGTTGTGCGTTGTTCCATATGTGTGCAATTTCTTGCCAGTCTTTTCCATTAAAATATTAATCTGGCAACTTTTTTAAAGCTCGGCAAATTGTTATGTATGCAAGTCGAGCAAACTTTTGTCACTGTGTAAATTGTAAATTGTAAACTGTAAATTGTAAATTGTTATTTACGGCCAGAAGAACATAAAATGTCTAATTTATGCGCAGCGTATCAACAACTTTGCCATGAATTAAATAAAAATAAAATAAACATGCACAATGGCAAGGGGGATGGATGACAGCGAAGGTGAAGGGGCTGCTGGGGGCTGGTGGCTGGTGGCTGGAATGAGATGTATTTCAGGCAAACAAACGCGTGAGAAACCAAATTGAATTGAATTGCTTGATCTGACGACAGACTGCTCTTTCTCTCTCTCTCTCTCTCCCTCTCTCTCCTCCCTCTTTCTCTCTTTGTCTGGCGCAATTTCCCTGTAGATATGCCAACTGTGCTGCAGGCATTCCGCCCCCCTCTACACACACACACACACACACACACACAGAGACGGCCCCTCTGGCGTGTTGTTTGGTTTTTTTTTGTATGCGACTTTTGGGTAAAATTGTATAGCAATTTATTTGCCCAGCTCAGCGCAGCTATCTTTCACATGTGTGTGTGTGTGTTTTGGGGGTGTGGGGTAGGGTTGATGGGTTGGTTTCATTACAATTTAGCTGTCGTGCCTTAGCCAGGCTAAAATGCCTGTGCACTTATAAGGCGTATATATTTGCATTTGCCAAATAGCAGAAGCCTCAACTCAACTCAGCTCAACTCTGAATGTCTGAATCCTGCTCGAGTCCTGTTCACATCCTCATTATTTATTTATGATTATTTTATTACATGAGTGTGTGTAAGTGTGTGTATGTGTGTGTGCGTGCCAGGAGCCACAAATTGCAGTTGAATGCTGCTTATGTGCGCATCATCTGAATAAACATGTAGATATATATATATATAAATTTATATATGACATGATATTATATGGCTGATTATCATTAATGTTAATGAAATTAATTATTTAACAGCAAAGTTATTTAGACAGCAACTACTGCTCTGTGTGTGTGTGTGTGTGTGTGTGTGTTGTGGCAAGTTTTGTGCCACTTGGCAGCTGCTGCCTGTTGGCCACTTGTTGATTGATTTTTATGTTTTATCTCTTTTGTTTTTTGTGACTTGGTGGTTGCTGCTGGAGTTCTTTCTTTCTCCTGTCTCTTGATAAGCCCTCATTATAATTTGCAGGCTGTCGCTTTGCATATTTCGATAATGAAATGACTGAAATGCACCCGCACAAAAATCAACAAACGCTCGCTGGCAACAATGTGCGCTCTTTGTCGCCAAAACGAGATACAGATACAGATACATCTATACACACACACACACACAATTGAAGATACAAAGATACTACACGCACTGATTTAGTTAGCGCTGATGTGTGTGTGTTTGCTGTGTGTGGTGTATGTGTGTGTCAATTGTTGGCTGGCACGAACAACGAATGACTCTAATCTGAACACATGACGCATGCAGATACAGCCACATAGATACTTAGATACATAGCCACATACAGCTACAGCATAGGATTGCCCACGCTGAGCTGCATTTCAAATATTGTATTGCAGACACACACGCACACACACACACACAGATGTGTGTGTAGCTTGTAGCTACGAGTGTAGCGGAAATCATTTATTAAACATGCCCCTCAACTCTCTTTCTCTGTCTACGTTTGAAACTATGTTTTACATTTATATGTATAAATGTTCTCGTTTATTTCAATTACTCTATATCTGCATTGACAGCAGCCAACTCACCTCTCTCTCTATATTTCTCTCTCTCTGTCCCTCCCCTCTCTCTTTGCCTGTTTTCTCCTGCTGCCTGTCTATCCGCCTGCCAATTTTCCAATTGAACTGTCTTTAATATTTTAATAATATGGAATGTGTCGCGTTTCATTGCTTCCCACCCTGAACCCTCCTCAAGTCCGCCATAGTTTTGAAGTCGAGTCCTTTTTGGCTCGTAATTCTGTAAATCAGTGCTTGCCTCGTGACTGCCACAAATTAGTCACAATCGATTTAGCAGCTCGTTTTGGGGGCAGCAACAAACAAAACAACAGCAGCAACAAATAAACACTGCAAATGCGAGAACTAAACACAAATCGCTTCACGCATCAACAAAATTGCCTTTTTGCCTTTTTTTCCTCTTAAGTGTTTTTTTTTTTTTTTTTCTTGTTTTTGGCAGTTCTTTTGCCTCTGTGGCTGACTGTAATTGCAATGCACACATAAATTTAGGGCAGTTCTTAGGACTTAAGCACTCTTAAATTCACTTGGAAGTAACTGAAATGCCATAAAATAAATACAAGTAGAAATAGCAAAATAATTCTAAGACTAAAAAGATATAAAAAATGTGGATTATGAAGAGCAAATTAAAAGTAATTTAATTTAAAACTTTCTTAATAGATATCTACATATATATATATTATATCAGTTGATATAAATTAAATATATATTCATGTCTTTTGTCAATTGTATTCAGCTTATTTTAATATCTCAATTAAACTTTATTTCAGCAACGTAAATCTCTCACAACATAAATTCAAATTTATTTTCTGAGTTGCTTTAAATCGTTTCATTTCACTTAGTTTATTTATTTATTGATTGGACATAATCGACTAACAGCAAAGCTAAGCATTATTTAAAAAATAATAAATTAAAATATGAAAAACTAAAGTTTTATTAAATTTGTTGCACACATGCCACTTGCAGCGCCACTCCGCACAGATTGTTGCAGAAATTGATATAAAATAATATTAAATTTTTATATATATTACTTTTGGGGTTTCCACACATTTAAGCTGCATGTATATTTTGTTTGTTCATCTTTTGTTGCAAAAAAAAAAAACTTTATCATTTTTTGTTTTAAAATTTTTTGTTTTTTATTTTGCTTTTATTTTTGTATAAACCCATCAAAATATTTCAAACTTTTCTAAGCTGCAGGCTTAACAGATATACGCATAATCACTGAGTCCTGGCTGGATGCTGCTGCTCCTGCTGCTGCTGCTGCGGCTGTTGTTGATACTAATCCTCTCGAGCAGCAACAACAATGGAAGCTGAAGTTAGCAGCGGCAGCAGCAACAGCAGCAGCAGTGGCAGCAGCAGTGGCAGCAGCAGCACCGGCAGCGGTAAAAGCGCCCGCAAAAGCCCAGAAACCGAAAAACCCTAAAAACCGATGCTCATGCAAACTAAATACCGTTATCGTCATTTTTTTTTTTTTCGCCAAACTTTAGCGAAACAAACTGTGCGGTTTCACTTTGTTAACAGCTCAGAAAATGTTTCGGCTTGGTCTGCGGATGCCCCAAAAGGGCGGCCTCGCGTTACGTGGGCGTGGCCCGGGTGCTGGGTGGTGTTCACCAAAGAACAGCAGCCACAAATAATGCAAACAATCTTTTAAAAGACCGCAAAGTTGAGCGCCACTCAACGCATGTGTGTGAGAGGGACAGAAGATATAGAGAGAGAGAGAGGGGGAAAGGGGCAACTTAAGTGTCTTGCGAGTTATTTCTTTAGTATGGCTTAGTTTGCCTGCCACACATTGGCATATTATGCAATTTCCATAGCTGCAACATTGAAATATTTAACTGCCGCCTTTCGATTTGGATTCCGCTTGCATTTTAATGCGATTTGCAACAATTTTTACTTTCTTTTGTTGTTGTTGGCTGTTTCCAGCTGATTTCTCGCTCGCTGCACAAACAGCAAATACTTTTTTCACGTGCCTCTGCATAATCCCTGCTGCCAGCTTCTTTTGGTCAGCGGCAGCGGCACGTCCTGTGCTGTGCTTCTGCTTTCCATCTTTCGTCCTGTGTCCTGTGTCCTTGCCACAGTCTTGTTGTTCTCGTCGTCGCTGCTTGTTTGCGCCTTGCCTTTAATCATATTGCCATCAGAAGCACGCCACGCATATTGATCAGCAGCACACAGCCAAGCGAGCAGTCGAAGAGGCAACAGCAAAAAAAAACAAACATAAAACACTTACACACACACACACCACACTCACACCACACAAACACCACACACACACACATTGCTTGTTCCCCATTGACTTTTGTTGGCACTGGGTAATTTTTTAATCTGCGTTTTTGCCATTGAAAGTGCAGTTTAAAGCGCAAAAGCTGCACATGAAAGCCTTTTCTACACAAGCAAAAGCTGATTCCATTTTTTTAAATCATATTTTTTAGCTAAAAAATATATTTTGTAAAAATCTAAGACTTAAAATTAACAAATTCAATTTCATTCGAAGTGTTTTTAGCTTGCCAGAATTTTTGCTTTTATTTCAAAATAATTACATAAAATGCAATGAAAACTATACAAAAATCCATATCGGTTTTCTATACCTACTAAAAATGTACATTTTTATAATTAGTTTCGCATTTTTTAATTAATTTAAATGCGACAGATGCAAAACATGTTCAATTCTTCATTTTTTAATTGAATAAAAGACATTTAAATTCCAACTACAATTTAAAAGCATGAAAAAATAAATAAAATTGCCATTAGTTCCACGAATTTACAAATTGTGTAAGCTCAGAAAGCTGTTAGATTTTTCTAGTGAAAAATAATGATTTTAAATTGGAATCAGAAAGTTTCCTGGAATTGCAAACATTTCCACGAAGAGTTAATCAGATTGCTTCCAGGAAACTTTAATTAAATTTAATTTAATTAAAATAATTTATTTAAAGTGTTAAACAATCCCAGATTCAAGAGTATCTCAGTTTCGGTGTTTGCCACAACGCTGCCACTTGCTCATTATTTGTGGGAGGGTCTGGGTGAAAAAAGTCAACGGTAAAAGTTCTTTAAAATTCATTATATATACGTAAAAAGCTATGAAAATTGAGGAAAGTCAAAATGGCGGCGCCTCATATGAATGACAAACGCTGCTCGTAGCATGCAGCAGCCATTGTGTGCGTTGCATAGTGCTGCAGCAGCTGTGAAACAATGGAGGCATAGAGTTGACAATGACGATGACGATGGCTACGACGATGACGTTGGCAACTCTGGCGAACTAGTTATGGAATTGTGCACCATTTGTCCAGGATCTCTTTTTTGGACGAGCTCTTTATCTGCGTTTCCTTCAATTTTTGTCGAGCAATTGTGCGATTTGCCAAAAGTTTGTTACTTTCTCTTTGCTGCTTTTGCTGCTGCTTCTTCTGCTGCTGCAGCTTCAAGCGGAAACATTTCCGGCTGAGGCAAGTCGTGTCGAGTTGAGGCAAGGCAAAGCGGATGTTGAGTTTCAAGTAAATTAACGTTAATTAACGGAAGTTTTTGCGGTAAAGTGCGCGACAAAGTGGCCCAGGTGCGCCACCTGAAGCACCAACTGACATCACCCCCCCCCCCCCCCCCCCCCTGGCACTCCATCAACTCTCACTGCACCCCCGTTCTCCCCTCGTCCTGCGCTAGCAGCTTACTGCTGTTAAAGTAGCTGCTGTCAGTTGAAGTGGGGGGCTCCACTGTGGCTCCTGTTTTGAATCTCGCCCTGAGCTGCAAATTAGCAAAAGCTTTACATATTCTCCCCCTCACTTCCGCACCGTCTCCACTAAATTCTCACACATGTGCCCTGCATTTTGAGTTCAGCACTTTCGTTAGATTTAGCATTGCTTTTGGCTTTGGCTTTGGCTTCAGCCTCGGCTTTTGCATTCAATGCGCTTTTGAGCACAACAATGGAACTTAAAGCATGCTTCCAGATACTCCAAAACACTCAACAATGGGCGACAAACAATTGAAATCTGTGTGCGCATTGTTTTAGGCGTATGGCCACAAAAAAAAGAGAAAAAAAAATGCAAAATTCTTTGTCTTTTAGCTAGGGGTTGTACCAGCTACACTGAACCAAAAACTATGTCACAGCAGCAATTTTGGTTTGCTCTTTAATATTTGTTAGAAGTATTTTATGCTTTAGCTATATTTCAAGCCAATATTTTGATAATGTTCGCAAACTCAGCTGGATTTATAATTTTATAATTTCGTAATATATATTTTTTTCTGAGTGTACGCTACGCTTAGTGCGCAGCTCCCTTTCCACCAAGCTCGATGGCCACAAAATTTGTACAGCTTTTAATTAAGACCAGCAAAGACAAGAACGAAGCTCGAGCAAAATGCTCAAATGCCCAGCCCAATGAGCCCAAAAATAAAAATACAAATAAAAATAAAAAAAAAAGAAAAAGAAGAAGAAAGGAAATCGCCAGGCGAGTGACGAAGGACAATCATAATTGCGGAATCAGCAGCAGCGCTGGAGGGGCAGACGGGGCTGGGCGAGGATACGCAAAGGACTCGCACAAACAATGCACTCGAACGAGAATTTACGCCTCGCTACCCGCTACCCACTCTACCTCTCCTTACCCTCTCTCTCTCTCTCTCTCTCTTTATGTACAAGAAATTAATTATCGCATAATTTTATGGCTCGCTGACATCTGAAGAGTTTCATTTACCACTTTTTGACAGATTTTCGCCCTCATTTCGAATTTGTTCTTTGTATTTGTATTTCTGATTGATTGCGAACTGTAGCTGCAATTTCGCTTTTTTTTTTTTAATTTTATTTTTGTTGTATTTAGTTTTTTTTTTCTGTTCAAAAGGGCCAGTGAAATATTCGAAGGCTTTAGCTAAATACTATGCGGGACATTCTGCGATTGGTATGTCAAATTAAATTTTATTTAGAGAATTTGTTGCTTACCCTCAGACAGAGTGAAATCTGTGCATAGAACAATCTTCAGATAAACACCAGCTAAAGTACATACCAAAAATGTGTATTTATAAGGCTTATAACTGTAATAGTTGTCAGGCGGAATATTTACAATTTCAAATTTCCCAATTATTTATAGAAAAAATTGCAAATTGACATGTTATTTGTTTAAATTGATTTTATTGAACATTCATCTTCTAAATGTATTTTAAATAATTATCATTTTCGCTTATTATATTTATGTTGTTCTGTATATCTATTAAAAATTATAGACAGCAATTTCTACATGTTCAATAATCTTCTTTCAATTGAGTTATTTTCGAGCTGTTGCATTAATTCAGCTTAAGCTTTTTACAGCAGCTTCTCAATATTCAAATTTTATTTTCAATTCACATTTTCTGCATTTTCCAATGATAAAATACGACTTAAAGAGTTATTACTTTACCCAATTGAATGCCAACTTAAATGATGAGATTTATTGGGAAATATATATATTTCATTGAAATGCATAAATTTTCTATTCGTTTTAGTTCGACACGCTGCTGCTGATGTTTGCTTGCCACCCTCATGATTCCAATTCCTGGTTGCAGACCCACATTCTTGTGTCTGCCTCTTCTTCTTCTGCTGCTTTTCGTTTGCTTCGTTTGGGCATCATTATCAAATGTTGTTTGGTAAATCATTGCAAATGTTAATTCAATAGCTCAATCAGGAATCAGGGATAGTCCCACTGAGAGAGCGAGCAGGACAAGCACAATGCGATAGAGTGGGAGAGGGTGAGCGGGGGGATAGAGAGCAGACAAAAGAACTGCGCCTAAGTTCAATGCCAAGTGCCCATTGTTATTGTCGTTGTTTTTGTGCTCTTCTTGTTGCTGCTGCTGCTGCTGATGCTGCTACTGCTGCTGCTCGACTGCCCTTCGACATGAGCATTTCCCATTGTAACTCAACTGTTCCCCCTATGACCCGCCCACCCCCTCTCCTATTTTATATGTTTGGCGCTTTGTATTGCGAACAAAAAAAAAAAAAAGAAATAAGAAGACAAAATGCGAAAGACAGAAATGTGCGATTTCAATGGAGATGCTCTCATTTTTGTGTCGTACGCGTTCCTCTTTTCTTCTTCTTTTTTGAGGGAGGGTATGAGTGTTGTCTGCGTATGTGTCTGTGTCTCTCTTTCTCTTATGCGATATTCAACAGATGTTGTAATTGCTCATAAAACTTGACGACGCTGCCGCGTTTAAGGCAACATCAACAACAACATCAACGAAGTCGACGTCGACGACAGCAGCTCAAAGAGCAAAAATATTCAAAGAGTTTGCATATGGCAATGGACAATTTTGTCTGTGTGTTCGTGCCATTTTTAACATACACATGTGTGTGCTGTATGTGAGAGTGCTTGACATCAAAATTCATACGTCACGCACCCAGGCACACACTGGCAAGATTTGCATATGCTTATTTAATACAATATGTTACTTAGCTTTTTTTTTATTTTTTTCCTGAATTTCCTTCGTGGACACCTTTGAATTTTGAATTGCCTTTGAAGCTTTGGGCTGAAGGAGTTATCTCTTTTTATTATTTTGTTTGTTTATTCTGTGGCCTCAGCAAAAATTTGTCTTTAATTTGAATGCAGCCTAAAAAAAACACGTTGCTGCCAATCGCAATGACCCGCTGTGACGCAAGCAAAGGACATACTTTCTCTATCAGTCCCTTACACACACGCGGTCTCACGCTCACTCTCTCGCTCTCTCTCTTTTACGCTGTTGCTGCTTGGCAAATCCCAGTGTTACCGTCATTGGGAACATGCCGTTGACATGTGTTTTGCAAATGTGGCCTCTTCTTTAATATATTGTTTTCCTTTTAATGCAAATGTTTCTTATGCTCAGTAAAAAATCAAAGGAAAACAAAAACGATTTTCTAATGCGCGATAAAATACAAAAATATGAATAAATGCGATGGTTACCCAGTAATGCTATCTCGTTCTGCGACGGGAGCAAAACAAGAGATCGACGACGTCGCTGTCGATGTCGACTGAGCGTCGCTCACTGATAAGCATGTAAGCATTTGGTCACAAAGTGAGAATGAAACGTGCGTTCGCATCTAAATTGCGCTCTCTGCCCATACTCTAACAAAACGCCACAATGTGAGTAACTCTGCACTCTTCTGCCTGCGACTCATATACAATTTAACCGCTAATTTGTAGGCAGAGTATGCAAAGTGCGGCGTGTCAAAGTCATTGTTTCATGCGTTTCACTTCATTTCGTTTCGTTCTGCATTTCGAGCGTTTCAAAAATGAATTTAATTTCAATTGAGTTTTTCAACGCTGAGTTGTTTTTTTTTATTTCTTTTTTCCTTTCAGTGCTCAGTGCTCAGTTGTTGTGCGTCAGCGTTGGCGTGCAGGGCGTCAAGCGGCTGCTCAAGGATGTGTGCGCTTGACAAATGTACATTCTAAGCGCTAACATTAATTCGCATGCTCTATCAAGTGTTTATGAGCCGAAAAGTATGTGCTATATTAAAATATATATATATACATGTATATATATATATATATACGTATATGTATATCAGGAGTATATGGCAGTGCTACTCTCGCGCGTTATCACAAGGCACATAATTGCCCCCAATCGGGTTAAATGGCTACAACTCGGGGACGTTGCCGCCCCATAAAAAAAAAAAAACGGAAAAACTACAACTATAACATCTATAAGTACTCGCTCACATAACAATTAAGCGCCCCGCGACTCTTAATTGAAATGTTTTAGGACAAACAAATCAACGAATGGGGCAACATCAACGAATTGTGGCACGCAAATTGGAAATTCATTTGCTCCTCAACTGGGTGAGTTTTGACTACATACTTTCAATATATATATTCAATCGATCGCTAAATCGCATTTCGTGTGTCTCCATTTGTATATATGTCGATGTGTATGCTTTTTTGGCATTAGGCATTTGCCACATGGCCGTCATAAAAGTACACGTATTGAATGTGCCATATGGAGGCACTACTACTTGTAATGCATACATTCATACACATACATATATATATATATATGTTTATATGTATTTGTACCCACTTATATGGTCGAGTAATACCAAAAATACATACGCTTATCGCAATACAAAATGCTCAGCTCTCAGCGCTGCTGATAACAACAAATGCTACACACAACATTAATACACACAACATTTATACACACATCCACACACACACACACACACACACCCATAACTATTTAGCTCTTAAAATACTGATAATAAAATGTTTTAGAAACTCTTTTTGCTGAGTAAATGAGCACTTGGCATACACTCAAGAGTATTTTTCCATTTGTAGATTTTCCTAATCTTTCAACCACATTTGAGTCGCTGAGGCATGGAACTAAGTTCAATCGATTTCTAAAGCTAAATCAATGGAAGCTTTTGTTCTACATTCCCCTCTCCAACACATGTTTTGTCAATTCATTCAGAATCAACAAAATCTTTAATTTTTATAGTCTACTTCCGTCAACATCGAAATTAGTCAAATAGTATTCATAGCAACAATAATCTTCATATTTGCCCTGTTTTCCCTAATCCTACCAATTATTCTTAGTTTGCCCTAATTAATGAGAAAATATTGAGCTGTTCAATTAGATTGCATAAGGCTGCTGCTTCCCCTTTCTCATACATCTTTTGGCGATTGTCCTTCGGCAGGCAGGCAGGCAACGCGAAACGCTTCACAGAAACTTAGCCGAAGGACCTTTTCCGATTTGCTCCTGTTTTGCCAGCCAGCCAAACTGGATATTCGAGTTGTTCATTAGGCCAAGCGAACTGCAAATTGCGTTGCATAAACTTTGAACTGCTCCTTACCACAGATGCCACAGGCAACAAGGCGTTGAGCTGCAGTGTTGCTCAGCTTTCGTATACCCTGTATTTTTTTGTTGGATATTTAAAAGTTAAAGAATAATTGGAAAATTGTGTGAAATAAGACATTCGAAATAAAAATTCATACATATTATTTGTATATTTAAATTGTTTATAATTGAAAATCACAGAACATTATTAATTTAATTTTTAAAGGCGCTTTTTCTTTTAATGTACTTGTATTTAAATTCAATATTCGAGTTTTTCTTAAGTTTTCTTACTGTTGAATTTACAATAATTAAAATACGCTGATTTTCAAAATTAATTTTACTTTTTTATAATATTCACATTACTCCTCAAATTACAGGGAATTTGACTTTGTAGCATCAACGCTTAAGAACTGAATTATTTTTAAATATTTTTGTTGGCATTTTTTTGATTATATTCTTTATTTATTTTTTTATTTTTGCATTTGATATTTGAGTTTCGTGTTGCTCGCATGTGTCATAAATTTCGCTTTTATCATATTATTTAATTTCGTGTTGCGCGGCGCGCAAAAAGTAACGGAAAACAAATACATGTATAATACACACACACACACACGCACACACACACACACATGCATAAATTGTGTGCTATGTAGAATAAACAGTGCTCCAGTGGGAAATGATAGCGACTGGCAAACACACACATATGTATATATATGTATATATATGTATATATGTATGTATAGTTGTGTAAATATGTATGTATGCCTTGCTTTTCATGTGTACAATTCGTATCTGTATCTGCAGCTGCATGCATATGTACATATACACATACACATACACATACAGATCCAGATACATTTATATTTATATGTCTATATAATGCTCGTTGCGGACTTTTCTCTCTGTGTGTTTGTTTGTGTGTGTGTGTGTGTGTGGCATGCCGGAGCAATAACAGTTAATTTATTCCAATTAAGGGATTTTCCTGTTGAATATGCGACTCTTTCGCTATATTCGCTGTGCAGACCCCCGCCCCATTCCCTCCCTGCAAACCTGCCACCGCTGTTGCTTGCCCCCTTTTAGCAGCAGGCCCCTTGACAGTTACAAGCCAAATTTGCTCCCCAGCACCAAAAAAACATTTTTTTTTTTAGCTATCTACCTTGCGAAATGAAATTGTCCAGCTGGCTGCCGCCCACCTTGCAGCTCATCCCCCCCACGCCCCTTTTTATCACACTCTGCCCCCTGCTTGTTGAATTGTTTTGCCTTTTGGGTTTTGTTGTTTGTGTTTGTTGTTGTCAGCAGCCTTGTCGCTAAATTCACACACACACACACACACACACAACAACACACACATACAGTCACACATTTTTTTCATTAGAATGAAAAAAAATTAGCAACATGTCTCTGCCTCCCCGCTCCCACCTGACATACATATTTTTTTTTGCTTGCTTAATCCTTGCGGAATTTGGCGAAACGTGCAACCAACTTTTATCCTTGTGCTAATTTTGATGTCAGCTTATGTACACCTCCTGCTCCTCCGCTCAGCAGCATTCCCCTTTCCCCATGCCGCTCGCTAATTATATTTATGTTTTGTTTTTGGGGCTCCAGCTGCCACATGCGGCAAATCCATCAGCGGCAAAGCAAACATTTTGATAAATGCCTTTGAAAAGCGTTTCAAATAAATAAAAATTAAACGGATGCGATATTTATATACACACACAACTCACACACACATACAGGCACACACTCAGCGTCGATTATTAAAATTCTAATTGAAATTCAAATGTGCGTCGCGTTTTGTTGTTGTTGTTCTTGTTGTTATTGTCGCTTATCGTTCAACTGCCCGCCAATGTTGGCGACGCGCCGCGTCGCGTCGCTGTCATCACATTCTGCCACACTACATGCCCCATGCCGTTTGCCCCGCTGCCCCACTTGAACGGCTTCCGTCATGCGGGCCCAGGAAGTGGACAGTTAAGCGCTGCCGTTCCGCCCCCCTTCGCACTCAATGCCCTAAAACCCCTATCGGCAAACAACATCAACATATATGGTTAGTTTTCTATATAGAGTCTATGGAGAGACGAGGGGTAGGGGCTGAGGCAATAACTTCCAGTTTGAGGCGCCTCAACAGTTGACAGTTATCATTTATCGTTTATTTGTGTATTTGTTTTGACTGGCACACGCCCAAAACGACTTTGGCATTAGCCAACAAACACATAAAACAAACAGCATTAAAGCCAAATTGGCAAATTGAAGACTGTAAAAAAAATTTGAAATTGTTTAACTGCTGAATTATTTACAATTGGATCCCAAGAATTGCCAAATGAGCAAGCAAGCAAAAAAAAAAACCAATTCTATTTTCATATCAAATATTTTATTATATATTTATAAAAGAGATATAAATCAAATTTTGCCATTAATAGTTAATTATCAACATTTTTATAAATAAAAAATTATTTCAGTTTCAGGAAATATAGTTAAATAAATAATAAAAAAATTTATTTTCATATCAAATAATGAGCAAATATTTAAAAATGCATTTTAATAGAGGCATAAATCAACGATAAAGCCAGAAGCGGAATTTTTTATATAAAAATATATGTTGAATATGTCTGGAATTCTTAGAATTATATATGCTTTTTTCTGGGAATAAATATTTTTCAATTTCGTCAACATTGTTTTTAACAGAGAATATGAAATTAATTTCTCAGTTGTTATTATTGAATTGTTGATTTAGTTAGAAGCATAAAAGTTTTTTTGATTTTTAGTTTAATTATTCGCTTTAAATTTTATATCATTTCATTTCTGGTCTTTTTAAAGTCTACATTTTTATTAAATAGAATATTGTCTAAAAATAAAAACTAATAATACAGAAATAATAAATAAATTCTAGAAATTGCAATATTTAATAAAATATTTCAATATCTTTTAGAGCTTAAAACTTGCTCAAATTGAATCACGCTTTTCAGTGTAATTAATCAAGCGTCGCTTGCAATCAAGCATAAATACGGGGAATATATATACATATATATATGATATATGTGCATGTGTCGAGGGTTGTAGGAAAATAAACTGGGCTGTGTTTGTCACTCACGTGGAATCCGAATACGCCTCAATCTGTGTGGCAATGCGAAGTAATCTGTCAAATTACTCATGCAAATCGTCTGGCAAATTTTCTGCAGCAACCCTACTTATTTTGTTGTTGTTGTTGTTGTGGTGGCAACACACACACACATGTAATTGAGCCTGTGGTTGCTTTATCCTGGCCATGCTTGCTGCTGCTGTTGTGGTGGTGGTTTCTTTGGCCAGGATTGCCCATCAATTAAATTGACTTTGCTTGGGAATAGTTGTTGTTTTCCTGCTGCTGCTGTTGCTGCTGCTGCCTCTATGATTAATTAGCGTCTTAGTCTGACATTTTTCCCAACTCCAACTCCAAATCCAAACTGCAACTCCTAACACCCAACACCAAGTCGATATCCACATCTCGATTGTGGCCATTAAAACATTTCCAATTGATTGGCTGCTTTGCTCCGCTTGTCATTTTGCCTTTCAAATGAGTCTCGAGTCTCTTTGGCATTGCTCTGCTCTCTGCATTTGGATATCAATTATGCATGTGAATTGTCTGGATACGATTTGTAGGCACACACACTCAATGGCCACTTATCAGCAAGAACTTATCCGTCAACCGTCGACCATCGCCCTAATCTTAGTCCAGACAAGCGACTTCCCTTCAATATATGCACATATCTAAATATATATATATAAATTCCTCGAGTTCAGTTTTACTATTTATGTTTAACTTACCAATGGCTATTTGCATATGCACTGAGTGTGTGTGTGTGTATGTGTGTGTGTGTGATAAATAGTCAAGCGCACACATAGCCAGCATTTCTTATCTCTAAAACAAATACATTTGTAATTGCTCCGCTGCAAAGATTAGCTGCAAGCAATGCTTGTCAAACTGTATCGCTCTTGGGATTTTTCATAATTGTTTTTTATTTTTTTCTCCTAAAATATTTTAATGGCATTTCCCTTATCGGCTTTCAAGGGAAATGCCACAAAGCTGTTACTTTTTAGCTGCACTGTCCGAGGGTATATTGAATTTGTCACAGAATATGCAACACATTTAAGATGCAAGCTGATAAAAATTATGCTAAATGAGTTGAAAATATATTTGAGTTAAGTTTTCTACATATGCTAGTGGAATATATAAATTTGAGCAGTTCATTTGTATTTGCAACTTTTTAAAAATACTTGTTCAGCTAGAAATTATGTAATTATTTACAACCAGTTAATTTATAATTAAAATTATAGCTTAACTTATTTATTTATTTTACATATTTATTTATTTATTTTACTTATTTATTTATTTATTTACTTATTTATTTATATTTTTATATTATATTTATTTTATACATTGCTTCCATTTATAAATATCGAAATAATATTATATAGGCAATATTTATTATTTCTTTATTTTGTTTTCAAACAATTTGCATTTAAATTCAACTCTTCTGCGTCTGCTCTCCAATTGCTGCATAACTTTTTGTTTTGTTGGCTTCGAGTATCGCGAAATCGCCAGTGTAGCAAAATTAACAAACACAAAGTTGTTCAAATAAACAAAACAGAGAAACAGCAACAAAGTTGCCGTCTGGCATTGAATGACACTTGCCGCAAGCATTTGACAAGCTCAGCAAAATCTGTGTAGACCCCCAATCCCAATCCCAAACCCCTGCCGGGCCCAACAACCATCTATGTAAAATAGTATAACTGGAGACAGTGTTGCATTTCGATATTTATGCATAATTTGTGTGCGTTTTGAATGCTTATCGCATCATTTGCATCAAACAATTGCACATTTCCGTTGAGCGCACTTATGAGTTATGATTTTAATGTTAATTACATGAATATTGCAAAATTTGAAAATGCCAACAAACAACAATTTGACGAGAACAACAACAAGTGTAACAATAACAAAAACAACTTCCGTTGATTTGATTTTGTGGTTTTGCTGAGCTTCATTAAACAATTGCGAAATGTGCCAAAAGACTGTTTTGGCCATCAGATGCAATTGCATAATTTATAAGCGTTTTGTGTAATTGCAAATTTCAACATTTATGGATAAACAATCCTGTGCGCGTGTGTGTGTGTTTGTGTGTGTCTGTGTGTGTGTTTGTGTTTGTATTGACTGCATGTATTTGTTTTTGGCCAAATCAACAATGGCAATCTATGCATAGTTTTTTGCTAATTAAATGCAAATACCACAAATACACATGGTATATACATGCAGGTGTGTGTGTGTGTATATTGTTGTAAATACACACACACACACACACACAACAACTATCCTGTTGCTATGCCTCGTATCTAACGATCGATCTACTTTCAATTTGCATTTGATTTTATATTTATGACATTTTGCTTCGTTTGGGTTTTTGCTTTTCTGCCCATTTCTATTTATATCTTTATTTTTTTTTTTTTTTTGTTTTGTACCCGTTCCCCGATCCCCTATTGCCCTATACCCCTTTAGCCGACCCCTTTGCCTGGGTTTTGATTGTTTTGATTTTCACTCTTTAGCACATTTTACATGCGATATTCATTTGCATTGCAGCCCCATTTGCATTTTACTTTTTTTTCACACACACACAGATATATTTATGTATATGGATTTGTGTGTGTGTGTGGGTTTTTGGCCTTTTGGACCCACTACATAGCTAGACAGACATGTCAACAGGCCGTGTCCGCTTGGCCTCAGCACTTGGCAGCACATTGTCAACATACAAAATAAAGCAAAGTTTTGCAAATTGATTTTGCCATATTTAATTTCGGTCCCACATTCGACTAATCTGTTATTGCTTCATTGTGCAAGCCAATTGCGAAATGCCAAATAAATATTGGCTACAAAATTTGCTCAAGACGTTGATGAAAATTAACAATGAAATCAGATCAGCTGTTTTCCTTTTGTTTTCCTTTTGTTTTCCTCTGTCTGAATTGCTATTTGCCGTTAAAATACTTATTTTTTATTAATTCCGCCCAGTTTGTTTGTGTCTATTCATTAATAGATTTTCGACTGACGCACAATTTTGAAACGTTGCCAACAAAAACATTTTTGCTGAGCGCAAAGAAAAAAAACACAACATTTTTCAATGCTAAAAACATTTTCGTCTCTCTTCAATTTGAAAGGAAGTTTATAATATAGATTTTCTTGTTATTGTTTTTGGTTCGTTGTCGGAATTTTTGTTGTACTACGATTTAATTCATTTTCTTTTGTAATCATTTAATGTTAATTCACATTTCTTCAAGTAGTTGCGAAACAAGTTTGTTGAAGCAAAATAAACTGTTTATTCTTGAAACGAGTTTTTATATATTTATAAAAAATAAAACAAACTCACTCAAACAATTTAAAAATAATATATTTTCTCATATAGAAACGGTTGTAAAAATAAATTAAAAACAATGCATATTATTTGGAATGCATATTTTAAGTTTAATAATAACAATTAATTTTCTGGCTGATATTCCACTTATTTACAACGCGCTCATTTTATCATTTCAAGTTGAAGCGTATTTCACAGCATGCCATTAAAAAAGGGGTTGGGTGGTTGCGGGGGGGTAAGGCAGAGTCAGTGAGACGAAGTTTTGTCAAGTTGCCACAGTCGGAGTCTTGGTTTGCCACAGCCTGCGGCAGCTCGCAAATGCGGCTGCAAGTTGTGGCGAAGACTTTTGAGTAACTTTTATGGCAAATGATGAAGCAAATGACAAAATGGCGACAACAGCAAAAACGATGACGATGACGATGATGATGATGATGATGAGCATGTTGCTCTTGTCGCTGCTGCTGCTGCTGCTGTTGCCGCTTGGGGCATACCACAAAAATCTATTCAAAATTCAAAATGGCAAGCGTAAAATTGTTTCAATATTCATAACGCTGTGGCGCTAAATGCCTCGTTTTTCACAAAAGGCAAAAACCAAAAATGGGCAACTGGGCAATCGATGCGCTTCTCTCTCTCTCTCTCAACTAATATGCAAACTAAGCAAACCCACTGCTGCCCCTTCCCCACACCCCCACCCATTTACACCGCACATGCAAGCCTCTATGTGTGTTTTTGTCCTTGTGTGTGCTTCTGTGTGTGTGTGTGTGTGTTGCTGTTGGGTCAACATGTTGGAAAATTTAAAGCACCTGCGCCGGCAGCGCGCTGATAACACAGCCCTGATGCCGCCCAGACGGTCCAAAGGCCATGCCACCCAATCCTACCCCCGCTGCCACACAGCCCTGCCTGACCAACAATAAAAAAAAATCGTCGTGTGCGTGTGGCCCTTGGCGATAGCGAGTCGAGGACACGACGACAGGACGAAAGGACGACACGAAACAGCCTACGGCCTGTGACCATGGCCAATTGCCATTGCCATTATTGGTTAGACCAAAAGGCCGCCTGGCCCAAATGCAAACAATGGCCACGTCCAGCAGCTGCGACTCGTGTTGCTTTTGTTGTTGTTGTCAGTTGTTGTTGTTGTCAGTTGTTGTCGTTGTGACTGTTCGCTAAATGTCGCCACATAAAACGCGCATAAAAGCCGATAAGCGAACATTTATGCTTACAAAATCGTTGCAAATGCCCCAAAAACACTTGGCCAACATTGAATGGCCAAAAAGTTGAAAATCTAATTGAAAAACGAGCAAGAAATGCGGCCATTTGACACACCGAATTTTACATACACTCAATTTCAAGCTGGCTGTCAAAGTTTAACGAATATTTTGGCTAATTCTAAAAAGTTGTACACATGCTGTAGCTGGATATACTGTAAATAGTGTTATTAGTTTGCATAAAAACACTTAAGCTGACACTCATGGCTAAATCAGTTTGGCAACTGCTGCCAAGCAGCACTTTTTGCGTATCGCAAAACAATCAAATGAAAAGATCAGCAAAAGCCTATAAAAGTTGACAACAAATATCATTGCATACTTTTAGGGCTTAGCATTTAAAGCTGGCGCTGCTGCTGCTGCTGCTGTTGCTGTTGCTGCTGTTGCTGTTGCTGCTGCTGTGGCTGCTGCTGTGGCTGCTGCTATTGCTGCTGCTGCTGTTGTTATTTGATGGCCCAGTAGCGCAGATTTGTGTAAACTCTTTAACTTCCGGCGGAAGATTTTATGCATGGCAACAGCACAGAGACAGAAACCGGCAGCGGCCGAGCCCCATAAGCCATCAACATCAACATGAAGAGCTGGTCCACTGGAACGCTGGAGACACTGGCTGCGCTCAGGGATTGGCTGCTTGGGCTTGTCTGCCTGGCCGAGTAGCCAGAGTTGCCATGCATCAGCGAGCAGTGAGCATGTTTGTGCCGAAGATTAAAAGCATGTGTCCGGTTTTATGTTCAGTTCGTCCCGCTTAGTGTGTGTGTTTCTGTGTGTGTGTGTTAAAATTTATAACCGTAAAAGTGCAACTGTGAAAAAAGAGCAGAAGAAGCAGTGTCGGGTCAAAAAGGGCAGTGGCTGCCAACAACATTGGCAACACTGCTGGCTCGCTGACTCGTTTTGTTGGTTTTTGCGGCGAGGTGAACCAGCTGCTGCTGCTGCTGCTGCTGCTGCTCCTGCTGCTGCTGTTGGCCAACTGGGCAACGTTTTAACGTTTTATACGGCACACAGATAAGTCCTTTGGCATGCCTTGTGGCGCGTTTTGTTGCATAGTTTTGATTTATTACACAGCAGCAGCAGCAGCAGCACCAACCACCACCTCCACCACCTCCACCACCGTCAACAACAACAACAACAAATTCCATTTCAAAATTCATAACAGCAAGCACATAAAGGTGCCTCCTGGCAAACTCTTTACTCATAGTTTATATGCACAATATTGCCAGCTAATTTCAAGGTTTGCCAGACATAGACATGGCCACATCCTCCTCCAGTCTAAGCACGTTTTTCGAATGGCAGCAGTTTAAATTCATGAATTGCCTTCAGTTCCGTTTGCCGGCCAGCTTTTCGCATTCCCAGATTACATTTCGCGTCAATAAGCTGAAAACATGCATCAACTTGCTGCATTCCCAACTCATAATAATGTGCTCAAATGCACACAAGAGGTTTTCAGTTTTTCAGCTAGCAATTCAAATTCCAAATGAATTTCCCAATAACGGCCAGTAACTGGCCAACAAATTTGAATCGCTTTTAGCCAAAAAATTGCTGCACTGGCTCGGATTTTCTTTCGTGACACGAGCCGTTTTTGGATCAACAAATTTTAGTTTATGGAATTAAAAATATATTCAAATTATGTTTAGTTTGAAATAGTTGAATATTATTTAATTTATTCATATTTAATACTCAGCAAAATATAAGATTTAATCTGACATTTGATTTATTGCCTTATTATAATAATATATATATATTTTTTTTATTTATTTAATATTTTTTATTTATTTTCTGACTACATTAAAAATCTATATTATTCTTATGAGTCCGCTTGTGAGATTTGTTTCGTGCTCGTGTCGTGTTGGCACACTTGAACACGTGCACATCTTTAGTCAATCTGTAGGATTGCAATCAAAACTGTTTTCGCATTCAATTGGAAACTGAGCCAGCGCCACTTCAACTCTCGTTGATGTTGTGGCCTGTGCGGAACGAACTAAAATAGTCGATTTGCCGAACCGCCCGTTGATAAACTGCATTTGACTAAAATCAATTAGTGCACCCTGCGGAGGCACTTCAACTAAAACCGATTGAAAAATGCTCTACAAATTTCGTATTTTTATTTTTTATTTTATTTCGTTTCGAAATTTGCTTTGAGTATTCTTCACTATGACGTTTATATCTGAATTTCGGTTGAGCATTTAAAAAGGCATTTTATTGCTCGCGCGCAAAAGTAGGCAACAGTTTTTTTTTGTTTGAGTGAGTCGCGTTTTCATTTTTGATTGCTGAATTATTTATGTGTGTGCGTTTGTCGAGTATTGTTTAATATGTATGTATGTATATATGTAGTATATGTATATGTATATATGCAAATGACATATGCATATGAGGCATGAGCATCGTAGTCAGCTCTTGATTTTACTTCGTTTTTTTGTATTGTCGTGCGGCTTTCATTTGCAAATTACTGTTTGCCTGCTGTATTTTTTATGACTCTTTTTCGTCTGCTTCTTTTAGACAATTACTTTATTTTTATTTTTTTTATATATTTTTTGTTTCTGTTTCTTTTTCTGTTTGCTATTTGCATTGTGCAGCTGGCGTTTTGTCATCTTCAACACCAAGGAAAAAAAAAAACTAAATAAACACCTAGCAGCCAAAAAAAAAAAAAAAAACTCTTTCCAGTTGTGTCGGCAATTCATTTAAATTGTACTTTTTGTTTTTGCAGCTACACTTCAATGGCGCTGACCCAAATGATTGATTGACAGCTGAAAGCCAAATAATGGTGAGTATCAAAAGCAACTGCAACAACGGTTAGTGTGTGTGCGTGTGTGTGTGTGTGTCTGTGGGATTATAAATGGCCAGCCTGCATATGGATGGCCTGGCCGGTGCATTCGTACCCTTATCATTCTCTCGCCCCGTGTGAATAACTATACAACTGGACGGAGAACTGATAAGGGCTCGTATCACCAACTCAACAAAATGTTTAATCCTAAAAGAAATTCACATAATTTAAGTAGTGCCGTGAACAACTTGCCACACTCTGAAGTTGAGCTGAAAAAACCGCTCAAAATAATATTAAAACAATAAAAAATAACCTAAATCAGAAAGTAAGAAGAAAATACATTTATTTTTTAAATACTATAATATATATAAAATAAATGTTTCTTCAGTGACTGCAGCCTTAAGTTGCCAGCAGGTGCATCGGTTGAAGGTGGCAGCTAATAATGATCATGTACATTTTAATGGATGTGGCATACTGGCATTTCCCATTTATTATTTATGTGCGTGGGGCATGCAATGCAGACAGGCGTGAATAAAACTGACATTGCAAAAAATTAATGTAAAAATGAAAATGTAAACGATAAATAAAAAGCGGACAATGTTCACAGCTCAGCTGGGACCAAAAACAAACACGAACTAAAAATCATTTGCAAATTAGCAAATTGTGCACACATGAAAAATGGCAAAATTGCCGAATGCATAACTTCAATATTTGTGCTGTAGTTTAGCCGCGTGTGAATTGCAAATTGAATACATATAAGTAACTAGTGTGTGTGTGTGTGTGAGTGTGTGTTTTTGTGTGTTGATATTGAAAATAAAATAAATCTAGGATTTAACGCTCTGAGCACTGGAAATATTTCATGCCCAGCATGTAGCAAATAAATTAATTAAATGTTTCGCACAACGCACAAAAGTATTCGCAAGTTTTTCAGCAATTTATAATTAAAAAATACCACAGGTAACTGAAACTGTGCTGAAATCAATATATTTCTCTGTTTGGGGCATGCAACATATAAACTGGCGCCTGCAATTCCAATTACATAATTATAAATCCATCAGATATTTGCCTGCCCAAAAATTACAGGTAAATTTTCAATGCTGTGAAAATGTAACTTAATATTAATAAATAATTTTAATTACTGTAAAAAAAATATTTAGTTTTAAGTTTCATTTAATTAAAATTACTTTTCCCCATTTGTTAGTTGGGAAATGAGAAACATGTTTTACACTCCTGATTCTTGTGAATGCTGATTAATTTAAAATTTTAATATTGATTTCGAAAGCTGCTATGGATTACATTTTTATCCACAATTAAATGTTACTCAATCTGCTTAAAACATTTCTATAGAATGAATATAATTTGATTATATAATTATTAAAAAATCAATAGATTGCTTAAGCTGCTTTAAAATGTTACCCAATCTGCTAAAAATGTTGTATAGAATAAATATATTATTTAAGAATCGATAGATTGATTAAGCTGCTTAAACTGCTTAAAATTTAAAAATAGAATTTTAAAATAGAATATACATATTTTGATTATAATGTTTAAAAATCGATAGATTCTATAGACTAAATATATTTTGATTATATTATTTAATAATCAATTAATTGCTTAAAATTCTTTTATATTCACTGCTAAATTCTACTCAATCTGCTTAATAAATTTTAAATAGAATTTGTAATAATTATGAAAAATGTTGAAAGCTGTTTGAGTAGTTGCAAAAAGAGTAACTCAATACACATAATATTTGTTAGCCGTGTTGCGTAATCAGCTAACACAAAAGCTATCAGAATTTTGTTGTTGACTCATCAAGAAGCAGCTGCAGATGGCTGCCACCATTTGGGGAGCCACATCAGCTGATGATGAGGCGGGTAATTAAGTCACCAAAGCTCAGCAGGCGTCGCTGCTGCCAGCAATTTCATTGAGTTAATCTATCAACACACACTACCCCGCCCCCGCCCCCCATTTACAGTGCCTCTGGCTGTGGCTGTGGCAGTGGCAGTGACTCCTCCAACTTCAGCTGCCATCACATATCGTTCGCTTTAATTACTTGGCCGTGCGGCAAAAACGGGCTGCGGCACAATTCCCTGTGGCGACATTGGGTGGCTGCATAGTGGGTGTCTCCCAGCAGCAGCGGGGGTGGCTGGGCGTTTGTAGGGGCTTTAATAAGCAAACCATTGGGCACTTAAGAAATAAGCAATACACATTTAATGTTCAAACGGCCAAGCAATCAGCGGGCAGCTGGAATTATGGCACAGACCAAGGAGCCAAAGATGATGCGGGACACCAGATGGGGGGCAGCAGGCAGATGGGAGTAGGTAGATTGTAGGTCGTTGGGGAAGGGGGCGACTTGAGGCCAAGAGCAAGCAGCGACAAAAAAACAATCCGACATTCATTTATTATTTAATACGTAAACGCAATTCGTGCATTCACCTGGAAACCATCAACAAACGTCACCAGCGGGAATACACACACAAGTTCAGTCCGGTGCCGTCCAGGATGCAGGGACACGCAGCCATACGGACAGACAGGAAACCCATGAGAATCACACACACACACACAGAGACACACACACACACACAGAGACACACACACACACAGAGACACACACACCCACACACATACATATACAAAAGCAGAGATCCCAAAAACACGCACAGTAAATATTTGGCGTTGTCCTGCGAGCAAAAGTTGCTTTGTTCTCGCTTTTTTTTTGGTTGTTCCGGTTACTTCGAGTTGCTTCGAGTGCTGCTGCTGGCAGCGCACGCAGCCAAGCATAACGGTAAACCAAGCTGACGTTAACTGGCAAGGCGATAAAGCAGGGACACACACACACACACACACACACAGAGCCAAACACACAAATGAAATTCAAGCAAATTGAAATTTTATTTCAGCAAATGTCTTGCTCTTTACGCCAACCCCCCCTTCTAACTCCACCCAACCTCCCCCTAACTCCCCCTCTCCAAATTGTGCTTGACTGCTGCTGCTGCTGCTGCTGGCTATTTGCTTGTTGGTCTGTCTGCCACTTTTGCCTTTTCATTCACACTTAAAGAGGGGAGTGGCAGTCGTGTGCCGTTAGCTGTTGGCTGTTTGCTGCTTTGCTGCTTTGCTACTTGCTGCATGCTACTTGCCGCTTGCTGTTATCGGTGGCAAGCGCTTTAGTTGTGTGCGATTTGTTGCACTTTTCAATTTAGATAAATTAAAAACAATGCCACAGTTACCGAAACTTACACTTGTGGCATCATCGCACTACCATTCGACTGTTGCCTCAAGTTATTCACCTAAGCCACTGCCAACACTTTGTCCAAAACCTGTAATCGCCGGAGAATTGTCTGCCGCAGTCTCTCCTCTCCTCTCCTCTCCAGCTTCATCTACATTTGCTCCGCGCGTTTTGCTTTTGTTTATTGCTGCTCGGCGCAACAACAATTTGTGTCTGCGGGGAGCTACATGCAACATATGTGCAATTGTGCAACGGAGCCATCGATGCGCCAGCAATTCAACTAGAAAAATATAGAAAACAAGCAAAACAAATACAAATTTTTGATTGCAACTGTCGAATATGAAATACTCTTTTTATTATGTTCATCATGATGTAACCCAGATTTTATCCTATTGTTGGCATAATAAATAAAATTAACAATTGGAGAATTTGTTCAATTTATAAATAAATCTACTTTGAATCAATGTTTCCTTTTTTTCTTTAATTTATATAAATTTTCTTAATATTTCTATTGTGCAAAACATTTGGTTACTTTTAAATAAGCTGAATTGTTTTTGTTGCAATAGGTTGAAAATAGTTTAAAAAAAATACAGCTTATTTAGCAAGAAATAAGTTTTTGGTAAACACAAGAAATTTGAATAATAAGCGAGTTATACATATATTTTTTACATAAAAATGCCAGCCACAATTTTGTGCTACGCATTTGCTGCTAAAAAGTGAACTATCCACTACTTGGCATACCCTTTATGGCCAACAAAACGTGATGCAGTCGACAAAGGACAATTGAAGAGATGACGCTGAGAGGCCAGGTCGCTTCTGTGCGAGGTGCGAGGTGGCCAAGGAACGATATCCAGGTTGCTGCCGGCTGCTGTCACACAGAAGTGTTGGTCCAAACTTGTTGTTGCTTTGTCTTGGAACTGAAAGTGCTGTCTTAACACCAAAAAAAAAATAAAATAACACTACAAATGCCGAAAGGAAAACAATAGAGAGAAAGGATGAGCAGAGGGTCAGAGCGAAACCGAGATGGCAATAGAACGATTGAGAGAGAGAGAGAGAGAGAGAGAAGGGGACAAAGTGAATTGCTCATACGCCAGGTGTTCCAGGCGCGCGCTTAGCCTGGCTTAATCGATGGCACACACACACACACACAAAAAGGACAGCGGCTGTTTGAATTTAGTTTATATGAGTAACTTGGCCATAATGAAGTTGGCAACGAGCCAGTTCAGGCAGTTGCCTAAGGTCCACTTTTTCTTCTTCTTCTTCTGCTTCTTCTACGGCATCTTCTTTAGTCGCTTTAAGGCATTGATTGTTCCGAGTCGCTGTCGCTGTCGCAGTTGCAAATGCCGTAAATGTTACTGCCGGCTAGTTGCACGTTTGCTGCAGGTTACTGGCTGCCACACGGTGCTGCAAACAGACAAAGCCATTGAATATTTATGACACTGCCAGCCCAGATTATGCGGCTAAAACTTAAGCAACTTGCCACGTTTTAGCCGACTTCGTTGCGTTGCCGAATGAAATGAAATTTGCTTTATGAACTGAGTGGCCCAAAAAGGTTCGCGACATGAGCTAAGACCGACACACCGACAGGGTAAGTGAATTGCACACGGCCAAATGAACTTGGCAGTTGCGCACAAGAGGCCAAAAGGGAGGGGGATGGGGCAGGCAACTACATTGCCACGTTGAGCGCTGCATGTTGCAGGTAGCAGGTAGCAGGTAACAAGTTCAAACAACACTTTCAGCTGCTAATTTTCTATTAAGTTTTGCAGCTTTCGCAGTTTGTCGTCTCGCGTTGCGCAAGTGGCGAAAAATCTGTCACGACTTTGCGACTCCTATTTTGGCTGCCCCCAAAAAAAATATATATTTGCAACTTACTCCGCATTTTGCAAACAAACACATAAAGTTTTCAAGTGAAATCGCGAATTAAGTTGCGCATCTGAAGTAGCTAAAAGAAAATCCATAAAATATGAGACAGACAACCATGGAAATTATTTTTGCATAAAGTTTTTCGTTAGAATTTTTGCTAAAAATTTCCACTGCATTTCACTTAAATTAAGGTCACAGTTACTAGCAAAATATTTAAATTCTTACTATGGCAATCAATTTAAAAGAATCTAATGCTAAAAGCAGCTATAAAAATAAGCTTTATTGCTAAATTGATGAATAGATATGAAAAATAAAACAACGTGTTAATAATTTAAAATTAACTGTTTGTTTATTGATAACATTTGTAACTGCACTTCATTAGTGTTTTTTTTAGTTTATTTAATTTAGATATATTTTAAGTGCATTTAATTGTATTTATTTTTATCTGCGGCTGACTACAAAAGCCGCAGGCAATAAACTACAATAAAAAAGTGCATTAGAAACGACAATAAAATAAAAACATGCAAAATTTAGTGGTCACTTTTCATATAGCATTAGAATTTTTTTAATTCGTAAAATGAACTTATTTAATTTTAGAATTTATTTATAATAAACCTTCGTAGTTTACAATTGTGGAGCAATTGCTTAATTAATTTGATGTGATTGAATAATGCCATTCTACAAAGCACGAAATTGTTTATTTATTTAATTAATATTATTTGGACTTTAAACATTACTCATTTATTAATTTTGAATTAATGAAGTAAATTGTATAATGTGAATTGTATTGTATTGTATTGTATAATGTGAAAGTGATGTAATTAATTAAAATATTTAATCGAAATATATATACAAAAAAATTAACTGAACGATATAATAAACAACACATTTGCACGTAATAATATGCGGAATGGTTCAATATAACTTGGATTGAACAAAATAAGCTGTAAAATGTTAAATTAAAAATATTATTTCTCATTGGTTTTTATTCTTAGATGACCACTTTAGTTTAATTTATAATTTTTCGCCTTTTTTAATTTATGTTTATTTATTTTATTATTTTTTATATGTTTATATTTTGATTCATTTCCAGTCAGCTGCAGATTTTGAAGTTTGAATTAATATTGAAATAATTAAAAACTTTAACCGGCTCGTAATGTGATTCTATAATTGTTGAAGTATTTCTCAAAACTATTGTTTATTAATTTCTAAGCTAATTAATTAACTTTATCGCATTATTTCAGTATAATTTCACTCAGATGTTAAAGAATCTAATCTTAATACCTAGGAAAATCAATTTGTGTGTAAAACATTTTCTAAAAAATATATATAATAATGAGAAATTAATGTTAGATTTATTTTCGATTTCTGTATCGTTGTGGTGAACGTATCTATTAAGTAAGAAATGAGCAAGTCAATCGGTTGTTATTGGTTTTCTGTGCCACAAGTGTGCAAACAACGCTTGGCTTGACGTAACTGTAAACCCAATTTACGGCTGGGGGGCATTAGCTATGCGTATATGTGTGTGAGTGTGTGGGTGTGTGTGTGGGTGTGTGGGTGTGTGGGTGTGTGGGTGTGTGGGTGTGTGTGTGTGGGTGTGTCATACTGCATTTGCAAGGCAAATATTTATAAACTAACACATAGAGACAAACACTAACACACACACACACCAACACACACACACTCACACACACTAACACACACCAACACACACACTGGGCAACAGACAATGGAGTCTTCAGAAGCTGCCAACAGCGACACGCACTTGACTTTCGAAACTCACTTGAAGTCCTGTTGAGAGTTAAGAGTTGAGTTGAGTTGAGTTTTTCGCTGCCTGTCTATGTCTATCTCACTATCTCTCTCTCATTCTCTCTCTCTCCCTCTCTCTCTCTCCCCCCCTCTCACTCATTGTCTTTTTGTCTATTTAACTGTCTGTCTATCTGTTTGTTAGCTTGTTTGTTTGCTTATGCTTGCTAAAGTTTTGCTGCCTGCCACAATCTCAAGTCTTGAGTCTCGCATGATGTTGCACATTTGGTTGCCTTCACATTGACTATGAAGTTGTGTTTTCATTAGATTTCTGCAAATGCTTAACAGCGCCTATACCCTGCTTTCGAATCTAGAAGAGTTTATTAATTTCGTTCAATGCACAAAAATTTTTTAGTTTTTCAATTACTGATAAAACATGGGTTTTCGCATTTTGAATAGTTGTGGTTTTGAATGGCTATGCCCCTGCCACTAAGCACCTCTTTTGGGTGTATTAATTCAACTTAAATTTCGAATCAGTTTTTCAATTTCAAAAGCAGTATTTAGCTAAACCATTATCAAAAACGTAGTTTTTTAAGAAAACGATTTGAGTTTGATCGGTTTTTAATGCACTTTTTAAGTGTGCACAGTAAGAAATTTATCTCAAAGAAGATTTGCTTTCCTCTTAACAGCAGCAGAGTATGTTACAGTCGGTAAACCCCCAACTGCGCTGCTCATTATTTTTTCTTTTAACTAGGTCGCCATTTGAAAAAGTGCTGAGCTGCGCCGTGGCAAGCGTTGAAATGAGCAAAATGCATTTCAAGCGGAAGGCATTTAACCCCTTCACTGTCCCACTCCCCCTCTCAAGCTGTGTGTGTGTGTGTGTGTCAACAGATCTTGGTTGTGGCCCCATATTGACCTGAAAAGAATGTTGAACCATCCGGCGAGCGAGGGCGACCTGCAGCAGTTGCATGTATACAGTACAGCATGTACTCATTCAGTCATTCACTGATTCACTGATTCACCTCATTCACTCATTCATTCACTTCATTTACCGAGTTACGCACACGATGAGACTTTGACTGTGACTGAAAATGTGAATGTGAATTCAAGTTGTGGACTGGCCCCTGTTGATGACATCAATTTGCGTAAATTGTGCTAGGAAAACGTTGCCGGAAACTGCCAGACTAATGGAGCGGAAGTTTTTCCAAAGCATTCAAATGACTGCAACACACATTGCCCCTTTTGAACCCGTCTCCCGTCTCCCCTACCAACGCACCCACCTCTTCCGCACTCCCCCACTCCCCCACTCAACCAGTGACACCTTAACCCTTGCCGGCGAGCAACATAGAAAACTTCAACTAGATATCCTGGCAGCCAGTCAACCATTGCAGTTGACCATTCAAACAGTATTCAGATGAGTTCTCATTCTATCTCTATCTCTCTCATTCTATCTGTCTATCTCTGTCTCTCTCTCTCTAGCTCTCTGTTGTTATTGTTGACTGAATGTTATTTAGCAGCGCTGCTAATGAAGCCTGCTGTTGCCAGCAATTAAACAGCAGCTTAACTTTAATGCAATTGTCTCACTCTTACACTCATCTCAATCTCCCACTCTCCCTCTCTCTCGCTCATCCTTTATCTCTCTCGCTCTCTCTCTCTCTCTCTCTTTGTCCATTCACTTGCTACGCTTAATTTGCTGTGCACGTTGTAAAATTAAACTTGTCATGCTGTGCATTTAAAATGTCACCAAACACGACAACCACCCACCCCACACAACACCCACCCACCTCATTCCGTTGCCATTGTGTGATCCTTAACCGAGCCAGTGTTGCCAGCAAGTTGGCAGCCCCAATTGTTGGCAGCACCCCGTGCAGCAGCATGCAAACGAAAATTTTATCAGCATCAGCATGAAAATGTCGCCGCATATTAACCTGTCATCCATCACTTTTGATACTTTAGCATCCTCGCGTTCCACCTTCGTGGCCAATACGGATATAGGTGGGTGTGGCAAATGGGGGGGGGGGGGGAGCGGGAGGGTGTTGGTGTTTCACACTCTTAACCCCGCTGGCTGCTTCACTCTTGTCACGCAGCAAAAAGGGTCAATTCCGTTGCACGACACACAAAAGGATAACGAGCGGAATATGAGTTGGCATTATAATACAACAACAACAACAACAATAAACAAAAATAACTACAACAAAAACAACAACAACAACAATGCTCAATGACAGCGTATAACACAAAGAGAAAATAAAATGGCGTCCTCGCTGCTGTTGTTGACGTTGTCTGTTGTTGTTGTTGTTGTTGTTGTCACTGTTGTTGTTGTTGTTGCTGTTGCTGTTGTTGTCACTGTTGTTGTTGTTGCTGCTGTTGTTGTTGGTTTGCTGGCTGCCTCTGCAGTATCTGATGATAGAAATGCCAATGACGCTGACGCCGCTGTTGACGTTGATCCCCAAACAGCCAAACCTAATAAAACAAAACACACAAATATTAAATAAAATATCAAAGTTTTAGTTTGCAATTTGACGCTTTTATTCAATTTAACATTTAAGTCAAATTCATTTAGCTTAAACCTTAAATTGTTGTTTCTAAGTTTTAATAAATAATAGTTATACAATTACAAGTTAATTATTTACAAATTTATTACAATTTTAATCATTAATAAAAGGACAATTTAAAATTCACATTTGGCATATTAAATGCCACAAGTTAGCTTAAACATAAATATTAAATCTCAATTGAGAGAATTATTAAAATCAGTCTAAATTAAGCAGAGACATTTCTAGCGCTCTTAGTTAAATTGTTAATTACAAATAATTGTTAAAAAAATATATATAACTTTAATATATTTAACTTACAAATAAATACCTAGTTTAATAAATAATATTTATAAATATTTTACTCCACAATAAATTGTGTAAAAGCAGCGATGCCTCAGACATGTTTGCATTATGTATGCATATCCAACTTTTGAGTTATGATTTACCTGTTCCATCGGCTTATTTTTATTTATATTTTTTATAGTTGATGTATATATAAATATAAGTCTTATTTATTCCTGGAGCTTTTATACATAGATTTCGTATTGTGTTGGAGTATAAAATAAAGTAGCTCTCTATTCTTGATAAATAAATAAACATTTCTCAGACACTTTCTTTAGACACTTTCCTTGCTAAAAAACATAACCGATTCACTTTGGAGGAGCAACACAATCACAAATACTAACGGCAAATAGGAGTGTGGGTTTAGATGGGTGTTTGGATGGGGTTGCTTTTAAAATGGAACACATAACCCGTTATGCTGCAAACTACACCCCTACAATATGCCTGAAGGGGGCCCCCTTTCAGGCAGCAGCCAAGCCGGGGCTTAACCGTTGATGCGATTCTAGATAACTTTGGCGTAGCAAAAGGCCAAGTTTACAGCATGACTGTGTGTGTGTGTGTGTGTGAGAGAGGGAAACTGCATGTGTATGTGTGTGTGGAAACTACGGTGATGGCGCATCAGTTTTGCCAGCATATGCGTGTGTGTGTGTGTGTGTTTTTATGACTAAAATTGTAAATTATGTCAACTGGCCACGACCCACAGAGCTCGTTATAGTTGGAGTGCGATATCCCTACACACACACACACACACGCCCACACACACACGCCCACACACACACTCACACACATACCCACACACACACACACATAGGTCTAGTGTCTAACAGCAACACGAAGCTAATGAAAATTTATTGATAATAAATTTAATATGTTTTGCGGCTGCGTGTTTTATATGTGCACACACACACACAGAGGGACAAACACTCACATAACAACACACACTATATATATATATATATATATATATGTATATTAAGTATTCATAGCATAGACATATCCTTAGAGTTTTGAATTTTCCATGTAATCGACACTCAACGCCCGCATAGTGAATTGGTTTGTGGGTTTTGATGTGTCCCCTTTGTGGGTTTTGCGTTTGGGGAGGGATTGTTCGGTTTGGGTTCTGGGGTTCGCTAGCTGTGCCAACTAGTCATAATTAATTTATTGTAATTAAATGATAAAAGCAAATTTTGTTTAACAACACTCTGTTTCTCGATATCCCCAACAGCAGCAACAACAGGAACAACAGCAACAGCAGCCGCAGCAGCCGCAGCAGCAGCAGTTACACTTTGTAATGCGATCTTGCCAGTTGGCGTCTCAGCGTTTTTATTTTTTATCGTCTATATCTATATATAAATATATATACACAGAACGTCAATTGAAGCCATACTCCTGTCACTGCCCCTGCCTCTGCAACTGCTCCTCCTTTTTCATCCCCATTCCCCTGACTCGGCGTTGTTGACATTTCATTGAGTCTCAAACTCAAACTTCATTATGTCCTGCAGCGTCTGGCGCCAGCAAAGGAAGCTCATGTCGTGCCTTGATGTGCAACTCGCCGCCCTGCCCCTGCCACTGTCACTGCCCCCCTTCTTCCATCATCATGTGCGTGCCTTCTTCGTGTACTTTATCTGTCCCTGTGTGTGCGTGTGTGTGTGTGTGTGCGTGTGTGTGTGTGTGCGAGTGTGTGTGTGACTTTGTCTAAGTTTGTTTGCATAACCTATTTGTATAAATATTTTGCTTTTTGCTTCGCTCTGTTGCTCAACTTATTTGCACGTCTCCAAACGCCAGCGGCAAAGGCAACGTCAACGTGCACCCCGCAAAAACACACCCTTTCTTGCCGCCCTCCCCTCTCTGATGCTTATGGCCTCCTTGATGGCCTGCTTGTTGCTGTTACTCTCTCTCTCGCTCCCGCTCCCGCTCCTGCTCCCTCACCCTTCCTCACTGTCTCTCTTTTGAGCTGGCTGTTTCTCTGTTTTGTAGGTGATAACAATGTTTGTCTTTATTTCAGCAGCAAAAACTTTACTCTTAACATTTTCACTTAAACTTGCTCAACAAATTTGGTTTATTATTTTATAGTTTGGCACGTGTGCTTGTGTAAATGTGTGCGTGTGTGTGAGAGAGCTACAAAATTTTTGCTGCTGCTTCGCTCAGCAATTTTGAAGGGTAGCAAGGCAACAAAAAAAAAAGTTTTAAGTTTATCGTGCCGAAAATTTAACTATACCTGCACTAACAAAGTAATTAAATATTGCTTTGCAAAATTACATCATATTCTGCTCTTCAAATAAGTCTGTTAGATGGGGAATAAACTTAGTTTAAGTATTTGTTAAAAAAGGGTATTAAAAGTTTAGCTTATTAAATAACTTTCAATTTTTAATATAAAAATATTTCAATTTTCAGCATAACTTTCACAACCTTGACTTAACCGATGCATGACACGGAATTCGTTAAAGATACTTGCAGCTTAAAATATTATTATATTCAAGCACTTCTAAAGTTAAATTATTATTATTAAAGTGCCTTTGAACTTTGAGCCATAGATTAAATTTAATGCAATTTAGTGTAGCATACTTTTACGCATGCCGATAAATAACTAAACTGCTTGGTAGACAGACAGAAGCTAATTAATATTAAACTGCATTGTCTTGTGCAAAAGTGCTTATGCAAAAGCAATTTAATGCCAACCGATTTGTTGACACTTGTGTAAACGGAATACTCAAATTGAAGCCTACTTAAGCCAACCAAATTAACTCGTCCTGTGTCCTGTGTCCTGTGTCCTGTATCCTTTACTACTCAAGCGTTTGATCCCCGGCAAATGGCGACAATGCAATTTACGCGCCTGTAAGCAGCTAAAGACAAGCAAGCAAATGGCTAAAGCTCGCCCACTTAATGAATTGTCAAACACTTTAAGCCAATAAACGCAGTAATGGCAACACACAGACAACCAAACATTAGTGCAAGTGAAACAGGTGAGAAACACAATATAGAAAGAGAGACAAATAGCGACAAAGTCAGAGTGAAACTGCAACGGCAGCCGCTTGGCAATTGCAAGGCGTTTAGCTGTAAAACTTGCTAAAGTTGTGAAATGCCACACACCAACTTTTACACACACACACACACACACACACACACACACTCACACACACACATACGCACATAGTCACATACCCGAGGACATTTGTAACAGTGCTTTGCTTTCCCATTTTTTTCTATTTTGCGGCTATGACTGTCAGCGAAACTTTGCTTTGCTCTTCTTTTGACATTCAACAGCAACAACAACTAAAGTGTTTATGTTGGCCGGAAGACATAAAAGCAAAGCGTTCGCTACCCCCGCTGTTTGCCCCCGCAAGTTAGAGCTGAAGCCGGAGCCGGAGCTACCAGTCAATAGTGGATAGTGGAGCAATGTGAGAGACACGCAACCGCAACAAATCCAACGGAAATCTACTTTAAAGTTGGATAGGTCGCATAGAGCAGCAGTTGCACGCTGAACTCCACAATCCCGCACACCTCCCCTCCCTCACACACAACCACATTCACATTGCTGTTCAGCTATTTCCTGCTGCACTTGCACTTGCAATGCTGCCAAGTGTTTTCGAGCACGCGATGGCCACACACAGAGCCCAAGACAATCACAACACAAGAAAGGACGACACAAAGACACAGCAACATCAGACACAGAAGCGTATTAAAAACATGAAAGAGATAGAGAGAGAGAGAGAGAGAGAGAGAGAGAGAGAGAATGAAATATGTACCTACAAACATCTATGGATGGAGACTGAGTCTTTGTCATTTTTCATTGAGCAATAACAACAAAACGCTTTTCGAACCGATGCAAACTGAACTGAGCTAAGGCCAAAAGCGAAAGTGTCCGTTAAGTGGGTTTATGTGGCCTCAAGTATCTGCTGCACTTTTATGGTTTACTTAAGACCAACAGCTGTAAAGAAGAAGCGAAAACTATACTTATAACTGGACACTCAGATCAATCCATTGAGCAGTGACATAAAGCCATTTAAACAGCTTCTATTAAACAAAGCGTATCAAAAGTTTACATTTTTATACTATTTAAATGGCAGTTGTAAGTAAGCTAAAATTATTCCCGGATTACTTTGACCAAGAGGAATCTTTCGATTTTGTGTGGAAATGATTCCTAAACTTATGTAATATCAGGAATTGTTGCAAGAGCTATTATCTCAATAGCTATGATAACTTGCATTTTAATTATAATTATAATATTCATATGATAGTGTACAATTAATATTGTTGAATAAACATCACTGCTAGAATATTAATTTTAGTTATTAGTTGCACGCTTCAATAAATATTGATAAAACATTTACGCTTTTATGGCTTACCGCTTATAAAATTGAATTTTAAATAATTTAACCCGAAAATATTTAACAAAGAAATGTTTTTATTTTTAATAAAAAAAAAGAAGAAAATTGCATGCATAATTGTTACAACGTAGCCTAAAGAATTTATTGCAGAAAATTTGAAAATACAAAATTCCATTGCAATTGCAATTGCAATTGCAATTTGCTTCAAAAAATGCAAAGCTCTCGTAAAATACCAAAAGGTTGCCATATGCGATGACTATAAGCAAAAGTTAAATCATTTAAGCTGCAGATATGAATGCCATTGGAATATTACAACAACAACAACAACAGCAGCAGCAGCAGCAGCAGCAGCAGCAGCAGGCAACATACCAAAAAATGACAATGAACACAACAAAAATAACAATAACGAGCACAACAAAGAATGAGGCAACTGACAAGCAAATAATTGGCATAAAATGACACCAGAAATTGATTAAAATCCAGCAGAAAAAGCACGCAAAGAAAATGTAAAGAAAAATCAAGAAAAAAAAAGTGAAATGTGAAAAGAAAAACGAGGCATGAAATATTAAATAACATTCATTTTATCTTCTACTTTTTTACTTCTTGTTTTTTTGTTTTTTTTTTTTGTAAGTAAACTGTTAACAAGCAACAGCCAAAAGAAAGCGATAAGAATGCAAGAGAAATGAAGAGCAAGAGGGAGAGGGAGAGGGTGAGAGGTAAGTAGAGGGCGGGGCGAGAGGAAATGAAAAGGAAGGCGGTGCACGACAAAGTTAAAAATCAATTCGTGGCCAACTGAAAGCTGATTTATGGCTGCATTTATGAAATGGCCCACAAGCTGAATAGCTGACAAAAAAAAGGCAAACACCAATACAAACACACAGAAAAGACACACACAAACACACAGACAGAGAGTGATATAGGAGCAACTGTAGGAAATAGGAAAACTAAGTGATTGAGAGGTATAACAAGTCCAGCAAATTTACCAGAAAATTGACTTTTTCTGTGCGAAATTAAAGCGCCAGCCAAATCGAAAGGCAGGCGTCGTGTGGGGGGCGTTGCACATGCCACAAAACTTGTCAACGAAGCAATTCGACCGCTCCTGCAGCTGTACTCTGTATGTATGTGTGTGTGTGTGGAACAAAGTAGAAATTGAACTGTTTGCAACAGCGAGTACAAATTGCAACTTGTTTGCGCCCGGCTGCATTTTGTTTTATTTGCGACAGGTGAAATAACTGCAATTACGCTGATGTCGTTGCCTCAGCAGCCATAAAGCAGCCAAAAGACCCAAATGAAATTGCCAGTTACGAATGGGGTGGCACGCTGGGTGGCGCAACATATTTTCTATTGCAAAAGAAGATGAAGAAAAAAACGGAGAAGTGCGCTTAAGTGCCGCTTGGCGAAACATTTCGTTGCAACAGCGGGGGCAACAGGAAGTCCTGTGAAATACGGACGCTGCAGTTGTGCCAAGAAAAAAAAAAAAAAATACCGCAAGAGAAAAATTACTACTCCTGGACATGCCGACAACTGTATACCCTTTGCAGATTCGAATTTACTAAACAAAATATAAATACAGAAAATTCAAATAACACAAATATATTCATACAATTTTATACAGGATTCGAGCAAAGGATTATGGCAAAGTTGTAGAAATCATTGAGGAATAATTTGAGCAATTTACTTGGACTACTTCTTAGTTCCCTTTAAGCTATCTTTGATTTAAGTTAAATGATGTGAAAACCCAATTTTTTTGTTATTTATATTGATATTGTTGCAAGATCCATCCAACTTTCACAGTAGTATTTTCGACTAAGTAAAGAATATTTTGGATGGAGTTTTAATGGGATAACTCTTCCATTGCGAGATTAAAAATAAACATGCAGCCAACACAGACATATCTTTGACTGCTCAGCTGTTTGGTGCTGATCAAGGATTAAGATGCTATTTGGAATTTGGGAATGTTTCTTTGGATGCGTAACACATTGCATAGCAAAATTATAAGACACATTGCGTGGACATGGAAGAACTAACAATATCGGAAACGGAAGCGCACAAAGCGCAAGGGTCCGTGTGGGAGTCCGAGTCCGAGTAGTGGCAAGCAGCAACAGTGGCATCATCATTGTCGCTTCGCTGCCTGCCACAGCAGAGGGGTGCTGCGGGGGGTAACTAAAAGTCTCTCGCTACACAGTGCAAACAAAACGGGACGCAAAAGTTACAAGAGTTGCCACAGTTTACAGCGCTTTGTTGTTGCTGATTTCACAAAAAAAAAAATTGGTTGCTCATTTGCTGGTCCGCCACCGCGCTCCCTTCCCCCCGGCAACGGCAACGGCACCGGCACAGCCTATGCCAGTTCTCCACTTGAATGCTTTGTTCAATTAATGAGACTCTTGACAGTTTTTGCTGCTGCTGCGCTGGCGCTGCTGCCTCTATTTGATGTCATTTTATTTTTGTCGGGTTCTGGTTGCCACTGATTGTTGGCAATACGAGTTGTGGCACTTGGACGCTGTCCCGCTAACTGCTGCCGCTGCCAATGCTTATTGCTGCTATTTTGTAATTTATAATGTCAACTTTTTGATTTTTCAGGTCAGAGCGCACTTAATTAATGGCAACCAGGCACAGGAGAGCTGGTGGCAGTAGCAAGGAGTTGGTGAAGGCAAAGCGTTTGCAATTGAAACACAAATACATGCATATAAATTCAATTACGCTGACAAACAAAAATCAATAGCAGAGTTTTGCTGCCCCCCCTGCCCTAACTGGCATGCACTCCCCCCTCCCCACCCCTCCAGGTCCAACCCAGCAACTTCTTTTCATCGCTGCTGCCTCCAGTTGGAGGCAACGCCTCGCATCGTTTATTAATTGCCGCACGTACATTGCTCATACGTCACGTTGTGCGCAAAGAGGAGCAAAAGAAAACTGTCAGCTGTAATTAGCACAGCTGAGCGAAAGCCAAGCACAGTGCTGGAGTGTTAGCCATGTTGTTTGGTGTAGTTGGTTTTTGGATGTTGTTCTTGTCGTTGTCGTTGTTGCTGTTAACACAACTTGACGCGGTGAAATTTTTTGACTGAGTGATGCGTTGGCAGCTTAGAAAGCAGTAGCAGAGGACAGAGGACACAGAGGACACAGGACTGGGTGTCTAAGGAGAGAAATTTTTGGGGGCAGCTGCCAAAAGATGAATGTCTTTGCCGTTGCCACATGTGAGTGGGCGTGCCAGCATAATTATGAATGCCATTTTTGCTAACGATAATGTGGTATGTGGCTGGTTGTTGGTTGCTCGTTGCTGATGCTGCCACTGCTGGCGTCTTAAAGCAGCTTTAATTTGTTTATATATAGAAAAAGTGGCAAACTTCCACACTGCTTGTGTGCTGCCCTGCCCTGCCGCCCCCCCCCCCGTGCAACATGCCTCTCACAGCTCAGCCGCTGGCAAAAAATAATAATTTGCAGTGCAAGTTGCAAGCGCTTTTTTATCTGCTCTTTTTTTTTTGTGTGTGCCACTTTTTATTTAGCCGCTTTGCTGTTGTCGGCTTTTATGTTGTATATATTTCAACTTCGCGTACCTTTTTTTTTTTTATGCCCGCTGCTACTGCTGCAATTTTTCTCGCCGATTTTCGCACATATACGCGCAGATAGACACAGCGACGGTTAGACGATGGGACGGACAGACACTTGTTCGTGGACATGGCCAGCAACGAGGCTGAGACGCTCCTGGCGCGCACGGAGGATTGGGAGCAGCAGCAGCTCATGTTGTTTGGCGCCATTATTAATAAAGTTCACGAATGCAATGAGCGCCGAGCTGAGCGCATTATGAGTGAGTTTGCCAACACACATTCACACACACACACACACACATACACACATACACACACACACTTGCGCACACACTCATGTAGTGTTGCTTGCTTTCTGCAGAGTTAGTCAGCTGCAGTTGCATTTGCAGTTGCTAAGAGATGAAAATCACTTTGAAACGCTCTTTTTACATAATCCTACAATACAGATACTATATATATATATATATATTGTTACATATTTCTAATATAATTGGATTTAACACAGGGGAAAACTTATAAGTAAATTCTAAACTATTTACATTAAATAGAAAATCTACTTATGGGTCTTCAACTGTGTTGAATCCAATTATTTGTATTTTAGAAACATGTTTCTGGACTATTTCAAGTTCACATTATCCCTATTTTATTTACAATTACGAAACAAAAGAAAGTATCTTATTTTATTTCTCTATATATATCCATCTAGATATTTAAAGTCATTTTTATTATAGAATATAAATTCATTTTATATTATATATATTTATAGATTCTTGCTTCTGTTAAAGAAAAACTTAATAATATTATAATATAATTATAATTAATAATATGATAACTAGCAGACCACTTTTCTAAATTAATATCTTTGCTTAAATTGCAAATAATATTTTAGTATATTTACATAATTTCTTAATATTAATATTATTACTAACATGATTTGCCAGCCGTTTAGGTACATGTTTATTAAAAATTGATGGAAAAACTTAAAATATAATAAACAATATATATTGATCTTTATTGATATATATATATATCGGTTGATATAGATAATGTTTAACGAATGTGTAGGGCATTTCAGCTGCGGCTTTTAGGCTTCTTTTTGTTATACTATTTTGTAAATTATGCTAGGCCCGCTGGGCACCTTCATTCCGCTCTGGCCAACTCTGTGTTATCTGTTACTGTGGCAAATGCAACCATACAGAGCCACACACACTTACACACACACACACACTTACATATACACATATACACACTCACACATACACATGCATACAGGTTGTGAACATGCACACACTTGTAATGCCGTCTAGGTGCATGACAGCCCAAAGTGTTTCTGTTTCATGCCCATTGCAACAGTTGCAACTTGCAACGGCAATTCCACACACACACACACACACGCACAAACACACACACGCACACACACAGAGAGTGTGTGTGTATGTCGAGTTGTTGGCTGGTTGGTTGATGCGCCTCGAGTTCTGTCGAGTGCGGCTTTTGTGGGAAAAATTAAAAATTTCGAGTGGGCCGCAAGTGGTTTCAAGGATTTGCATTAAGCGAATGCAACCAACTCGCCACTCTCTGCACCCCACCCCACCCCACCACATCCCACCACACCCACATCCATTCAGAACGAGCCGCAGAGAGTGTAGAGCCATCCTTTACAAGCCCCAACTCATACCAAAGCCACACTCGCTTCCCGCTCACACTCTTCCCACTCCCCCCCTGGCTCACAAGCACATTAACGACATGTTGGGCTGTTAGCTGATGTTTCTGCTGATGTTCCTGATACTGCTTTAGGGCGGCTGCTGACAGGCGGCTTACGCTTTAATGGCTGTTCGTCAAAGCGAGCAAATTGCGACAGATACCCAACTACTCCATATTCGTATATATAGCTCACTCGGTATTTGTCAAAGTATTATGAGGAGCAACTGCATCCAAATTGAATAACAATGTTACTAGATCTCACTTGAACACTTTTCTCTTTGTGACTGAATTAGAGTGCGAGCTCTCTTTTCAAATATCACTTTTGCAATACTACTTTTAATCACTTTTAATACTGTACTAAAAAGAAACTGAGTGTTGGCAATAAAGATAAAGCTTATAAGAAAAAGAGGAGGTTCACTGAGAGGCACAAGGTTTAATACAGCTAGAATTACTGAGAGAGATAGAGGTTTTTTTTAAACTATAATAGTACTACATATATAATTTATGGCATTTTTCAACAGAAATCTTTTATATGATTCTTTACTCAGTCACCAAGTTTAATCGATATACGTTCTCATAAAACTTATTTAAGGGCCATTAACTATTAATATTTAGCTGCAAAGATGCATAAATTATTTAGGAAGCTCTCACAACCAACGATATAGATTTGGCTTTGAGAATTTCTCATTATTGAAATAAATATTAATCTCTGTGCTAGCAATCTGACATGTGATATTTCGTATGGCTGATATACCAATCTGGCAACCTTGTTGCCATTGGCTCGATACTATAGAGAGCAAGTAATCGAGTTAATAGCGATATCAGTAGAGTATCGATATCTGATCGAAGTTAATCAATTCGGTTGCAGCCAGCGACGAAAAAAATACACATGAAGCGCAATTAAGCACAAAAACAACTTGAATATCAATAATCACAAATGTATATCGCATTAGATACAAAGTGGAGATTCCCCTACATATTTTGCAGAATTTTACATTAGGCAAGCGGAAAAAATTAAAGATTCTGATAAAAAAATCAATGGCATATAAATAATATGCAGTTGTGTGTTATATTTTTGGCAATGTTCCTGCACTTTTGCACGAGTATGTTGAAATGGTTACCTCAGTATTTGGGCAAGCACCCACACTTAAACAGAAAGATAGACAGTGAGACAGAGAAATAGGTGCAGATGAGTGTATTCGTATGAATATCAACTGCTCTCGGCAGTATTCCCAACAATTACACACAGCTCACAGCTCAGACACACACAAAAACCGTTGCACGGCCCACTAAGCACACTTGTCAGTTTGTCTTGTAACTGTCTCTATGACTATCTCTCACTCTCTGTCTCTCTCTCCTCAATTTTCTCTTACTTGCTCTAGCTATCGTTCTCTCTCTCTCTCTCTCTCTCTCTGTCTTTCTCCTGGCTGCTGCTATCTAGTTTTGTGTTGCTGATTGGGACTTCTATGTTGTTGTTGTTGTTGTTGTTTTTGTTGCTGTTCTTATTCTGATTCTGTTCATGTTCTGCTTCTTGTTGTGCTGTTGTTTTCTATTTACCAAGCGCTTGAGTCGACTTCCACACACACACACAGAGACAAACACATATGCATAAATGGTATTTTTATTTATTTTCGTCTTTGCTTGCATTTTAGAGAGATTGTGAAAAATTTCATAATAAAGTTGTTGAACTATTTTTCATAGCATAGTTTTGGGTGCCCCAGCGCACTTAAGCGTATTAAAAGTGCCTTCGCGAAAGCACTCGAAAAATATAAAATACACTTACACATAGATTCCAAGCCGAATGCAAATGCCAGATAATAATCGGCATCAGCTTAAAGTGAGAGAATGGACCCAAAAATAAAATGAAAAAAAAAGTGAAAATGAGTGCTTCGTACTCGACAACGTGTAATTAAGTTGGCATCAAGGACGTGCAAGGATCTGTGTGTGTGCGGGAAAGTCTGTGCATGTGTGTTGGGCGAGTGTGTGTGTGTGTGTGTGGCACGCTTCAGGGCACTTTAAATTGCGCTCGCCCAGAGAGAAACAAATGGCCGTGTACCGCAACATGTCCAGCTGTAAGAGGGTTAGGAAGCTGAGGCAGCGGGAGTGGCTGTGTTTCAAGGGACATGCACGTACTTCCTAATCCTTTTCTATTTTTTTTTTTTTTTTTTTTTTGGTTTTTCATCGGATCAGCGAGGAGTCGACGATTCGCGTCGCCTGCTGCACATGCGGGCCTCAACGGCCAAACAAACAAACAAATCGACTGGCGAAAACGAGTGGAAAAGGCCAGAGTTCTGGCCAAGGGTCGAGTGGTGTGGAATGGTTTCGAGTCTCCAGCAACGTGCGACGAAATCAAAAAGTTTGAAACAATTTCGTCGTAAATCTTCGAAAATAGTTTTGCCCAAGCGCAGGCAGGCAGAAACAGGCCGACAACAACAACTACAACAAAAATAGACCAAATATAAAACAACAATCGCAACAGAGGCACAGAGGTATACCAAGAGTGGTGGAGCTTAAATACGCTTACATTAAGACGACAATTTTAAAGTTTAATATAAATCTATACTTACTCTATATTCCTGCGAGACTAAAAGAGACTAAAAATAAATACAACTCTGACAAGTTTGATCAATTTTGCTGAGTAATTATTATTTATATTAAGATTGCTTTATCAATCAGAGTCCTTAAATTATAGTTCTTTTGATAGACATTAATATTTTATAATTAAAATAACTATTTTATGTATATGCTAAAAATGTATATTACACAACTCTAACATAAGAATGTATTTTATATATATGTATATGTATATATCATCACTTAAAAATATATTTTGATGTATACATCTTTTGTCGTATCCAAAATGTCATCCTCAAGCCGCAGTACAATTCCAAACAACCTTAAGATACCCTCATGTTGAAGCAATAATAAAAGCAGAGGAGTAGAGAGAAGAGTGGTGGCAGCAAAACCAAGTTGAAAGAGAATTCTGTGTTTTGGGGCAGTTGCAACACACGTCATGAAATTGAGCTTACAGAAGTATGCACAAAAAGCTGTGTAGCACAGTTGCAATGGTCACACTGCGCAGCAATCAGTGGCATGCAGCCTCACTTTAACAAAAGAAATAAAATAATAGTTGGCAAAAAAAAAACGGACACTGATCCTAGCCCCAAAAATGAGAATCAAAATCTTAAGTAGCTGGCAAAGCTGTTGTAAAGCGCCCGCACCGAAAGAGGCAAAAACAAAAAGAGAGGCAGTAGGCAAACAGCATGTGGGCGTGGCTTAAACTTTGTAACCTTTCCCCCCCCCCGCCCAAGACCGCAAAACTAAGCTGACTACAAAATAAAACTGTTGGATCTCGTAACGAACAAATAAAACGTTTAAATGCTCACAAAATCAGTGGCTGACAATGTCCAGTCGTAGTCCTTCCACAGACCCTGTCTGAGGTTTGTGGCCAACTTTAAACTGCCAACATGCCATGTGTGTGTGTTTGAGTGTGTGTGTGTGTGTGTTTGTGGGTAGTGACTGGTGAGTGTAACTAATGCTCGGACAGTGGCACTAATTTAATTACGAAAAACGCAAAGTGTCGCCCGATGCCACATTCTGTTGCTAATGCAGCGACGAGTCGCCTGCTGCTTGCCCCATTTGCTGATTGCCACAAATTGTCCTGAAGGGACACTATTTGGCGTTTGCCCGCGTTGAAGTTGGTGGGTAGAGGTGTGCTGTGGCATCAAGACAGCGGCAAAGAGCATACACCAAAGAGCCGTATAATTGTGCGACACTTCGCTCTCCACGCCCTCCCTCAGCCATCGCCTCAGGGCCTATCAGTGTCTTCCCGTCGCATCTCATTTGCAACGGGTTGCCTAATGGCACCACCAATTTTTTTTTTACTAAAATAAATACTCCTCACTTGCCCTGCACTGTAGAAGATGACCAAAGCTGACCAAAAAAAAGAAGCTGCTATCGATATAAAAAATGATTTGTGTATTTCTGTGTACAAAAAATAAAACAAGTTTAATTTAAGTTTTATTTTAAAAATCAATTTTATTGCATGAGTAAAGTTGCCATTTCTATCGATAAAAAATAACACAGAATCAATAACTATTTATCTTAATTTTAATAGAGTTGGCAAAATAAATTCATACTTATTTTAATTATAAAAATTCCATGTTAAAGTTTTAATTAAATAAATTAGATTAAAAAGATAATCGCAAATGTTCACTAAACTTAAATAAGCTAAAATTCTTAAAAAATTCTTAAAAACTAATTTACTCTAATTTACGTGGTATATTTAAGTCGTTTATTGGAATTGAAAGTAAGTTGCTTGTTATCTGTGCAGCGGCACTTGGTAGATTACTTTTTGGCAGCCACTGTGGCCAGTTGCATAAGCAGCAAATAAACGTGGCCCAAAACTCTTCTCGCAACTCATTAGGCCAGACACTTGCCAAAGGATTTACCCAGTCAGTCCAGCTGGTGAGCATTGAGTCTCTCAGCATGGGTTTTTGTGTGTGTGGCAAATTAATTAATTTAAGTCTTATACAATTGCAATTGCTGCTTGCAACTAGCAACTTGCAGTCACCCCAGCCAATGTCTGATTCTGAGTCCGGGTCCGAGTCTCCATCTGAGTCGAGGCCAAGTAGCAATAAAACATTAGACATGTTCTCTGTCTCGCTCTCTCCCTCTCTCTCTCTTTCTCACAGCGTCTTTTGCTGCTGCCGTTTCTATTCCAGTGTCCATTGTTGCTGCTGCTTGTTGGCTGGCGAACGAGGTTAAACATGCCGCACACTTGGGAAATGCCACACATGCACATGCCACTGCATTCAATATTTTCCGGCAATTTTCCAGTCACAGTCTGAGAACCAAAATGATCAACGCCCAGAGGCGTAACCGGCAGCCAAAAAAGTTAAAAGGGGGGCATGTATGTAAAATCGATTTTCATTCAACATTAACAGGCCTCCAAAATGACAAACATTGCTACTCGAATTCTCAATTGAGATAGAGATAGAAAGAGAAAAAGCAAGAGAGACAGAGTGAGACAGAGAGAGAGACAGAGAAAGAGAGTGAAATGCTTGTGACACAACCAAAAAAGCCTTTAAGTCGTTGCCATACAGGATATTGCATATTTGCACACAAGAACACACACACACACAAACACACACATATTCACACACACATTCACAGTCGCAGGAGCCGAAAATAAAAAATGTTACTTTAAAGCGAATTGGAGTCCTCAATTGGCACATGGACAGCATTTGTTGGGGTGCGGTTGATGGGTTCACTGTGCAGCTGCAACTGCCGCCTGTGCGGGCTGTGCTTCTGTGTTGCCCGCTGCCCGCTGTCCGCTGCCTGCTGCCAGTCATTTCATACATTTTGGTTGCATTGCGCACCCAGTTGCCACACATGCAAAACGAAATTGCAATCGAGCGCGTGTCAAAGGGCATAGGCATCAAGATATAACCAAGCTCAGCCCACACACCCCAAACCCCTTTGACATGGCAGCTAAATGTCCAGTCCTTTGTGCTGCTGTTACTGTTACTGCTGTTGCTGCCACTGCTGGTGGCTACTGCTACTGCTGCTGTTGCTGCTGCTGCTGATGCTGTTGCAGTTTCTATGGCAGCTCTCGCTTAAAGTGCACTTGTCCACATTGACACATGTGGGCGGCTCTGTGTTCCGTGTGCGACGGAAATGTGAAACAAACAACTGAATGCCTATGTGTGTGTTTCTCTGTGTATGTGTGTGTGTGTGTGTGTTTGGGCCAAAAATTTCAGTTGTTTCATTGTCACATGGGTAGCTGCTGACTCTGCCTCCCTGCACCTCAGTCTTGATGAGTGTTGCAACTGCAGTTGTTGCACTGTCCGTGGCTGCTGTTTCTGAATGTATGTTTGGCATTGTTGCCATTTGCCATTTGCCATTGCTCGGCTCTGTTGCTGCGGAAGCCGGAAGTGGTAAACATTCGGCCAAAGGCACAGCCTGCGTTTAATGTCCTGGTCATGCTACGGCCATGTCCTAGCCGTAGCTCTGACTCTGGCACTGGCACTGGCACTGGCACTGGCCCCAACGGATGTCGCTCATATGTAATGAAAAATCAATCAATGTAAAAATCATTTGCACACACGTCCGTGTGACCAGTTACCTGATTCAGGACCTCAGCTTCCAGCAAATTTACCTGAATTGTAAGTAAGTAAAGATGCACTCGTGATCTAAATTGCTAATTTATCTGTGATGTAAATAAAGTGTTACAGCCCTATTTCAATTAGAGTAGTTAGGAAAATTGGTTTGTGCATTTTGAGATCGATTCAAAACATTGTCGTAATAAATAAAACAAACTGACGAAATGTTTACAACTGTGACAGAATCATTCTTTCAGTGTGAACATGGCTAAAAGGGCTTTAAGCTAGTGTAAACGACTATCTTTAAAAAAAAAAAATGGACAGAGAAGTGTTATAAAAATAGTAAAAAAATTAAAAAAATATCATTAAGTGCTTGAACTTAAAATAAAATATTAATATTAAATATTTTATTCTATTAATGTGTAATCTGAGTAAATATAATTTTATTATCTTCAATTTATGTAAATTTTTTAGTTGATTTTTAAAACTCAAGCTTGAATATCTCGTTTACAATGCTTCAGTTTATTGATCGTATGGTTGAAGTGCGTCTCAGTGTCAATTGCTGGCTGGCACTTCAAATCTCAAGCTCAATTTCGCCCAGTCCCCAGCATTGAGATTCGCCCAAGTTTTATGACACAGCCCTTGAACTATGCAGCGTTCCGTGAGACAGTCAAATTGCGGCGCAAAAACCAAAATAAAAGCGTTGCAAAGATACGTGCGACAGCCCCAAAAGGCAGTTAAAAGACAAAAGAATTGCGACTGGCTACAAAAGCGGACAAAAGTCCAACCAAAACAATTGGTTTGGCACTGTGGAGCGTAGACGGTAAATTGAAATAAATGCAAGACGACTGTTAAACTTGCCATCGCACGTTTCAATTGCGTTTTGCAACTGCCCCAACCCATGCCGGCTCCCGTGCCACAAAAGCACCATCATCCACGAACTGTTCCCAAGTAGCAGGCAACAACCATTTTTCGGGGGCTTATTAATAATGCAGTGGCCGCAATTCAATGAATTTTTGACTCTACGCCACGAAAAGCTGAACAACAATCTGGACAAGGGGGATACGGGAAGGGAAGGGAAATGGATATGGAGGAGGCAGCAGGCAACGAGAGAAGAAACATAATTTTCTGGGCTATCTGATGAACCTTTTAGTCACGCAAGCCGAGCATGGGGCAAGAAGTGTGCAGCACACGTTGGTCGACGGGGTTGATTTGGTTAGGGGGCCGTGGTCGGGGGGCAGGGGGAATAACATGGCTGCTTAAACCTTTACGTGCGACAAATTTACGACTTGAAATGTGACCGCAACAACAGCAACAAAAGGGGTGAGACCACAAGAGGGGGATTGAGCGAGTTTATACAAATTTGTAGATACAGATACACAGATACAGTTACACTTACAGGCTACAGTTACAGTTACAGTGCGAGTCACATATGTAGCTACTCCATCAGCATGTCGCTGTGTGTGTGGCGCAGTTTTGAGCGCATGTTAACCAACGGCAACAACATGTGCGGCAAGCAGCAACAACAAACAGTTCACTGTCCATTACATAAATATTTTATTTCAATAAAACGTGAGCAGTTTTTATGAATTTCATCGGCATTTCATGCAAAGAATTCTACACTTTACTGACGCTTAGTGGCATCGTTCGTGTTTTTGTTAGTGTTTTACATATGTTGTTGCCCGTTATCCCGTTATTCGCTGTAAACGGCAAATGGGCGAAAGCAGGCGTATAATCCTAAAGCTGCTTTTTTCCAATCCAACCGAGTGAGTCCAAGCTAAATCGATCCTTTTTCCGTCTCTCTACTTAACGGACTTATAATGGCTTATACACATTTTTATTGCATTCAAAACTAAGTTATGTGTATTTCACAAACTCGTCTGCTTACTTTACTGCATTCACTTCGATTGATCTCTTCTTCTTTAAGTTGCTATTCACAACGATCGATAGCGATATCAATGTTATGTACGCATGTTATTTAACAGGCTGTTATCATCATTGCCTGTAAACATTTTGTATTAATTCGTCTGCACATTTAAAATTAATATCTTAATTTACTGGCTGAGGACAGATTACCTTTTATAATAAGAATATTTACTATAAAAACCAAGAATTCCGAAGGCAGCTCTCTCTGTCTCATATTTCCATCTATTTTTGGAAATAGAAGTAATAACATTTTTGGTTACTGTTTAATAATAATAAAACTGTTAAATATCTTTTGCCTTCTAACTTCTCATTTTTTACCTGTAAGTTTTAATAATATGTTACATAACTTTACTGGATATCTACCACTGCATCATTTCAAGCTGCTGTATCTTGTTTTTTTTGTAAAGAGTTAGAGTCCCGATGGAGGCACAACAGCATCTGCATCTGTGTGTGTGTAATTCGATACAAGTGTATGCACAACATGCATAGCTGTCGCTGGCCATTGATGTATGAAGCATTTGATTGAATTGACGGCACACACACACGCGCACACACAAAGTCTATACAAATGTTTGCAATCTCCTCACAACCCCCACACCCCACATCCCACGGCACACGCTCGCCCAACACCTGTGGGCCAATCGAGCGCATATCGCATATCGACTCTGACGCTGCTGGCCATAAAAACAAGAAAGCAGCAAAAAAAAAAAGAGAGAAGAAATAAAAAAGATGTCATAAATTTTCAACGCATTTTTACATTTTAAGCATGCTTATATGGATGTAAGTGTGTGCGTGTGTGTGTGTGTGTGTGCTCGTGCGAGTATCTGTGTGTGCTTTTATGCACATTAAGTTAATTGAAAAACGCGCGAACGTACATGAGGCTCATTTGCTTGTCTTTTGATTGAGCCTGTTAACAAAACACCAAAAAAAAAACTGGGCCAAAATCTTAAATATAAATATATACGTGTGTGTGTGTGTTTGTGTGCGTATTTTTTGTGTATTCGGGTGTGTGTTTATTGTGCATTTGTTTGCCTTATGGGGCAATGAACGAAAACATTAATCTCCGTTTGCCATTGGCCAAGGAAAACAAAAATAACCGCAAAAATGCTACAATGCTAGCTACACACACACAAACACACACATGTATATACATAGTGTGCGTGAGGGCATTTCCTGGCTGCACAAGCATTTATGTTGAACCCCAACCAACAAGTCCGCTGCTGCTAAGCAAGGTTATGCCACGGAAAATTGAAAATTTTTTTAATCTCTGTCGAAAAGCGGAAACGCGCAACAACAACAATAGCGAAAAACATTGTTGACAGTAGACGACACTCAGCATTGATGTATAGCAGCAGGCATTGTGGGGGACCGGGCGGGAGTGGTTCTCTATGGGACATGTCCTGCCCAGGAGGTGGCTAACAAGCCAACACAAATTGAAAATGAGCCGACGAACAAGCAAACAACAAAATAAAAAAAAAAAAAACTTTCAGCCACTGCCCGCCGTGGCCCACAAAAATATATATAATATCTCTCAGCATATTTAAATCTCAGCAAACAAACTTTTGACTGACTAATTTTATAAATTAGCTAGAAATTTATTTAAATTGTGTTGCCTACTTTCGAGCGTTAGAGCATTGCCAGCAGATTTTAAGTGAAACAAGCAACAAAATGTGGCGGCAAAATGCGGTATTTATGTGGCCGATTTTCAAAAGGCACACAAAACCGAGTTTTGAGGCAGAGTGGCAAAGTGAAAGCAGGCATGAAATTTATTTAAACAACACAACGAAAATGTTTTAAAAATTGGGTCAGATTTTGTCTTAGAGGGGCCCACAAATAATCAAATATTTAATGCACATTATTACAGAATAATTTCAGCTTAATTGGGCTAATAAAATTGGACAGTAGCTGCATAAAATGATGCCCAAATCAGCTATATGTCATAGGATGTTTTTTTAAACGTAATCAAATTTTGATTGTTAAGGTTCAAGTGAAGTGTCAATATTAAACACATAATATGGAAAATTTTATGAATAATAAATTCTATATTTTAAAAAATTCACATTTGAACCGCTCTTTTACCATTGAAGACTATACAATCAAATTCAGACCAAAAACCAATCCAAAAAGTATCTCAAATTTTAAAGGCAATTTTTTTTAAATACATCAATGATAATTTCATAAAATGTGTATTGTCCCCAATAAAAAAATTGTTGGACATTTGCCACAATGACGGTCTAAGCCGTAATTCCATCAAATGTCGCATTTAAGTCGCTTTGCTTATTTTTTAAATAAAGACAAATTTAAAGGCATCAATTTAACATTAGCAGTGGCAAAACTGACAATACTTTTGTAAAAACTCGCGTTAATTGCAACCGCAGCGCAAAACTGTTGCAAATGCAAATAAAAATTGAGTGCGTTATTTTTTTTTGCCAATATTTGGCTGGATATTTGAGTGAGGAGAAGACCAAACAATCCGCGCATTATCGTTATTAGTTTTTGGCCCGAAGTTGTTGCCATTGTTGTGACCATAAACGACATTTGCTGACCAATTCAATTTGAAAGCTTTGATGGCAGCGATAGCCAAGAGTCAAAAGGCTCATTTGGAATTCAATCTAATAATTAACATTGCCATAAAAAGCACACGGGCCATGCTCAGTTCATTCATTATGTAAGCCCCGACGACGCTTCCCCCTCCCCCCCGCCCATTTGCTCCATTATAACAGCCTTTAAAGTTGAAAACTTTTCATCAGTTTTTACCCGAGCGACCTGACTGAAACTCATTTAAGCCAAACAAACATTTGTAGTCTTAATTTTCGTGGCTCATCATAAACTTGGTTACATCATCCTGCCACAACCGCTCAACAGCCCCCGCACCCCCCGCGTAAATGCGTGTCTACCCCGCTAGCTGCTTAAAGCTGCTGTCAGTTGCGGGCAACACTTTGTTAATGATTTTCATTAAATTCTTACGCCTTTTGTCCACACTGCTGTTGGCTTGCTTCAAGGCATTAAGTGTACACGCACAACACAGCACAACGCCAACACACAAATACACACAGAAAAACACACTCGCAAACACACACAGGGAACAGACAGACAGGCACAGAGCTTCCCCAGTTTGTAGTTAACTTTGTGTTTTTATCGTTATTTGTGTTGAACACGCATACTTAACACCAACACCGACACACTCGCATACACACACACACACACAGAGAGACATACACACATAGATAGCTTGGAATGCTTTGTGGCACACACAATATGGCCAAATTCTCATCAAAATTTAATGCTGAAATTAACAAATCTGTTTACAAATTTATTAAAACCTTTGCACAGTTCGCTCATTTGACTGCCTGCTGTGTGCTTAAATTGGTGAGGATGGGGCACGTTGGAGTATCTCAAATGGGGGCACGGTAACTAACTCAGCCAGAGGGGGTGGCTTTTTAATGCCCGGCATCAGCATCAGCATCGGCATCATGCGAAAAGGTATCTTCAGCTGATGTCATTCACTTAACCCTTTACAAGGGCACAAGTAAAATATGAGCTGTGTGTGTGTGTGTATGTGTGTGGAATCAGTGTCATTCCAAATGATGTGGATGTTCGGCTTTGGTTGGTTTTTTGTAAGAAAAGAAAGATTTGATTGCAATACTTTTAGTCTCTTCTTACCTTCCCCTTCTTACCGTCTTGCATGCTACGGGTAAAAGCAGCTATTATTATTATTATTGAGGGCCTTATGCACGGCGACTTCTTAGATCTTTTGTGACCCAGTAGCTCTTTCGTAAGCCCTAATTTCAGCGTGTTTTTTGATCGGGTTAAATGGTTCTGTGTCCTTCGAGCATAAAACATATTTTCCTCTATTACTACATATCTCTCTGGCTGAGTCGATACAATCTGCTATGATATGATTTGAGTCTTATTCTCATTATTACAAAATCAGCCAAGTTCGCTACTGCCACAACTACTACTACTACTGCTACTTCTACTATTATTACGACTGCTACTAGAGCTACTACTACTGCTACCAATGGTACTGCTACCACTACTACTACTGCTACTACTACTATTACTATTACTACTACTACTGCTACTGCTACTACTTCTACTACTACTGTTACTGCTTCTTCTACTACTACTACAACTACTACTACTGCTACTTTTACTTCTACTACTACTGCTACTGCTTCTTCTTATACTACTACTGATACTTCTACTACTACTACAACTACTACTACTACTGCTAATTCTACTACTATTATTGCTACTATCACTTCTAGTACTACTACTACTTCTACTCCTACTGCTATTTCTACTACTACTACAACTACTACTACTGCTACTTTTACTTCTACTTCTACTACTGCTACTTTTACTACCACTAGTACGACTGCTACTTTTTCTTCTACTTCTACTGCTACTGCTACTACTACTATCACTGCTACTACTACTGCTACTTCTACTAATACTACTACAACACTACTGCTACTACTACTACTACTGCTACTTCTTCCACTACTGCTGGTACTTTTACTAATACTACTACTACTGGGACTTTTACTACTGCTTTTACTACTACTACTTTTACTACTACTACTACTACAAGTGCTTCTATCACTGCTACTGCTACTACTACTGTAAATACTAATACTGCTACTTCTACCTCTACTACTACTAATACTACTACTACTACTGCTACTGCCTACTACTACTGCTACTACCACTACCACTATTATTGCTACTACTGCTACTACTTCATATATACCAATTTTATATAGGCCTTTCCTTCTTAGTCTGCAAGAGGAGCATCTGCCCAGCTCAACTGCCGTCTATGTCACCTGTCAGCAATATTTTCCGATAGTTAAATTAAAGTCAACATCATTGAATGTTGTAAAGAATTGTCTTATGTCTGCAAATGTAAGAAATGTGCGCAAAGTGATTCATGTAAATAGCATCAGTTGAATATGCAAATCATAATTGCTTTAGCTTAAGACTTCCAAAATTAATTCTAATGTTTACATAAACCTTAAAAACACAAACTGTTTTTTTTTTTTAATAAAATTTAGCTTTGTTCAAGCGTGTTTTCCCAACATTTAATATTAATTTGAGCAGCTTATTTAATTAGATAAATTAAAGTCTGGCAAAGAAACACTTAAATATTGTTGTTTTGGCTGTCATAGTTCAAACATGGGGCAACAATGCAGTGAAGCTTGCCTATACATAACGGTAATTATTCAATGTGCAAACATACAAACGGTAGCGATTAACATATTATAACTCAGACAATACAAACAAACAAGTAAACAGCCACCAACACGCACACAACACACACACAACACACACACAACCAACAGCAGTAGGTGTCAAAATAAGTGTGTGTGCATGCATTAGTGTGTGTGTGTGCGTGCGTGGGTTTGTTGGTTTAATTGTTTGCGAGTTGTGTTTTGCATAATTTTCCCAAAATTTCTATTGATGGGAATTTCATAGTTCGAACAATCATCGAGTGTCCGCATATTGATTGAACAGAATGAGTACTGTGTGTGTGTGTGTGTGTGAGGGGGTAGGGCAAGTCAACATTCAGACCACAACATTGCCCCTGTGAGGATAATGGTAGATAAAACCAATTGATTTCAACCGACTGGTAAACAATAATCAACAAGCATAACAACCATCAAAAACAAACGTTGAATCGACTAATTAACCAAAGCGTTAATTACAATTCAGCGGCCAAATCAATCAAATGACACACACACACACACAAATGTTATACTTGGCTGATTCTTAACATTCTATTGGCAAATTTCTATATATATATATATATATAAAACTATTTGCAGATGTGTGTCAGCTTTTACAAAGCCAACAAAGGCATGTGAAAGCTAATATATGGATTAGTACTGTAAATTGATATATGCTAATTTATGGCTAACACATTTTTGGGTTAAGTTTCATTTTAGCTTTGATTTAGGCCAAGCTAAACTCTTAAATAAATAAATTAAAAGATTTGCAAACAAGTTTGTAAATCAATTAAATTTCTCAAATAAAATGTATAAGCATGGAATTTATTTGAAAAAAGTAACATTTCTATTCAAATTTAGATCCATTTCAAATTGCGAGTATGTCTGCTAAAATATTGCATTCATATTTATAATAAATCCGATCAAATAAAAATAAATAATTATAACTAAAATGTTTACTTTATAAAGAATTTAACTTGGAAATCTCTCAGCTTGTCCATATTTATGGCTTATAATTTATACGCTTATTGCCACAACTTAAACACGTTGATAGCGCCATTCAGGACAGAGTCAAGTGGTCAATGTCCTTAAAGCCGGTTGGCTTAAACACTTAATCAGTTAATTGTTGTTGGCAGGAGGCGTGCTGCCTGCAAGATGGCAATGTGGACATGGGTGCGATTTTTTAATTAACAGCGCCATTTACACAGCATTACGACACGCACACAACAGCAGCACAGAAAAGCGCCAACACACACACACACACACACACACACTCGCACACACACTCACACACAAACACACCCAAATGCAGGCACAACAAAAACGAGAAATGGGCGCTATCACGCCACAATAACCTCAAAATTTATTCACTTTATTGATAATGCAATAAATCGCAGACAGTGGGCGTTCTGTGTATCTGTGTGTGTTTGTGTGTGTGTGTGTGTGTGTATTATGTGTTTGCAAAGACCGCTTGCAACTGTGTATACCTGTATACATATATATATATGTACATATATATTTGTGTGTGTATGCAAGTGTGTTGCCAATTTTTTCGTAGCATATTTCGGGCTGCTGCATATTTTTCATGTTTGCATATTTCATTTCAATTTTATTTCTTGCTATCAATATGTGTGTGTGTATGTGTGTGTGTTTGTATATGTATTTATATGCACTGTAAAATATGCCATGAAAATCAACAAAAATGCACACCCAGCACACACACACACACCCACACACACACAAACTGCACACACTGAGCAAAGTGAATATGAGCCTCAGTTTGCAGTTTTCGCAACCATCGTAAAATTCTCACGCCGCATGCCACATGACAAAAGTAAAATAAAAAAAAAAAAAGAGAAAAAAAAAAGTTGTATATGGGGTATGTATATGAGTGCAATTGTATTTCGATTTTATTGCTTTTGTCTTTTAGAAGAGGGGGGAGTGTTGTGGCAAGAACAACAAGTGAAGGCAGTAACCTATGACAAGCGGACAGTTGCAATATTTTCGTTTCATTTTCAGCGCAATGGTGATAAGACAACAGGCCCAATAGGTTGGAGTGAGGAGTGAGAAGCGAGGAGTGAGGAGGGGTAGTCAAGCATGTCGGCTTACATGCTCGTTATAATATCCGTTTCCGTTGCACACCCAAAAATACAGGCCACTGTTCACTCAGCTCCAATTTAGCATACATTCTGCTCGAGTCTCGAGTCCGGTGTGTGTGTGTGTGCGTGTGTGTGTGTGTGTGTCTATTAGCCAAAAAGCAGAGGGCTTTAAAAGCTGTCTTTAAGCTGAACGTTAGCCTGACAGTTTGGTCACGCTTTATTTGACAGCCACCCAGTTGCAACAGGGTCCAGCCCTTTGCCTCCTTGGGCAACGGTTCCTTGGCGCAGCTGCACGCTATTCGCACTTCCGGTTTACAGTCCATTTAGGGGCACCATATTGCGGTGTTGCTGTTGGCACTTTTGAGCATATTTTGCAAAATCATTACTTAAATACACACACACAGAAAGAGACAGAGAGAGAGAGAGAGAGTGAAAGAGAAAGAGAGAGAGAGAAAGAGCGAGGGCGAAGTAGTGTGCGCAACAGAGACACCAAGTGAAAGACAGTGGCGAGTGGCGAGTGGCCAGTGAACTAACTGCCAAGTTGTTACCTCTTGTTGCCTGTTTTCGCCCCGTTTGCCTTTTTGCCTCGTTTGCTTTTTGGCCAGTTTTAAAATGCATTTTCGTTATTTGCAATGCAGCTGCGTCGCACAAGCCACAATCCTTTCACCATTTTGTTGTTGTTGTTGTTGTTGTTGTTGCAACTCGTTTTGGCACCTTGCTGCAGTTTAGTTTTGCCGCTTTATTTATGAGCTGCATTTGCGTAGCCAACTCGACGCTTAAATTCAACAATTATTGCAACAGCAAATTTCGTGCGGCCATCATGAAAATTTATGTCTATGTTAAGCATTTTTTTTTTTATTTTTTTTTTTATTTTTGTGTGTTTTTTTTTTAATTGCCAACGAGGGGCTGCCACCAATGGCATTCCCAGTAGTAGCTGTTATTTTTTTTTTACTTAATTTTTTTATTTCCCAGTTTGTGGTTGTTTTTCTGATTGAGGTGTTAAGATGCCACTGAAACACTCCACTGCCCACCAATCAACAATATTGACTATTAGATTAGATGTCAAGCTTCGCTGCAGCTTCCATCCTTCCTTCTCAGCAGCCGCTTAACAGAGCCTAGGCATGTGAGTATCTCAATTAGTAGTTCTCTGAGTAGCCGCCGATAGGTGTTAAAAAATTCAAAGTGTGTGAAAAGAAATGGGAAAGAAAGAAAGAATGAAAAGAAAGAAAGAAAAGATGCTTGGCTGGGGATAGGAAGGGGGGGGGGGGGGGGCAGCGCTGGCAATTAGCGGCGACTCTTAAATCTAACAGCTTGTCAAAGTGAAAGGCGCAACGCAAATGCTTCTATTGTGGGTGGGCCAACATCTTAATGCTGCCAATTGCGCGTTTTATGCATCCACAGTTCCGTCTCAAACCAAACAAAACTAAATGGCTAAACACCAAAAAAAAAAAAAAAAAAAAAAAATGGGTGAGTGCGTAACTGAATAAACAGCGCTCTGAACTTGGCTATTTGTTACTGTTCTGGCCTATGGCTCATTGCTACACGTACACGTGCACAGTATTTGTATATATATATATATATATATATATATATGTATGTATGTATGTATTAGTGTTTGGCAGGGCAACTCACCCCTTAACATAGAAATGAAAGCTGCTTAACTTTAATCACACTAATTACACAACTAAAAGCAAAATCATGTCGCTAACCGCAACAAGTTACAATTTTTGCTACACATTCTTAATGCTCAACCTGTCAATTATTTGTGCAACCTTATGTCATGTTTTAGAGAATCCCAATTATCATAACAATTTTCGTTTATCTCCGCCACGAATGCTAGTCAAATTTAATAAACACAACTGGCGAAAATTCCGCAAAAAAACTGTTACCTTTGCCAAAATAAATTTCGAAACACAAAAGTGCAAAATTCATTTCACTTCACAAAATTATAACAAAATATGTATTTTACAATCCATTAACTAATTAATAACAAATTCTCGATTCCATGATTACAGCAAATGATTACAATCACCAAATTTTTGCAAACTAACTTAAAAAAACCAAATAAATTATTTATAAAAAAAAAATAGTTGTTATTAAGCAAATATAACCTAGTCAAAATCAAATCTTTCAGCTCTCAACTAATATTGAACTAAAAATTAATAATAATTATAATTTATTTAATAAACTAATTGCGTTAAAAATTCTATTTACTACAGTTAACAAGAAGAAGAAGAAGAAGTTGATAATATCCATTGCAAAACAACCAGCAATTTCAACATTGAATAATTTGCCAAAAAAAGCTGGTTTGGTGCAGAAAATTGATAGAGTTTGAGCTTAATTTGTTGCAGCAACAGTTTGAGTTTTGATGCGGCTTCCAAGTGATGTGGCAAATTGAGTAGAGAGGAGAGGAGGTGGAGAGGAGAGAAATGAAATGAGACGCTTGAGTTGGAGAATCGTTTTCACTTTAGTTTATTAAATTCTATGCACATGGCTAAAATGGAGCTTAATCTAATGGCCACTTAACTGGGCAGCTTGACTGCCACTTTACAGAATTGATGTGCGCAGGCGATAAGTCAGGCTGAAGCCCGTCTCCTGGGTGGGGTCGATGGTCACCTCGTCACTGGAGAAGTGCATCATGTAGGGCGGCGATGCTGAGTGGGATAAAAGTAAACCGATATTAACAGCAGGTCAAGGATGCTGGATGCTGGTAGTAGTTACCATATACAATCATATTGTCGTTGGTGCCACAGTAGTATGTTGGCTGATAGGCCGTATTCCTTGCCAGCAAGGACTGTGGTATCAGCAGATAATCCTCCTGCCTGCCCGGCGTATGCACCGTCGCATGGCATGCCTCATCGTAACCCTCGCCGTCGCCAACCTGCTGTGCCATGGCGAACTTACTAAAGGAGTATCTGCAAAAGAAGCGCACAACGTTACACACACACACACACACACACACACCTGCAGACTGGGTGACTCACTCAATCATGCTGGCACTGGGCGTGGACTTGATGCAAATGGTGTAGCTTGTGTCGGGCATGTAAACGGTTCCCATTGTCGGTTGATAGTTGAAGCTGCGTATGTTTCCCGTCAGCTCAGTGTAATATTGCTCACAGCCGGCAGGTGCCAGCAGCTCGTAGTCGGCGTGATGTGATGCGAATATGCCGCGCAGATCTTGCAAGCTGTTCGTGTTGCCACCGAAGCCACTCAGTATGCCTGAGCGGCGTTTGCTGCTCGTCGATGGCCCCTCCACCTGGGTGACAATCAGGCGCCAGTTGGTTTGTGGCCAACGCGTCGTTATGGAAAAGGTCAGCGTAATCTGATCGATGCCAGATGCCACATTGAATGGCAGATACAAATGCTGGCCGGCATTGTTGCCGCACAGCTTAAACCTGCCCGCCTCAAAGTAATCCTGGCACTCGAGCATTTGATCATCTGCCAGACTCACCGTCGGCTGTGGCAGCTCGAACTGCTCAAAGTCGATGCGCAGCTGTTGCACATTCGCGCTGTATGCCTCAATTGTGTACTGGCAAATGCTGTTGGTAAAACTCGACGGATTCCTAATGATGGTGCGCTTCAGCCGGGTGGTCGTGCCACACGCCATATTAGCTGCAGTGCAAATGTCAATTAATTAAGGCTCAAATATCAAGAAAATTGGAATTGAGGGCAAATTAACTATAACAAAAATTCTACTTTAGACTGAAAAAAACTGTTAAAATTATTAATATCAAGTTTCACAAAATTATGTCGATTGGTTTCTGTTTAAACAAAACTTTGTTTGTTCAACAATAAAGCTGATTATTGCTAAGAAAAAGATTTATTTACACAAAATTTAAATTTGAGACCAATTGTTAATACTTTGGCATTGACAAATATTATTAGCATGATTTTAATGGTCTGTGGACACATAATATGGCAAACTTATTTATGAATATGATTCATAAAATTTTGTTAAAGCTATAAAAAGTATTAAAATGTTTGTTCAACCAGGGCAAAATACCTTGAAGTTAATTAAACAAAAAATGTATAAAATGGTTGGACTATAAACAAATATATAATACTCAGATTATGGATTTATGCCAGTTCTGAACAGTAGATCAAAATGGATTAGTTCACCTAGTTAAAGATCAACTGATATTTCGAAAGCTGATTAAATCATTTCAATTTGCAGACACTGCTTCACTTTTATTACTTACTCTCACAGCAGACGCCGTAGGTGCCGCAATATCCGTTGACTGTGCCACCCTGCCGCATGCACTTGAAGCGCGTGAGGCAGGTGCCCGTCGCACCGCCATTGGTGGTGCAGCTGTCTGCAGCAATGCTGCGACGACGCGCTTGCCGCCAAACGATTGGCTCGATGATCTGCTCCTCGATGTTGGTTTGATTAAGTGGCACCACTTCAGTTGCCACAGTCGTCGCCTCCTCTTGTGCAGAGACGCAGATGGCGCAAATGCACAGCAAATAGAACCAGATCGGTGATCGCATAATCCTTATTTTTTTTTTGTTATTCTTGTTGCTATGTCAAATTGATGGCTTTAACTGTTTTGTCGATTTGTTGCTGCCACCGTCAACACTTTCACATTTAGAATGAGCGGGTGTGTGTTGAGCGCTGCGGCTTTTATATGACGACAGCCACTGGCAGCGGCTGGCTGTAACTGTGAGCAACTGCGGCAACGACGTCGGCATTGATGTGATTTTCGTGTTAGAAGCACTATGTATCAATATTTGCTAAGTAAAATGTCTAAGAGCGGTCATGGCTTGGTCAACTAGCATGAATAGCATATAAAAATTCAAAGTATTTTGAGTGGCCTTTTCTAGTGGCGAGTCATTGAACCGATCAACTCAAACACGCGCTAAACACTCATCCGTGCTCTGCTCGACAAACTATAAATTCCCGTAACTGGGTTATATTTGCTCTATAATACAAATGCCTACAACATTCCCACACATCATCAACAATGATGTCAAAATGTAAAAAAAGTTGCTACACATACCACTCTCTTTGTCTACAAAAATTCGATAAATCTGTGTGTGAATTTGACTGTAGAAATTATCAATCAGTCAATCAATCAATCGCTTATCAGCAATCAAATTGTGCAATCACAATTGAGAAATGTCTGCGATAACTGAGACTCTGCAAGAAAGTGCAATGAAAATGTAACAAAAAAAAAAATGTATCAAATTCACTAAATTGATAAGTCAAACATAAAAATAATTCGAAATTTATCTCTTAATGTGGTTAAATGTTTATTCGTTAATTGTTTAATGGCATCATTATTCTCTTCATATTAGTTTTCTAAAAACACATGCTTAAAATATATTTTGTATCTTTCTTTTATGTGTTAATTTTTTTAAATTTCTCTTCTCTTATATACTCAAAATAATATAATTTATATACTTATTACAATCTTAAACTTGTAGTTATAAAAAAAACTTTACACTTTTTCTTTATCTATTAAAATTTGTTGTTTATTTTTAGCCTATGTCGTCTTGTCTTGGAAAGATGGAAATCTAATTGGAAATTGTTTGTGAAATTGCACAGATGCCAATTGCAAAATAGACAACATGATAAAACTGATCGATTTCTTATCGAGGCGACCTAACAACCCCAATTAGCCAACAATCGAGCAGCAGCAGCAGCAACTATAAAAGCCAGACGAGCGTTGCCGGAGACTCCAAACAGTGTCAAAATGAAGGGTTTCGGTGCGATCGTTATTCTCTGTGCTGCTGGCGTGATCGGTGTGCAGGCGGCTTCTGTGGCCACGCCCTCCTGTGGTGGAAACACCGCCTCGAAGGATATCAAGCTGGTGAAGCCGGCGAATCCGCCACGGGAATGCGCCTATCACATCAATGCCCACAGCAAATACGTCTGCCAACTGCGCATCGATTTCGCCATGACGCTCGCCCAGCCGACAGTGCAGAATCAGGGGCAATCGGGCTTGAGGACGGCGCAGTGCACGCAGGACTACTTCCAGGTGAACGGACTGCGCCTGTGCGGTGTCGAGAACTGGCAGCACATCTATGTACCATTCAATGCTAGCGCCGGCGTCTCCCGTGTCGATCTGCTCATCGTGCTGGCGAATCGTGCCGGCGGCGCCAGCCTGCCGAACCCCGAGTGGAATATGGTCGTTACACAGCTGGAGTGTCCCGCCGGTTCGTCTGTGCGTGCGTCAGAGCCGCAGGCGCGTGCCACTTCATTCAACGATGGTTTCCTTGTGGCACCAGTCGGCTGCCTGCAATACTTCCCAAGTGGCAAGGGTGTGGTCAAGTCCTTCAACTACAACGATGGCAACGGCATCTATCCCTCGCACCTGAACTATGCCATCTGCTTTAGACGCACTGCCACAACTAAGGCGCTCACGTGGGTTAAGCTGCATTTTCTTTCTATTCGCTGCCAATTCTAAACTTGTGCCCATTCTTTTCCAGCATTCGTTCCTACTTCTTCCGTGTGGGCGCTGAGACTGCGGCCACCAATTTGTTGACGGATAGTTCCTGTTATCGCAGCGGCACCTCGAGCATTGAAAACGCCGATTTTCTAATGGTGCCTCAGGCCCAACTCGTGGACAACCGCCAACGTGCCACGTATTTCTGTGGCAAAACCAATAAGGATGTCGTCATAAGCAGTAAGTTCGCATCTAAAGCTTTTCATTGCTTTTTCTAACAGAAAAGCTTTCGTTTCAGGCAGCAACCCGGGTCCTCTGATGGTGGTTTTCAACAGCGATGAAATCTACCAGTCCTACGAGGCTGGTTTCGCTTTTACCTACACTGTGGAGTAAAAAGCTTTTCGAGCTTTTCTTAAATGCAAAATAAATAAAGTGGAAAAAAACAAAATAAGTTCTTAAACATTTTAGATCCTTGCAGGCATAACTTAAGCAGTGCAGAAGAGTTGAAACTTAGATGCAAATAGAAAAATAAATATAAAAATTAGCTATTCCCATATAACATCATGCAAGTGTATTCAATATTCGTATAATCTATTAAATCTGATGCAATTACTTCTGCGCTGTCGGAAAGAGTTGATTTCTTTGCTGGGCTCTTACCTTATCGCTACTATCTAATTATAGATACATATTTGCGCACCCATCAAAACTGGAGTTTTGATTGACAGAACTTATCGCTGGTAATTACAACTATAGATACAGATACAGATACAGATATCTCAAGCAGTATTACAAATTGTATGTCAACTTGAGTAGAAACAAGATAACCACTTGAAAATAATTCATCAAAAAATCATTTGATTTTAGTAAACAATAAATAAGACGGAGAGCTTCACAATCTCTGCTTGCCAAATAAATATTGAATGAATGTTGAACAGTCACAAGATGTTTCTCAGATCTATTTGCGTATAACACATCCTCTTGTTGTACCATTTTCTACAATGTTCAATTAATAATGGCCCATTGATAATGCTTTTAAATTATGTCGCAGGTCAAAGCGCGGTCACTTTTTAATTATGCTACAATTAGAAAATATAGATTGTGATTGAATTACTGCTCGTGGTTTACAAACTGCGTCTGTCTAAATATAAATAAAAAAAATCTCAAAACTGATATTTAAAGAAACACTCACAGTCTTATCAGTAATTCGTCCAAAATTCATAGGCAAACGAAGACTGACACGTCTGATGTCCATTCAACAATCTGAAATATACAGATCGAACTTTAATTTATATTAATATAGCTTAAAAGACTCAACAAACAATTAAAACAACAAACAAACGCAAATATATTTCAGTTTACATAAACTTTGTCTTTTAAAAAATATTAACAGAGCGCGTAAGCGTTTATGTTAAGCTCAAAATGGGCATGTTAAACTCAGAATGGCGCTGTTAAGAAAACATACAGCCCAGTAGGAAATGGCAGGCAGCAAAAGCAAGCGACTCGAGTCGCTGCCGGCCGGCGCAATTGTTGCGTGGCCTTTGCATGTTTTTGTGGCATGTGCGGATTTCAGTTGCCGTTCAACTGCCGCGAATTCCAAACGTCCCACGCGGATGTGCACATAAAAAAACGACTTTTGCTGTGGCGCGCAACTCGAAAAATGAATGTGACAAATTCAATTGTTAAACTCAACTCTTTGATTTAAATGCGAATAATTTATAATGAGTGAGAATAATAAACTACTCAATGTCAGTCAGTAAAAAGTGTAATAAGATTAATAAAATAAACTACAATTGTTGCTGCTACTGCTGCTGATTTGTTATCGCCTTGCTGCATTACGTGCCGCTTAAGAGCCAATTTAAGTGGCAAGCATTTAATCAAGAGTTAACTTTCAAGTTGAGGCGACGGCGCAGCATTGTCACAAAGGAGAGACGACGACGCACCGCCGTCCTTGGCATGCCATCGTGCATTTGCCCCCATCCCCCGGTCCCCCACCTTCGCGCGAGCATCCATTGTTAAGGAGCTGCTGTCTCCCCGCTAAAATTCCCAGTGAAAACATAGCCATAAATTAACAACTAATTCAATTAACTGCTGACAACGTGAACGAGGCTGCAGTCAGGAGACACATAACAGTACCCCCTTTAGCAGGAAAAGGCTTGAACGACAAAGGACTTCGCACCCGCCCACTGCCACTCCCCCGTCAGTTGCATTCTTCTGCACATAACGAGCTGGGTTCGCCTTTTCGCATTCTGGTAAGTTGATCAACAAAAAGGCGACCTTTTTCACACAGCTTCTTCACACATAGCAATTAATAGACTATGTGTGTGTGTGGGCGTGTGTGTGCGCGTGTGTGCGAGTGTGTTTGTGTGTGTGTGTGGTGAGGGCGTATCTCAATTGTAATAACAGAAATTACAATAGCATAATTTTGACAAAATTATAAGTGATGTGCAAATTCGCAACACAAGAAAACAATTCTTTATTAAAAATACACATAACTATTATGCAAATTTACTTGATTTTTTCTTAGCTTTTAGTTAAAAAAAAAAGATAGTTTTCTCTCCCAATAATAACGCATATATTCAGTCTAAGAATTAAAATAAGAAAAAGCATTCAAGCAATTATCAAAAATGTCTTTTAATTTATATGTGATGCCAACTTAATTTTTAGGCAGAATAAAAACTGAGGAATAGTTCAGAATTTTATAATTTTACTAATTGGTTATTATAATTTCGGATAGTAGAACCCATTTTTATCAAACTTTGATACTAGTATATAGATATAATTAAGCAAATTCATTTTCTACATTGTAACTAATCCGAAATCATCTAACTTATAATTTCCAAAATGTAATAAATGTTTTATTATATTGCTACTTATCTTATGCCTATTTTGCGAGCACTAGACCTTAATTTAATTATTATATGTATACATATATATATATATATATATAAATGTATATACTATATATTCATTTTGATAAGATGAGTCAAAGATAAGCCAACCAATCGCACCAAGAGCACGTTTTATAGTGCTCCTTACAATTTAATTAAATTTTTCAACTTTGCTTGGTTTTTAATAAATATATTTTATTTGAACTGAAGGACTTTGTTCGATGTAATCTTTGACTTGTCGACAAAATCTGTTCTGCTGCCTAATAAATAAATATTTAATTTTTATTTATTTTTTTTTTTTTTTTGTAAAAGCGAATTTAGAGCTTAAATTGTATACGTGCTCTTTTTAGGGCTCGCTGCCAAAAGGCATATTCAAATTTAAGCCTGGGCTTCCTTTTCTTAATGGTCCACAAATCTCGGCTGCATAAATCAAAGCCAACTTTTTGACTTTTCGACCTTTCGGATGGGTGACACGCCCACCTCTTGGGTGATTTCGCTCTAACGTTGCACGTTGCAAAGCCATAAATCTTATGCTCGACAAAAGCAAATGCCTTTAATTGTTTAAAATTCAAATTCAAACAAATCGAAATCAAAAAAAAAAGATTACAAAATAGCGACAATAAATGATCGAAAAAATCGACGATGATTTCACGCAAAGCGACGCGACGCGCCTGTAAATGATTATTTATCATTGTGGCACGATCATGATGTATCTGCAACCATTTGTCAGCGTTGACCAAAAACAAGTTGAGCCTAACGAGCCGAAGCCAGAGTCAAAAGTAAACACAATTTTCTAGGCAAAATGTCGTTTATTGTCTATTTGACATTAGGCGCTTAACTGGCGCAACCCAAACCCACCACCCCACCCATCAAATGCACCGCCTGCCACCCAACCAACCCACCTTGTCTTATGTACTTATTATTTAGTATCAGTTGGCTCTCTACCCATTTATCAGTTTAGTTTAAACAATCAACTTGGCAGCAGGAAAGCTGCACACGAGTCTTAGCCAAATGCAGCGACGACAACCACAACGGGGGTTTTGTGGCTAGCTGTGGATTGGTGGGTGGATTGTGGTTTTTATTGTTGTTGTTGTTGTGGTTATTGTGGTTTTTCACTAATGCAAGCGCAATAAGTAAATAATGACAGACACTAGATTTATTTATCATATACTCTACGCAAACAGTCAGAATACAGGAAATTTGCCGAGACGCCGAGACTTGAGATATAAGGCAATTCACAAACACATATATAGAAAAATATATAAAGAACATATATCGTATATAGGAAATAAATTCTGAATGTTCAAAAAATGATACGGCTGATCTTAATTGCAGTTGAAGATGTTGACTAGTAAGGCATATTATAGACAAACTGAATTACACTAATTTAAAAGCACTGAGTGCATACAGATAAGCTAGTCTATATATAAATATATATATATATACTTATATAGCGCCGTTATCTGAGCGATTACATAAGCGCTGCTCGATCTCATTTCAGTGTCTGCACTGATTGTGACTTAGGTATTAGCCTACACATTATTGGCAATAAAAAATAATTGAAAGTAACTCAAATTAAACTATAATTGTCAATCAAAGTGTCAGCAAGTAGATTATAAATTGTAATAAGCAACAAGCTGATAAGTAAAATTGTATTTATATTAAGTAATAATTAGTCATTTCAAAGCGCAACAAACAATTTTTCTAAACTATCTTTTTGCGATTTTCTTATATAAACACTTTCATTTTTGTTGAAATTCCAAACAAACATTGGAAAAGTTTTAAATATAAAATATTCTGTATCTGTAATTTAAACCATTTGGTTAAAAATCAGACTTTATCTACTGTAATTATCTGCCAAAAAGACCTGCCTTTATCGGACATATAATTATATAAAGCCAAATTAAAATCTTCGGTTTTGTTTTTGTTAATGATAAAAACAACACAATTAACTGTGCCTTATTTATAAATTTAATGTTAGTGCAAACTAGCCCAATAAAGTAAATAAATATTTGCTAAATTGTATTTTGCTTGAAAATCGAATAACAGATATGCTAAAAAAAAAAAAAAAAAAAATACCCCCCATTGAATGATTGCTCACATTGAACTTGATGGGCATCTAAATCTTGAACTTGTTTCTGGCCAAAAGCCAAATGTGATTTCTGCAATTTATTTTCTCACTGGACGTACTATAATAATTACCGTCTTTTCATCGCCGATACACAAAATGTTTATTGCACGTACCATTTTCAATCAATTGCAATAACCCAATCTATTTTAGGCCATAGACATCAAAACCGCATTTTCAATTGTTGTATTGTCGGAATTGTTGTACTTCCCCCCCCTGCGGCCATAAGTAACCAACAAAATAAACAAATAATAAAAAAAAAAGGCGCGAAAAAATCGCTTCGCTGCTGATTGAAATTGAATTGTGCGCTGAACTAAACACAGGTTTAATCAATTTTCATTTAGATGGATGGATGGATGGAGTGCAGGGGGTGTAGGGAGGGGGGGAAAGTATTCATAGTATTCGTAGTATTCGTCATCGCAGATGTGTTGCCTGGTCAGCTGAATTTGTTTAGAAGCTTAGAGCTAAAACCGCAAATTAAAATTAATATTAATTGTTATTTGCAGTCATTAAAAATTTAAATGTTTTTTTTTTATTATTTTCTTTGCCAAAGCAAACATGGAAAACACGAAAGCCGCATGCTAAACGCTAACAAAACGCACTCGCGTCTCGCTGAGTCACCCAAAGATGGGGCAGGATTCTATAAAAATGGACAGCGAGCAACGTGCAACAGTTGCGTGACTGACTGACAGACAGACATACAAACAGGTGGACTGGCTAAATGACAGCCAGGTAAACAAACCACACAACTAATGCCAGCTCTTACATGGCCAACTGTGTGCGGGTTCAATTAACGCACAACTTGAGAGAGTCAGATAGAGAGAGAGGGGGGGTGCGAGGGTCGGTTGGAGAGTAGACCCTGTCACGCCTTTAAAAGGCAGCGCAGCAAATCGCCAATCAGTCGAACTGGCAGAAAAAGTTGTTAATTGGAATTTAACAAGCACTAAAAGCATCTAATGGAATAGATTGCGAGGAATAGGCAGCAACCACAAATCGCCACAACAGCCACGCCCCTTCTTTAAACGAAGATGAGCTGTATACCAAGTGGCTACTGGATGACTGTCTACTGTTACCAGTTTAGCCCACTCAACAACCGAAGCAAATTTAGTTTGACAGCGCCTTCTGCTGCTGCTGTTGCTGTTTTGCTGTTGCTGATATTATCGTGTCAGCAAATGTAGAAATTAAGTTTGGACTCGTTGCTGAGCTGCTTGGGTTGGACAGCAATCGCCATCCGGCCCTGTCCTGTCCTGTCCTGTCCGCTGCTGCTGTCAGTATCATTTACGTGCCAGCTTCAGCACAAAACAATCAACTTATTTGTCTGCTCCGCTAAACATTTCAAAGCCAAACCAGCCGACTTGCCGCAAAAACTTACAGCTAATATCAGAGGCCAAAGACAGCGTCAGAGTCAGAGTCAGTCGCAATCCCAGTCCCAGTCGCTGTCCCGGTTGCAGTCCCAGTCGCAGTCCCAGTCGCAGTCGCTGTCCCGCTTCCAGTGCCCGTACCAGTGCCCATTCAGAGATGGAGAAAAATGCCATGCCTTGACCATTTCCAGCAATTGCTACATTCCGCTGCCCAAGGCAACAACTTTTCCATCAGAAACTCTTGCGTATTTTCAGCACCCAACAACAAAATTAGAGTTAATTGCAAACTAATTGTATGGCAATTGATATAATAAAATCTTAAGTTATATAATAGTTTTGCAGCAAGAAACTTTAGAAATTTAACTTAATGATGTTAATTAGTTTTTAAGTAATGTAGAATTTTTCTTTTATTTAACCCGAAATAGCTTTATTTCAATCTAAACACTTGACAAGCTCCTCAGAAATTACTTTATTATTTGATTGATAAATAAACACTTACTGCTGACATGTTAAATGTATAATAAAATTATTTCTCTTAATAACAAAATAATCTTACATTAAATGCAAGTTTTTCTCTAGTCAAGCACATTAAAAGTAAAAAAAAAAAACCATCCACCAATATCATATTGCAAAAGATAACTTTTATTTCTGACATGAAAGTCGTGCTGAATATGTCAGGGAAACTGGCAAATTTTCCGCATAACTTTTACATAGCAAAGAAAATAATTTTAGATCAAATTTTTTTTTTCGATTATTTTTTTATGGTCCCTGTTGATGTTGTTGTGTTTTTGCATCTGCCTTTGACAGACCACTGGCTATGCGGGCTTTGCTTTCAGGGGCCACAGACCTTGTGATGCTGTGTCGTGGCCACAGAGGCAGCCAGATCCCGCTGACAGCTCACCTTTTGGGCAGACTGTCAGCACTAATGAAGCAGCCGAGCACACAAGAAATCAACAACAAACAACCAACAACAAACAACAAACAACAAAATGCAGAAAAGCGCAACGCCAAAAACTGCACATGTCACACGTGCCGCATCTTTTGATAAACCATAATGCCAGTGAACTGGTTTTGGCCAAAGCAAACCATTGAGGAAGCCTGTCCAACAACAACCAAGCCCCCTCTCCCCTCCCCTCTATCTCTGACTGCTGTCATGCTTTTGTTTTGGGCCTTACGCCGTGGCCGGAGCATTAATCAATTGCCATGTGCACTCGCGCTCAGTGGGATCTGCACGGAATTGCGCGACTGTCGCCAACCAGGCCTAGACCGGTGTTGGCCATAAATAATAGTGTTCGCTGCACGATAGCACAGCACATGTTAAGCTGGCCACCAAACACCTGTTGCCGCATTGTATGCACTTTGGTGGCCACATCCGTTTTGTAATAATATCCTGAATAGAAATTCCGCAGTTTTGCAAATAACACATGTGGCAAGCAGAGGAGAAGCATCCTCAAAACCATTTTATTCATTTGTATGTTATTAATATTTTACAACATCAATATTTAAGTACTTAATTTAATTAATATATTGTTTTCTTTACTGAACACAAATATTATAGAGATTTTATAATAACAAGAACTAACAATTTTAAATATTAAATATTTTATAAGACTATAACATAAGCTATTTAATTAATTTTGTTTTTTTATTAAACACTCATATTTTATTTAAGCTTTTTATTTATAGTCTATAAATCTTAAACAGATTTTTTTTATATGTTTTATTATAATTTCAAAAGAACTTAAAATGTAAAAAAAAAAATTTGTGATAAGACGATAAGATAAACCGTAAAACTTGCACTGCGAATAGTTATTTTTGTTATTATTGTTATTATTTTTTTTATGTATTTTTGAAACTAGTGATATATCTATGAATTATTATTTTAATAAATATTATAATTATTTAAATTACAGACTTTTCAGAACTAGTTATTGAGTAGGGTACCTTGAAGTTAAGCACAGTTGAGTTGTTCCTTCTTTGCCTACGTCTCCGCATCAGATTGGAAAAGATGATTTGCAACATTCTTTAACAACAAACACAGATATGCTTTTTAGATAAAGTCAGGCGAGGTTTTTTTTGGGGCGAGAGGGACGGAAGGGTGGCACTTGAATTTGCAACTTTCTCAAGCAACCATGTTTTACATGTCACGGCTGGCAAGCCCATAAATCACACGCAAATTGCCAAGCAGCGCACTTTACACCCAACTTGCGCCTCCCCTCGACAGCCCTAGAACTTAAGCACACAGAGTGTTTGTTCCACACCAAGTCAGCCACTTGTTGCCATTAGTAGTAGCAACCGAAGAAGCCGCCACAAATGTGTTAAGCTCCAGCGCGACATTTGCTAAATATGTTGCCGCCCCAAAGCCTTTGATTGACACATCAAGCGATGAGTGTGTGACACATTCACACACACACACACACACACACACACACACAGACACACATTAATAGATGGCCTTATCAAGTATCTAAACGCTTGCCGCTTACCGGAAGTGGTACGTCAAACATCATTCGGCATTTTTGGCCGCAATCGTTGACAGCTGCTAATCAAAATAGCGCCAAAAGCAAAAGCAAAATGCCACTCGAATTTTACTGAAATCCCCACGCATTCTTTCTTCTGGGCACGGCTCCAAAAACTGCAAAGACAACAACAACAACAACAACAACAACATTTTGGCTTGCAGAACTGCAACCAAATGATGCGTGTGCCTCTGTGTGGGTTGTGCCTCTCTGTGTGTGTGTGTTTGGGGTGTGGGCTTGAGGGGTGTTCAAAGAAATGCGTCAATATGAGAAACATTTATGACCCGAATCAAAAAGCATTAAATTTTTGATAAATCAGAAAATTCTTTAATATTTTATAAATATATATATATATATATAATATCTTTTTTGTTATTGCTTGAAACTTAAAAAGTTGATAGAAATTTGTATTCATATTTTGATTGCCTTATCTTTATTATTATTAATATTAATATTATAATTATAGTTTTTATTATTATTATTATTGGAATTTGCGACTTTTCTTATAAAAAAAACATATCTGAAACGTTGATGTTTAGAAAAATAAAAGTCAAAATATATTTGGTTTTTATCTAAAACTCAACTTAATTTATAAAACTTGTATTTCATTCAAGGCTTAAGCAATAGTATTTATTTCGTTCATATTAAAAGCCATGGATTTCGAAAATGTAAATAATTTTAATAGTTTGCATATAATGTACATAAATATTACATTTTAATCAGAAATCTGATTAGACAAATAATTTATTAAAATGCTGTTCAATACAAATACAAAATAACCAACGACTGAGAACCAAATTAATATAATAATTAATATACGACCAAATTTTAATATATTTCATTTCAAAAAAATAGTCATTTTTCTTTTTGTTTTTTTGAGAATGACAATATTGTATTCCCATGAATGTTAAACACCAACTAAGGGAAAGGGATTTGAAATAGTGTTGGCTTCCTACTTGCCTCATGCGTGCTGATTGGCCTTTTGTGTTGAATGCTGCAAAAGCCATTTGCCACAATGCCACGAAGCTAAATGGAAATCCAAAGCCAATCGTAAGCCGAATGCAAATGAAGACATTTCAGCATATTTGGATTCCTTGGCTCTTTTCCATTTGAATGTGTAAATCGGGTTAGTGTTTTTGGCATATCTGGGGACACTATGTGGCGTATGCGTAATATTTATGCGATGTTTAATGCTAGATGTGCTGTATCGTTGCGGCACATGTGGCAGCGTTCCAACTGAGACACCGGCGCGTGGCATAAATAAACACATTTGTGGCAGCACAAAAACAACAACAACAACAGCAGCAGCGGCAACTTCTTGTGCATTCAACATGCAAGTCGAAGGCAGACAACATGAAAATTGCATTACGGAGATGGGCGCACAACAAAATGCGCCCACACATCTAGTCAGCTTACCTCCTCCGTTACCCACCCCCCTCTGCACCCCTTCATCTGTTGGGTGCAATTAAAAAGTACATCAGGCGTAATTAAAAATGTCACTGGCGAAAGTGAAATGTTTGGCACAAATTTGAATTTGAAGTTTTCTATATATCCATCAGTCAAAATAACAACGACAAAGCTTGGTGAAATTTAATTTCTTAATTTGCTACATTGTAATTCTCTAATTAGTTGTCTAGCAAAGACATATTGCCCTAATCAAATTTCTTGCAACATTAGTTAAAACCAACACAATGCCTTTGCCACCCAAATCTTTCAATTAGCCGAAAGCAAAAGTTAAAGCAAACGGCTAAAAGTGTCCCCAAACCATAAATTTGCCACATTTGGCCATGTGGCTTCAATGTGTGAAGCAAAGTTGATCCTTTACGCATCATTTCCTGTTTCTTGGAATTACCAGAGTTTACAATGGTTTTTGATTTCGACCTGGTTATTGAGAGCGTTAAAAATGTGTTGACCACAAAGGGAGCAGCAAACTTAAAGCCACAAAACAGTCGACGACAGCTGCTTTTTATGTGCTAAAAGCTTTAAATATACCCCGTAAAAAGTGAGCATATGGGGTATATTAGTGTGTAACTGAAATATATTAAAAGACCTGTTGATTTCATATTTAGAGAAAGAGTCAGAAAGTTGCTAAAAAAAAATTAATAATTAATATAAACTTAGTTAATCAGAAACTGGCTTCAATTTTTCTTTGACCATCTATATTTTCTTCAAAGCTCATAAAATTAATTAAGTTTGAGCTTGTAACAGCAAATAATAAAAATATTAAATTTAAAAAAAAACTAAATAAAAAAATTTGTACAACAGCTAAATTTAAAGCTAATTGTTATTTTTTAATAAATACATTAACTACTTAAAAATTATTTAAGTTCGACTATTCTTAAATATATAATTCTTTGAAGAACATACAACTTTTCTGAGAATAATTATAAATAGTAAAAAATATTCAACATAGTTGTCAACTCCATATATCTTGTCATATCCATCACTCCCTGAGGACGATTCCCCACGAGATTCTGACTTTATTGAAGTACATATATAAAAAAAAAAAACCAATTAAAACTGAGTCATATTTATTTCACGAGTTGTGGCACAAAGCAGTTGAGTAAACATTCAGAAAATGCCATTACAATAAATAATTATTATTAGATAGTTTGTCTTTGGGTAAAAATTCATATGATTAAAGTAATTGCAGGGTAACTGGCAGTCAATCAAACTAAGTAGCCATATCTCTTTCAGGATATCTTTAAATACAGTACAAAATGTCAGTTAATGAGCTTGAGGCCGACGAGGAGGCGGAGGCGGAGGGCGATGACGAGGTGGAGGCCGAGGCCGAGGCGGATGCCTCATAAATAATGCAAAGTGTTTCATAACCACACTCAAGGGGCAACGGGCAAGAACAAATTGAGCAACTGAGCATATGGCAGCCCACAATGCTCATACGGCATGTTGACCATTGTAAGACCCATGTCTGCTGTCGTCTGTCTGTCTAAATGTCCAAGACCATGTCCAAGTCCAAGTCCATTTGTAAATGTGCCTTAACAAATCTCCATCCACACATGCTGGCTGCGCCCTGTCACTCAGACACATTTAATGAGGACCAAGTGGCGGTTTCATGGTGGTTCAGGTTGTGCTCTGTGGTTTCTCCCAGTGTCTTTTGTATATTGATATTCACTTGATATCCACTTGGACGCACTGTGCACACAATAGCAATCAAATCAGTCCGGTGTTTACTCCCGTTATTTATAGTGGCCATCAACTTTGTTTTGCTAAGTGGGCGGGGGCCTAAAACGTGGCACAACAATTGGCTTTTGTTCTACTTGCCACACAACTAAGCAGCTTTTGTTTCAACAATAAATATTTTAAGTTGTTTATAAGTTTCTAAGTTGTTGTATTTGGATTCGTGCTGGCGCATGAAATTTGTTCGCACATTTTTTTTGTACACTTTTAATTAAATTCGTGCGGCTTTTTGTTTAAATATGCATAAGAAGCAATTATGTGAAGTGTCCTGCTTTTAAATCTCAAAGGCGTCAACCCAATTTATGCTAAATTACTGGCCATTATATCTATTAGTATTGCGGTCAGCCTACTCACTCTTGGCCAAGCTGAGCAGGCAACAACAACGACAACAACAAAACTTAAAAGCAACAAAATTCTAGCATTTTTTAGATTCTTTCTTTTTACCAGCTACTGAAAATTAAAACGCTTAATTGAAGTTGTTGAGGCTGCCATTTTTCCAAAAGCCTTTTGTTGTCCCCTCTTTTTTTGCCCTTCTTTTTTTTTGCCGACCCATTATGCTGGGCACCTTTTGTGGCTGCAATATTGCAGGTAATTAAGATACACCCAACTCCAACGCACACATACACACACCCACACACACAGAGTAGAATTTATACAACGAATACATAATTCTGGGGCTGAATTTCATTGCTGCACACTTTCTTGTAGCGCCTCCGTGGGCATTAAGTGGACAGCCATGTAGAACCACCCCTCGCCCTCCGAATTCACCAACCATTTGGCGTTGTCCTTTTTTTTTTTGTTAATTTTATGAGGACCCTTGCCGCAGATAAGATAAGTTCCGTGGGAAATGTTTGAAGTTAGCTTGGAGCATTACGTGTTCAACTCAAGAGCATTTCTTTAAATCCCTAATGGTTAAAAATACAATATAACAATAAATAAGAAGAGGGCAAAAAAAACCCCTTTATAGATAATGTATTACATTGATGTTTCATGAATATTTATGGCTGATGTGGGCGGTCGAAATGACTCATCAATATTAACAACCCATGGCAAACCGCCTGGAAAATCTAAGCCATTATCTAAATAGATAATTTAATGGTTCACAGGTTTACAGCTCATAAAGTGTAGTCATAAGTTAAATTAACTTTCAATGAATCTTGACTTGAAAATCATTGTAAAAGTATATCGAGGGATAAAGTTACATCTCTTTCTATAGATAACTATAAAAAACTTCTATAGATATTAATTATTAACATTTAATTTTATCTTTTTTATTACAAAACTAGGAAGAAAATTATGTGTTTGATGGTTTTCCGTAAATAAATATATATTATTTTTATAGTCTTCCATGCAGCAAATTTAGGCAAGAGTTTTATAGTTTCAACTTCAATTTTTATTAAAGTATAAAAATGCTAATAACTAATAAATATACTATTTCCATAGAACATTTTTAACCTCCCACAAGCGAACTTAAATTTAAGCAGCAGATGAAGCGATTATTCAAACAAGAGTTGCCTTTTTTTTTTTGCTTAAGAAATTGTTATGCATTTGCCAGTAGGTTCAAATGTTGCATTTAGTTAACCCAATTCGAACTTGCATGCAACATGAAATATGCAAAATTATGCAGCACACAATGCAGCTGCAACCGCTTCTGTTGCAGCTCAAAATCCAAAAGGCTAAATTCATGAGTGAAATTGAGAAATTCGCATATTTTTGCAACCTGGCAAAGAGTGCATTTTGGCTTTTACCCAAAGGCTATATTTTTCAAAATTATGCACTGAAATTACCTAAATTATACGAGTGCATTTTGGTGCTCGCTTCGGCATGTGTAGAGAGGGTATATCTAAATTATAATATGTTTGTATTATAGTCAGATCATTATATATTTTAGATTTTCTATGTATGACATTTTTTTACAATTTTGATAACTATTCCCGCTATTTAAATCTGTTTGCAAGAGTACACATGAGATTATTGTATAGAACAACATTTTTTAATGTTTGTGCATATGTATTAAATATTAAAAATAAATAAGCTAAGCTAAGGAATATTTTAAGATCGCCTTATATCTGGCTATAATGTACAATTAATTACAAATTAAAAACAAAAAAGAAAACACCAATTTTAAAAATGTATAACTAAAATGCAACTTAAAGGAGGCTCCTGCTCAAACCAACACCTTTGCATAGAGCATTATCCTAGTCCATCAAGTCCAACTAACGTATTCCTAATACTGCCTTACTTAGTGACCTATACAATTTCCAAGCTTATTGAATTAGCCGGCACAGCAGCAGTAGCAGCGTCATCGGAAAATCTTTACAGGCGAATCGCGAACGTCATTTTAATTGGCAGCCCGGCGAGCAATCAGAATTATCAGAATGTAACTCAGAGATAGCAGCGCACAACAAACAACAGCCAAAGGTTCAAAGCACAAAAGAAACTGAAATTCAATTGGCCAACGGCCAAACAGGCAAAAGGCAAAAGGCAAATCAGATAAGCCAAAATGCGAGGCACAACATAATGCGTTCCACTCGCTGGACAAGCTTCCAACTGGTTTAGGCCTGGGGGCACACACAGCCCACAGCCCACAGAACAAAGGTACTTTAACGAATACATGCCTTGTAATGAGCTTGTGATTGTATCCGACAGATACATTTGTGTGTTACACCCACACACAATCACACACACACGCAAGAGTCGGAGTCATTTGTTTGTTGTTGTGCTCCGATTTATGCTCATGTTTTTTTTTTTTTTTGGGTTTTTTTTGGTTGCTACTAATTAAATGTCCACACAAAGCTTCAAGAAAAGAGCATGCAAAAATCAATGAATAATAAATGAAAAAGAACGACTGCCAAATGCTCTAAAGGCATCTATTCAAAGTTGATTTATATTGGTAGAATAGAATAGCTAATTTTATTTTAAAAAAATATTTCCTCACATAAATGTGTTCAAAGCAGGCCTAAGCAAATATATGAACTAAAATTATAAAATTATTAAAATTTAAATATTAATATATTTTAAACAGGTTCAGATTTATTTTCTTTCGCTTCTTAGTTTGAAAAATATTTGTCTTGCATACTATTTATTATTTTTATTAATTATTTATTATTTAAAGTACGCTTAAAGTCTCTAAAATGTATAAGTGTCCAGTTTTAGTGTCTTATATAAAGTATTTCAATAAGAACTAACTTCTTTTTATAAATTATAAATATTTCTAAAATAATCTAAAATATATCTTAAATAATCAAAAAGTCAGAATTTATAACTAGACTTTAAATTCCAGTTAACTGCATTTATACAAAGAATCGCAGAATTTACTTTTACTTAGATTAATGGCACACAACCTAAAGATAGTCATTTGATAATGCTCATTGATGATATGCTCATTGTGTAGAGCATTACAAAAATTATACTTCACACAAAACTAAATTAATTAAGACAATATGGACTACTTCAATAGATTCAGTATTAGCTTCAACTTGGTTAATACACTTACCAAAGTTGTCTGCCAAAGCGCAACTGAAAGAAAGTTTTACACCATAAATTTGCAGTGCACTGAACTTGCAGCTGGGGCACGTGGCAAGCTCAAGCTGTGCTTATCTGCAACACACAATCTAACGAAATACTTTTGTATCTGCTTTCGCAAGCTTTACTGTTCCTAATTAAAATTTAAAACCCTTTTCGCCACGATGCATTTGAGCACTTGACCTGGCTTATGTTGCTACTTAAAGTTGAGTGCTGTCAATTATTGCAATTTCGATTTCCTCAACTTTGCTTGTAAATATTTTGATTTTAATTAAAAGTTTACCAAAGCAATTACACAAGCAATTTATGTCCAATCAAAGGGGTGCAAAAACTTCAAATTCGATAGTTAAATTGTTTAACGCGAAAAATTAAGTTAAATGTTTGTTTAATAGATAGAAATAAGTTTTTTGGCACGCCGAGGATTAAATACTCTGTAAAGCGGGGCTTATATGCTGACATCTAAATTTAAAATCCGGATTTTGAAATATTATTAAATGTATTGTAAAACAATTTTGAAGACGTTTGGGAAGTTACCCGCATTCTAATACTGATTATACATTATGGAGTCAAAGAAGAATTGTATTAAAAAATTTTAATATAATAATATATAAATATATAATATAAAATAGAATTATAGTAGAAGAAGAATTGCAATAATCTGTGTGATGTTAAAAAGTAAAGTAGTTTTTAAGAAAAATGTCAATTAATTAAAGACATATATTTAATAATTATTTAGAAAGCCTTCAAAAATATTTTTATATATATATATTTTTTAAATTAATATTGAAACTTGTTAAACTGCTACGTAACTATTTTGTGAACAATATTTAGCTCCCTCAAATTCAACATTCAACATCCAAATTATATATACACAGAATTAAAGCTGAACAACTGATAAAGGCGCTCAAAAATGCTCAATTGACTTTTTAGTTGCCACACAATAAACTTATTTATGAATTCTTACATCATTTATATATAAATAAAAATCACTTTAGATGTCTGGCAACGGCAAAGTGAGTGGAAGATGTCGACAATTTAAAGGAAATCAAATCGCCATAAATTGCAAATAAATTGAAATTTGACAAAAGCAAAAAGTTCAAGCAGCAATAAGTAAACAAAACACTGGACAAAAGTCGCAGCTTTTCGACTTTTGCAAGTAAACTTTTACTTTTTGTTGTCGACAAGTACTAAGAAATTCCATTGCGATATTGTTGAGAATTATGGTAAACGGCCGATGGCGGACATGCGACTATTGTACAAATATTGAGGCCATAACACTTCATTATGCTGATACACAAATGGCAGCGTTAACATGCCCCACGACCCCATATTTGGGGCAAGACAATAAGCAGCCAAGTTTATTTCCATATGAATTGAGCGGTAATTGCCTAAAAAAAAAGGAAAATTGCACACAGATACTGAGGCAAATGAATTGAAAAGTAATGCTTATGAAATTCAGAACTGACTTTCATTCAAACTGATTGCCAGACGGGTTGCCCAGGGTCAGGGTCAGGGTCAGAGCCAGCGGGGAGGTAGTTGGCGGAGAGAGTCATTTATGTCAACGCCTCAATTGTGTATGTCTTTTTGTGTGTGTGGTTGAAAGCAGCTGCCAATGCGGCTGTAATCAGAAATGCGCCCTTCAACCTACCGCCCCCCCCCCCCCCTTCCCCTCCGCAAGTGGCAAGAAGTCAAATGTAAAAGCATTTTAAACAAAACCCAACGAAACGTGCTGAAAATTGCTGATAGGCGGAAAAGTGCGTCTGCTGCTTGAACCCTCCTCGTGTTGCTCATTCAGCAGGGGTATTTGTTGTGTGAGGTGTATGTGTGTGTGTGTGTGGTTGTGGCTGTTACTTGCTGTAAGCCAACAGCAGTCATATAATGTTATTATTATTATATATTGACGCCAAAATCCAGTCAAAGATCGGAGGTGGCAACGACTGAGTGACAAATATTAAATCAACCAAGATGCAAAGTGGCAAGTATCTGAATAGATTTATTAAAATTAATTACTGTAATTCCTAAATCCAATATTGAATTGGGAATAAAAGGCGCTCAAATTTAAATATATGATAAATTGCATAAGGCGAGAGAAGTTACAGAAGTAATAATAATAAAATACTTATGAATATACCATAATATTCATAAGTATTAAATTATTATTAATATTTAAAAAAATAAAATTATGTAAGAAAATCTGCATTGCATTATTTATTATTTACTGCTTTGTTTATTTATGTTCAACTAATTTACATACAAAATAAAGTAAATAAGACAAGATTAAATCTTTTTCAAAAATAAAGCTATTTCAAATCAAGGGTCATATCCATTCAACAGAGGGTTTTATATATTTAATATAAGTAGGCTTACAAAACTGGAATATATTCATTTTGATGGACGACAAAAACAACCCTTGTCAAGAGAACAATTGAATTATGTACGAATGGTTTTTTTTTGGTTAAAAGCCTGTTGCCAAGTTGTCTGTATTTAAGTTAAGCTGCCACAGCTTTGTCAGGCCTTAACTTTGTCTAGGCTCCGTAAAAAAAAAAACAAACAATTCTCCACTCGTAACAAAAAAGTTGCCAAAAATCAAAGTACTTTAAAATTACAAATAAGTAACTTATATTTTAGCTTAAAAAACTTCCGAAAAGTAAGTTGAAACTGTAAGTGAAAGTGGATTGGTTCTTGGCAAAGTCGCTTTGTAAATGATATGTCTGACGTGACAAACAGGTTCAGCAGCTGCTATTTATGCATAACAGTATCTGTATCTGTAGCTGTATCTGCAGATGTATCTGTAGCTGTATCTGCAGATGTATCTGTATCTTGACAACTGTCAACGTAACAACAGCGCTGCAATTAAAAGGAAAGAATAGCTTTGGCAAGGCACAGCAAAAGTGAGAACAGCTCATACAATACGCACGAGTGTGCCACACACACACACACATGCCCAAAGTGCCACAGCTTGTGTGTGGGTGGGAAACATATGCAAATTTCTCCCACTTTTGTCATCTGCCGGTATTTTGTCAAATTGTGCAATTGTTTCCCCGCTATAATGTGAGATGTATGTAAAAGCCGCATTTAACACGTGTGGCACGTATTTCATTTTAAAAAGCAAACACAAAAAAACAAAAAAACGCAAACCAAAAAACTTACCAGCTAGTTAAGCGCGAAGCAATGAACCATGCTTCCCTCCACCCATCCCCTCGCACCATGCGGCGTATGCGCAACAATGAATGTCCTCAAACGAACCGCAGCTGTATAAAAAATGAGACTAAGGCACGTAGAATATAAGCTTTTACTTTGCTCGGACCACAGGATACCAGTAAATATGTAAATTCTTTGTAAAAAAAAGAATCCGACTGTTTAATACTCTTATGCCACTCTTTGTGGGAGTCGAAATATATTTGACTTGGCATTTAGAAACAGAGCGAAATTTGTAATTCCACCAAAACTCAGCCTGTAACACTTTGAGTAATAAATAGAATTTAAAATGTGGTCAATATCAAAGTTTGCCTGATTTAACTGCTTGCCTCAATTTCAATCTTAAATACTCTTTGCTCATCGGAAACAGAGTGTTGAACTGTATGAGTAGGCGGCGGCACAGTAAATTGAGACAGCCACAAAGCAAGAATGTGGCACAAAGCAAAAACCACAAGCTTGTCCTGCATATGGCCTGCAGCTTTTATCCTGCAACCTGCCTTATGAATCATGCACGTTTGCACAGCCTGCCTGCAACCAGGTCGCCTTTGAGCGATTCAAAAGTTGAATAGTTTTGCTTAAAGGCGGCAACTTTGACCTTAAACGCAGCAAAAGTTAAGTTTGCTCGAGCAACTCGTTATTATCCTTATAAATTATGTCACTTGTGTTCTTAAAGTAGTTCTTAGAGCAAACTAAATATATATATATATTTTAAAATAAAGTAAATAAATTCGAGCAAAGAATAACCAGCTGGTCGAGCTATTTGCTCCGGGCAAGCTTCTCTGGTAATCCTCGAGTGCGCTGCGTCCACATTTGTACATATGAATGTGCAGCAAGAATTGTGGGTGTGGCTAAAACGACTGTTGCACATAAAGACATATCCTGTGGCTGGTAACTGAGCTGATTCGTATTTACTGCTCGCATTTAAAGTGATATATTTGCTACTCTGAGTGCCCACCAAAACACATACAATCTCATAAATCAGCGGCAAGATACAAATACATTTTTACATGCCAACTGACAGCTGAGAATCACATTTAAACGACGTTAGTTATCTGAACTTAAGCACGGATATATTTTTATGACAAACAGCCTGATAAATATGGCACTGTCAACTGATAACCGACATTTCCGTTTTGCATATTAAATTTTCCAAATGGAGCTCTGTGATTTATGGGTACATATTGAATTTAAATTGAAAAGAAAAAATCTATATTCAAAAAATTATTATTATAATTATAAAGTTACCTTTTAAATACAAGCATTTTTTTTACTTTGTTATTAACAAACAATTAAGTTTAAGTCAAAAGATTTCTGTTATTTTTATAAATAAAATTTCTGCAGTTGTTGACTTTATTTTTTGATATAGAACATAAACGGAAAACTGATTTTAGTTATTCGAAATATTAAATCCGCCATCAGTTGTTCAACTCTAGCTGAAAATTCTTTGTGCCATGCTGAGCTACAGAAACAAACAATATCAGGCAAAATATTCAAACTTTTACCGCTCTTATATTTTTCACTGGAAAAATTCCCAAGGTTGACACTGAATGACAGGTATTTTAATCCATTTAAATGGAATAAAAGCATGCATCACAAAAAATACCAGCAAATAAACAAGAAACATTGCAATTGCAAATTGCAATTCTTGTCGACGTCATTGAATAAATACTCTAATATTAACTGAAACTTTAAATCAGCGAGTCTTGGCAAAATACATACACATAAAAATACATTAATATTTAAGTGGCAAAACATTTCTAATTGAAGAAGCAAATCGTTTGGATTAGCTTTAGCTATAATCCAAATATTTGTTGTTCACTAACAACACTAAAACTCTATTTATGTTTATTACATAACATTTTTTAATCAGATTGGATCTCATTAAAGTTTCTTCAACATTTGCTGAAGCATTTTACATTTGAATGCATAGATTTTTTATATATAATTTGTATTTTGATATTTTACAAAATAGCTTCATTATTTCTATTAACTTAAAATTTAAAATAAAATTTAAAGTTATTGAATATATTTTTAAAATTATTATTTTTGTGGAATACTTTAGCTAAAATAAATATAAATAAAATAAATAAAAATCTTTTGTATAGGGAAAATAAAAAAATGTATGTTGTCTTTTTTTTGGCCACAAATAGAAAATGTTATCATGGTATATATATTCTATATATTCTATATGTACACATAAGACTTTGAAGCCATTAAAATTTAATGTGTGTTGCGTAAAAAGTGCTTTATTGTTTATTGTTTGAAGATTGTACATATAAAAAATAATAGCAATGCTTTGTAAAAATCATAGGCAATTCAGGGCCAAATATTTATTATTTATATACCTAATAAATTGGAAATGAATGTGATTTATTTCTAGATGAAAAAGACTCGAGCTGTTGAAAAACTGGCCATAAACTATACATTGATATTTAAAATTTTGACAGCCAACGAATTGAAAACAACGCACACACACACACACACACGCAGATTACACACTCGCGCGCCCATCAATGAAACCAAAGTTATATGCGAACATTTTCATTACTCATACGTCGCGTGGGCATCCAGTGGAAATGCGCGATGTTGTCATAAAAGTTGAGAGCTAAAACAAGAAAAACATATCAAAAAAATGGATGGAATGCGAATGCAGGTCAAAGGCCAACGAATTTTATGTGCCACCCCACTTTTTAAATATGTGCTGCAATTTGCTTTGTTTGCCACATAGAAAGATTTTCAACACTGTTTTCAACTTTGCGACGTGAACTGTAAAATTTGTGGTGGGGAGATGGTTGGGGTTCTTGCACAGCATATAAATAGAATCTCGACAAATGTAACACAAACCGAAATACTCGTACATTTGCTGTTTTATGTGTCGACTTGCCGCACTCCCGTCCTCCGTCCCCTGCCATTTGCAACACGCAATTTTAGCTATGTGCCTTGAGCTGATGAGTCTCCTTCCCCCCCCCCCCCCCACAAAAGCCTTGGCATTTTTTATTGCTAATTTCTGTTATTGCCTCGCGTGCGGGCTGTGTACTCTCGTAAAAATATTTTTATTAGCGCAGAACCTCAACGAGCCCCGCTCACTTCTCTTGTTTCTCGTTCTAGCCAGGACTCTGAAACGCCACAAAAAGTGACAGCCCCAAAAAATATGCTACGATTTATTGTGCAGGCGTCTAACATATGCTTCCATCAATAGCTCAACTTTTAGATTAAAATTGGCAAGCAGCACGCCTAATGGTTTATTGGAGTGGCACACCTATTTAGTGCCCACACTTTTGGCCAACAGCCTGGCCCAACCCCAAATCAACTTTAGCCATTTTCACAGCGTCGCAAAGTGTCTTCAGTTTGTCGCCTTGGACTCGTAAAATTTAAGTGCTGCCAGCCAGCCTTCAGCAAATTGCCAACACTTTTATGGCTAATGCCAGTTAATAACCAAATTTGTTGGCTCAGCTTTGCGTACTACGAATAATAAGTACATAAACATGCAATGCTAGCCTTATCTCGCAGCAAAAGCAACAGTTGTAAAAAGGCTTCAAGTTTTATGCATATCAAGTGCTAAGCATACAAAACAGAATTTGCCATTATTTAACGCAGAGCTCTTCCACAAATATTTTACCTCAACCTAGTTTCTACATTCAACAATTCACTTTCTACCACAAATATTCAAGCTTTTCTGCAATTTAACTAAACGATAAAAGATCCAGCAGCTAGGTGTGTGAGTGTGTGTTTGTGTGTGTGTGTGTACTCGTGTATAGAATTGTACAAAGTATAAATATCTCCAGGTATTGCTGCCATTTATTCGACCTCAACTTTATCTTCCCAACCACACCCACTGATTTAAAATCAGTGTTCCTAACTGGTAACCGTTGCAATCAGGGATTTGCTTTGTTTCGGGCTATTTCATCCGTTCCCAGTTGCTGCTTTTACGGCTCTGTCTGTGTGTCTTATCTATCTAAGCGCACCCGGAGCCTTATCGAGCACTCAAACACCAGCAGAGAACAGGTTTTATGTTCCGCATATTTACCCAGCACGGCACAGAGAATGGACTTCGGAGAGTTGTCAGTGGGATAAACTTTTCCATGTTGACTAGTTGCAAGTTTTCCAAAAATATTTAAGTGAAATTTAATTCTACAATTGACTATTGTATTATGTGAACGAAGTTTTATGAAAGTTTCGACAATCGAATAAAATTTTTGGTATTCTCTTTATAAAAATAATTAAATTTTCTTCTACGAGTTTTGTCAGAGACTTTTTGCAGCCGTTTTGTGCCTGGCAATTCACGACGAAATTTAAATGGCATGTTTTCCGGGAAATCTTTGTTTAAGAAACAGAAAAATGCAAATTTTAACCATCTCAAGTTTCTCCGTATAATGCGAAATAAAGCTTATTAAATAAAAATAAATATTTGAATATACTTGGTCTCTACAGATTTGCCACTAAAAAAAACTATATACAAATTGTCGCAAAATAAAATAAAACTTTGTCCATTTTTTCGCTAACACTTTGAAATTAAACTTTGTTGCATACTTTTGGGCGCGTTAAATAAATTGATTCACTCTGCCACTGTGTGCGCAAAATCGCATTAAAATAAGAAAATGAATAAATTGTGCATGCATTAAGCTCAACACACACACACACACACAACAACTACTGTGCTCGATTCGTATTCCCAGTGAATTCGCCGCAAAAACCAATTAAATTCAATTCTCAAACGAACTGTAAAACAGAGAGAGATGCACACATGCAATCAAACCGAAGTAGCAACAGCACACACACACACACTCACTCAAACATTATCATTTCAATATGCAGATGCGTGTTTGTGTGTGTGTGTGTGTGGGGTGGGGGTGGGGTAAGCTATAAAAGTGTTGCCATGACTTAAGCGCTGGCTAACAGCCATTTCATTTGCTCTCAAATTGAAAGCCAGCTAAAACTAATTGCATCATTTTCTTCTCATTTTGCAGGAATTTAGTGTGATTGCCACAGCCAAGCAATGGCTGAGAGTAGCAACAGCAGCGGTGGCAGCAGCAGTGGCAGCAACATCGCTGCCGAAAGTGGACCCGACTTTGATGCTTTGCGTATCGCCTGCGATGCCCGTTTGAATAGCAGCCACCATGTGGCAGGTAAACCAACTTGCCACATACTTGCTTTGAATATCAAATACCATTCAATACATTTGCTAATGAAGAACTTATCGCTTAGGTTCCTACTGTGCCGGCACCTTTGATGGCTGGCTCTGTTGGCCCGACACGGCCGCCGGCACATCCGCCTATGAACTGTGCCCGGACTTCATCACCGGCTTTGATCCGGCGCGTAAGTACCGCAATTTTGTTCATCATTGAATTCCATAAGGGCAACATCCGTTATTTTGGCCATTTTTGTTATTTGTTTATTTTTTGGTTGGCAGATATGCCAAATCTGCTTTTGACAAACAGACCAAAAAGCCGCAAAAAAAAAGAAGCAAAATCAAATACACAAAATGAATTCAATATATAAATAAGCAACGGACTCAAATGTAAGGCACAAGATTATATCGGAAGCGGAAATGCTGCATTGGAGCCTTCATTAAGAATCAGAGACCCAAAGCACCGCAGGCAACACAACACACACACACACACACACACATGCAAAAAATAAACAGCAAACCAGGTGGGGTTTGCTAATTGGCCTCATTCCCTGGTGTAAGCCACTCTAAGGCCACATTTCCGTTTCCGCTGCCCCTTTGTGAGTTATGCAAATTTAAATCGTGTTTATTTTTTTATTACATTTTCTTTTTTTTTTTTAAGCTGCTATTAAAAATCGCTGACAAATCAATTTTTTATCATTTTTTGCACAGCTTTGATTTTAAGTACACGCGAACATATTTTGTGTGTGTGTGTGTGTGTGTGTATAATGGTGTGTGCTCAGCGGCTTTTCCGCACCTTGACAGCAGCTGCTTATTTGGCTTTTTTCTTCTTCCTTTTAAACTCATGTAACTTTGAGGCTTAGATGCAATTGCGGCATATTTGTTCTGTTGAGCGGAAATCAATAAGCAAAGTTTCGTTGTGAAGTTTTATTGAGAACAACATCTCATTTCTGAGCATTGTTAAAGTTATCAAAGTATCTACAAATTCATTTTACAACTTAGAAAGCTATTGTATTCTACAATATACTCACGAACACATGCTCGTCCAAGCAAAACATCTAGCAAATCCTATAATAACATTATTATTTTCATTTTACAAATAAAACATATATTTTGAAATATATTTCAAAAATAAAGACAGTTGATTTGGCACAACGAAAAACATATTTAATTTATAAAAAAAAAATTACTAAATATTTATTTAGACAACGTTTAGACAAACCCATGCAAAATAATATTTCAATTATGATGAACTCTGTTAATTACTCTGGACATGAGCTCGACTGCCATACTCATTATATATATATATATATCTATATATATTAAGATTTTCGCATAATTTACGCAGTTAATACAAAAAACAAATACCGCTCCTCATAATTGCATAGGTAATTTCGAGGTAATTTAGGTGAAATACATTAACAAAACGTGTTTGTTTGTTTTAACGGGGGAACTTTTTGTTTGTTGATTTTGTTTGCACAATTTGGAAATAATAATTATGATGAATTATGCAATATGAAGCCAACTGCTTATACAAGAATAACATCTATAAAAAAAAATAACAAAACAAACAAACAAAAAGAAAAACACAAAATTTGATAGAAGAACAAAGAACCTAGTCATAATTATGTTGTGAGGCAATTTGTGGCATAAGTCATGTGGCATGTCAATTTTGCATAAAACAAAACATGCCACGCCCACACAAGTTCAACGACATTTTCTGTGCCAAAAATGAGAGAAAAAAAATATAAACACAGGAAATATGACAGGGCGCCTGCCACAAGTAGCAGTTGCAGTTTGTGGTCGGGCTGCGAATAACAATAAGCAAATGCTGCTTTCGCCACATTTGGCTTATGAGTGTATTTTTTTTTTTTGTTGGCTCACAGCGATAGTCTGTGGGCCAAACTGAGACTGGTGCCGCGCCTTGGGGTCGCCAGCTTGTAACTTGTACAAGATTATGTGCTTTGCACTGTGCCGCCATTAACTTTTATGGCACTTCCGTTTGGCGGATGTGGCTAACACTGGCAGCAACAGCAGCTGGACACTGAAAAAAAAAACATTATATAATAAATTTCTACTAAGAAATCAAAGTAGCACATCAAATATTTAAGATTAAAAGGTGTTACCAAGAACAAACTATTTGTTTTTCTTAAAAAATTAAAGAAAATAAAAATAAAAGTAAATAAAATGCATATTGAAATTAAATTTAAGATTAAAATATATTAAAATGAATAACACAATTCAAGTTGAGTTTGTGGCTAGAACACAAAAAGTGTCGCAGAGAAGTGCGTAATTAGCCAAGAGTTTTTCAGCTTGCAGATGTTTGGGTTCCCAGCACTTTTTTCCAATAAATAAACTTGTTCAGGAATTAAACTAGATCAACATGCTGGCAATACTCTCACAAAAGAGACAATTATTAAATAAATAAACCAACTGCTGTTTTACCAACCCTTTTTTGTTTGCACGCACCCCAAAGATGTTCCCATTTGATAAACCAATGCTTTTTATAATCGACAGCCAAAAAAGGTTTTTTAGTAAACATCAAAGTCCTTAAAAGATAAAAATAATATAACACATTTCTTATCAGTTGCAAGAATAATGTTTGAGTGTAGCAGCAGTTTTGTCTTGCTGTCGACTGTCGACTTATTGGTCACACACAGCGTATACGTGATTTCTTGGCACTGCGTGGCTGATGGCAATAAAATGAACAGAAAGACGGAAAGACAGATAGACAGACAGAAAAGTGGAGGAACTGTAAAACTTCACCTGTTAAATTGCAAACGACAGTGGCATCTGAACTCTTTTCCTGCCCCATTGACCAAAATGCCATTTCAATGTGCCCCCAAAAATAGTTTGTCGCCGCTTCAAGTGTCACATAATCGTTGCTTTTTAACAAGTTTTTGTAACAGTTTAACAATAACACGAAAATTGCATAACTCAATTCAGTTCAAGCATTTCACATACAGCTGCAACTTAGAAACTTTGTGGGAATGTAATTTAAAGTTATGGTAACAACTTGTTTAGGACAGCATTATTTGGCTTTATATTCTGCACATTTTAGAAAATTAAAATGACTTTAAAAAAATGTCGAACTAACGTTGAAATGTAAAAGTTAATTTCAGTTAATCCATTTAATTGGCAAATCTTAATTAAATAATATTCATTCCGGTCACAAGTCAATTATAAAATATGTAAAGCCGCAGGTATAAATAATAAATATTTAACACAGTTCAAATGGTAATTCGATTTGGTCAAATGGCTTACATGGCGTATAAGCAATCAACGCTTCAGTTAGTAGTAAATGCAATTTATCGTTAGCTGTAGTCAATTAGTTGATTAGATTCATATTGACTATTATATTTATGAATATGGAAATTGAGTAGATTTAAGCAATTATAAATATTAGCAAATTGCATGCTCTAAAATACAAAATTCTAATTTGCAGGATATGCGCACAAGGAGTGCGGCGATGATGGCGAATGGTTCAAACATCCGTTTAACAACAAAACCTGGTCTAATTACACCACCTGCGTGAATTTAGATGATTTGGCCGTAAGTGAGGAAGTTATAAAATTTAATTATATTCTAACAAAATTGATTTTCTCTTCGTATTTTGTATCTTGCAGCGCAATCACAATGTGAACCTGATATATGAGGTGGGCTACACCATCTCCTTGCTGGCCATACTCCTATCGCTGTCCATTTTGGGCTACTTCAAGTGAGTTTGTTGCCAGCCATCATCCATTGCATTAATTAAATGCAGTCTTTATTAAGAATAGTTACATAATATTGTGCTCTTGACGTATGATCCATCATCCTCTACTTCTGTGTGCGACGCAAATTGGCAAATGGAAAACCACTCGAGGCTAATGAGACACATTTGGCCATTTGGCGTTATGACGATTTTCGCATGGCGCCAGACTTTATTGTTATACAAAGATGTCAAATGCTCCAATCAGCTGCCAACCTGTGTGTGGGTGTTTCTAAGTGTGTGTGTGTGTGTCAGTGTGTGTGGGTGTGTGGGTGTGTGTGTGTGTTTATTTCTGTTCATTGCACTGCCAGTTACTCGTGCCATTGCGCCCATTTAATCCGCCACACTCGACGTCGGAAATGAGAAAATATTTGCTTTCTTATCCCCGCCATCCAACACCCCCGTCATTCTTCACCCACGGCTGTGTCGCACGTCAACCGAGTATATTAGATTGTGTGTCTTCTTCAAGCAGGATATCGATTAATTTCCACTTGTCTACTGCACAATTAGTGCTCTTGGCTTGTTTATTATCAGCCCAGGCAGGGAGGCAGGCAGAGAGGCCGATTGACAGCCTCGCCAGAAAGAGGAGTCTGTGGAACTGCTTGGAACATTTTAAATTGTGTGCAAACGACAAATGAGATAACAAATAAGAAATGTGATGAGAATTTTCTATTTGACATATCACTTCGTCTCCCATCTGTTTTTATTTGTGTGATAATTAAACACGCTCCACAATTGATTGCACATTAACAAACGATTATAAATGAAGTGTAAATTTTATCCAAATTGGGTAATATACAATAAGCAAATGCATTAGAAAAATATTTTAATAAAAATCGATGTAGGTTTTGGAAAGAAAAAAAGATGTTCAGCTTACTGCTTAAATAAAGTTTAAATAAACTGCTGGAATACTAATATTTTATTACCTGTTTTTTCTCCTTTGCCATGCACCTTGCACCAGTTTTGAATATAGAAAATATGATCAGTGCAATCATTGCAAAGCTCTTTCCAAGCAATGCATACCAAGAAAAGTTTGCCCCATTTGCATAACATGCAATTTGATTTGACCCGACATGATTTCATTAATATGCAGCTGGTTCTTTTGCCAACTGTCAAAAGTTCAAAAATGCACCAGAAGCAGAAACAGAAGTAAATATGAACTGTGTGGTAGAGAACTGAGAGCACGTCCTTTCTTCACTGTTGACATTGAAATTAACTTTTCACACTGCCACGCCCCCATCCCCATCCCCGCCCATCCGACGCATGCATGCACAACAACGTGCGAAATTCATTTTCATACGTGCTCTTTCCAAATGTATGCCAATATTTGTGAAGTAAATAAATAAGTAAATTGGAGAAACCACAAGGAAAATAGGTAAAAAAAAAGTTTGATTGTGAATTACTAAAAGATACCCTACAACTTTTACATTTAAATACAAAAAATACATAAAAAATAACTAAGGATAGCTAAAAATAAAAAATATTCAGAGGAATGTGCAGAAGCAAAACTAATTATTAAATTATATAAACAGTGCCCAAAAATATTCAGAAATGTTAGCAAAGCACCGTAGAAATTTTCTTAACTGCCTCTGCACGAATAACGCTATACGAACAAGTCAGAAAGCAGTAGTCGAGTGAGCTTTACCCTGGAATCAGTTGATACAGAGATCAGTATGAGAATTGGTTTTAAACTATAACTTCGGTGATTACTATTGAATCTCGATGAAATTTGTTAATCAATAATATAAGATAATAAAATATATTGATATAATATTATCATCATTTTATTTGCAGATCCCTGAAGTGCGCCCGCATCACTTTGCACATGAATTTATTTAGTTCATTTGCGGCAAACAGTTCGCTGTGGCTAATTTGGTATACGGTGGTGGTGCCAAACTCGGAGCTAGTGCAGCTCAGTCCGGTAAGCAAACACAAAGTTAACACACACACACACACACTGACACACGCACAACTCAACTCACATATTGATATTTTTTCAGGGCTACTGCGTGGCATTGCATATTATACTCCACTATTTCCTGCTGACCAACTACTCGTGGATGCTGTGCGAAGGCTTTTACCTGCACACAGTGCTGGTGTCCGCTTTCATTTCGGAGAACAAGCTGGTCAAATGGCTGATAGCCTTCGGCTGGTGTTCCCCGGCTATTGTCATATGCATATATGGATTGGCTCGCGGACTCTCTGGCAGCCGGGAGGAGAATCTACAGTAAGTCCATGTGCATGATGTCATCATGTGTGTGCATGTGTGTGTGTGTGTGTGTGTGTGCATGTGTGTGTGTGTGTGTACTAAACTGATTGTGTACATGCATATATGCAAGATGATTGGCAAACTAAAATCAAATCAATTGTGAAACCAGCTCGTTTGCAATTCATTAGATGACAAAACCCGTATATGGCTCTGACTCTCCCTCTCCCTCTCTTTCTCTGTCTCTATCTCTATCTCTTTCTTGCTGCAGCTGCTGGATGAACGATACCGATTTCAACTACATTCTGATAGTGCCCGTCTGCATCTCAATATTCCTCAATTTATTATTCCTCTGCAACATAGTTCGCGTCGTCCTGCTCAAGCTAAAAGCCCCCGCCAGCATTCAGGGCAGCTGCGGACCATCTCGCACCGTCCTCCAGGCGTTTCGGTAAGTTAACCCATGTTCGGAGCATACAAAGCAAACGTTTTAACTTAAACGACTTCAATTCAATAATAATATGTAATTTGGCGCTGGTCCACCGGGTGTATGCGTAATAAACGTGTTTTTTGCTCAGCTTTTATTTCATGTTTTATTCGTCGCGTAATTTTTATTTTGCTTGAATTTAAACTTAAAATTACGCATACAACGCGTGGACCCACGTCGACAACGAATTATACATAAGTTTAAGTATTATTATACTGTCAACCGTCTCTTTCTCTCTCTCCGTCTCTCTCTCTGTCTCTCTCTCTCTGTCTGTCTCTCTCTCTCATTCTCACTGTGAATCCCCTTTTTGTGTTGCAGGGCAACTTTGCTGCTGGTGCCGCTGCTTGGCCTCCAGTATATGTTGACGCCATTTCGCCCTGCCCAGGGGCATCCCTGGGAGTATACATACCAAGTCATCTCGGCTTTCACAGCATCATTTCAAGTAAGTAATTTTTTTTTTTTTTTTTGCATACCCCGCATAAAGTTGATTATATATTTTAAGTTAACCCGCGCTGAGTAAGTTTAATTTTGAACTCTCGTTATTGACGATTCGCTGCTCTGCCAATTGGCTTTTTCCAAATTAAAGAATATGTTGCTCAGAGTAAAAACAAAACTATTAAATAAAATGCATGGCAATAAAATGCAATTTCACAAAATTGTTCATGGTTTTCAAATTAATACTCCAATTTACTTTTATTTTAATATTGTTTGTATAGTCAAATTCATTTTAAAATCTCTTAATTTATTTACTAATCTATAATGATTTATTAAGAGCTAAATTCGTTTCAGTATAATTAATCCAATAATCAGAACTCTACTTTCTTCTTTATATAAAAATGATAATTTTCTTGAATTTCTGCTAAACTAAACAGAAATCTAAGGTATTTCCAGCTCTATCAAAGTGTTTTTTTTTTTTGTTCTGTAGCTTTTAATATTGTTTTACGAGCTTGCACAGATGGAACACTTTGTGTATGCTGTATGAAAATGTTCTCAGCTGCTTTTAGTAAATCTTAAATCTACTAACCAAGGGTCGAAAAATATGCACATATAATTGGCAAAAATGTTGCTGGATTTTTACAAAAGATATTTGCCATAATTTATGTAAATAAGCTAAAAATCATGTCGTAGCTTGTTGATAAAAAAGAAGAAAAAAAACACCATCTTGTCAGGGCTAAGTTTTAAATATGCCAGGCACATCCACAAAATTCCCCAAAGCCCGCAGCTCATTTAACTGTGACCGAGTTAAAGCTGAACTTGGGGTCGAAATCAATATAGAAACACGATACGCAAACATTTGCTTTAGTGTTTTGTTAGATATATATTCAAGAATGCACATATCAAATTGGAAACCAAAAAAAGCAACGATTCCAATGTGGGAAATAAAAGTAAATAAGAAAATCGAGCGTGAAATGCACAGCCACTAAAAGTAAATGTAAGAGTAAAGTAAAAGTAAAATGTAGAGTGTTTAAATAAAAGGGGGAAAAAGACGCCCGAAAGCATTAAGCCAAATCGAGTTACAACTCATTTTTATCTGCTTTTTTTTTTTGGTTCAACGCAAATACGCAAAACTATAAAAAGCTGTACAACAATTTGTTGTCAGCAGAAAGGCTAAAAGCAAATTTCTGCGGTTGTTACTGCAGATAAATTCTAAATTGTCATGACTTGTGGGGGGGCGGGGAGGGGGTGTCACACTTGGGGGCGTGGCATTGTGCAATGCATTTGAAATAAATTGTGACTGTAACAGCGAAGCCAGAAAACCAGCAGCAAAGCCGCAAAAATGTAAGTGATCAACTTGGGAATATTCAGAAGCATATATTAAATTCTAAACTGTGGGCAAGGAAGCTAAAAATAACGTAATTTAATGTGTACGCAAATTATATTGATGATACCATTTTTTTTATTTGATGATATATAAGGTATATAATTTCTATATGTCTCATGTATAAGCGTCAAGAAAATCGCAACACAATCCACGTTTTGTTTGTTAGTTTTCTTAACTTGTTTGTTTTAAAAAAAATTAAAAAATCGAGTGACAAATGCTAAGAAAAAAATGCTTTAGCCGATTGTTTTTAATCCAGCCAACAGCAGCTTTTATTTTTTTTTTTTTTTTTTTTTGTTGGGCAAATTGCAAAGTTTTTCTCAACTGGAAGATGTACTGCGTCCTCGGCGTGTCTGGAATTATAATGCCAACTGCGCTCTGTGACTCATAAAAGATTGGGTAAACTTTTAAGCGTCATAAAGAGAATAATATAAATTTAATTTTATTTCATCCAGTACTCCGCATTAAAAACATAAACAAGGTTAAGGCAAGAACCTACGCAATTTTCATGGGTGTTTATAGTAAACAACAACAGGACACAATAGAATAAAGTTTTTTGTCTTAAATTTGTCGCTAAAAGTGCAAAATAAAGTAGTAAATTTGTATGTCTACTTGAAGTTAAGTTTTTATTTATAAAGTATATCATTTAATAACAATTATTTAAGTTAAGTTAGTAAAGTATAGAATAATTTTCACAGTTCTAAACTCTGTCTTAAATGCAGCATTTGGTGCATGTCAGCGATGGGGAAATATAAAACAAAAAACCCGAATTATTATGTCAACAATGCACCAACTTCTGTGACACTTAATATTTCTGGACAGTATTGCAGCTAGAACAAAAAACAATCTTAGAAACCAAAAGAAATTTAATTTAATTTATGTGACTGGCACTTTTTTTTTGCCTCTTTTTAGCCAACACATTTCTCAGCTGGAATTTCAATAAAGCTTAAAATAAAAAACATTTCCTGCCAACTTCACTTATGAGCTTAGAAGAACATCTGCTTCTAATCCGCTCACCCAGCAGCAGCTGCTGTTGTTGTTTCCATTTCCATATGTTTTGAATCAAATTGAAAACAGGGTTTTCAAAGGAGGAAAAGCACATTTGTTGTCTTTTGGCTGTCTACTTTACTAATTAGTTTTGCCAGCAATTTGCACTGCTGTCTCAGAAAGGGGCGCCACACACAAGTGCGAGTAATTAACAAATCATCCTGTTTGCAACATTTAAGAACTGCCTGACATGCAAATCAGTATGGAAAACTCTTACTTTTCTCTCTTTGCTTAACTTAAAAAATAAAGGCAAACATCAGACTGAATAATAACTAACTAAATATTGTTCAACCAACATAAAGTCAGCTAAGCTGCCGGAATTATGGAAGCTTAACTCGTCGCATCAGAGAAAACCACAAGATAATCTTTAGAAAAGCACAACGAAAGCAACAAAAAACCATGAATAAAACGAAACAATTCGTGAATTACAATTTTGGCCATCTATTTTGGTCTGTAAAGTTATACAACTAATAATCTTTATGTGATTATTCCAGAAAAATAAAAGTGAAATTATGTTGCAATAAATTCTAATGAAGAAACAAATTTAAGAGCGGAAATCGCATTGTTTAATGAATAAGATATGAATTTTCGTATTTTGTGCTCCATTAAATGCTAAATAATTTCGGATAGCAATAAAAGACACAATTTAAATGGCAGCTGATTTAGAATAAATAAATATATAAATAAATATCAAGATTGGAAAATAAAGCGCAACAATTTCCGTTTAACAAACTGAATTACATTTGTGGCATATAAAATGAGATCTCAATAAATTAATTAGTTGCAGATTAATTCCATTTGGATTGGTTTAATACGAGAGAGAATTCATTTGATAAACTCGTTACGGAATCTATAAATTTTCTAGGATAGTTCGTAGCTCAACTGCTAAACTGTGTGCGTGATTGCATTTGATTGAGTTAGGAAGTTGTGGCTCAAACATGTACATTGGCAATGAAATAAAGCCTTTTTGCCAATTTCATTTATATGCATGCGATGTATAAGTAAGCATTCCAGAAGGCAGCATTCCGCATGCACGTACGCAACTATGCATTAAATACGCTCACAAACATAAACATAAACAAAAACACAGAAACCACTCAAATAGGGAACAACTGACTGATGCGAGCAATGTTAGAGAAATGTACTTTTAGGGAAGTAGAGAAAGAGAGAGAATTAGAGAATGCTTTGGGTATCCAAAAATGAATTGGCATCTGTTGAGCCGTGTCAAAATGGCGAATAAGCAAAATTGCATTAGACTTGAGGCACATTTGGCAGACACAACAACAAAAATGTAATAAGCACAATTGTGGAGGCGACAGCAAATGATAATAATTCTGTTATATAACTTGTAATTTTTTTTTTTTTTTTTTCTTTTATTTTATGTATTATTTTGCAGGGTTTGTGCGTGGCAACATTGTTCTGCTTCTTCAACGGCGAGGTGATTGCCCAAGTGAAGCGCAAATGGCGGACGCTGTGCTTCAGCAATAGACCACGCACCAATTCCTATACAGCCACTCAGGTCTCGGTAAGATTCCATATGAGCTTCACATGCTTTCTGCCTTATATATTTATTAATAAAATTCGGTTTACGGCGCGTATCAGCTAATATATGCAATCCATAAAACTACTACTCACAATCACACACAAACACACACACACACACACTTACAGACACACACGTAATTGGCCTAAACATACATACAACCAAACTTTAACTAACTTTTTGGTTTGCACAAAACACAAAACAATTTGCAAAAAACTATCAAGAAAATGCGATGAAAATGCAGCGCACCGTTTTCCAACCTGCCAATCACCATGATAGCAAATTCTCAGTTCTTTTGATTGTAGTTCGTGCGGTGCGGTCCGCCAGTGCCAGGCGAGGAGAAGGTATGACTAAAGGATTTGTCCTCATCGGCCAAACGGCGCGCCTCCTCAGCGCCCCATCACCACAAGCAACAGCAGAAACAGCAGCGGCAAGAGCAACAGCTGCAATTGGAGCAGCAGCGGGCACGCAGCCAAAGCATGTCCTTGACAGCCCACACCACAACAGCAGCGGGCTCGTCTCGACTGCTCGATGGTTGGCGGCAAAAGCTGCATTTCCTGCGGCGCCCCAACTTGGAGCATGCACACCAGCGCCAGCCGCTCATGGGCGAAACTGGTGCGGCTAACTTGCAGCTGCAGTTGCCAGCCAATGTGCAAGCGGATGTAGTCCAAGCAAAGCTAATGACGACCATAGCAGAGGATGCCGCTGAAGCAGCATCAACAGCAGCAGCAGCAGCAGCAGTTGCAACAAATGGAACAGGCACAGGAACAGGCGCAGGTGTTGTCATTGTCAGCATGGATGCAGCTGCAAATGCTGAACCAAGTAACATAGCCGATGAGGCACTTTAAGCTGCCCCAAAAACACAAGCCGAGTCACAAAAACTTGTTAGAAAATCTCATAGTTTAAGCCAATTTTAAGTAGCTACCCGCCCAAAATAGATATTTCTGCAACTGTATACCAAACAAAATGAAAAGCACCCCACCTACCATAAAAAAGTTCCCCAGGCCGAAGAATGTTGAACTAAAAAATAGCTAATAATCCTATAAAGCTAAATCCTAAGCTAAATCTGCATTTTTTTTTTTTGCAGCATTATCTAAGCCATAAGATAAAATTATTGCCATGATCAGTTAAATTTAATTTAATTATTTATCGCATTTTGTAATTTAATATGATTATTTTAGATGCATCTTATTTATATTCAACAAAACAAAACAGTGCAATAAAAAATCAAAGTATTATATTAAATTCATTCTGACTTGGAATACAGAAGAGATATAAAAAAAAAAAAAAAACAAAACAAAAGTTGTAAAAAACGAATTGCAACTTGCATTTGGTTTAAATATTAATTTATAAATATTTAACTATTATATGGCTATTAAGAATTTATGTGGATATTAAATATCATTGTTGTCTATAAGTGTAGTGTGTCTCTGACTAATATATACATTAAATAAATATCGGCAAAATATCGCATATATATTTATATGTTTTAAGCTGAGCTTTTTGAAGTTTCAATTTAAGTGCTTTTCATTTTCGCCATTTTAGCTGATTGCTTCTTAATCTGTGTATAAAAAGTATATAAATAAATATATTTGAATTGTAAACAAAAGAAAATTGTCTGTTTTATTTTATTTGTATATTTTTAGATTTATTATCAACAGCAAACTGAAATTAAGGTGAATATTTGTTTAAGTATTAATTTTGAGTATAATTAGATACTAAGCGGATGCCAAAAGTTTGTTAATTAGCCAACATTTTCGCTTGAGTTGGCCAACATTTGCAAAAACAAATGCAGGAATTTCCAACCCTTCTCCCTCCCATTCCGCACCGTTTTGACCGACAGTTTATAAATGAAGTAAAACCCTTGAAGCACTCAACAGGCCAGGCCGGTGTACTAACTTGAATTGTACTTGGTAACAGGGTGATAAATTCCCGTTGTCTTTGTTCGCTGGCCCGCTAATTTGGTCGACAGCGCAATATAAACCACGAGTACAGCATCTGTGGAAGAGAGGGGCAATGTGGAGCGGGTAGAGCGGGTTGGTTGTCAACCATTTTGTTTTACATTTATGGAAACATATTTGCACAAAAGTTGACTTTTGTTTTGTCAAGTTGCGGTTGGCATTTGGCAGCCACACTTTCTGTGCATGATGTTGTGCCCGTAATGATGTTGCCAATTGAGTGGCAGGTTGCCATAGCTTGCCGCACGTTGCAGCTAAGTGCAACACGAGCGGCTGTCGCTCTCACACAACTTGGCACATTTTATACATGTAATCCAAATCTGTCAGTGGCATTTTATTGCGTGTACACTGCTAAAAAATATTAAATTTTTCACTCACTTTGTGGTTAGTTTTGTAGGAACTTAATGATTTTAGCACTTTTTAAGCTAACACAATTAGTGGCTATTAAAAATAGATTAAAATAAAATAGATTAAAATAGTTAAATGCATAGATTTTTTCTCTTCTACTATAAAAATCACAGCTTTAATTTTTGAAATTCATTGTTGTATTTTGCACTGTTTCAGATACTCAAATTTTTCAAATTGTTCGCAATTCTCATGAAGTTGTAGGTGTGGAACAGTGAATGTGCTGTTTAATTGCTTGTGTGGGTGTGTATGCGTGTGTGTGTGTGTGCGAACCTCTATTTGTGTTTGAGTGTGTGTAAGTTAAGTGCTTGACAAGTTTTAAGCACCTGCAGTCATAAAAAATGCATTTGCAGCCAGCACAATTTGCTTATTGTGCAACAACTCAAAAGCATCACTCACAAAGGATTAGGCACTTGAGCGAGCACTGATGGATGCCTGGACTGGACACCTTTTGGATTAACATGAGAGTAATTCAAATGGACAGCACAAATACTTATACGACTTCAACTCAACTCAATTCACATATTTTTTATACTCAAATTCAGATGAGAATACAAAGCTCTGCAATAAAACAGTAAAAGTATAAATAACTAAATAATTATTCTTAGAATAAAAAAATGAATTGTTGGTTTTTTTTTTACAATTTGTTAAATTATTTATTTATTAAATAGTACTTTTATAAATTCAATATGCAATAAATCGAAGAAAAAAAACATGAAAAATAGTTAAACAAAAATGTTGTGAAAGTTAACTAAAACTATAACTAAAAAAAAGTGAGAACATTGCAGTTTGGCCTTAGGAAACTGCAGAATACTCCGATATCAGGCATATGCCAGCTAAAAACAAGTGGCAAAGAAACTTCTTGATGGGCGTGGCCGACATCTTGACACACTTGAAGAAGCAAACAGACGGACGGACAGACAGTTTGATAGACACTGTATAAGGCCAATATAAATTCAGTATAAAGCGAATTAGTCCATGATTAGAAAAGCAGTGACTTTTAATTAAAAAACTTCATAAACGTGTTTGAAGACTACACACAGCATTTACATGTGTTTAAGCAAATTGCTCATACGCCCCGTGTGTGTGTGTGTGTGTGTGTGTGTGTTGGGGGAAGTCAAGAATAGTTTGTTTAGCTGACGTATTTGCATAATGAACTCAATTAAAAGTTGGCTGACTGCCAAGTGCAAAGCAGCTGCGATACCTATAACTAATGACCAAATAGAAAAGAAACCGAATTCGATCGAATGGAGATGGACGGATTAGGGCGTCTTATCCTGACGCAACAGCTCCTGTTTGGCCAGTAGCTGAATGCGCTGCCCGACTATTCCCAGCGGTTTGCGCTGAACCAGATGACAAGTTGATTGCCTGTTGGAAGAGCAAAAAAAAAAACAAGAAAACAAAAATATTAACCAATTGACTACACTCAGAAAAATAAATGTTCTGGTTTTGTTATTAAAATTTTGGTAAACATAAGTAAATTAACAAAAATATGAAAAAAAAAAAAGTCTTTATGATGATTTTCAAAAATGAGAGCAGACGGATCTGATCAGGAATATATATTCTCTATGGGATAAAAAAAACAGCTCCATCAATCAAAAACGCACAACAAAATTAAAAAATTCTATGAGAGGAATATGAATTAAATAAGCTAAATTAAACTACTTGGTCATATTTTGTGCTCAGTGTGCGACTCACTTGTAAATGATTTTCTCACGATCCGCCCAGGGCCAGCTGCGCTCCAGGTTATCCAGCTTGAAGAGCAGCTGCAAAATGTGACAATGTCAGATTATTTTCATGTCCCTAATGAGACGTCGCCCGCATTGATTGCCATTACCTTTTGAGACTCCGTGGCAGACGCAGCAGCAGCAGCAGCTGATGTTGCTGCCTCGAGCGTTGCTAGGCGCACCTTTGAAGTGTCATCGGCATTGTGTGATGGCGCCTCCAACTGCGTCTCCGGGTTAAGCGTCAAATCACAAACGCCCTCCTCATCACTTATGCGCAGCCGGGGCACATTTCGCAGATTCCACGTGTAGGATGTGCTCAAGAAATCGCTGTCATTCTCATCCTCATTGCCATGCTCAGTCTCATCAATTTCATCATCGCTGAAACTGTTTTGCTCGGCTGCCAATGCAGGCAGTTTTATATAGTAAACTGAGTGATGAGTAGACAACTCATCCTCGTCCTGTTCATCCTCATCATCGTCCTTGCCATTGTCATCACTCAGCTTAATTGTCCCGTAATTGATTTCTGACGCATAATCGGATTCTGGCGTAAAATCCTTAAGTTGCTTTGATTCACACTCAAGCAGCGACTTCTCATCATCATCATCATCATCCTTCACTTGCACCAGATCATCCTCCTCCTGCTCTGAATCAATCTCATCTGCGCTATCCACCTGATCCATTAGCTCAAAGTCAAGCGCATCCTCATCGTAGGAGCACTTGCGCTGCACGTACAACAGCTCCTCGGATCCAAAGGATTGCGAGACGGTCGCCAGTGTTGAGGACAATATCTTTGGTATCTCAGCAATGGCAGACAGCTTTCGCTGCATCTCCATTAGCCGCATCTCAATCGAGCTGGGTAGCACCCGGCCTGAACGAAGATAGTCTGATTTGTGATTTATGATTTATATAATTTAATGGCTTAAATTTTATTTTGTAAAAGGCACAGAGAAAAACGACACACATAAATTAAAAAGTGGCAAAACAATTGCTTAAGATTTATGTACATGGATTATGGGCACAAAAGATGCAAGTATTAATGGGTTAAAGTTGCAATTTGGTTAAAGTTGGAGTTGGTTGAGGAGTTGTTGGGATGCCCTCGCCATCATTTCGAGGTTCTCGATGCAGTGGGCAGTGCCATCAGCATGTTCTCAATGGTGCTGCTGCGCAGCTCCTGATTATCTCCGACCTCCGCAAAGAAACGCTTAATATTCCGTATAATGCGATGATGTGGCAGCTCCTGCATTTTGTTTATTGGTTTTTGCGGACGGATCGTCGGATGAGAGATAGAGAGAACAGAGGTAAAAAATCAATTTTTTTTTGAGTGAGATTTGCTAGTTTTGGTAATATGGCTTCTGGGCATTCACCTGCTCCTCATCGTCGGAGGACTCGTCCTCGCTCAATTCAATGATCACCTCGTTGCCCTCCTCATCGAGTTGGGTTTTGGTTTTCTTTTTCTTTGGCTTGGGCGGCTCGGGCGGCTCATGCCACATGATGGGATGCCAACAACGCGAGCCAAGCAATGGGGTTGGGGTGAAGTCTACAAAATAGATACAACCAAAAAAATATTGGTTTTTCTTTTCTTTTTTCTGTATTTTCTTTTTTTTTTTTGTGAGTTAACACAAGATGCAACAACAGACAGTTTTTTTGATTAGAGGGCTTGCAACATATACGACATGCTCTGATAATAATAACACATCTCAAAAATCTCACCCTTTGGCGGCGGCATTGGTTTTGGTACCCGCATCACAATCGATTTCTCCTCGCCGGCCTCGTACATGCCCAAGGGATCATCCTCCTCCATGCTGCAAGCATTACATAATTATAATATGTGTGTGTGTGTGTGTGTGTGTGCGTGTGTGGCACATGTGTATATATTTTAGTAACTGGGACAACCTACTTGCGCATGAGAAAGTGCACCTTCTTCGGTGTGGCGTTGATGCGATCGTGTGCCTCGGCCAGTGTCACCTGCGTTGCGTCCTCCTCGTTGATTTCGAGTATTATATCGCCCAGACGTATGCCCGATTTGTCAGCTAGACCATTGGGTGTTACCTGCACATGGAACAGGCGACAATTATTACTTTCCCACATTTTTCATTCATTAATATATATATATATTCTAGGTGGATATATATATCCAATAAACTTTTGCTTTCACCTACCGAACGAGGCAACAGTCAGCGCACAATTGAATGTAAATTTTGCATAGTTCGAGTTTAGGTCGAGCAAATACTTTTGCTACTTATGTCTATTTCATATATGACAGACAGATACAAATGGATAAATATATATATATATATATTTGTACTCATATATAAGTTTGCTCCGAAAACACAATGAGATACTTGTTGCTTGTGTTTTTTTGAAACAGTCTGCTCTTAAGTTGATCCCCACATCAAAACTGTACAGATTATATGTCTACATTTAATATGCTCTATAAAATCTAAATTATAGACAGAAATTCTTCAGAATATTTATGGTTAATTAAAATGCATACATAAATATTATATTCTTGTTTTTCGTTTAATAAACAAGTTAATTGTTTACGAAATTAAATAAGTCTTTCAAAATCTTTTAATGTGATCTAAAATTTAATGAGAACAACAATTTCATAAAAAAAAAATAACTTAAGTCAATTTAAGCTATGGCTAAAATCATTTTAATAAAATTAAGTGAAATGAAAATACAAATTTAAATTAAGAAGAACTAATTAAAATAAATGAATGTATAATGAATCTCTTAACAAATATTTCTTAAAAAGCTTATAGTGTTTTTTAAAGTTAATAACGACACAACTCTTCTTGTAAAATACAAATAAAATCAAAATTGTAGGTATAAAAATTTTTTAACAATACACATATTTAAAATGAATATTTTAATAATAAATTTAAGTTTTATGAGCATATAAAAAAGGAAGCAAAAGTTTCAAGCATAAACTTAATTTAACGTATAAAATTCTATGTAAAACTGTTTAGTAAATGAATAAAAAAAACTGCAGCATTTTTGGTAAAATCCATCAAAAGCAGTCAACAAACTGTTTAAAATTTTAAGGGACTTTGCTTAAGTTTCGATTTGTGTGCTCAAAGGCAAAGTAAAAATTTATAGTTTTCTTGCTTGGCAAACCAAATAGACAGCTGAGAAAACGCAAAAGAATTAGGCAGAAACAATGTTAACCCAAATATTGTGCATTGCCGCAGCTGAAGAGTAAAAGCAATTGAAGCAAGAACGCAGCGTTGCCGCGCCGCAAACACCCCGCCCCCCCGCACACGCTCTTTATCTGTGTGTGCCACAGAATAATTGTTGCGCATTCGCCGCATCGAACGAGCGTCAGCAAAGTGAAATATTTATTTTGCTGTTTGCAATGATTTCGTCATAGTTGAGGAGCTTGTAAATATAAAATTGATGTTGTTTTGCGTTTGGAGCCGGAAAGCCAGCGAGAAAATAGCACAATGACGGCATGGAAAATTGCAGCTGTCGATTGGAAATTGTGAAGTTGTTCAACGCCAAGTTGATTATGAATAACAATATGTTTGCGTTCCCAAAAGGGAAACTACGCACTGTGCATAGTTAATCGGGCGTATCAATCCCAATCCCAATCCCAACCACAATCACACCCTCCGCTTACCTGAAACACGGTTAAGGGCATGTGAAACTCAGCGCCGCCGGTTATCAGAAAACCCCATTTGGTATCATCCTTGGAGTCATAGGCATCCGATTCCACATCGAAGGCGGGGAAACCGTCCGTATCGCCAATGCCGCAAGACACCTTAATAATGGGTGCCTTCTTCTTTGTCTCTGGCATGGAGTACAGCAGTCCCAGTGGCTCAGGCATCGTTATATTCTTGTTCCTATTGTTGTTGCACCCTTTGTTTGTTTATGTTTCTTTTGCTCGCGTTTTTGCCGCTGCTCTTTTTGCGTAGCTGCTCGTTTTATTTATAATTCTTTGCAATCGCTCTGTTTTCTTCTCCCTCTCTCTCTCTCTCTCGCTCTCTCTCTCTATCTCTCTTTTTCACTCTATTTGTATTTTTATACACTTTGGTTGCAATAGTTTTTTTTTTGCTTTTGGCTTTTATTTTTGTTGGCGCCTGTCAAAATTCAGCTGCCAAAAAGATAACTCGTGCCAAATATATCAAATATAAATTCTTATTTGTTTTGCCGGCTTTTTGTTTTGCTGTGAAACGCGTTTGTCGTTAATGCAACTGTTTTACTGCATCTCTTATATAATCAGCTTTCACGCATTGCACAATGCACTCAACCAATTGAAAATTAAAAAATATTCTTTTTAGTTGTTCTTTTTAGATTAAAGAGCTTAAGCAAGTTGTGCAGCCCCAAGGCAAAATTTATTTAATTATCAAGTGCAAGTTAAGTGGAAATATGCATAATATGTATATATATATAAATTTTTAAATCTTTTTTTCTTAGCTTCACGCTTTTCCACAAATTTCTTTGGCTTCCACGCGATTGCACACGACTCGGGCAACTAAAACTAAAAGGCAAAGCGATGAAATAATTTCGAGAAGTTTGCCTTTGTGGTGCATTCGCTTTTTTATAGTTGCCACGCGGCAACGAATTCCCATCTTAACATACCACAACTCAAATGGGGAATATTGGTTTTATGTAGCTTAATTAAAGCTAAAAGCTACATTATTGGGTACTTTATTTTGGTCTCAAATCTATGTCTTACTTAATTACAGAGAATATTTAATACCTGCTTGTAATTAATTACAAATATTTAGCTGATTTATAAAATATTGGTAATTGGCTTATATAGATGCTGAGAAATAATAATAAAATATTGAATCAGTTTATAACATATTATGAAATTGACAAATCAGCATCTGCTGTACACTCTAAAAACCCTTCAGTTAACTTAGTATCTTTTTTTTAAGACATATAATTCTGTATGAAATGCAGCTAAATGGAATATATAAAGACAAACCATTTAGTTATCGGGTATATTGCAGTCGTTGCTTCCTTTCATTGCATTCTTCACAGCTTTTTTTTTAGGGCCATGAAAAGTATTTGTATTTTAAAATGTAGCCGCTCTTTTCATTCCTTTGTTTTTTTTTTTTTAACTGACAACGCATTCCGCGATTCTGGATGTTTTTGTAAATGCTTGATTTCATTAATATTATGTACATGTTATAAAAACAAATCGATAACAAACTAAATTTATGAAAGCATAAAAATTCGAATATTGTGAATGTGTGCTGATAAGATTACATGGGATTAGAAAGTAAGAAATAAAAATAAAAGCTGACCACAGCAAGATTTAACATTGTTAAAGGATTACGAAATTATTTAAAATTAGATGAAGCTATCCAAACGAAGCTGATATATTTTTATGTAGTATTTATTCTACTGCTTTATCAACGGCAACAACAATCTATTTGAGGATTTTGGATTAGAGATTCCCCAAAGATGCACATACACAAAAATGCAGTAATTGCTCTAAAATCGTGCGAAAAAACACACAGCAGACAAACCTGAAAACCAAAACTGAATAAGCAGATTTTATTGCCACAACAATATATATATATATATATACAAGACTTTGAAATGTGTAAACAAACATATCAAAAGTGATGAAATCGTTAATACAGCAGAAAAGGTTGACAAATGTGAAAAGTTGAGAATTCTTGTTTTTGTTTGCAAATCTCAATGTTTATTCTTGAGTGTTTATTCAACTAACAATAATATTGAAAATGTTTACAAACAGTTGGCCTTTTAAGGTTCTTGTGGAACCAATCAGGTGTGACCTGTTTTTGAGGAATAAATTTGACTTTGCAGTTAAAATCAGGGATGCAAGGCTTACGACCCCCGCCCAAACTCCGAGCTGGCTATGATGACCACGATGTGACCAATGTAATGAACGTGAAGAGGTCTTCCACGGTGACAAGTTCGTTTGGGATAGGTCACTGTACTCTCGATAGTTGGGTCACAACCACGAGCCACTTAACTATACCCACACCGTGGAGTACGATAAGGTCGAGAAGTTTGTCATTCGAGCATTCATTGGACGCAATTGAACGGATGTAATGCAGAAACCCGTATGAACTTCGTGAAAATGGATGAGTTCTACCACAAACTAAGGTCTATGGCCATCTATAGCTTCCCTCTGGACATGAGTGAGGTCCACTTCATTTTTCCCCATTGCCTAATAATGCTACTTAGTCTGGAAGAAGGTAATGTCAATGCTGATGTTCTCCATTATCGTTCCATAAAGTGCACCCACCACCCACCGATATTGGTTCCGGCGCTCGATTCATCGATAACGATCTGTAGGAATTCATCGTGCCCAAGATGTACTTCAAGGATGTATCCATTTATTATATTATATACCCAATGGAGTCCGTCTTCAATCATGAGCGACGTATCAATCAAACTTTCAAATATCGAACTCTGTACGAATACTTTGAATATGTCGCTAAAGTTTTGTTTGGCAGTTGAGCAAAAAGTGGGAAAAACATTCTAAAAACAAAAGCAATTACAACAATTTGGAAACTACTCACCCTTTTATAGCTTTCGGAGTGGTTAATATCATACAAAGTGATCTGTTCTATTTTTGACCCACCCATTTCAATCAGTCAGTTTTTTGTTGATTTGACTCCTCCGTGCTTAGTTGTCCTAGGTAGATACCAAAAGTCGGTTAATTAGCCAACTTTTGCAATTAAACAAACAACTTATGACCAACAATGGACGCTTCACTATATTCCAACACCTTCCCAACGCACAGCACTCAACTGGCCGGGGAACTAGGTTGAATTGCACTTGAATAAGTCAGATAAATTTTGCTGGCTATGCCTTGTCTTGGTGGCTCATTAATTTGGTCGACAACTCAACCACAATAAACCACAATTACAGCACCGGTAGAAGAGGGGGGGATGGATGCAGTGCGTTTGTTGTCAACATTGTGTTCTACATTTATTGAAATTTATTTGTACAAAAGTTGACTTTTGTTGTGTCACGTTGCTGTTGGCATTTGCAGCCACACTTTGTGTGCTTGATGTTGTGCCCGTAATGATGTTGCCACTGAAGTGGCAAGTTGCCATGGTTGCCGCATTTTTACAGCTAAGTGCAACACGAGCTTTCCATGTTTTATGTATGTAAACAATGCGTTAAGAGCCATTTTATTTATTGTTGCTCGAACCGAGTTTGCATTTGTTAAAAGAAAAGGCATGAAATCTGCAGATTCCTTTAAACTTAGTTTTGCTAGAAGTTTGTGATTTAAGAATGGAGTTTTTAGCTTTAGTTTCCTTCAAAACGAGTTACTCAAAAATTAAAGTATTTTTTTAAATTTAGCTTTAATATAGATTTGTGTGTGCGAATGTGTAAGTTAAGTGTTTGACAAGTTTTAAGCACCTGCAGATATATAAAAAAAAAAATGCATTTCCAGCTAGCACAATTTACGTTTTGTGCAAAAACTCAAAAACAGGACACACAAAGGACTCAGCACTCGAGCGAACACTGAAGGCAGCCTGGACTGGACACCTTTTGGACCAATTTGAGAGTAATTCAAACACTTCTACGACAGCAACTAAAACTACTTAAACAGATGCTCAACACACACACACACACACACACACCAAGCTTATTTAACTTAGCTTATAAACAAATATACACATCTAAAAATAACATATAACATATTTTTTATATATGAAACGAAATACATTCAAGAATTGAAAAACAAAGATTTTCTTATCAAGGTTTTGGCAAAAAAATGGGAATTACCCATTTTTATGCATATTTTTATATAAATTGTTGGTTTCTCCGAAATTATTTCAATTTCAAGTGAACCTTGAAATATTGTGAAAGATAACGAATTAATAAGTGTGGATTATAATTGACAAATTTAATAATGTTTAATTGCGCATATACTTTAAGCATGTCAAGATTATGAAGTATTAACCTAATTTCAATATAAAAAATAATAAAAATTTGGCTGCCCGCCAAGTGCAAACAGCGATATTTAATACTAATAAGGAAAGGGAAAAGAACGGATCGATTAAGTGATTTCTGGCGTAGTTGCCCCAAAATTTTGGCCCATTGATGATTTACAAAAATGAGGGCAAACAGACAGACGTATTATACATACATATATTAGTCGATTCGGGTAGTAATGTTTGCCAAGAATATGAATACTTCATACAAAAAACATATCCTCACAGAATTGACGACATAATTTTAAAACAATTTACAACTTCAAGCCAATCCCAGCTGAATTTAAATTTTGGCTCATATATTTTTCTGAGGGTGCCACTCAGTTGCAAATGATTTTCTCATGATCTGCCCAAGGCTTCCCAAAGGGTCTCATTCCATTGAGGTACAGCCTCAAGGAAGCGAAAAACACTTGGCAGGCAGAGATGTGAGCCAACCAGGAGCTGGCTAATAAAAAGAAGTTGTCAATTTTGAAGAATTGTAAGTTTAAGATTTTATTTGGTTATTTTACAATTACGGGTTTTGCTTATATTTAGTGTTTTGCTGCTGTATGTATGGCTGCTCCTTCACATGCTGTTCTTAATTCTCATCTGATGAATTACTATCCTTCTATGGGGGAGGCGCTTCGCGCCTATGTCTATCGTATCGTCTGGATAAAAGTCATCCGACTCGGATGTGTTGTTGCCACGAAGCAAGACCTCGTGTTGCTTATTGACAGGCAGGCACAATGCCGCATTGAGCACTAGCCCCGCCATAGCCAAAATGAATATGAATAAATGCATTTTGATAAGTAGCTCCGGCAAAATGTTCCAATCTCAATCCTCGATTCTAAATTTGGTTATATGCTGTCCACTTTGTAGCTCACGCTGCGACTTGTATTCCTCGACTGACTGGCAGTGATCTCTAATGTTTCTTATAAACATAACCACACTTTGTAGAATTTTGGTTCGTCATTTGATAATACACATCTGACACTGGCTTCCAGTTCAATTGGGGTATCTCAGATTCACAATTGAGCTGCGATCGATGAAAATAAACAACGAGCGAAATCGTTTTCGGAATACTTTGATAACAAGCAATTTATGAGAGTGCCACGACTAGCCTTAAATTATTTATGAATTCTTTAAATTTAATAAACAAAACAAATCCCATAAAAAATATGCCAGTTTTATTGTATTATCAATTCGCAATTATTGTTATTATTACTCACCTCAGAGCCAACTTTAATAGACAGACAAAAATATGAAAGACAATACACAAACTGAACACACTTCATCTACCTGTATTATCAGAGTATAATAAAAGATAATACATAATAATAATTTCCAGCCAGAGAGTTATGAGTTATGAGAGTTATATCAAAATAAAACACATATTTAATTTAGATTATATAATTTAATTTTTACTAGTTACTAATGTAAAATAAATTTTAAAAATAATAGTTTGTTTATATATATATATAATAATTAGAAATAATTCGTATATATACATATAATTAAAGTGTTTTACATAAATAAAAATTTAAATATTATTAATAATATGACATTGTGCAATCATGCCTCAAAGAGTATTTGTGCGTCGCCTGTGGCAAGTTAGTTGTTTATTGCTATTCATTTTTGGGAATGCTGGCCTCAGTCTGCTTTTCTATGGAATTGATAAGTCAGATCAGCGGAGATCAAATGGGCTAAGCTGAACATGCAATTTGCGAATAAAAAGCAACTGAAAATACGTGATATAATTGAATTATAAAATATATATAGATATGCATTGAATCGAATTCAAGGATAGTTTAAGTGCCAGGCAAGGCTTTAGTTAGGCGAAGACGACACAAATGCCGCCTAATCCAGATGGCGATAGAAAAATAACCAAAAAGAAGAAAAAGCCCAAAAGGGATATTCGTAATGCTAAGCAGCAACGTGAGTGGCATGTTTAACAAAGTGGCATGAACCAAAATCAACCAACTAACGCAACTGCCAAAGTATCTCTTAGATTTCAAGTATCTTAGCGGCATTTTATCGAAATTTCCGTTTGCTTGTTATGCGCATCTCGAATATCCCTTGGCATTTAGCTGAAAATAATATATATTTTAAGCCTTTACGGTCTGCATAAAATTAAACAATTTCGAATACAAGCCATAACTGTAAAGGCAAAAGGTGTTTGCTGGCCAAAATTAAATGCAAATATTTAACAGTCTCAGCAGCTTTAAAAGTGAAAAGCCTTTGAGCCTTGGAGCTTATTCAAAAATAAATGAACTCATAGCCAGCCTGATTGAATTTGATTCCCAGATGAATGTCCTGGCTCCATGGCTCACTGCGTATTCATATTCCACTGCATAAGTTAAAAACATCAAAAAGCCAAGTGACAAAACGAATTGAAGCGAAACGCAGCGAATAAAATTTTATGAATCGAAATTCAAGTGAGTTGAAATGATGACTTACTGCATAATTTAAGTGAGTTTACAATTTTCAGCCACGCTGCTTATACCCTGGAAATCTACAAAATATCCAGCTTGCGGGTATACGTGCTATTTCTACAGTAATTTCTTATATATGTCTACATATATATATATATATATATACATTTTACCATAAGACTCAATTAAATTGTAGCATTCCAAAAAAATATTTAATAAAAACACAGATTCAGCTTACTCCAAAAGGGATAGGAATTTTTTTTTAAAACTTGTGTCAAACATGTTAACATGAAATTGTTTACGGTGCATTGATACCTTTGCCTTTAAAATTGAACAAATAAACATTTCTTAAAGCCCAAAAAACACTTTACTTTCTTTTTTGCTTTAAATTTTAACAACGAAAATAAAAACAAAAGTCTGGAAACTGTTCAAAAATATTGCAATTCATATTTTTTATGCAAATTGCGAATTTTTCGAGTGGTGACTGCAGCATTTTATGTAAATCAACTGCCACCTGCTGCCCTCAAAAATTGTTTGCCTCCTTAAAATTGATTTATTTCTTTCGTATTCCTTTGTGTTGTTTTATTTTGTCATATTTATTATAAATTTAACAATGTCATAATTTTGGCAAGCCATCAATCAACTTTGAACCACCAAATATTTGCTTAGCCGTCAAATATTAAAATAGCCAATATTTCTTGCAAATTATTTTCTTATTTTTACAATTTTACAATTACGGGTTTTGCTTATATTTAGTGTTTTGCTGCTTTATGGCTGCTCCTTCACATGCTGTTCTTAGTTCTCATCTGGTGAATTAATATCTTTGCTTTTTATTTGTCTGCCCGCTTTTACTTTATACTTTTCCTGGGGTGGTGGGGGGGTCATCGCTAAATATCGAAGGGTCTGGATAAAAGTCGTCCGACTTTAGGATTGCACCGAATGAGCGATCCTCGTGTTGCTTATGAACAGGCAGGGCCAATGCTGCATTGAGCACTAGCGCCGCGATTGCCAACATAAATATGAATAAATGCATTTTGATAAGTAGCTCCGGCAAACTGTTCCAATCTCAATCCTCGATTCTAAATTTGGTTATATGCTGCCCACTTTGTAGCTCACGCTGTGACTTGTATTCATCGACTGAATGGCAGTGATCTCTGATGTTTCTTATAAACACTACCACACTTTGTAGACTTTTGATTAGCCATTTGATAATACACATCTGACACTGGCTTCCAGTTCAATTGGGGTATCTCAGATTCACAATTGAGCTGCGATCGGCGAAAATAAACAACAAGCGAAATCGTTTTCGTAACCGACTGCGGAATACTTTTTATGAATTCTTTAAATTTAATAAAAAAAAACAAATCCCATAAAAATCAACTTTGAACCAGCAAATATTTGCTTTCGCGTCAAATATTAAAATAGCCAACAACAAAAAAACACACCACTGTAGAAAATTAGTTTCCCACGTTCCGAATTAATATTCAGCCTCAAAATATGCAATGATTTTTTTACAAATTAATTTCTAATTTCCATGTTTGTATGTTACAAAAATTTGAGAATTTTAACCGTGGTTGGTGAAAAGTTTACACATTAATTTCCGAAAGGTATTTCTTGTTGAGGTTTTGGAAAATAATTGAATGCTTTGAATATAAGCAGCTATTAAGCCAACATTAAAACATATATTATCATTTTTTAACATAAAAATAATTGTACTCAGTTTACTTTAGATTTAAATGTTTGTCAAAACCAAATCATGACGTAACTCTAAACAAAACAACGCACACATCACATAAACAAACAAAACATTAACAACTATTCTTATAATTAAATCACACTTACCTAAACTTATATATATATATATATATATAAATATATATATATCTATATATACATATATTAATGGACTCCCAATCAGGACAACCATCAAATGTAAGTGGAGCCAGCTTTAATATGAGCGCTGTAAATTCTGAGCATGTGCCTGATGCAGAGGCAGATGAGTTTCAAGAACTGGACCCTTTAGATGAATCCGTTGGTATCCGAGAGGCATCAACTGTAACAGCTGTTGACCAAAATGATCGCCTCAGTGTTCGGTCGAGTAGACCACAAACGGATGAGGAGAAAAAGGCCGTGAAAAAAGCGCGTTTGAAACAAATGCGAAATCAACGTTTCACCATTAATAACTCTATTGAGCCAGCAAAAGCTGAGATCATTCAGAAAAAGGATCAAAAGAGTGGGGATGAGGAGCACACTGAAAGTATTTCCTCCACTGGTAGATCAAGAAAAGTGGAAGAATCGGAGCTTGAAACATCAATGCACGGCATGGTCGCCGATGATATGGAAAGCAATGAAATATATTTCACCGATGAAGATGAGTTTGATGATGATGATGAGGATGAGAACATCGATAAAAGAGGACCCCCAAAAAATGATACAATCGGGGCAAAAGCGAATTTTCTTATGAATTTCGAATTGCCATCATTATCTGACATTTCCGAAGAGCAGGAAATTGTTGAAGAGGAACAAACGGCAGATGCTTTCATATCCGATTCAAGTGAGGATAAAGGGGAATTTGTTGATACCGCAGCGAAGGAGAGCAGTTCAGGTTCTTTGCATGATTCGAAACCGGATGAATCTGCTCCTGCTGCTGGTTCTCTTCCTGAACTTCATTCGGAAAGCGATGAGGAAAGTGGAAGTGAATACGATGACAGTTTAGATTTTAGCGATAGTTCATTGGACATTAAGGCACCAGTCACAGATGAGGCAGAAGCAATAAATCTATTTGTAAAGTTCCAAGAGACTGTCAAAGATTTGGAAAGCACTGAAAAGTCGGTTGATCTGATTGAGACCAGCAAATGGAAACGAGAAGCACTTCAGATAGCAATTGATTTTCTTAATGAACTCTTCAACAATGTGGTCAACAAAGTGGAGAATGTGAACGAAAAAGACGAATTGCGGAATAGTTTTGATAAGCTGAAGATTAGGGACAAATTGGTAGAACTAAGGGATAAGTTTAACTATGAGAAAGAACTGAGCGTATATCTAAATTTAAGAATGACCGAATATTATAAGCGTATGAAAAACTTTCGAGTTTTCTCAACTCTGACCGCAGATGTCGATGCGAAAGAAAATCAGAGATATTTGAATGCCCTCGTCCAATTGGATTATGTTAAATCTGTTGCAGCCGAGACAAAAAAGAAGAACGCCATCCTCATGTCCAGTGTGCTAATGGATCTAACACATGTTCAAAACATCGTCATGTATACCGAAGAACATTTCGAAGAGCTTGTGATGAAAACTCTGGGTACAAACAAATCGGATATACTCAAACGTATCATTGAACGCGAACTGCGACAGATGAACCAGAAACGCAATGAAATCAGTGATGATCGACTCTATTTGATGTCCAGAAAACACACACTGGGACGCATCACAGATGTAAGCATCAAATTCACTAAAATTAAGGATTCATTTATAGTTTATTCGATTAAAATGATGTGCACAAAAGTATACCAATTAATTGTTTAATATTTATCTTTGCAGAAAATCACAAAGCTGGAACAAATTAATGAGGACCTTTGCATGGATGACTTTATTCATATACAAAATCAAGTAGTTGCATTGGACAAAAAGATTGAAGGTAAATATCCTTGTATACCTTAAGTCTCAATTATAGTCGAAACTTCTGTTCCGCTCAGAGCGTAATAATGATTTGAAGAGGCAACGCATGAAATATCACATGGAGCTTCATCTAACGCAGCACAATCGAGAGAAGGCGCTGGCACTGAACAGCAAATTGGAAGTGGCCAAAATGAAACTGGAGGTAATGCAGAAAAAACAGAATCAACTTCGAGAAAGTCTCTATAAAGCCAAATTGGAGCACAGCAATATACGGAAGATGCATTCTGATCTCAGCTTCCAGGGTGGCCTCTTGTCGATGCCAGCTTTAATGCTTGACTATGATGCGACTGTGGAGAGGGTGAAAGGAAAGGGGGCCAAGGTAAAGGAGCTCAAGGAAACCTTTAAACATATCACACAACGCATTACGGAACTTGAATCACGCATTACATAAAAATACTTACCAAATAAACAATTTCCCTAATTAAAAAGGTCCCATCTAAAACTAATAATATTTTGCTCTTAAATTTGAACATTCATTGACATCAATTCTTCTGTTTAAATGACAAAACAAAAAATTGAAATCATAATAGAAAATAAAATTTATATTTCCTAATTAACAAGCAGCGATCTAAACATATTCATTTTGAATAGTCACCATGAAAATGACAGAAAATCTTTTAATGAGCAAACATTATAAATATAAAAACACATTTTGAGTGTCAAGTTTTATGGTTTATGTTTGTTTTGGTTAATGTTGTGGGATTTCTTATTTAAATTGAAAATATTGAATTTCTAAGCAAAAATAAGTTGTTCAAATATATAAATAAATTAAATACATATTTCTTAATAATTAAATTACTATATTCTCAGCTAAGGCATAATTATTAATAATATGTAAAACAGCTTTCAGCCATTTCTTTAAGGCGAATGCATTTTCATTTAAAGTGTATTATAATTTTTATTTTAATTATTCTTTTATATATATTTTTTTTGTATTTTGTGGAAATTACGATAAATATCGCATATATATATATATAGAATAAAGTCGTGGCAGCAATTAGCAAAAACTAATGAAGTACATTTTTCATTTGTGCACAACAATGTGCTGCAAGAAAAAATTCGAAATAAATGGAATAATCAAGAAAATGAATTGCCAGCTGCATACGAATTAAATGGGGGCGTAAAATTCTCGACATCATGTCGGGCCTTTCGAGGCATGTTTTCAATGTCGTATCACACCTGCATACCTATTCTAATATAGACAAATTTAACGGTATGCATTGCCAAAAGAATAATAATTAAATATATAAAAAAAAAAATGTGTGTTTGTTTTCCTTAATTCCATATAATAACTAACAGATTTATTCGTTTATATATATATATATATATATTGAAAGTAGCTATCTGCAATGACCTCAGCACGCTTTAGTGGAATTTTTTCGCACACAATTCACACATGTTCACGTATATATATATATATATATATTTATATATATATATAAATTACTTATAGACGTGGCCATAATTAGATCATACGTATACTATAGATATAGTTTTATAAATCAAGCACGCAAATAGATAAACAAATGAATAAATAAAAAAAATACACCCACACAAAGGCAACAAAGCAACTTTTGTCAGCTGAAGGTTAAAAGAAAATGTGACTAGAAATGTGCTCCTGGAAATGAATTCAATTTCCACTTGGTAAAAAAGTCTCACAATTTCTCTAAATTATCATCATCTCTTTATTTGTATAAATAAACTTAGGCGTATACTTAATTTAAGGCACATCGACGTGTCCTTTGTGTTGTGTGCATTTGCATTTGTGTGAGTGTGTTTTTTTTTTTTTTTTGAATTTGTTGTGAGTGTTTTGTATGAGGAATATTTTTGTGGTTTAATGTTGTTTTGTAAACTTAACAATTAATCATTTTAAAACATATTAGAAAGACAGACAGAATATTGCAATAATTTGAGCGCTGCATTTACTTGCCAAGCAAGATCTTGCGGCCAGCGCCAATGTTCTGGCCAGCCTGGGTGGCACCCTTGTTGGAACCGGCCTGCAGGCCGACGATGGTCTGGCCAGCCTTCAGCTGCTCCTCGCTGAAGTCACGCTTGCACTCATCGGCGGGCTTGGGGCCCAGGAAGGGGCCGGTGAAATCAGCGTGTTTGTAGGTCTGCAAAAAACCAATCAGTCAATCACTCAATCACTTAGTCTGTCAATCACTACTTACAGCGCGACCCAGAGCAAAGATGGTGTTGGTCACATTGGCAATATCCTTCTTCTCATACAGATCAACAGTCTGGAAGACATCAATATCGGGCACACCGTATGCCTTCAACGCCTTCTGGAAGTTGTTGAGGTTCTCCATGAACTTGAACTGTCCACCGGACGAGTTGATCTTGGCCACAGAGTCGGGCGACAGTTTGTTAATCAAATTGCAGAGAACCTGTCCGTCCTTGAGCACATCCTCATAAGCCTGACCAGCGGGGAATTTCTCACCAATAATAGCCTCAATCCATTCCTGGGCCTCCTTGTCCATCTCGGGATTGCGTTTGCCGGCAATCTATAGCCAAAAAAAAAAACTATTATTATCATTTCACATACTTTTTGCACTTTTCAATTGACATTTTTTTTTTTTTGCATTATAATTATTATTTTTTCGTTTTATTTCAATCTTTTTTTTCGTATCACTTTTATTCACCTTGGCACGAACAGCACGTTCTAGAGACATGTTTGTAGTTTGTTTTGAGGGGGGAGAGTAGTCCGTTTGAAAGATCTTCACCAAAGCTAATGCAAGCCTTCACTGATGGCTGGCCACAGGGCGTATGCGGCTTTTAAAGCGCGAGAGCAAGAGACGATCGCACACACGCTCACCACTGCGAAAAATATACATACTCACACACACACACACACATATACCGAATTTTCAAGAATTTTCCAAAAATATATCCGAATTCGGAGTCGTCTCTGTGTGAACGCTGTGCTGGGAGATTTGTGGCCAAGACGTGGGCGTCGCCTGCAACAGTCTGTCAGGTAAACATGTGTGTGTGTGTGAGTGAGTGAGTGTGTGTGTGTGTGAGTCTGAGCAGCAATTTATTTCTCACTATTCCGACTTTGAACGTCGCCATCTCGGATGAGTCGAGTGTTTTAATTTTAGAACAGACCATCCAAAAACAAACTTAGCAATACCAATTTCAATAATTTTTCACGCATATTGTGAAAATAGACGTGCGCCCCTAAGTAAATTTTTTGTATAAACTTTTCAGATTTATTCTTGTTCTTCCTCAAGTTATTTGTTATTCTTACACATTTGCTGCTCATCAGAAAAAATTCCACTTTTCGTACATTTGGACAGCTGTTTCACTGCATAGTTTGTTAGCTTTTATTTGTTGCTCGTAATTTCCAATTGCAATTCGAAATGCATTGAATCATTCTTATAATTAACATTCCGAATACTTTTCAATGAGTGTTAAATAAATTTTGTGTGAAAATGTGTTCAAAACTTACAAAATATTATATACAAAATTCAAAGATTTTTGCTGCATTGTTCGTTGAGTGATTTAAGTGAAAGTTAAATTTGTATATATAAATTAATAATATTCTTTTGTGTGCTCCAATTTCCGGAATAATTTGGAGCTTTCCTAAATGGGAGCAAGCCTTATTGTCTCAGTTAAACACGACTCAAAGCAAAGATCGTGTTGGGCACATATCCAGAAATATCCTTCTGCTCATAAAGATCAACAGTCTGGAAGACATCAATATAGGGCACACAGTATTCCTACAACGTCTTTTGGCAGTTGTTGAGGTTCTTCATGAACTTTAACTGTCCACCGGACGAGCTAATCTTGGGCTCAGAGTCGGGTGACAGTTTGTTAATCAATTGCACAAAATGTGTTGAAAACTTGCAAAATATTAGTAACATAGTTCGTTAGAGATTCTGAGATTTTTGCTGCACAGTTCGTTTGGTGATTTAAGTGACATCAAACGTTAGTTGCAAATTTGTATATAAAAATTAATAATAGTCTTTTGTGTTCTAAATGGGAGCAAGCCTTGTTGTCCCATTAATAAAAATCAAATTGACCAAATTCAAATAATGTTGATTTAATTATGAGCTTTGCAAACATAATCACTTTTTTGACAACTAAATGTTATTTCTGTAAATAAAAATTATATTACAAAAAAATATATATATATAAATAATATTCTCCTCAAATGGGCTCTAAAAAAGAGAATCATAGGAAAAGCACTAAATTAAGTCCAAGTCAATCAACTGTAGATATAAATTTTACAGCTGGTATAAGATTATTGAGCGCAGAATCCGAATCGGATTCGAAATGTGAACTTTTTGGGCAGTGTAATGAAATTGAAAACGTAGCTAACAAAAGATATAATAATCTGCATCTAGAGAATGTGCCACAAACTATTGAAGAAAGTAACGGTAGTCAATTCTTAAGTGAGATGGAACCCCCTTCGCAAGACTCTAAACGGGCGGAGAGTAGGGCTCGCTTGAAGAGAGCTCGATATATTCGTCTTAGAACTGGGAATTCCGAGACATCTTTGCAGTCAAATGAAACACAAAATGCATCAGCAGTGTTCCAGCATAAGGAGCACATAGAGGTCACTGAAATAGCCGCGTGCTCTACCAATTAGAATTAGAATATGAAGAAAGTGAAAATGTTGAATTGTTTTTCGATGAACAAGATGACGTTGAAGAGGAGGAAGAGGAGGAAGATATGCTAAAGACGCCAACGGGGGTGGATACAGTCAAGGCCAGAATGGATTTCTTAAAAAATTTCGAAATTCCCTCATTGTCAGATATATCTGAAGATACAGAAGATACGGACGAAAAGTGACGTTCGGCACTTAATAAATTTTTGTTCATTTTTTCTTCTGCCTTTTTGGAAAATTCTATAGCATAATAAAATTAGTTGGTAAATTACTTTTAAGAACTGCTGTTCATTAATTATAGCACATAAAAGCTATACAAATTTAACGATTACATGCGAATTTTAATACTTATAATGGTTGACACATGTCATTACTGTTACCATTAATCTAAAAACGGAAAACATCTTTTCAAATTACCAAGGTCGAAGCCATTTTAATGTGCGGACAATTAATTTAATTTATACGCTGTGCGTTTTAATAAAAAATGCTTGAGGGTGGCCAGCAAATATTTAAATTATGTCCAAACTTCTAATAAACAAGAAGGAATTTTGTGCTCTGTGTGACTTGCCAAATATTGAATGTTCTTTTCAACAAAGGTGTATTCCTTAAATATACATTTCATCAGTAAGGAAAATAAAGGTTGAAAGTTGGATACGAAGATGTATATGATTATGTGCTTTATAAAGTACATGCCACATAATTAATCGAAAATTGTGGAATAATCCTCAAAAAGCTCAATTTCAACTCATGTTGGGCTAATGTTGAGGAACGATTCAGGCGCAAAAGTGCAGATGCTTAATAAAAGTTAATATTTTATGCACATTAACAACACAGCCCACACACAGCATACTTGACTAAGGCCAAAAAAAAGCCAAACAAGAAGCACAACAAGCATATTAGAAAAGTAAGGCGATGGGTCTGTGTGGCCTTGTTTACCACAGACACGGCCACTGGCATCATTTAGCGGCAGCGATAGGTTTTGTTGCTAGAGCGGATACGGTTTCGATAACAATCGTCTGCATACGTATAAGGAGGCAAGCAGCTGACATTAACCGTTCAAAAAATTGTGCTCTGGGTTGAGTCTATTTTTGTGCGCTGTGCGCTTCGGCACATTGAACAGGTGGAAAAGCAAACCGAAACAGTTGCGCTGCGTCAGCATTTGAGATTTTCCAGACCACTGCTGGGGATGGGGAGTGGTGCTGAGGACGTCTTTCTATCATTCACTTGCTCTTCGCTTGCTGCGATTCGTTTCATGGGCTGTTATTGTTTTTTTTTATTCACACATTCTTGCCGCATGGCGTGTTATTTTATTTTTACAGCCGTTGTGGACCAAAGCAGTTCAGTTGTAGGTCAAAAACAGTTTTGCCCGAGTCTCCGAGCTGTCCCCGAAGGCAGCAGTTTTTTAATTAGCAAAATTTGGATTTTTTGGCATTGGCCAAAATAACATCTCATTGTCTAATATCATTTTATTTCAGTGAATTTAAATTTGCCTTTGGCTACAAATTTAATGAATGCTTCGCGGCTGCCAAGAAAAATTTTAGATTGCAAATTCACGTTGAAGTTATGAAGAAAACAGAAACATAAATGTTTGAAAATTATATTAAGTTACAGTTGTGTGTGTGTGTGTGAAATGTAAATTGAAATCCTAGTGACATTTATACAATATACACAAATTTCCCAAAAAAGTATTTAAACATAGTTCTTCAGCAGCTTAGTTGTCAAATATAAATAGCATTTTGACCGCTTCAACACTTGCCACCTTTTGATGTTTTCTTAGTAAATTTGATTTAGAGTCGCCCACGCAAATAATTCAAGTGCTGGCTTAGACTTGGTTAGTGCCTGGCACTTCATGCTAAATGCGCCCGGATTATTTTCACATAAATCAACATAACAAAGTAGAAAAGGCCAAATTCCACAAAATGGCAATGGCAATGGCAATGGCAATGACCAAAAATTGTTGCCACAATAAGCAACAATCAGTCGCTAACGAATGCAAGACGAATATTGATTACCCTTAACAAAATATACATTATAATATACAATTTGAAACTTGCTACTTCCTGTGGTTGTCATCAATTATATCCTGTTACCATAGCTAAAACTTCAAAGTCTCTTATTTTGTCTTATGCATGTATTAAATATCAGAGTCGAGCCCCAGGCAGTCATTAAATGTAATTGGGATAAACGACGAGTTTTTCGAACTGTATGTAACAAATGCCACAACAAAATACTAATGCCCTTTGCTACTAGTGTAGAACAAATGGCAAAGCATTAACACAAAACCAAAAAAAAAGACAAAAAATAAACAAACAAAAAGGAAGTCAAGCGAAAATGGGTTCACTGCGTTTGGGGGGTTTTACTGTGTTGTCCTTGTGGGAAATGCTATTTTCCTATTTTCACTCCTTCTGTGGGTTAATTCCACTTGTTTGATATTGTTTGCAGTGGCTGCTCAACATTTTTCCGTCTCTTTTTACAAGATGGAAACGGAAATGAACTCAAGCAATACTCTGCCTGTCCAGTTGTGGAAATTTTTCACACTTGACTTTTGCGCTTTCGAATGTAAAAACAAAAACATTTCTCACATAAAATCGTAAATAAACAAAGCATATATTTTCCGACGACTAAATACATAGTTCCGCTTTCCATTGCGAACAGTCAGTTAAAAATAGCATTATTTATTTTTCAAAAAAAAATCTGACTTTTGTGTTTAACATTTTATTGGAAAAACTTGCGACTCAATGTCGTCATTGCGCTATAAAAAATAATAATATAAATACAGCAAAGCGAGCATAATCCGAGTGGTCCACAGTAAAATTACTATAACAACGGGATCAGTGCTGGAAAATGTATATTTATAGGTTTCACATAATACTCTAGACGTCAGAGCTTCGTCTATATATTTTTTCCTCCAAAGGCAATTAAGAAATTTCGTGATAATTTTGCACAAACTTTGTTTGCATATTAAGTCAACATATTCTATACTTTTTTTCGCTAGAATTTAAATTAACTGTACCCGCACAGTGTGGCTTTTATTTATTGACAGACATTTTAATTATTAATGCTATTGTTCTATAATTTCTTTTGACTTCTACTTGTCGAGTCTCTGAGGCTCCTTTTGAACTTTTCCTTTTTCGCTTGTCTTATTTACTTTGGTTTTTTGTCTGCCCGCATATATTGTACAGTCCTTAAACTTTGCTTTCGCATATTTCAATTGAAATGCCTAATTTAACCGTATTGCTCAAAATAAAATATAAAATATAAAAATAAGAACCCTAATTACGCATTCCAAGCAACATGAACTTTAACTGAGTTCAACGAAAAAAAAGGTACCAAATCCCAATTCAATAAAACTGCTGCTCATTCAAGCTGAAAGAAGATAAATTAGAAAAACCAAATACAGGTAATAATTGTTCGAAAAGTGGAAAGCTAAAATACGTTTGAATACCCAGTTATTAGAAAATGCCAGAAGGTATGATAAGATTTAATCTTAGCTTCATTATTATATCTAAATAATTAAATTTTTGTTTGGACAGGTGACAAGTTTTTTAATGAATATAAATAAAGTACAATATTAAGACGAATGTCAATCATGGTTTCAAAACAGACAAGGCAAAAATCAATAAATATGTAATTAACACAAAAGTTAAGCAATAAATTTATATCTTTCTATCTAGACAATAATTGATTGCTCGACTTGCTAGGTATTAATGAGCTTAACACCCTTAACTAAATAAAACTTGTGTTTTTCTATATCTGCTATAGCTGCTACTCAAATCAATAATTCAGCTACGACTGATTTTCAATTTCTGACATTTGGCCACCTTTCGAATTTTGGTCAAAGGCAAAGGAGGAAAGAAAATGAAAAAGAGAAAAATCTTTTTATTTCTTGTCGAAACTTGTCCGACCCAAAAAAAAGAATCAACAAATATGGCTTAAAGTGCTGATGGAATGCTTGGACCATAAAACTTTGTCAATATTTCCGCAGCACAGGCACCGTTGCCTCGGCCTGCTGATGGCCGTTGTGGTTAAGTGGTGCAAAGGTCCATTGGTGCCTTGTTGTGGTGCTTTGCTGTGAATGTGAATCGTTCAAGCAATCTTAAGTTGGGATTGCTAACACTTTAAAGCCAGCATCTGGGTCTAGTTAATAGACAGCAACACTTAATGAGATTTTCGACTTAAGAGAAAAGGTCTTCTAGTAAATTGAGTGAGGATAGAAAAAAGTAACAGAAGCACAACTTGAAGCTGAAGTGAATGTGACATCAAAGCTACACATTTCCCATAAATCAATTTGCCAAATTTTATTCTTCAGCAATAAGCTCAAATTGCAGAGACAACCTCAACACCTGCATGCCCTGCCCGGGGATTCAAACAGAAGCCGCTGTCAAAAAAGTTCGAAAAGACAAAAAAAAAAAAGAATAATGAAATATTTTGTTGTTGCTGTTGGAGTCGCATGTCATTATAACTCGATTTGAAGCACAGCAACCCCACCCCCTCTCCGCTCCAGCCGTCACTTGAAATTTTTTAACAGCTATGCTAATTTTCACTCATTATGCGCTTAATTATGGCGCCTCTTGACAAAAGGCGTGGCTGGCTTTTAGGCGTTTGAGTTGCTGTCTACTCTTTTACCCGTTTTCGGTAAAACTTTGTCGCTGTTCTCAATTTATGCAATCACAACTCACGAATCGACCTCTCCCTTTCTCTCAGATATTTTTTTATTATTTATTTAGCACAATTATTTGTGATAATAAATCAAGGAAAAGTAATTAAACAACGGCAAATTATTGATGTTGCTGCAATTGGCTTTAAATTTGATTTTAACTCGTTCAACATATGCAACATTTTAAATCATTTTCAGCTCTTCTTCGACCATTCGAATCTCAGCTACCCGCATCTCTTCTTTTCTCCCCTTCTGCTGGTATGTAAACAAACAAATAAACAAATAAAATCAGTTGCCGGCAGTTTTATTCAAATTCGAGTTGAACGCAAAATGCAAATTGCAACGCAGAAAACAAAAACATTGTATTATGGATGTGTAATATTTATTCATTTATTGAGTCAATAATAAATATACAAAATTTCGCATTTTTCCAATAAAAATGGGTAAAAAGATTATAATCGATATGTCAAGATCAGCAAGCGCAAAATGTATTTAAATTAAAAAAGAGAATACCGAAAAATAAACTATTTTACATAATTGAGACTTTTCATATACTCGTAAAAATGCATAAGACGTAAAAACACAAGCCATAAAATGCTAATAGAATAGCAGTTTTCTAGAATTCATTTCGATTGTTATTCTGAGTATAAAGAATCCAGATATATTAAAGATATTTATTAGTAAACAAAGACATTAAAAATTTAAGTTAGGTTATTCTAAACTTTAAGGAAAACTATGAATTGTTGTTAGCTTCACAGATTGTGTATCTAAAAAAAAAGATTGACAGCTGAAAAGTATATTTTTTATTAATATAAGCTTTTTATATAGAATACTTTTTGTACACTGCTTGGAAAATTGAAAAACTTGCTGCCTGCAAAGTTTGTAAGTGGATTTTTGCCCAGAGCAGAACGAATTGCGGTTGTTGCATTTCGTGCACTTGCCCCGGCTAAAAGTGATGTTGCCAGGTGACGTGCCAACAACTGAGATTGCCACTGACTGACATTAGAATGAGTCGACTCATGCTGACTGGCATGTCCTATTACTTAATTTGGCTATAACTGAATACAGTTTTTTAAATTGTGTCTGTGTGTGGGAAAGGGAGAGAGATATTTTAAGCTAAGTGACTCATCTCAGCGATAATTTCGCTGATATTTGCACGGATCGAGGCATGTGGCTGTGGCTGCTCTTCCGCCAACTTTGTATGCGGTCGGGGCGTAAAGTTCAAATCACGAAGGGCAGCTTCTGTGGCCTGGGCGTAGGCTAAGCTAGTTTGATTGGCTGGCGTGTGTATCTGGATGGAACCCTGGCGATCCATCAGCGCCAGCTGCGGTTTTTTGCTATCAATTTTGAATTGGGCAGCAATGGCAGCATCATTAATACGACGCACCTCCACCGCTGGCCAGATCAGCATAAACAGCGCCGTTTCAATTGCCAGCGTGGAATTCTCCGACTCAAAGATTAGTGCAATCTGCTCACGCTCCCTGTGCACATCCTCGAACAGATCAGCAGCCACATCAGTCTCTGTCACAGGCGCAAAATTTGGCCAGTGTATATTATTCGCTGTTTGATTCTCGGCTGCCACTAGACCAGCGACCAGCGAACGCAGCTCGTCAGGATTCTGTGTCTCCAGCCTGACGCCATATTGGTTGGCGCTAGGCTGAAAGCCAGGTCCCATGTAGCGCAGCGTGGGATAGCCCATCACGTCGTAGGTGCGACAAATACCATTGTGCTCCTCAGCGGCACAATCGATGGCACCCACAATCACCACATCCTGCCAAGAATGCAGCTGCTCCGCCAACCTTTTGTAGTTGGGCGCAAAACGCTGGCAATGCCCACAATATGTGTTATAAAATTCAACAAGCGAGCCGTGATTTTGGTCCAGCACAGTCTCATTAAAATTTGCAATGGTTAGCTGGACAACCTTGTCGTTTTTATCGTACAATCCTAGCTGCTCCTCCTTATCGAATATATTGAGAGGGGGGATGGCAGCCGAGATCGAATCCAGTAGGTAAATTACGATTATACAAAGTGCCAGCTGCGCACCTCGAAGATTCATTATTTTTGGTGTGTGTTGAATGGTTTTGAGTTACCGTTGTAGGTGCTCGGAGCTCAATGCAATAACTACGACTGATACGACATTTATTTTATAATCATTATTTTTTTTTATTTAATTTTTTGATTACCAGCAGCGTTTTTACCTTGCGCTCTCTCTCACTTGCTTTAGCAGCTCTTAATAGAGATGAGCATCAGCTTAACAGTGACTCACCGTGACTCACGCACATATATATATATTCGTTATTGAGGTAGGGTAAATGTTTGTGCAGCTGTGACCGAAATCACGAAAATGCGAGCAAACTTTTTGAGGTAGGTTTGGCATTGTACATTAGAGCTGCTCAACTATTAATACTCGATAGTCACTCAATATAGAACAACTAAGTCATAATTAAAGTAATTTAATAAAAAAAAAAGATAATAACATATTTATTTATTTACACTTTAATGCTGTGACTTTCATTTACTGTTCATTTCAGTTAGCAGAGCAAGCACAAATTACGCCGAGCTGCTTGAATTCGAATAGCAACTTGAGCGCTGAGCTGCGAACCAGTTCAAAATTGCCACATGAACTGATGCACTCGAGCCGCGCATTTAGCGTATCCAGTTTGGAATGTAGCTGCTGCAGCAGCTCCGAGCACAGCTGCAAACGCTGATCGACCAAGTCTATAAGATAGCTTAAAATCTGTATGAATTGTAGGTGTTGGTGTCCAGTTGTATCTGCCTCTCATTCACCTCCTGGAGCAGGATGAGGAAGGGATAAAATTGGCACATCTTTGGCTCAAAGATGGCATACAGTTTCTCATCCAAATCACCATCTTTCCATGTCTTGCCAGCGCTCCTAAATACACTCCTCGTAAAAGGTTCCTGATTGTTGTAAAAACAGTCTAGCTCCAAAAGACTTTACTCTGTGTGCACATAGAACACCCACTCATCCCTGGACATGCCAGTCAGCATGAGTCGACTCAATAGCATGTCATAAATTACATCAGGTGCGTGCAATTAACGCCTAGTACTATATGGCTTCTGAAGTATTACCCAACTCAATTTTACGCACTTGATATGGCCATTAGGCATGACATGCTGTCGTCGGTCCGTACGCAAATATTGGCCAACATTTCGAGTGCAAACAGTACGCATAACCCTCCACAATCGAGCAGGGTTTCAGCTGGACTCTGCCTATGCCAATGAAGTTCAGCTGTAAGAATGGGTATGGAATATCATTAGCGATTTTTATGTACACACTCATCATATTCCCTGAGCAAACAATAAAGGCAATTACCAAGACCAGTTTTCAGGCAGCAGCTATAATTACAAATTAATTCCCAGAAATTATCCAAATGATTAAAAAAAAAAGTTGTATTTAGAAAAACATACGTTATATGAACAGAATATGGAATTAAAATTCTATAGAATTTAAAATTGACATTAACTCTACCAAAAAAAACGTTTGAAAGAGCGATCACTGTACTATATGATATCAGCATTATTCAGTTGCCTCATGCGACTGCAACAGCTGCGGCTGCTGTTGGGTTGGTTGGTGTTGGGGAAACTGAAACTTGCCCAGTTGCTCTATAATTTCACGCAGTTTCTCCAAACCCAGACGATTCACTTTATAGGCATCCAATTGCTGCATTATAGAAAACCAGCGATGCAGTTGTGGCCAACGTGGTGCCGTCACTGGAAACATGAGATTTACGGTGCTCAATGTGGTCACAATGGATATATCGGCGAGCGTAAGCTAAAAAATAACTTAACTCAATTACAATTTTGTGGTTTTGCTTTAGTTCTCGTTCTTGGGTTCACCTGTTCGCCGGCCATAAACTGCTGGTCGGTTAAATAATGTTCCATGATTTGGTATGCCTCGCACAGCTTGCGCTCGTGGTAATCCACGTCCACATTGGCGAACTGCTTTCGTACGATTTCGGACTGTGGTAAGCTGAGTAAGTGCATCTGTCAGAGCCGGACTTTAAATGAGAACTCACCATTAAATCGCTGTCACGGCGAAAGAGAAAAGAGCACTCGAAGAAGAGGCGATTCAGCACCTTTAGTCTGTCATTATTATCCATGGGCCACAGTTCACCCGCCGCATCAAACTGTTCCACGAGATGGATGAGAATCACATGACTATCGGTCAGCACAAGATCTCCATGCACTAAAATGGGCACGCTATGCTGCGGATTCAACTAAAGAACAGAGAAAAAGAAGATTAAGAATAAAATTAGCCAAACCAGCATGATATTTGCATGACTTACCGCCAAGAACTGCTTCTCAAACTGGGCACCTTTGAATAAATCAACGTAGCGCTGTTCCACATCAATATTCAGCATTTTGATTAGCATTAGGCAACTGCGCGCAGGCGGACTGCGATCATCATAGTATAAGATCGGCTTGGGCATGATTCGACGAAGAACTCCAAGACGGGCAAACAGCTGAGCAAGCAATGCGATCGCCTTCACTGCTAGAGTGCAACTGAATCTCAAACATCTGTTCTTAGAGCTATATAAAATATTAAATAAAATAAGTCCCAATTGAATGAGAGATTGTTTTTTTATTAATCTCAAGCGAAGTACAATCACAATAAGAAAAATACACAATAGACACACTCCAGTTAATTAGAAGCATTATTCGCGCATACTTCAAATGCATAATTCATTTTATATTTCATTAAATTTAAAAGAAAAGATTTAAATAAAATTCAAAATTCCAATGCCGGGCTTTGGTTAGCTTATTTCGTTAAGTTGGCTCCACACTAGTCGATCAATATCGGACAACCGCCTCATTTAACGAACATGCTTTCGTCGACTGCCAACAGCTGTTGCACATTCTTCAAGTTCTTCACTTCGGTCACACTGCTGCTACCATCTAAAAAGCAATTTAATTTTGTATTATTATTAAATAACTTTAACTTAAAGTGAAGTGATTTTTAACTGATAAATCACACAGCATGTACCTAACACGCCAATTGAGACTGCAGTCCAGATGCCGCCTTGCGCGTCACATTGCCAGTGGCAATGGCACACATTACACAATCGCCGCATCGCCGGCCTCCGCCGTCAAAGAAGAAGAGCACATTGAAATTCCCAAACGAATTCAGCGCTCGCCGACAGATCTTCTGCAGGCGTTGGCCAGCACCGTGGGACGTGACTCGACAGCGCCACACTACAAATACCACGATGATCCCTACCTAATACCCATGTCAAATATAGCCAAGCGAACTTATGCGCTATCCCAAGAGGCTGGACGCAAAGCAGCCAACTGGATTAAGGAGGAGCATCGCGAACTTTTTCTGGTAAAAGAATGGAGGAAATCTAAAATCCTAAATTTAATAGCTTGCTTCGATACCCAATTTAGCATCAAGAGGCGCAACCGGCCATTGAAAAGTTTGCACCATCAATGGTTTACACGGAGCAATCTGAGGTGGATGTAGAATCCCTCCAGCAGCTGATTGGTCAAGGTGAGCTGACGGATGCGACGCTGGTGTACAACTTGCTGGAACAAAAGGGCGTCGCGATCAGTGATGCGCTCAAGCAAAATCTTTTGGAGCTAGTCTGCTTTTACAATAATCAGGAGCCGCTGCCTGAGGAGTATATTGAGGAGCGCTGGTTCCTGCAGAATAGTCGTCGGCGTGAGCGTCACGGCAAGACATGGAAAGATGGTGATTTAGCCGAAAAACTATATGCAGGCATTGAGCCAAAGACGCCCCAATCCTATGCAGCCCTCATCCGTGGCATGGCAAAGTATTTACAGTGTGAACGTGCCTATGCCCTGCTCCAGGAGGCGAATGAGAGGCAGATAAAACTGGACACCAACACCTACAATTCCATCATACAGATAGTCAGCTATCTTAAGGACTCGGTCGATCAGCGTTGGCAGTTGTGCTCGGAGCTGCTGCAGCAAATGGCCGATCAACAGTTGCATCCCAATCTGGATACGCTTAATGCGCTGCTCGAGTGCATCAGTTCCTTTGGTAATTTCAAACTGGCTCGCAGTTCAGCGCTCAAGCTGCTGGCCGAATTCAAGCAGCTCGGCGTGATGCCCAGTTTGGGTACTTATTATTACTTGCTGATTATATTCTGTCGCGAGCGTGCTCCAGTCTCCCATGTCATTGTGGACATTCTCAACGAGATTGGTGGCAAGGAGTTTAAGATTCAGCATCCCAAGGACACTTATTTCTTTGCAACTGCTATGGATGTGTGCCGCAATCATTTGCATGACAAGGGGCTTGCCAAGAAAGTGGATGAGCTGCTGCACACGGGCAGCAATTACGATTTGGTTGGCGATTCCTTCAAGGAGTCCGTCTACTACCGCAATTATCTGGCCCTGCTCTGCCAGACCGAGTCAATTGAGGACTTTATGCAGACCTACGATCTGCTAGTGCCCAACATTTACATCCCGGAGCCGGGCATCATGGAGGAAATACTCAGAGCTGTGGAGATCAGTGGGGCCATTGAGCAGGTGCCCCGCATATGGTCAGACATGGTCATCTTTGATCATACCCATCGCGAGAGTCTTTTGCTTTATGTGCTTCGCATAATGGTCGATAACCGTCCAAATGCTGACCTTCCCGCGCATCAGCAGCTGCCTGAGCAGTGCGCAAAGGTAGCCATGGACATGTACAACAAAATCGAGGAGTCTGCGAAACGTATCCGCAAAGTGTCCTTCACCGGTCAAATGCTTGGCAACATTCTTACGCTGCTCGTGCGCGATGCCGGCAGCAACAGCAGCTTCGAGAAGGCCAGCGAGGTGTTCGCCTATATTGACAAGCAACAGCATCGCATTCCGGGCACTCCAGCCGACTCCGCATTGCTCGAGTATGTGGAGGCGGCCGTGGTGCATAAGGCGCCCAGTCAAGCGCTCGTCGCCCTTCAATATGCCGTGGAGAACAATATGGAGACGAGTGCGCTAGCAAAGTGCATCCACGATGGTTACACGCTAAGCGAAGTGCATTTGGCCAGGCTGAAATCGCTTGTCGGCGAAAGCTTCCTACAAAAATAAAAATCGCGTATGTTATTTGATTAAATTCGTTTTGTAATTGCAATAAATACAAATTAGCTATACTTATTTAAATATGTATATAAATGCAGGGAATGCATAGATCAATACTAAAATTCATTCGATTTGTGCTGAGATTGCTTGAGTAAGTATGACTAGTCTGGAGCTTGATATTTGTGATTTAATCCTTTTTCGGCGCCGGCAGCCAGTTGACGCCGTCCTGCGGCAGATCGCTGCGCACAAAGGGCGACAGCCAAGTCCAGTGCATCCGCTTACCCAGCACCATTTCGCAATTGGCACGCAAGCCGAGATCATATTTGGTGCTCTGGCGCTCCTTCATCACAGCACCGCGCTTAAACATGGGCAGATGATAAATGAGCAGCAACGTGGACATGCCAAAGGCTAGCAGATTCAGTTCGTAGATCACCACATAAAAGTTCTCCCAGCTCGCGTGCACGGTGAGGCTTAATGCCGGCACAAAGATGGTAATGAGGGTATATGGTCGCCAATAGTAGTCGGCGTGCAGATACCAGAGATAAATGCTGGCATTGATGCTCACATAGCAGGCGCCGATGCACATGTAGACCAGATAGTAGAAGAAGTAGCGATAGTTGTGGTGACCTATGCAGCAGCAGGTGAAACGGCAGTGGTGATCCCGCTTCAGGATGCACACATTGCACACATCACAGTGCCAGGCACGGGGCGGCACCACCGTCTGGCATACGTCGCACATGTGCCAACGACTGAGCAGATGAGCCTCCAGCGGCGGCTTCAATATAAACACTGCAAAGCAAGTTGATTAAGATAAAAATGATAACACTGAAAGTGGACTTGCTTTTTATAGACGTATCCACCAGCATGCAGGCCAGCATGTTGGATGTCAGATTAAAAACCAAAAACAGTCCGGCCAGCCAGATAACCGTGTACCAGAAACTGCCCACATTGTGCAGTTCCGGCATGATGACGGTGACTTGAAAAATGTACGTGATTGGCACGAAAACAGCAATAAGCATAAAACAGGCTCCATCGGCAATGGAACGCGGGCGGAATGCCCGACCCAATGGTCGTAGTATCATTATTCTAAAGTTCACTCAATTAATTGAAATTTTTAAATTCGTTTGGCAATCCAGCTAGGCACAAGTATAAGTAAATAAACAAGCATTTCGGCTTATCGATAGTATTTTGGTATTTTTTTGTAACTTTGCATATCGATTGCGAGTGAGTGAAAGCTGCTAATTGAAATGAAGAGTAAATGAAAGTCACAGCAGTAATATGTTAATATTTTGTTTAGTAAATCACTTTAATGATGACTTCATTTTTCTATATTCAGTAACTATCGAGTATTAATAGTTGAGCAGCACTAATGTCCAATGCCAAACCTACCTCAAAAAGTTTGCTCGCATTTTCGTGATTTCGGTCACAGCTGCACAAACATTTACCCTACCTCAATAACGGCTATACATATGCATCCATATATATATGTGCGTGAGTCACGGTGAGTCACTATTAAGCTGATGCTCATCTCTATTAAGAGCTGCTAAAGCAATAAAATACAAGTGAGAGAGAGCGAGCGCAATGAAAAAACACTGCTGATAATCAAAAATTATTGAAACCATAAAACATTCCAAATGCTGCGGTAAAATAAATATCAGTCGTACTTATTGCATTGTGCTCCGAGCACCTACAACGGCAACTCAACCCTATTCACACCAAAAACAATGAATCGACGAAGTGCGCAGCTGGCACTTTGTATAATCGTAATTTACCTGCTGGAATCGATCTCGGCTGCCATCCCCCCCCTCAATAGATTCGATACGCTATTGAAACAAAACCCCGTACCGGAGGAACAGCTAGGCTTGTACGACAAAAACGACAAGGTTGTACAGCTAACCATTGCAAATTTTAATGAGACTGTGCTGGACCAAAATCGCGGCTCGCTTGTTGAATTTTATAACACATATTGTGGGCATTGCAAGCGTTTTGCGCCTATCTACAAAAAGTTGGCAGAGCAGCTGCATTCTTGGCAGGATGTGGTGATTGTGAGTGCCATCGATTGTGCCGCTGAGGAGAACAATGGCATTTGTCGCACCTACGAGGTGATGGGCTATCCCACGCTGCGCTACATGGGACCTGGCTTTCAGCCCAGCGCCAACCAATATGGCGTCAAACTGGAGACACAGAATCCCGACGCGCTGCGTTCGCTGGTCGCTGGTCTAGTGGCAGCCGAGAATCAAACAGCAAATAATATACACTGGCCAAATTTTGCGCCTGTGACAGAGACTGATGTGGCTGCTGATCTGTTCGAGGATGTGCACAGGGAGCGGGAGCAGATTGCACTAATCTTTGAGCCGGAGAATTCCACGCTGGCAATTGAAACGGCGCTGTTTATGCTGATCTGGCCAGCGGTGGAGGTGCGTCGTATTAATGATGCTGCCATTGCTGCCCAATTCAAAATTGATAGCAAAAAACCGCAGCTGGCGCTGATGGATCGCCAGGGTGCCATACAGATACACACGCCAGCCAATCAAACTAGCTTAGCCTACGCCCAGGCCACAGAAGCTGCCCTTCGTGATTTGAACTTTACGCCCCGACCGCATACAAAGTTGGCGGAAGAGCAGCCACAGCCACCTGCCTCGATCCGTCCAAATATCAGCGAAATTATCGCCGAGGTGCATCGGAATAAGCATATGATTTACCAAGCGGATCTGGAGCAGGCAATACGCAGCGTTCTCCGCAACGAGGTGCCCAAACAGAAAGAGATTGGAGGTGAGCGGCTGGTTGCGCTCCAGCGTTTCCTAACTGTACTGGAACGTTACAACCCATTGGGCAGTAATGGGCGGCAGTTGGTCAGTAAACTGAAGGAGTTTGTGATGCAGTTCAATCAAAAGCTGTCGGGTCAACAGTTCGAGGAGGAGCTGCGACGATTGGAATCGAAACTAGGTGAAATATACACCACTACCCATTATGTGGGCTGCACTGGCTCCAGTCCGCGTCTGCGCGGCTTTTCCTGCTCGCTGTGGACACTCTTCCATTACCTAAGTGTGCAGACAGCAGCCAATGAGCACACACAGGATCCACTTGAAGTGTTACAGGCAATGCATGGCTACATCCGGAATTTCTTTGGCTGCACCGAATGCAGCGACCATTTTCAGGTGAGTCACTAATTCTAATATCTCTCTTCCTTTCCCACACAGATACAATTTGAATGTTGCCTACGTGTTGTTATTGTCGTATATTATACGTACACATATAATAAATATATTAAGCGCTTTCACTATGAGATCAGCATATCGCCCTTGGGTTATTTTGACGCACTCGGGGAAAACTGTATTCAGTTATAGCAAAATCGTTGTTTAACAAAAATTACTTGTTTTGCTATAATTAGTTAAAGCTCACAACAACATCAATGTTATCAAGTTATATACATATATAATACAATGTGAGAATTAGGTTGGATTTAATTATCTATCGAAAGTGGAGTGGTGTTATACAAGTATGTAAATATGGAAATTCGAATCGATAGTTTAAATCAGATGAATCAATAATAGGAATAATAATATACCCAAAAATCCTCAATTTGTAGCAATCATAGGTTAAAAACGACAAAAATTCCCCAATTTGTAGCCATTATATAACAATCTACTTTTTTGTTAACTCTTATCATGTCTATGGACATCTGACCTATAATTCGCTGCTTTACATAGTCAATATAAACTTAGTATTATTATTTGGCAACCTTAAAGAGTTGCCTGGTACTTAAGATCAGCCATAAAAGAATCCATATAAGTATGAATTTAACTACTCCTAACATTTAGTAAAGAACATATTGGGCTTAAAAATATTTAGACTTACAGAACTTTAACTTATTTTGTAATGTTAAATTCACGCTCTTTAAAATCATCACATCTGTTGGCATTGCATAAGCAAGGAAAATGAAATAATATAGTATAAACGGTTATTTAAATTATATATAGTGATTCTAATTTTATAATTTACCGGTTAATATGGTAATTGAAAAAACGTGTCCATAACACTATATGTATATCAACATGTATATATACATATCTGGTATAGAAACTGCCGTAGTAAAATTGATAGTAGGACAAAGCTTAGATTGACACAATAACTGATGTCTTTTATTTATGGAAATGTTCCATCTGTTTACATAGTATAGTTAACATACTTTTGTGCAGATGTTCAGAAGTGTAGTTTTTGCAATGTCGTTTAATGCTGATTGAGAATATTGTATGTTTTTCACATATTGTGTGGGGTCAAAGCCCTTAATATATATATGGGAAGAATAATGCTGACAATAAGTTTAATTGAGCGGTCACGTTAGCTAGATCATCATGGATTGTGAAATTGTTGAGAAACCTTAATTAATCTATTTGGTGCTTCGTGTTTAGGAAATGGCAGCACGGCGTAAAATCTGGAACGTAACATCAAAAGACGAAGCCGTGCTTTGGCTTTGGGCGGCGCACAATGAGGTCAATCAGCGACTGGCCGGCGATGCAACCGAGGATCCACAGTTCCCAAAAATACAATATCCCAGTGCCAATAGCTGTGCTCAGTGTCGTCGGTCGACCGCAAATGCCACCAAGGACAGCTTGGAGTTGAACTGGAACAAGGATGCGGTGCTGAGTTTCCTCAAAAATGTACACAATCCGCAATTTATCAGCCGCTACAGTGTGAGGCAGCAGCCGCTGCCCGAGGCGCTCGTTAAAGAACGCCAGAAACGTCAGATTACCAGCGTCTTCTCCGACATGGATATGCGCATGGGCATGTTTCTCTATGCCTTCTGCATTGTCATGATGGTGTTGGCCTTCAAACTGTTCGCCTTTAAGGGCGGCTATCGGAAGAAGCCCTATGGCCACGATCTGCTCGGCAAAGTGTAATTCAACTCAATCGATGAATTACATTAAAAAAAAAAGACAAAAACACCGATAGTGATCGCAATATCAAACGACCACCTTTTGTTTTTTTTTTTGCATGTATGTATGTATGTATTTGACAGAATGTATTTAAGATAAAAGTGTATATATCAATAATCTTCCAGTTGTAATTCTTTATCATAATGACAACAATCGCTTTTGTAAAATTACATATTAAAATGTACCTTCGTTTTGTAAACCTGGTGTTTTTGTACATCAACAGTCCAAATGGAATAATAAATTCTATTTGCGTACAATTGTTTATCGGCAAATCAAATAGGTAGCTTTTGTCTGTTCGTAACAACTTAAAACATATGTTTCGAGTCGTGTCATTTGCGGCAATGCGACAACAGTCAAGATAAGAATTGGTGGCTTGCTGGCCCATTAAAATGCTCGATTACATCATTCTGATAATAATGAACGCAATTGTAGAAAATCGGTTACAGGTATGGCTTTGCGACACTTGGTATAGCTGACCCTTTGACCTGATATTGGAAGAGATTGTTCAACGCGAACGACATGCAAAATAAGTCTTAAAGTCTGGATGCCACCAGGGCAGCACTTTATATTTTTCCATGTGGGGATATTTCACAGTAATGCTAATCTGACCGTTGCTACTGCTGTTGTCGTCAACAAAGTCGAGCTCCAGGTTTGTGGCACGCATATCCGTGCAGAGCAGCTCACGAGTCGCTTTGAGGCGAAAGTGCGACTGCTGCTGGTTGTAGAGTAACTGCAATGGCAACGGCATAAATTGCCGACATACAACAATTAGCAGCACAACACCATCATGACGATTGGCGTAGCTTTGTGCTGGTGCACCATCATCCCCGGCAAGTGTCTCCCAATTGTTGACCACATCTGTATCCTCCGCCTTCTCCGCCAGATGACCAGATGTGCACGCTCGATTCGAAAGTGTATAGTAGACAATCCACGAGCAACGGAACTGTCTTTGCGAGCAGCACACAAATTTTCGCTGCAGCAGCCAGTCCAGCCTATAACCAATCTCAATTCGCACCCTAAAAGGCCGATAACAATGGAAAAGTGCCTGGATCACTTCTGATCGCAGCGCTTTCCTATCACAATTACGTATTGCTTCCAACTGCAACTCAGCGGGTAGCTCCAAGTTCCACACCTTGATGGATCCAGCCAAGCAATAGCGTTTGTACATGTTCCGCCAAAAGGCTCGAGAGCTCACCAGCCGGGCGGTCTGTTTGCATACCAAAGCAAAGGCTTGCACGTCCTCCGGATCTAGATGCATCGCTATAAGAAACCAAATATCATGTCCAATGCAAACCCCATTGTTGTTATTGCTGGCAGCATTCTCTTTTATTGCGGCAATTGATGTCTCAGTTGATTTCGTCTTTAGTTCAACAAAAAAATCCGATTGTCGTGCATATATTGCTGTGTTTTAACAAGTGCTCAATTAAAGTCAATGAAATAAAGTAAATATTCGCGCTACTTACCGCACTTGCCCCTGCTGCGGTACAATTTCTGATGTATGCAGTTGTCGGTCTCATCATCTAAAGACATTTCAACTTCACGTTCTGTTCGCATCCGAGCAATTAAATTACATTATTGATATTCCCTTTTATTATATTTTTATAAATAAATTGAATAATTATAATTAGTATTTAATTTAAACAAAACATTATGATTTTAATCCAAAATCATCTGTTGCAAAATAGTACTATTTCAATTGTTTTTCTTAGAGAGTAAAGTTGTAAATTGAATGCCCGATTTACTCATGTCAATCATTTTTCAACACTGCAGCAAATTTATCGATAGCACCGATGTTCTTATCACCGCACGTTTTTTATTTATAAACAATCTATTGCAATATTTGTTCTATTAAAAATGCCAGTTGATTGTAAAGCAAAATGTGGAAGCAGAGCCGCCTTAAAGGTAAAAGCCGAATCAAATTGATTTTACACAAACAATAATTATATCAATCTGATAGCGTCCTAAAACCGGCGACGCTTTGTGCAAGGATTGCTTTTTTGCTGCCTTTGAGGCTGAAGTTCATCACACAATTGTTTCTAGTCGTCTCTTTCGACGTGGTGAAAAGGTTGCCGTCGCTGCGAGTGGTGGCAAGGACTCCACAGTTTTAGCGCATGTGTAAGCCCAACACTAACACGTTCCACTCCTTTCCTAATCCATGTAATTGCAGTTTAAAGCTGCTAAATGAACAACATAAATATGGTCTGGATTTAGTGCTGCTTTCAATCGACGAAGGCATCACTGGCTATCGGGACGACAGCCTGGAGACGGTCAAGAAAAATCGCGACGACTATCAAATACCTCTAAAAATCCTATCCTACGAGGAATTGTACGGCTGGACAATGGATCGCATTGTGGCGCAAATTGGCCGTTCTAACAATTGCACATTTTGTGGCGTCTTTCGCCGTCAGGCATTGGATCGGGGGGCAAAACTGTTGGGCGTCGACAGCATCGCAACCGGTCACAATGCGGACGACATTGCGGAAACAGTGCTGATGAATATACTACGCGGAGATACGGCACGTTTGCGTCGGTGCACCAACATCCGTACTGGCGGCGGCGAAGATTCCATTCCCCGAGTTAAGCCGCTCAAATACAGCTACGAAAAGGAGATCGTAATGTATGCGCACTACAAGAAATTGGTCTACTTTTCCACGGAATGCGTGTTTGCACCGAATGCTTATCGGGGACATGCACGCGCGTTCCTCAAGGACCTGGAAAAAGTGAGACCCTCGGTGATAATGGACATCATATATTCGGGCGAGCAGATGCGTTTTAAAGATACCGCTAAGAAACCCGTGCGTGGCATTTGCGAACGCTGCGGCTTCGTTTCTTCGCAGCAGCCGTGCAAAGCGTGTGTGCTACTGGAGGGACTCAATCGGGGACTACCCAAACTGGGTATCGGCAAGAAATCTAAAGGTGATCGCATGATTGCCCAGCAGAACCGAGAAATCGCTCTACGAGAGCGTGCAAATTTAGTAAAAAACGATTTTTAATATCAAAAAAGCATATTTATTTTTTGTCTTGATTCTTTTATGTCTTCACGGCATCAGCTTAGCTTGTATCTGTCCTTTTGGATCCGACACCTGCAAAATAGAATTATGAACCATAAGTATACTTGTTTGAAGGCAAACATGACGAGAGCATTCGGTATAAGAAGACTCAGTGCCAATTTATTAACCAGGGTACATAACCGGCTAAGCAAGACTCTCCAACTCCAAAAGAATATTGAAGCAGATTGTCAGTGCTTAGCTTTTATATGGTGTCTGTGAATGGTTTAAAATATCATCATTGCAAGGGCAATACGACAACAGCACCTGATAATAAAATACTAACCAAATCAATCAACTATCGATGTATTTAGGGGAACAGCTTCATGCGGCTCAAATCTGCACGTGTGCGCCTATAAAATAAAAATAAAAAGAGTACTTCATTAAATAATTTGCTAAAGCTGATACTAAAATAGTGCCTATAATGCTTCAGTATTTAATTACAAATAGAATGAATCACAGTGGTTCATTTGAGGTGTCAGAAGTAAAATTTCATCAGAGGAATCTAAATAAACGTTTAAAACAGTAATAAACATACCTTTTTTAGAACACGCTATAAATTTTCAGCACGATTCTTCAAATTTTTGCCTGCAAAAATAAAAACAGCACTAAATTGGTTAAACAGATACTTTTCCAAATAGCAAATAAATGTATCAATTTAAAATGTATGCTTTACGAAAAAAATATGCACCGCAAATTTCTGAAGTAAATTTGGGTTATGCTTGTGTGAAGCAAAGTTATTCTGCGAACAAGAAAAAAGCACTAGCTAAAGTGGAAAATATATCTTTACACCAGCGACTCGTGTTCGCAAACAAAAAAACGCACTAAAATTAAATTGAAACTTACGAAATTTTAATACGCCTGCTTCAGCTGGCTTCATTGCTAGAGATTTACCTGTTCAAAAGATGGAAATAATGTTTATATAACTATCCTTACTTGATGGACAATAAAATGTGCAAGTGCATGAAGCGGGTCCTTTGCCACGTGACTATAAAATTATAGCCGGCATAGGCACACTGCTGTCATGCACTCAAGTTTGATCTTGCAGCATTGAGTTCTGTAATAAGGCTTGTTGTACACTTAACACAGTTATATTTGCTGCAATCTCAATTGGCAGCATTGAATTATAATAAATAACTTACATCTTAGTAGTACAATTTACCGACATCTTCTGCAGCCAGAACCAAAGTGACGGAAACCAGCAAAGTTGGCTGCGGCAGTTGCCAGCACAGAGTTGCACGCAGGCTTGCATCACTAGACATAAGTAAGTTAGATATTTTTAAAGTACGACTCTTTCACACACACACATGCAGGCCTGGTTAAAAATCTAACTGTTCTTAAAGAATTTGGTACCTTAGAAAAAACGCAGCGCTTAGATTTTATTGCAGTGCTAAAGTGTATTTCTTTTACTTCAAGTTTAGGCAGTAACTCAAAATGACTTCATTTTATCCACCAGAGGTGCTAATGTCGCTTGGTAAGAATTTATGTCTTAAATAATATAAATTTTGGAAATGGTGAAATTTGTCGTTTTCTTTCGTTACTTGCAGACGAATACTATGAGCATTATGTGATCCCAAAGCCCAAAATACCAAAACGCTATCCAGGATACAGTGGTCAAATGAAACGTCAAGCAGGTCATCTACAATCCTACAGGGATGATCGCGACGACAATGAAAAAGAAGAGGATGATGACGAAGAAGAGCAGCACCAGAAAATCAATGAGTATGATTCTTCAGTGGATGAGTCCAACCAGAAGCAAATTGATTTTGAAACTAATGAGTTTAATCAGTTTTATAAAGACAACGATGAACCAATGGGTGAAGATCAAGCAGAAGTGCCCAATAATGCTCACAACGCCAATAACCCGGGACCTGTGCGCTTTCAAAACCAGAGAAAATTTAAAAAGTTTATTTATAGTATCCCGAATAACTCACGAATCTCTGTACATGACCGTTTGGGCAACAATTGGCAACGTGGTGAACAGCGCAATCGCAATTTTCTTAACTCGAACAATAATAACCAAAAACTAAACGTAAATATGAAAAACAACAACAATAATAATCCACCGAAGCAGCAGGTCATAAGGAAGTTTAACACTCAACATCAATATGGTCATCCAATAGATAACCCAGATGGTTGTCCGAGCCAAATCTTGTGTAGATCGAATTCATTGACTTCACTGACAAACTCTGCTAATCCCGTTCAAAGTAATAATATCAATAATAAAACGCAAGCTCAAAAATTTAATTTAAACAACAACCAAGTCCCAAATCGTTTAGGGCATGTTGCACGCGCCATTTCCACTAATGAGTCAATTAACCAAATCAATCAATTGAAACCCTTAACGGCAAATTCGGGCGCAGGTGCTTGGGTTCCGTTGGACTCACTCCGTCTTATTGATCTTTGGAACAACGTACAGAATTTGAATGTGACAGAGGTGGCAAACAATGCCATACTGTTATTGAGCCAGGTCTTTCACAAGCCCTTGCTGAATGAGAATGTGCAGCAAGTGGTATCTGTTATGCAGGTAAATAAAATATAAAAATTACTCCAATAAGAGAATAAACATATATAATTCTTGAAAGTAGCAAAACAACGGTCTGCCTGAAGAACCAACTGGTCTGGACATAAATATAAATCCTGACGCCACCGATATGAAGATGTATCATCGCTTCCAGTAGGTCTTCAAAAATATAATTCCAAAACTTTTTTCTTTTTGCTCTTTCTCATGTTGGCATAATTCTAAAGAAGTTTGAATTTTATCGCTCAAGCATACGTTCTGGGCGAATTGTAAAAGAAGAATGGCGCCTTATGTGAATAGTTCGTAGGCGTTGCGGAAGAAGAAGAGAACGGCTGTGCCGTGAATGGCAACTAACACACACTGGTATAACCGAAAGTTTATAATTTTTGTATTATTATTTTTTGGCTGATAAGAAAAGTCCGTGCCGCTTATCAGCAATGCACAACATGACAGCGGGAGAGAGAGAGTGTGTGTGAAGCGAAAGCGAACAAAAATATAAGCAAACCGAGATAAGTGACGGCCAAACGAATATTTTTATATGATGTGATGACGATTAGGAGAAAGAAAACTGAAAGCAAAAACAATCAATTAGTAAATCCACTAAAGACTTACAACGTGGACGTAAAAAATTTCTAAATGGATAAGGATAACGTTTCAGTGTGTGTTAATTAATCCACTTTTATCTAAGCAAATAACCTACAATTATATTTAGTGATATATCACATTAATACTAAAATAAGCAGCTGCGCGAGGAAAGCGTATATCAATTCTTAAGTTTTGCTAATTAAATCTATTATTGAATTACATTAAATGTATAAAACCGATAAATAAAGAATTTTGAATAACTTGAGTGCCTAATAAAAATATATGTAAATAAATATATACCAAACAATAAATGCTCCTTCATTATCGCCGCTCAGCATGTTGAAGTCCAAGCAGTTGCTAAAACATTTAACCAAAGGTAAGCAGCTCTAAAAAATACTTCTACTTTCAATTTATGGAGCGTAATTTAGCTAACAATCTTAATTTTTTCATCAAGTGCTTGCCTTGCTTGCTTTCGTTGTTTACTTCGTCAGATTTCTTTGTTATGCTTCCAGCAAGTTTCCGTTTTGTTTTCTTATTATCAGCTTATACTATGGCATGTGATGTTGTATGATGATGACCAGGAATCATATCATTTTAAGATAATCTTGAAATTTATGTTACACATATTTTGGTGGATTCAGTTCCTATGGCAGCTATTTTATTTTGACCAATATGTTGGTAAAATATTGTAGTTTTTATTGTCAAAATTAAGAATAAAAACATTGTCGGAGTTCTTGAAAAAATTATTTAATACTTTACATATGTCTGACTTTATTCAAGAATATTCAAACTTTGCGCCCGCAAATTTTAAGCTAAAGCGGGCATTAGTCGTATCGAAGCTGTCACGCTATGAAGTAGAGCAACTGCGTCATCCGGATCTTTCTCGCGAACAGCTGGAGCAGAAGCTAAGTGATCGTGGCACCGATGTCGAAATGGTCCTCTATCTGCACAATCTGCACAAGGACTTTGAACAGCGAATTGTGCAAAGCTTCCAGAATGTCGGCTGCGAGGTTAAGTTGTCCAGCAGGTTCGTGACCCTTACCTATGTATATATAAATTAATATATACATAACGAATGTAATACTAATATGTCTATATATGTATATATATTTATTTCTAACGTTTGCTTGCTTGCGTGTTGCTTAATTGTGGATATGTCTGGTGTGTCATCATCGTCCCTGTTTTCGTCGTCCAAATGTCAATTCTACGATATTAACTGTACTGATTCCCGCCATCCACATTATTTGTCCCTGTCGCTGTTGACTTTATTAAACAAGCAGACTTGAATTTAGAAGCTCTCTGAGCAAGGATGTGATGAACTGGGCGGATGTTATCGTGCCCGTTGGTGGTGATGGCACATTTCTGCTATCCGCCAATCGAGCAAGTCCTCTGTTCGCGCTTAGCCAGCAAAAAACACCAATTGTCGGCTTTAACTCGGACCCACAGCACTCCGAGGGACGTTTGATGCTACCCAAGCATTACTCCGAGAATCCCGCCGAGGCAGTCGAACGCATAAAAAGCGTAAGTCGCTTATAAAAATATTTAAAATAAAATATATTTTTTAATATTTAGTTTTAATCTCTGACGCGCAGGGCGACTTTAAGTGGATACATCGAACGCGCATTCGCACAACGTTGCTGGGCAGCAATGGTACGATTCCAGAGTCGACGGACCTGTTCCGCCACACGACTGTCAAAATGGAGAAGGTGGATACATCGCCGGAAATGCTGGATCAGCATATGGCTTGCAAGTACAAGGCCAAAATGAAGCGTGTCTTACCCTATCTGGCGCTCAACGAGGTCTGTAATTTAAGCGAGTCAGTTTTCTGTTTGAGCTAATTTTCTAATTCTCGGCAGGTTTTCATTGGCGAACATCTGTCGGCACGCGTGTCTCACTTGCAGCTGGTGCTGGACCATCAAGATACGGTGAACAAGACGAAATGCTCGGGCCTATGCGTCAGCACCGGCACAGGATCCACATCCTGGCACACAAGCATCAATCGCATTACCAGCAGCAATGTGGACGACCTGCTGCAATCGCTGCCCCACAGCGAATCGCCGGCTGTGCTGCAGTTGCGCGAGAATGTCGATGAAATTGCCCAGCGTTACAATCAGGGACTACTCTTTGCGCCAGATGATCCACGCCTCTGCTACTCCATCCGTGAGCAAATCTGCGTAGGGGTATGGCCATCTCCAAAGACATTTAAGGCGCGCGACTTTGTGCAGAGCGTGTTCATCAAGTCACACTGCATCGATGCCAGTGAGTAGCAGTGTGATTGATTTAGTTGTAATATATATATATACATTTGTAATACATTCAACAGATCTGGTCATTGATGGCAGCATATCCTATCCGTTTAACGATGGCGCCAAAGTGCTGCTAGAGGTCCATCCTGAGGATGCACTCCTGGCAATCGCCCTAGACTGAAAGTTCAAAACTTAAAAACTGACGTTAAAAAAGTGCCTGCTCTAAAAATACTAAAGGCTACTACTACTGCTGCATTCGATGAAGCATGCCTGAAATATTGAAATTACATTTAATATATTTAATCATGCGTTTCGCCACTGCTTAGTAGTGTAAGCTCGAAAGTTATTCGTTATAATATATATAAATATATATACACATAATTTAATAACCCTCAAGTTGCGGTTGCCTTGCGCTTCACATTTGCCTTCTTTTTTAATGTGCTTTTAGGTTTGAATGTGCTGCTTCTACTTTGTTTGAGTGGTGGCTTTGCTTTCTCATCTGTCGCTGGACGTTTCCTGAATTTCTTTTCAAATCGAGCACTATCCACGGTCTTGAAGCGTTCATCCTGCAACAGCGCATTGCCCTCTTCACTGGCTGCCTGATCCGCCTGCTGCTGCTTTCTATTGCGGCGTATCTCGCGCAACTTGTCCTTTTGCTTCTTACGATAACTGCATAGAAAGTGGATATAAATTAAATATATAGATATATGCTAGCAGTGTGTGTGTTTCTGCACTTACAGTGCCTCCATTTGGTCTGGGTCCTTGCCCTCCATAATCCATGTTTTGCGTCTGTAATTCTGGGCTCGCTCGTCAAAGTCATTGTTGTCCAGCTGCATCTCCGACTCGCGTCTTGACACATTCACCTGCATGAATATGCGCTCCACCATACGCTCTTAAAATATTTACAAAAAATATAAATTAATCTGGATTAGATATGTGTGACACATACGATTGATGGGATGCTCAGTTAGTTTCGTGTTGATCTCTGTTTCAATGGCGCCAAGCAATTCCAAGTCGCGTGGAAAACGAAAAATTGAGATGGCCAAGCCTTTGCGTCCCGCTCTGGCCGTGCGACCCACACGATGTATATACTCCTTCGGTGTACGCGGCAGCATGTGATTGATTACCAGTTGTACACTGGGTATGTCCAGCCCACGTGCAGCCACATCTGTGGCAATAAGCGTGCGTATGTGATTGGATTTGAAGCGACTTAACGCCGCAACACGCTCCTTTTGCCGCATGAAGCCATGGAGACAAACATTCTCAATTTCCATGTTGGTCAGCGTCATAGAAAGCAGCTGACAGTACCTGAAATTCTCATAATATAATGGTTTCTGAAAAAATTGTATATCTTGCTAACTTACTTTTTCGTATTGGTAAAGATCATCACATTAGAGTTTTCATTCTCCTCGCGATATTTGCGCAGAGATTCTACAAGCACCATATCTCGGTCATAATCGGCACAGAGCAAATAGTGCTGATCGAGTGTATCCACAGTAGCCACATCAGAGTCCTGCGACCATTCTAGACACTGTATACAAGGTAACTAATTGAAATATATATATAGATTTACACACTTACATCCTTTGCTATGGGAAATATGCTAGACTCTTTTATAAAGTCCTTCATGGTGGCCGAGAAGAATAGATTTTGTCGACTCTTGGGCAAACATCTTTCGATTATGGCCAGACTTTGATCAAAGTCGCCGTTCAGCATGCGATCTGCCTCATCCACGACCAGATACTTCAGGTTATCGAACGAGAACGTGTCACAGCCCGTCAGATGATCTGCCAGACGTCCCGGCATGGCAACTACAATATGTGGTCTCTGCATTAACTTCTGGCTCTCAATCATCTGATCTGTGCCGCCGGATACAACGCAAACGCGGACACCCATTGCCTGGCCAGCCACGAGGAACTGTTCAGAGATTTGGTAGGCCAGCTCGTGTGTGGGCGTCAGCACAAGGGCAAAATGACTGACAGGCTCTTCGCTTAGCTTCTCTAATATTGGCAAAGCAAAGGCAAACGTTTTACCCGAGCCTGTTTTAGCCGCACCGATGCAATCCTTACCAGACAAAATCGCTGGTATGCAATTCTCTTGTATAGGCGTCGCTCCTTTGAGACCTGAAAAATTGTTTAATTTAAAGACTTCTCATAACCCGAAATATTTTCAACTCACCTAACTTGGTGAGTTGTTTGGCCAGCCATGATCGCAAGCCAAGTTGTTGAAAAGGATTTGTTTCTTTGCGATGCATTTTTTGGCGAACACAGCAAACAAAATAAACACAACGTGCACAAGACCAGGGCTGATATATTAACGTCTCTTCACTAAACGATATCTATACTAAGAAAAATCGATAAGTCAATTTGCACAAACACAAGTCTCTAATTAAATCAAATACAAACTATCGGCGTTATTTGTAATTGATTTCTTTTTCTTGTGAAATACGTTTCATGACACCGTCAAAGGCGTGAGATACCCCAGTTATAAGAACAGCTTTGACAACATGGAAGCTGAAGCACCACCTACAACAACAACAGCTGAGAAACTCAACGTTTTGTGCGGAATTTGCAGTGAGTTCTATCGTCCAAATGACATCATATATTCAACTGCCAGTTGCGGTCATATTTTTCATATGATATGCCTGATGCGTTGGCTATCCCGTTCGCGGAGTTGTCCACAATGTCGGGCAACTTGTCATAAGCAGCGAGTGCATCGCATTTACTTAAATTTTGCCGAATTCACCGAATGCGAGGATGTGGTGGAACGCCCCCAAATCCAGTGGGTGCCCATCTATTTGGAGGATCCGACTGTGCCTACCTCAATCGAGGGTGCCGTTCAATGTGGCACTGATGACGAAGGCCACGATACGTATGTTGCTCGCGTATACCTACACGAGGATCTGCTGCCCGCTAGTTACGTACCACAACTGAAAGTCGTTTACGCTCCCTGGAACGGTATTGCACACAGACTGAACACCGACATCGATCTCCTGGTGCTGACCGACTGTGAACTTAAATGGGTGGCGGCATCAGATGGATATGTGCCGCCGGGCGCCCTTAAAGCTGGCTATTCGGAGACAGAAGAAGCCTTGTGGACTGGTCGTTCTGTGCATGAGGGTTTAACGCTGCTGGGCAAAGTGCATCCATCACATCATGTCTTATATATGTCCTATCACCGCGAGGAGGTTAGCTCGAGAAACTATGAGGTGCTCGTGGTTACACCAAAAGAGCAGGCTGAGCGCTAAAATGATATCGAATTGAATGTAAATTGTTGCTCTCGATTTGCATTGTTATTCAGCAATTATCTGTGTTATGTTTATCAGTTTTCAAAATATATCTAAAAATCAAAGTCTTGGAAATACTTTTATTAAAATTGTTATTGTTAGACTATGTATTTGTATAAATATATATATATATATTTATACATATATATATATATATATATATATATATACATGTATTTATATAAATATAAACTATGATTTAAACGCTTTTTATGCTTAATTCAATATTGTTATCTGTCAATTCTCATTTTGTGTTTTTGTTGTTTCAACAAATTCGTCACCATAACAAAGCGTAATTTTCTTTCTTTTCTTTTTTTATGTTTCTCAAATTATTTATAATAACTTTTTTAAGGTATGCATGTATATGTATGTTTCTGTATTTATCTGTATTTTCTTAATAAATCTTGATCGGAATCGTAACATGACATTTAGATATATTTAGCTAAAATACAACGTACGCATTCGTGCATGTAACATTTAAACAACATAATTTTTATTCATGCAATTATAATAGAAATAGGATTTTTGTTTCATGTTTATGACTTTTGTACTTACGTTTCTAACAAAACTTGTATAAAACATGCTCATTTATAATTATGTATCTATGTATATATATTTATATATGTATATTTGTTTGTGGGTGTGTTTGGGTATATATATATATGCTGATCGCTCCGTCGTGACTACAATAGATATATATATATTTACAATTTGCTTGTATATGGATTGCATAAATTGTTTCCGATTTTACTATGCGAATTGTGTAAGTGTTAATTGAGCCTATCTTGATTTGTGATTAGTTCGATTTCTTGTTTATTTGAGGCGGGAATTGGAGATTAGATACAAATGCGTTGAGTTAAGTTCAACATTTGAGCTCTAATTGTAGATTAGATGCAGTCTATACTAAATTATACAAACATATTAAATGAACGCCACAACTATAATCTAACAATTCAAAAGTGGTTACATCAAATATTAATAATTTTAAATACAATATTTGAAATAAAAGTGAAGAGCAAGTTGATTCCATGGTCGGTTTGGGAGGGATGGGCGGTTGCAGCTTGAAAACAAAATCTCATTACAGACTTTCAATTCAAATTCAATTTTATGACAATTACTTTATGAAAATCGTACTAGTTCTTATATTGTAATCACTCCTTGCATTTCTATTTACGACTTCCGCTTAGCTCTCTTGCAGCGGACGCGTCTATCTCATTTCTGCGCGGACAGGTAGTTCATGTATTTTGTTGTCTGCTGTGCATTGCGCACCAGCTCGCTCTCATTCTTATCAACCGCCTCGTGCCAGGTATTATCGGCATTTGTATGTGGATGCTGATGTTGCTGTTGTGGACTGGGTCCCTGTGGTTGCTCCTGCGGCTGATGGATGTTTGGCTGTGAGCGACGTGTAAAATTACGATGACGTTGCGGCTGATGCTGATGGGTATGGGCACGCTGATCTGGCGCACGCTGGCGGCGATCAAAAGTGCTGGACGCTTCGCTAGCCAGGCTGCTCTGACTGCTGTAACGCTGAAAATTGCGCGGTCCACCGACAATTCCGACGCCGCCGCTGATAGGACCACCAGGACGGGTTGGGCTCTGACTATAGCGATACGCATTGGAGTTGCTCTTCCTGGTGCCATCATCTATTTGGGATTTGGCCGGACGCGGCAGAGTGCGTGCACGCGACGAGCTGCGACTGTTGGACTCGGGACCGTTCGAGTTATAGGCACAGTTCTCATCCTGATATGCATTATTTATGGCTGTATTCGAGCGACGCCAAGTTTCGCTGTGTATCTTCTGATGATCATTGTGCTGCTGGTGATGCTGCTGCTGGTGCTGCTCATGTTGTTGCTGCAGCTGCTGATGCTGCTTTTGGAAGCGCGGCGGTTTGTCGTAAGTGTTGCGATTGTGGTTGTTATGGCGTCCGCCGCGCTTATAGTTGTTGCCACGCTCATAGTTGCTAATGTAGGAGCGCTCGCTGCGATCATCGCGCTGATCCCAATTGGAGTTCACAATATTGTTGTAGTTGCTGTTGCCGCCGCCCAAATTACGCTCATATCGCTCCTGCGAGTGCTTCCGGCGATCGTCGATGCTGTACAAGCGCAAGTTACCGCGACCCTCGCTGCGCACACTTTGATGATCGTCATCGCAGCTGATGCTGTTGCGCCGTAGCTGATCCTGACGAGAGCGACCATTCGAATTATCCCCATCGTTGGCACGATTAAAGCGCGTTTTGCGCCAACTGGGCAGCGGCTTTGTCTCGTCGCGATCCTCACTGCTGCCCATGGATGGATAATGATCAGAGCTGATATTGCTGTGTGTTATAATATATATCAATTTAGAATAATGTACAACGTATTCTAAAGATGAGGATTACTCACTCAGCAGGTGAAGTCTGTGTGTGAGCCTGCTTCAGGGGACGCGGCACATGGCGTGGTTGATAACCACGTCGAGCCGGTCGTCCCGGCGTGAAGGTGTCGTGGTCCTGATAGGAGTTGCCGGATTTTTCGCTATACTGATGATGTTGTTGCTCTTGCTGCTGTTCATCCCCAATGTTGCTTCCAGTCTCCCCGTAAACAATATCACAGAGCGAATCCTCGCAGACCTGTTCGCTCCATTTCTTAGGTACCTCCTGTGCCGAGTTATTGGCACTGCTACCCTGCTCCTCGCTATCGCTGTAAGCATCAGTCTGTGTTTGTGTATCTGCACCACTGTTGCTATTATTATTGTTGTTGTTGATGCCATCGTCCTCGTCTTCATCCACGATCAAATAGTTGGTGTACATGGCCTCCAGTTCCTCACCCACATGCTTAAAATGGCTGTAAAACAAGTCGAGCACCATTAACAGCATTGCCTTCACCTTAGCAGTCAGCGCTGGCTGCATGATCAGATGCCGCCGGACATGGTAGAGCAGCTGATCGATGTCCTTCTTGTGGCGCGTTCGCATTATCTCGCCATTGAGCGTAATTTGTGAAAGGACAAGGCGCGCCAGACGCGTACTCATCACCAGCGAAATATCTTTAATTTCGTGCAGCAGCAGATTTAGTAGCGAATCACCCAGAATGGTAATCGGTGCGTTATCCGCCAGCCGGACGCGATGATAGTACTCGCCCAGCAGCGTTATCGAGTTATACAAACGATTCTTGTCGTGCAACCGATAAGCAGCCGCATTTATGAAGTTCGCCTCCAGGATCTTCAGCATCGCGCTGCGCACTTTCGTCTCCTTCATGGCCAGCGCATCAAAGTTGCGCGACGAGAAGAGCAATGCGAATTTCAATGCCGTTTCCGCATCCGTTAAAGCTTTGTTGTTCATGTAGTCCATGGATTCGCTGAAAGGCACGTACATTTTTGTGAGTAATGCGAAGTTATTGTTTTACTGTTATGTAAACTGTTTATAGGAATGTAGAAGAGTATTGCAGTATGGATAACCAACCACTGTTCAGCAGACAAGAAGGGCATATTTGGCATGTTTTTTTTTTATATAGTTACCAAGTGAAAATTGCACTTAATCGAACTAATTACCCTGTACCCTGTAGGTGCAAATTGGAAAACACGAACATGCTTGATAAGAAGCCGCATAAAGTTTTGTTAGCACTGCTTAAATAAAACAAATAGAATAATAATTTGTTTATTTGCAGGTATGTTTCTATGCTGATCTAATACAACTTTTGTACACCCTTGTGATGATTAATCTCTTAAAAGAAAAGAAACTTTCTATAGCTATTTGTTCAAATTGCCTTTCCCCATATTTATGTTAACAAACAGTCTGAGTGAGTTCTATCTTATATTAATATATTTATAAATATATAAAGCTAAGAACAATATATTAAATGTGTAACTAGCAAAGAGAATGTATAGAATTTTCGGCCACCAGAAACTGTATGCTGTTTTTAATCAATTGGTGGCGGGAAACTTTCTTAATTTTCTCTTGCTCTCTTTCTCGCTCCCATTCTACAGGTATCTGCGGCAGTATATCTTTGTCGAGTTTACATCGAATTGCGAAATCATTTACATAAAAAAAAGGTGTTAGTTTAAATAGTAGTTTTGACGTAGCATAGTAATAAATATACGTATACGTATGTTCGATATGTATTAATCATCAATGGACGGCGTCATACAAAACACAGAATGACACACACACAGACACACGGTAAGAATCACATGTATATATGCATAGAAATAACTATACATACCATAACATCGATTCGTCGCGCACAATGTTGCAGAAATCTGTCTCAATGGCTTTGATTTTGTTGTTCAGCACAATGCCGTCGTCCTGCAGGTTAAGGCCGCGCATCATGGCAATAATGTGATCGTAGGCACAACCACCTGTTGGTATCATATAACTTGGTGTAGCGCTTGAATTGAGCATATTACAGACTTCGCGCAGCGTTTGCACCTCACTACCAACACCGGCACCGAGTCCAATGCTGCCACTGCCACTGACTCCGCCACCGTTGCTGCCGCTGCTGTTTCCGCTATCTGCACTAGCACTGTTGTAATTGTTGTAAGTGTAGGCGGCGGTGCTGTTGCTGTTACTGTTATGATTGCTGCTAATCATATTAGTATTAGCCATTTCTTGTGATCGCTGTCCCAAATGTTGTTGTTGCTGTTATTGCTGCTGTTGCTGTAGTTGTTGTTTTCTTTTTCTACTGCCTCCGCGACAATCGAGCCAAGTTCTGTGTATTTGTGCTGTGTCCCACAAACAACAACACTCAAACTTTTATTTTGCGCAAATAAGCGTTTGACAAAGGTGTCGAAATGCGCATAAAATTTCAACGTTTATTAACTTTGCGCCTCTACATGGAACTTTACCAAGCCTGTATATTGTTAAGAGCTTAACGTGCAATCTAAGATAAATGCACAATTATATTAATTTATATTTTATTTTACTTATTTTGTACCGAATTAATTTATGGCGAATGCGTTTGGTTCGCTGTGAACAGTTGCGTGAACTTGCGTGAACCAGCTAAACGAACTAAAAAGCGTAAAAACGAACCTGTTTAAGAACTGCAATCGGGACAAGTGTTAACAGAATGTCCGCGCAATGTTATGCTTCGTAAATGTTTGAAAATCACTCAAGCACAATCAATGAAAACATTAGGAATTACAATTTTAGACAATTTTATTCAGAAGATATATAGCTGATTTGACGTTATTCTCAATGTGCTCTCTTTTGTCGTCACTTATTTCTTAAAACAAATGTATAGGGACTCGAAAGTATATTCAAAATTTCTGCCTTCGATGAATTGGAGTAAAGAATGCTCACCGATTTTTATCCAAACCCACGGAAGCTTCTGTAAGGAAAATAATTTAAAAAAATGCTTTGTTTTAATAATGGTTTAAAAAACGTACCGTCTGTAGGCATGAGTTTTGATAAATATTCACTTGAAGTGGTTTGGTGCGCCTCTTTGCTATTTTTGATGCCACAAACTCATAATTATCAAACCCAAATATACACTGTTCGAAGCTCACAAGCTCCACGCTTGCAATATTGTGCATTAGACTGTTTAGATAGGCGTTATTTGCAATATAGCTGCTTTTTAAATACAATTGCTTTATGTTTGCAAAGTCTTCCGTAAGGTACTGGGCTATATCATGGAATAAATTGTTATCCGTAACGATCTTAAGAGCATCCACTTGAATATTAGCCCTTATGACAGTACCCAATATGTCTGTGGTGTTGCAAGCCTCCAAAGTGTTCAAGTGCTGGTTAATAATTAAACCACGCAATTTTTGGCATAATAAAGGATACGGTGCCATACCTCTTGTCCCACACAGGATGAAATCTTTCAAGCACTTAAGTTCACTCAAATGAACAGAAAACCAGACCAGTTCTTCCAATTCAATTTTGATTGATTCGAGATTTTCCATACATTCCGGGGGCAGATTTATATTGCTCGATCTAATTGTTCTTTCGTCAAACAGACACAGCTTAATTTCTTTGAGCTTATGTGTTTTCATTATGATTTCTAGATTTTGTACGCAAAATCGCTTGCAGTATGTCAGGGTAAGTCGCTCCAATAATGGAATATCCGAAAAGTATTTTCCCGATAAATCGCCCTGAGGACTAAATGTTCTTAAGCTTGGGAAACTCTTAATAATTATAGGTATATCTGAATCAGTCAGCAATTGGCGTGAGTTGGTTCCGATACGAAAATCATAGACTTTTGGGAAAACGTTGCTGGTGAGCTCTTCAAACTGTCTCAACGATACCATTTTAAGGTGTAGCACTTGCACAGTTTCGCAAATGCTTTGAAAGAAATAACGCAAGGTCTCGATAGTAAAGTTAGCCTCGTATAATGACATACTGACAGTTTTATACTGAGATCGCCATACAATTGCCATTAATTCAAAGAATCGTGGATGCAAACCTATTATGATTTGCTGTGATTTTAAATCCAAGAAACTTAGTATGCGAATCACAACATAGTCGTTTAAAGCCTCCATATTTTACTAAAAGAAAAATAAAGGTATAAAAAGAAATGAGTGTGTAGTCTCATTTATTTCAAAAGTACATTTAATTATTTGATTGGCGACCAACAGTGAATTGACAGCCGACTCCAATTTGCGTTCGCAGCCAACCTAACGCGATTTACACAAACAGCTGATTAATGACGTTCTGGCAACGCGCACGGATTTTCAGATAATCGTTCCAAAATTATTTTATAAACATGCAAAAATATGATAAAATGGAGAAAATTGGTGAGGGCACTTACGGGACGGTGTTTAAGGGCCGCAACCGAGACACTATGGAAATAGTGGCGCTGAAAAGAGTCCGACTAGATGAAGACGACGAGGGTGTACCCAGTTCTGCGCTGAGAGAGATATGCTTACTGAAGGTTTGTTTTTCTGTTTTCACAACCGAAAGTTTTACTCAATGACAGTGTTTACGTCACATTTACCACCAGGAACTGAAGCACAAAAACATAGTTCGACTCTGCGATGTGTTGCACTCAGATAAGAAATTAACCCTGGTATTCGAGCACTGCGATCAGGACCTAAAAAAGTATTTTGACAGTTTGAATGGAGAAATCGATATGGCTGTGTGTCGAAGTTTCATGTTGCAACTGTTGCGCGGCTTGGCCTTCTGTCACAGGTGGGTAGCTCATTCAATTTCAGATGCAGCTCCACTTGTGTTTGGGTTTAAATATTTAAATGTAAAATATGTTCTTGTAGTCACAATGTGCTGCATCGGGATTTAAAACCGCAAAACTTGCTCATCAACAAGAACGGCGAGTTGAAATTGGCAGACTTCGGTCTGGCTCGTGCTTTTGGCATACCCGTCAAATGCTATTCCGCTGAGGTTGTAACGCTGTGGTATCGTCCACCCGATGTACTCTTCGGTGCCAAACTGTATACGACCAGCATCGATATGTGGTCAGCGGGCTGCATTCTGGCCGAATTAGCTGATGCTGGACGTCCGCTTTTTCCCGGATCGGATGTGCTCGACCAACTGCTGAAGATATTCCGAGTGCTTGGCACACCAACCGAGGAGTCTTGGCCCGGTGTCTCGCATCTCTCTGATTACGTGGCGCTTCCATGTAAATATCTAACTTACAAAACAAAGCGTTGACATAATTTAAATTTCTGTTTCGCTTAGCGTTTCCACCAATTACATCGTGGAGCCAACTTGTTCCAAGACTGAATACAAAGGGCCGTGATTTACTCCAAAAACTGCTTGTTTGCCGTCCGAATCAGCGAATTAGTGCGGAAGCTGCAATGCAGCATCCATATTTCACAGACAGCTCTTCTTCAGGCCATTAATGTGGTTATCAGATGAACTGGCTCTAGTTCTAACGACTGTTTCAATATTACGATATAATATGAATTTTATGTATATTTTAGGAATCTAATTTTTATTTGTACACATTGTTTTTATTCACATTTCTTTGCAATTTCGATTAGCATAGTTTTTACCAAAAGTTATACCATGAGAAAAAAAATGCCATCAGTTGTAATATTTGAATTATACATAATTAATTAAATTTAAGAACCAAATTTGCAACTGTACCTAGTTTACTTAATATTTATAAAATAAATCTTCATAAATATATACATACCTAAATATGTAAACAAAACTCCAGCCAAAGAAACCACACAATGTACGCTAAGGGTTAAAGATGATGCGCACTGCGCACATGCGGATTAATTCTGTAGTTGTTTAGTTACTTTTCGTGTTCTCGACAGACCGGTCGTCACTCGCGTTCTTATATCTAAAAACAATAAAGGGGGCTGTCGTTGCTATAAATATTTGCTGCTTCGTTAACGTAATTCTATAATTTAATAAAAAAAAAAACAACGGTACTTTTTATACGAGTGTGATAAAAATAAAATATCACCCAAAAGGGAACTCTTGAACGATTTGCATTGAAAAATAAACCCGTGATAAAAATCGAGAATATTGTTGCAGGCTTAGTTGAGCAATAATGACGTGGGGATTTGTGACCTGTGGCCCAAATGAGGCACTTGTCGTATCAGGTAAGCGTATTTATAAACAAAAGATTACAAAGGAATCTCAAAAGTTTGTTGTCAATAAAGTGTTCTTGGGGCAGCACCCTTAAATGACGTCACTGCTTATCGATTTTTATGTACAAGCAAGTTGTAAGAGTCCGAAGCCGTGCGTGCGCATCCAACAAACGCCGTTGCGGCAAAAAAAAAACAATTCAAAATGTCAGCGATTTTTCATATGTGGTTGTTTTCATTATTTGTGAACTTTATTTAACTTTGCTGTTTTTTTTTATCCCGCTAGGTTGTTTCTATATGAAACCATTGTTGGTGCCTGGAGGTCGAGCCTTTGTCTGGCCGTCGATTCAACAAGTACAACGGTAATTAATTTAATCGACCTTGAGTTATGACATCACTATATAACTGTAACTGTCTTTGCTTTAGCATTTCATTGAATACGATGACGCTGCAAGTGGAAAGCCCCTGCGTGTACACCAGCCAGGGTGTGCCAATCTCTGTGACCGGCATTGCCCAGGTCAAGGTGCAGGGCCAGAACGAGGATATGCTCCTGACTGCCTGCGAGCAATTCCTGGGCAAAACAGAAGCAGAAATCAATCACATCGCTCTGGTCACACTGGAGGGTCACCAGCGCGCTATTATGGGCTCCATGACCGTCGAGGAGATCTACAAGGATCGCAAGAAGTTCAGCAAGCAGGTGTTCGAGGTGGCCTCCAGCGATCTGGCAAACATGGGCATCACTGTGGTGTCCTACACCATTAAAGATCTGCGTGACGAGGAGGTAAGCTAATTACATTAATTTCCCATATTCCATGCCCTCTACATGCCCTCTACAGGTATTTACTGGCCAGTGTTGCCGTCTGACAACATCTAAATCATCTACAATTTATTTAGGGAAATTAGTGAAATTTTGCAAATTATTTGTTTAAATGCATCGAATATTTTATCTTTCACCTTTTTTTTTTTATATATCATAAAAATGCACTTTTTTATTGTAGAAACAACATTGCAACTTTTTTCATCGTCATAGAGACATACTCATTAATGTATTAAAATATATTCTTTATTATTCTTATCTCAATTCATCAATTAAGAATGGAGTTGATTTAAATGATTTGTACATATATTTCTCTTTTATGTTAAATTTATAAAAAAAAAAATCAAAAAATGCCAATGAATAGCCCAATTTAACGGGAATAAGCGGAATTGGCAACACTGGCTCTAAATAAAATATTGTTTGTTTTATTGGCACGTCGTTTCTTTTTGAGTAACCGAAAAATTATGTATTTTTGCATGTATGTACATATCGACTCAGGGCGACTCCAAGGTGCGTATATTCTGATCGGTGTTTGGGAGTCCACCTATTTGAAGGCATTGCGACTTGTATTGTACTAAAAACTCCTACATCCTCTTCTCAATTGACAGGGTTATCTGAGATCTTTGGGCATGGCTCGTACGGCTGAGGTGAAGCGTGACGCTCGAATCGGTGAGGCAGAGGCACGTGCTGAGGCGCACATCAAGGAGGCCATTGCCGAAGAGCAGAGGATGGCGGCCCGTTTCCTCAACGACACCGACATTGCCAAGGCCCAGCGCGACTTTGAGCTGAAGCGTGCTGCTTATGATCTGGAGGTGCAGACCAAGAAGGCCGAGGCTGATATGGCCTACGAACTGCAAGCGGCCAAGACGAAACAGCGTATTAAGGAAGAACAGATGCAGGTGAAAGTCATCGAACGCACCCAGGAAATTGCCGTGCAAGAACAGGAAATAATGCGTCGCGAGAAGGAGTTGGATGCCACCGTTCGCTGCCCAGCTGAGGCTGAAAAGTATCGTCTCGAAAAGATAGCCGAGGCCAATAAGCTGCGTGTCGTGATGGAAGCCGAAGCAGAGGCTGAATCGGTTAGCTTACAAATTAATTTTGTTAAATGAAATGATCGAAAAGTAATTACATTTATTACAGATTAAAATCCGTGGAGAAGCTGAAGCGTTTGCCATTGCGGCCAAGGCAAAGGCTGAGGCCGAGCAAATGGCACAGAAGGCCGATGCCTATCGTGAATATCGCGAGGCTGCCATGGTGGAGATGCTGTTGGATACGTTGCCCAAGGTGCGCCATGTACCAATTATTCAAACAAAACTTTGCCTATAATTTATTTAATCTTGTTTCTAGGTTGCCGCCGAGGTAGCTGCACCCTTGTCACAGGCCAGAAAGATAACCATGGTGTCCAGTGGCCAGGGCGAGATTGGTGCCGCCAAGTTGACCGGAGAGGTATTGGCGATTGTCAACAAAGTGCCGGAGCTGGTCAAGAGCATTACTGGCGTCGACATTGCCAGGGTACGTTCGAATTCAGAATTTATTTAAGGCGCCAGCAAACCGAAGGCGAAATCAACACAAAACTAAAACAAATGGCAATCAAAAGACTTGATAGAGAAATGTAGCAACATTATATGAAGTTCTATGATTACATATGTTTCTTCTGAAATGTGGCAATATTTATATGTATATACTATATAAATAATTGTTTTTTTTTTAGCTTTCTGATCTTGCGTTTTCTCCATACTACATACATATGATTTTGCCTATAATTTGATTTTTTCTTCGTTTCAGTCTGTGCATGCTGGCTAAATCACTGAATCCAAAAATACTCTCCAAAATAAAATACCACTCGAAAATATATTTCGAAACAAAACGAAACAAATAATTTTGCAAAATAATTCAGACAAAGCGCATTTAATCGTTTATTTTGAACAAATTTTTTGTATGTAACAAGTGTAATTTTGCACAGAAAATTAAATAGCTAAAACATATTTCGTATTTAATGTTAATGTAAGAATTATAAATGTATATGTATTTATATATGTCTTTATACAAGCGATCTACACAAAACTTATTTAAATTTCAATAAAATGCGGCAAACAGTCGCTACAGTTTACATCACAATCGTTTGGCTGCATTTCCAATTTATCGATAATCTTTTCGTGTAACGAAGTCTCAGCACTAATTATCACGCAACTCAGCACTTTTCGTATGCCAATGCTGCCAACGCGTTTGCATCACTTGAGGTGGCAGCCCCTGCGGACATTAAGCGAAATCATTTGTGGTTTTTGTACAAAAGTTGTGCTCGACTTTAAAAGGTTTTTTTTCAAGATATAAACGCGCCAATTTGTATAATTAAGCTTAAAAGTTTTATCACAAATCATATACAATGGCTGATTCCAAGGGGTAAGTGTATATGTTAAAATAAACACTACAGAATAAATGCCGACAATCAGCGCTGAGACAGCGACAATTTCGCGCAGTCATTGGCTGAATGAGAGAAAAAAAATCCAAAAGGCCACATAGGAAAATTGTGTGAAAACTGAAGACAAATGCGCGGCATGTTATGTTGCTCAAATGAGAGAGTTTTAGCATTATATCTATGCTTATTATTAGTATTACCAATACTCTACCTAATTTATGTATATTGCGAAACTGGGACAATCCCGATCCCAATGAAAATCGCCATTTCCGTTCAGTTGTAGTTGTTGCAGCCCTTTCTTTGTTGAGGGTTCAGCTGCAAATAGTTTGCAGCTGGGAACTGGTAATCCATAAGTAAACCTATGGATTCCCAGTCAGTTTGTCAGTTTGAATTAATATATGAAAACGTGACGCACTATTAGATTTGTTTTCTTTAGTAAGTCACCCTTAAAACGAAAAAAAAAACCATACGAAGTTATAATGTCCAACGGCAATGGTGAAAACGATGACAGCAGCAGGTCGCAACATTCGCTTGAGTACCCCATGGATAACGATGTGCCCGATATAGTGCGCTACTATCGCAACGAGCTCGAGGAACAATTAAAAATAAGCGATGCCTTGGGGCGATTTAGGCCACAGGGTTCCATAGAGAAACGGTGCGGTTGACGGGTTTATTTATTAACTCTTTCGACTGTATTTGCTTGTTTCAGCAGCGATGACCTGGCAACGGCAATTTTGAAGCGAAAGGATCGTCCTAATCGTCTGATTGTCGAGGAGGCGCAAAATGATGATAATTCCGTTGTGTCGCTTTCGCAGGTATGTCGAAATCGAAATTTGATGAAAGGCCACGTCATCAATTCACTTCTAAACTTATCTGAATGCTTAGGCGAAAATGGATGAGCTGCAGCTCTTCCGTGGCGACACCGTCATTCTGAAGGGCAAGCGACGCAAGGAGACGGTCTGCATTGTGTTATCGGATGAGACCTGTCCCGACGAGAAGATCCGCATGAATCGCGTTGTGCGCAACAATCTGTGCGTCCATCTGTCAGACGTTGTCTCCGTGCAATCCTGCCCGGATGTCAAGTATGGCAAGCGTGTACGCATCTTGCCCATCGATGACACCACCGAGGGCGTTACGGGCAATCTCTTCGAGATCTATCTAAAACCCTATTTCCTTGAGGCCTATCGTCCCATTCACATAGGCGACAATTTCATGGTGCGCGCCGCCATGCGACCCATTGAGTTCAAAGTGGTGCTCACCGATCCTGAGCCCTACTGCATTGTAGCGCCCGAAACGGTCATCTTCTGCGATGGTGAGCCCATCAAGCGCGAGGTAAGTTAAATACACGCACCGCAGTGGATGACATGGCTTAACTATCCTGGGTGTAACTGGTAAATGGGCTGAGGTGGGCAATACTCACGAGTAGGTTTAATATACCTATATATATATTTGTATACTTGTTCTGCATCTGTGTTGATTAAGCTATTAGTAACTTGGTTTAGAGATCCGTCTGTTTTCTGAAGTCCAATATTTCACGAAATCTATTTTTTATTAGCATTCGATGTACCATTTACTTAATCATTGTCGTCCACTGAGCTGCGTACGAATTAACTTTTTTTAACGCCCAATGAAAATTGTATGCTTTGCTGTAGGAGGAAGAGGAATCTTTAAATGCTGTGGGCTATGACGACATTGGCGGTTGCCGAAAGCAACTGGCACAGATCAAGGAGATGGTTGAGCTTCCGTTGCGTCATCCGTCGCTGTTCAAGGCGATCGGTGTGAAGCCACCACGTGGCATTCTCATGTATGGCCCGCCAGGCACTGGTAAAACTTTGATTGCACGCGCCGTTGCCAACGAGACGGGCGCATTCTTCTTTTTGATCAACGGACCTGAGATCATGTCCAAGCTGGCTGGCGAATCCGAGTCGAATCTGCGGAAGGCATTCGAGGAGGCCGAAAAGAACTCGCCGGCCATTATTTTCATCGATGAAATCGATGCGATTGCACCCAAGCGTGACAAGACTCACGGTGAGGTGGAGCGTCGCATTGTATCGCAGCTGCTGACGCTGATGGACGGCATGAAGAAGAGCTCGCACTTGATTGTCATGGCGGCCACCAATCGGCCCAATTCTATTGATCCGGCACTGCGTCGCTTCGGGCGTTTCGATCGTGAAATTGACATTGGTATTCCGGATGCCACCGGCCGCTTGGAGGTGCTGCGTATACACACCAAGAACATGAAACTGCATGAGGATGTTGATTTGGAGCAGATTGCTGCCGAATCTCATGGTCATGTCGGTGCCGATTTGGCCTCGCTGTGCTCGGAGGCAGCGTTGCAGCAAATCCGTGAGAAGATGGATCTGATTGATCTGGAAGATGATAAGATTGATGCCGAAGTGTTGGCCTCGCTGGCTGTCACCATGGAGAACTTCCGGTATGCGATGACCAAGTCCAGTCCATCGGCGCTGCGCGAAACGGTTGTGGAGGTGCCAAACACCACCTGGACAGACATTGGCGGCCTCGAGAACGTGAAGAAGGAGCTGCAGGAGCTGGTGCAATACCCAGTCGAGCATCCCGACAAGTTCCTCAAGTTCGGCATGCAGCCAAGCCGAGGCGTTCTCTTCTACGGCCCACCCGGCTGCGGTAAGACGCTGCTGGCCAAGGCCATTGCCAATGAATGCCAGGCGAACTTTATTTCGGTGAAGGGACCCGAGCTGCTGACTATGTGGTTCGGCGAGTCCGAGGCCAATGTGCGCGACATTTTTGACAAGGCCCGCTCTGCCGCACCTTGTGTGCTCTTCTTCGACGAGTTGGACTCGATTGCCAAGGCTCGTGGCGGAAATGTGGGCGATGCTGGCGGTGCTGCCGATCGTGTTATCAATCAGATTCTTACTGAAATGGATGGCATGGGTGCCAAGAAGAATGTGTTTATCATTGGCGCCACCAATCGGCCCGACATCATCGATCCGGCCATTTTGCGTCCTGGTCGCTTAGATCAGCTGATCTATATTCCATTGCCCGATGATAAGTCACGTGAGGCTATACTCAAGGCAAATTTGCGCAAATCGCCGCTGGCCAAGGAGGTCGATCTGACGTACATTGCCAAGGTCACGCAGGGCTTCTCGGGTGCCGATTTAACTGAGATCTGTCAGCGTGCCTGCAAGCTGGCCATTCGCCAGGCGATTGAGGCCGAGATACGCCGCGAAAAGGACCGGGCCGAGAACCAGAACTCTGCCATGGACGTAAGTGTGATCGCATATTGCTTGTGTGAGGAATATTTATGTTTGTGTAATTTTTACTTTGAAGATGGATGAGGATGACCCTGTGCCAGAGATAACGCGTGCCCACTTTGAGGAGGCAATGAAGTTTGCTCGTCGCTCCGTGTCGGACAACGATATACGTAAATACGAGATGTTCGCCCAGACTTTGCAACAGTCCCGTGGATTTGGACAAAACTTTAGGTGATTTTATGGAATTTTTTAATAAGCGTAGATTTTTTATTAACTTGTCTGGCGCAATTCATTTCAGATTCCCCGGCAACGCCGGCAACACCTCAGGGTCTGGCACCAATATGCCAGTTAACTCTCCAGGCGACAATGGCGATGATGATCTTTACAGTTAGATTTCTAGTTTTACAAAAGACAAAAACCACAATTTTTAAATGAATTTTTCCTCCTAAAACAACAACAACTTAAACAAAACCGAACCGAGCGACAACAACAACAATTTTAAACACAGTCAGCGTGGAGGCAGAAGCGGCCAACCAAGTGTAGCAGCAGCAACAGCAGTAAACATTAAAAAAAAAAAAACATCTCAACCATAACAACAAAAGAGAGAACAACATTTAAAATTAATATTAACTTATAACTAAAAAATTAATACCAATTCGTGGATCAGATTGTAATTCGTAATTGGCGCCTCTCAAAAAATGGAAGAACATTAGCCTCAGTTATCATTCGTGCATTATCGGACGGTAGATGAGCGACCGATATTGGAGTTCTATATACATTATAATGATAATAAAAAATACGCATATACACATACATATAAAGATAAATACATACATATATTAAACATCTTAAAATTATAAGTGTATTTGGAGCTACGTTTTTAAGTGAATAAAAATTATAATGTCGGATCATTTGCATTTGGAAAAATTAAGAGTGCTCGATTCGACGATACTGTGTAAACATACAGTATATGGCTAAGGGATACCCCGCAGACGAATATGTATATGTTTATCCGGAACATTAATTTTATAAGATTGCAGCTGACTTCTGAAATAAAAATAATAGTAAAAACTGCAAACGATTTAGTGTTTTTATCGCTTTTATTAAACTTGTATTCATTTCGTCATGTTTGCCTCGGCTTTTTGTATTTTGCTTTGTGCGACACATAACGCGGTATCTGAAGAATATTTTCACATTACTATAACTTAGTATGCTATATAAGATTTATCCATGCCAATTGTTGCTGCGCTCAAATGACACAAATTCAAATCAATCTATTTTGGCATTGGTTAAATGAAAGGCAAATAATTTGAAGAATTCTCCATTTTGTTTTGTTTTAAGCAGCTTCTGTGTGGCGTTTCTCAATTGATTGATTTGAGTTTCCTTAATTTATAAACGCCTATTGCAAAGTTCCAATGAAATGTTTGTTGTTTTCTTTTTTGTTTTGCCGTGCCTACATTTTAAATATGCTCATTAAATACATACATACATATTTATTTTGATTTTTTTTTTTTTTTTTTGTTACACATACATAATTAAATACGCTTTATGCATAATTACAACACAACAGTTAAAATTGAAATATGTTTTAATTCTTAGCGCGTTTTCATTTCAAAACTCATATTTTTTGTTTGTTAATCCTTTTCACTTTTTCGTTATTAATTTTCTTTGAGCTTTGCTTATTGGTTGTTTGTTTGTTTGCGTGTGTGAGTATATTATGTATGTGGCTGTGGATTGTGCGTGTGTGTTTGCGTGTTGTGTTGTTTGTTTTTTTTTTTTTTTTTAGAAGAAAATGGCCAGCACTTTCAGCAATCTTATATTATTATGTTTGCTATCATATTTTTTATTTGTTTTTCATTTTATATTGATATATTTATGCATGCTTTCTTGTTGCTATTAATGTTTTTTTTGCTGTATTATTTTTTTTTCAAGAATTTGTTGCTTTTAAAGTCTTGAACATAGACTAGACACCAATTATATAGGATTAAAGATATTTACTTTAAATTTTTCGCATTTTTTTTTGTTGTTTTTTTGATTGTTTTTTTTTTTATTTATGTCACGAGTAACAATTTGTTAATTTAATGATATTTGTTTTTTCTTATAATTTTTGTTTTTTTATATAGTTTTTGTGAACACCTTTCGACTGTTGGTATGCCAGTTAAATTGTTTATTTGCTTTTACATAACTACAAAGTACATTTAAGTAATTTGTTATCGATTAACGGTCTAATTTTGGATTTAGTTACGCATTTTACAAACAATAAAGTAACGTTTATAAAGTACTGGAGTTTTGGGTTTACCATATTTTAAGCTCATTCAGTTTATAAGTAGTATATATAAATACAGATACATGCACATGATATATATATGTTTATTTGCACATATTTCTGTGGATAGAGTATAGCTTGGAGCTTAGAATTGGGAGGTGGACATATAAAGGGGGGCAAGGGTAAGGGTGGGCAACTATTTGAAATTGCAAAATAGAACTCTACTAAGTACACATCTAGGCCATTGATATTGCTTTGCATTTGCGCTACGCTTCGCTCTAACTACAATACTATATGGTACCCATGTCTAGCCCAAAAACTGGACCATATTGCCAATACCAATTATTAAGAACTGAGCAGATTTGCACCATTTGTGTGTATACTTGTTCCGTTAGATATATATATATATATATATATATCGTATCATATCATAACGTATCGTGTATTGAAAGTTTTGTTTTCTAAATTTGTTCCCATGCAACATATATAATTGATTGTGCCTTTAGCCATTTACTTTGTAGAGCCAATTGAAATTGAAATGAAATTCGTAGTAGATGGTATAATAATTAAATTTCGCTTATATTGAGATCGTTTTGTTTTTTTCTTTTTTGTTATGGAAATCTTTAACTGAACTGTCAACAAATTTGTGTTTTGGAAGATCTAGTTACTGACTGGCTGGAAACCCAAAAAAAAAAAACACTGGTTGTTTCAGTGTTTTTTTTTTGCTCTTCAAAGGGAGTTGTTAGGGGCCATAACATTATCTTTATGCGTGTCTCAAATATATATATTTTTAAACAATTTCAATTGCGTTTTATTGCGCAACATTTGCCAGTTGCTTTTTGATTTAGTTTTTTGTTGTTGTTGTTGTTTTTCTTATTATTTGTAAAGACTGCAAGCAGCAAATTTTTACATATATAGACTAGTACAATGATTGATTTAGTTTTACTTTACTTTATAAATAAATAAGATTTGTTGTATGCATATGTGTAGGTTTTACTTTATATAAGTATTTAAATTTGTGTTTTGTAGATATAAACTCTTTGCTTGATGTGTTTCCATTTGCGCTTATTTGATATACACATACTTACATATATATATATATATATATATATATATATGTAAGTTTTAATTCCATCAACTTGTTTAACTTATGCCAAAAACGAGCTTTGTGTGTTGTTTTTTTTTTCTTTTTAGTTTTTTTTTTCTGCTATATATTGTGCTAAATTATACGTAAATCAAACGATAACAAATTAGTAATATAATAATCATATAATAATAATAATAATAATAATAGATAAAAATAAGAAAAAACAAGACTATAAACTATGCACTTAACATTTTTCCTTCGAGCTAATGACACACAAAAAAAAAATGGTTTTGTTATAAGTTATTTTTGCTCTTTTTTTTTTCAATTAAATACATTAAATTACAATTGCTAATACATACATACAATATTTGTTTAAGTGTGCGTGAGTGTGTATGTAAAACATCGCAAATAACATTATGATTATCATTATCATTATCATATTATCGTAATCATTGTTTTTTGTATTTCATTAACCAGCCTCAGCTTAAAACATAATTAAATCAAGTTCTTTAATTTTATATATATATATATAGGGTCCGTGTGTAAGTGTTGTGTGTGTATGTATGTGTGTGTGTGTGTGTGTGTGTTTGTTTGGTTTGCGCTTGTATTGGTAGTGGTGGTGCATTGCATGCTTGTTGTTGTTGTTGCTGTTGTTGTTGATTGTTTGTTGTTGCTGGTTTTATGTATGCCTTCGTTTAGTTTGTGCCGAGTCCTTTAAAACCCATTAGCCTGGTTGTTGTGGTTGTTGTAGCGGCTTTTTGTTATTGTTGTTTGTTGTTTGTTGTTGTTGTTGTTGTTGTTATAGTTCAGACTTTTTATCGTGTATCGGTGATATTATTTTTGCTGCCAAATATTTTAACCAGCTGCGATTCATAGTCATCAATGTTGCGCTTCATAATATCCATGCAGGGTCCGAGCAAACGCTCAAATGCTCTCACATCCAGAACTGTTAAACAAAAATCAAATATATATAACAATTATTAATGATCAACAAAGAAATGAGAGTATATTTTTGTGAACATGCCTTAACCTTCATAAATAATGGCTAATAATAAAATGTGATAAATAAAAAAATAATGTTAGTAAACAAGACAGTAAAATTATGTTTAAGGACCATAGATCACAACCGTTGACCCACAGGAATTCACACTGCCCTTAAATACATATAAATATAAATATATATATATATATTCATGTATATATAAATGTTTTATGTGGAATATACAAATGCATATGTTTTGAACCCGTTGCCATTAACCACAGGCGCCTCAACTCATAAATATTGTATCGAGCTGCGCTTACCAATCTCACACAATGGAACGTAATTTTTTTTATTTTTCGTGTTTTCGTTTTTTTGTTCGACTTTTTTTTTGTGTATTTTTCCCCAGTCAGTTTTTTTTTGTTTATTTGTGGATGTTTTATGTCTGTGTCAGCAGCAGACATTTTTGATGTGGCTTGTGAAAACGTTGCATATACGTGGTATTTTTTTCTGTCATTCTGAACGTGTGTGTGTGTGTGTGTGTGTGTGAGAGTTTTTTTTTATATATGTTTTTAAGTAAATAAAAATTGCATATAAATTGATGTTTACTTTGCAACTGTAATATTTTTAATGACTCCATCTTCCTCTCTCTCTCTCTCTCTCTCTCTTTCTTTCTTTCTTGCTTTACAATAAATTTTAGTCAGAAAAATAACAAAAAGAAAAAATAAAGAAAAATAATATAATGATGATAATAATAATGCTTGATTGATTTCACAGATTGGTATTGCGACGGGCCATTTCGTTGAACATTTGCTCGTACATCACAATATTGCGCTTGAGCACATCGGTGAGGAAGCCCAGTATGCGTTCAAAGGCATCCGAGTCTAGGACTAGGAGGGTATTATTCAATTAGTGCTATAAATTTACAGTACTACAATAGAAATAATAATCAGGGGGCGGAGGTGCTTATAGAAAAACCGTGTACAATTTAATAACAGTTATGCCATATCCCATTTGGGCTCTCAAATTCGAATGATCTCCTAGGCAATTCTCACGAGTTCAAGTTGATTTTGAGTTTTTATTTTAAATATATTTCGTGTCGTAGACATCATATCTAACAATAAATCTTACATTCTCTCTAAGTTTCTCACATGTACTTTTTGCTTTTTTAATCTCCTTACTTCATTGAGTTTTCCGCTTATATTCTGTCCTCAGGCGATAACTTTCGCACTCTCTCATTGACGTGTTCTCTCTGTTTATTTTTATCTGTTCATAACTTTCTCTCTATTCTTAATGTTTAATCTTTCTGTACCTGTCGCTCTCTATTCTCAATGCTAAGCCTATCTAATCTTCTTTCTCTACATTTTATTTAGTTTTCTACCAATCGCTTTCCAATCTATACCTCTCTCAAATACTTTAACTCTCTATTTTTCTTATTTCTTTCTCTTCCCCTGACTTTATTCATTCTGATATTTATCTCCATTTTTTCCCTAAAATATTTTTTGGGCTGTTTGCTATCTCATTCTCTGCCCCAAAGTCCTGCAATGATATTTTTCTTCCAGGAATGCATGTGATTTTAAAGTGATATATATTTAAAATGGCCTCTTTTGTAAAAGAGTAAAATGAGATAATTTCAAAAAGTATGCACTATCTATTTTTGTAATTGATATGTGGAAGATGACACCCCGCCGCCCCTCGTCAAAGCAATACATTAAACAAAAAGTTAACTACAAAGTTAGCAGACTATCAAAATAGGCGCGCAGATCGAGTTCCAAGTAGCGATAGTCCCGAATGCCGCACTGCAGCAGGCGGCTGCAGCTGCCCAGGAGTCGCTCAAAGCAAACCACATCCAAAACTACACACAGACACACACAACACACACACACACACAACACAGAAAGCGACAAGCACAAACACAACACGAAACAACAACAATAATAACAACAACAACAACAACAGTGCAAAATGGGCATCGGTGGGGGGGTAAAGTGAAGTGCGTAAACAAAATATGCGATAAACAGAAAAGAAAAACAGAAAATAAACAAGAAAAAGCATTAATATTGCTGGCCAAAAGCAAGTCCTTTAAGTGGCTTTCAGTGTTAGCCAACTTGGCTCGCAGATGACTTACATGCGAGCTTAACGACGCCACCAGTGGCATAAACAGATGCGGCACGTGGCCGATGTGTGACCAGAGCCAGTTCGCCAAAGTATTGACCCTTGCCCAGTTTGGATATCTCGACTTCGGTATCGTCCTGATCCATACGCACCGACACGGTGCCCTCCTCAATGAAGTACATGCCATCAGCAGCGTCACCTGCGCAAATATAGCAAATTACTCCTTAATCATTAACAGTTGATTCAGTTGTCGCCGGATGAGTTGTGCTTACCCTGCTTGATGATGCGCTGACCATCATCGTATGCCTTGGAGACCAGTGCATCGGCCAGATTCATGCGCTCGTAGTTCTGTAATTCACAAAATCATATATATATATATATATATATATATATATTTGCAATATTGTGTTGATGACTCACCTGCAGGGCCTTCAGCATGGGCACATTGTTCAACAGCTCCTCGTACATTTTTCGCTTTTTGAACGCCGACTTGAGCAAAATGCGTCGGAATGTCTGGCGATCCATGGCCCAGAGTAGGCCAATGGTTACCGCCTGAACGGTGGCCGCTCTAAAAAAAAAGAGGAAATTTTAATTAATATTTGATTTCTCTTTTTCACAGAATAATACTGCATTTCAGATTGGAAACACTTTTCTAACTTAATTCTTAACTTCAAATTATACACTCAAAATCTAGTTTTAAAATATTGCAGAAATAAATGAATATATTTCTTAATCGATTTACAATAATCCCCTGTCATAATACCAATAATAGTAATAATAATAAGCACAACAAAAAAATTCAAGGAAATAGCTGAGGAATTGAGAAATTAGCACATTTGATGCACAGCCAGCGGGTGTAAATAATTTGATATTTTTTGATATTTGTCTGGGCAATGTGATGGGCCTATTTGGAGATGAATATTTGCTTACCTGGGCATATTGTAGAGCAGCGCTAATTCACCAAATAATCCGGTGTGGTTGTAGGTGCTAATGTGTTTATCATTTATAAAGACTTTGTAGATGCCACTGTCGAAGAGACGCGCGAAATTTAATCAATGAAAATTAAGCAACGAAATAAATTGAAATAAATGCAAATTAATTGCGCATACGCGCTGTGTGTATGTGAAAATAGAGTAAACTCATAGCAAATGACGTATACGCAATTTGTGGACATTATTATATCATTTTGTCGCACTTACGATTCAATAACATAAAAGTTATCGCCATCATCGCCCTGGCGTATGATGAAATCCCCCGGTTCCACCTTCCGCTCGAACATCGCATCCAACACTTGGTTCATCTGTGTAAAAACAGAAAAGAACAGAAACAGAAATCAGCCAGAAGGCATGACCAAAGTGGGAGTTGCATTCACACACACTCAAACACCTCCGACTCATCCACACACACACACACACACACAGTGAGGAGTGAAACCGCAAGCATCGTGATTCGGTTTTTGCGGCTGTCTGTGTGGAAAGTGTTTTCTTGGCTTTTGTGCGGCTTGGCATGGGAAATATGTTAGAGATTTATGGGCTAGATGCGCACCTGTTCCTTCTCTAGCGAACGGAAGAGCAGCACATTCTTCACCGACTCGACGAGACGCGCCCGCTGGTCATCTGTCTTGGGGAATATGGCAGTGGCGCCCTCATCATCGTCGTCCGCCTCCGGATCGTAAGCCTCGGCGAACACGGATTTGCGACGTGAGCTTTGTACTATTGGTGGTTCGGCTGTAAATATTATGGAATAAAACAAAAATAAATTAACACACGAAAAACAACATTTTTTATATATAATTGTACAGCTAATTTTTAGTAAATATAAATATGATTTTTCTGTATTTTTGCAATTATTGGTTTCAGTAAAACTCTCAAAGACAATTCAAAATCTTTTAAAAACTTGAAGTACCTTCTATGAAAACGAATAAAAGAGTAATTTAATTACATTTTTACAAAGTTTTTTGTTTATATATAAAAATCAATAAACTGTAAAATAATAAATCAAATAATAATAAATAATAAATAAATAATAAATAATAATAAATCAAATAATTTGAATAGTTTCCTACAAAAATGTCAAATCGCTCTAAAAGCAAACTTCTTCTATATATTGGAACAAAAATGTTTTTTTGGAATGTGGCTAATAAATGAAATTGGTCAGTTCATTTGGTTGTTGGCTTGCCTAAACGTTGGCTGTGTTGGCAATGCATTAAGTGTATGTCTCCATTGAGGACAATGTCCTGGGCGCCAGTTTGGCTTTCATGTTTGTGCTCATTAACTAAAGTATACAGAAAAGGTTCACTTTCTGGCTTCATGTCACACATTAATTTCATTAAGTAAGCGGGATAGGGGGGAAAGGAGGTCAAAAGAGGTCTGTAGAACTGATGGACAGGAATTCACTGATGATTAGAGACTATGATGAGTTGAGTTGACTGCTGCCGGATGCGCTTCGCTTCCACACAACACTCGCCTCATGCCCCATGCCCCATCAAACTCATCACCGACATTGTCATCTTGAGGCCATCATTGTATTAGCTGGGGAATGTGCTTGGGTATACTCAACACACACACACACATGCATACACACAGACTGCTGCTTTGCGTCAGCATTTGTTTTTTAATGTTTTTTTTTTTGTTGTTGTTGTTGTTTTGTTGCTAACCAGCTGCGTCAAGTTTGCTGGAAACTGTCTCATCAAATCGAATGCAAAAGCGACATAAAATGCACTCGCTCTGAATGAAAACGAAACGCAAAATAGACACAAGCAGAGTAGGGGAGTTGAGGAAGGCAGCAGGGGAGGGAGGGGGAGGTCCGGTGCACTGACAGAGGCAAGGCTGTCCAGCTGCCCACACAACAGGCGTGAGAGATGTATAGATGACTCTGCTATGTGTGTGCCTAAGTGTGTGTGCCTGAGTGTGTGTGCCTGAGTGTGTGTGCCTGTTTGTGTGTGTGAGTGTGCAAACACACATAAAAATAAAGACAAATACAGACTATCCCCCTTTTAGATATAAGAGCAGATATTTAAGATGAATGTGTTTTTTTTTGAGTGTATCTGTAACTGTATCTGTATCTGTATCTGTGTGTTTCCATTTTTGTATTTGCAATAATTACGTCTAGTTGGCAGTTTTACTAGTTGCACTTTGATGAAATATTTATTAACACCAGCAAATAACAATAAAAGTAACAAAAAAAAAACTTGCTTCACTGTAAAATGTTTGCAATTCATCAGCGTGCAACGTGGAGATAAACGAGACACTTGAAATGGCACAAGTGAAAATAACTAAAAACAATTGCGGTAATAATTCATTTTTGCAGCGCACATAAGTAAATACACATATGTGCAACTATATAGATTCTATATATATATATATTCGATTTTACGACTACATCTTTAATTGTACACTTTGACAACAAATTGCGGATTCCAAAAAAACAAACTTTACATTCATATTTTATACATTGAACTTAATTTCAGCTTTGAATATAGTAAAAATATAGAATTAAAATAGCAAAAAGTATGCTTTGTAGTATTCTATTAAAAACCTACCAAATTAGTTGCTTATAAATTATCGAAATTAAGTACTTATATTTTCAATTTAACAAAATAGAATTTATAACATTGACTAGATTTTTGTCCAAGTTAAGATTACTCTATCTATCGCCTGCCTGGCTGCCTGCCTGCCACATTATATTTAATCTATTTGTCGAGTGCTTGTGTCTGCTTTGTGTATGTAATTCGTGTTTTTTTTTTTCTGTTTGTGACTTGCATCATCCAAATTTGTAGATTCGAACAGATACAATTATCTATATAGCTATAATTGTGCGTTCGACGTGTCTGACCAAAATGTGTGTATTTTTTATTTTTGTTGTGTTTTCGTTTTTGGTATGTTGATGTTGTTTTTTTTGTTGTTGTTGTTTCTTACCGGCCAATAAATTGCTAGACACTTGCGTAGACATTATGTGCTGCACTCAAAACAAATTTTGTTTTAAATTGATTTTCTCGCTGGATGTATTTTTGTTGGTGGAATATTTTGTTGTTAGCTGCAGGTTGCAGGTTGCAGGTTTTTTTTTTGGTTTTTTTTATGTTTTCAACAGCCTCGAGAAAATCAAAAACCAGTTGTTGGCGAACACGTTTTGGAAAAACTGCAACTGAAAACTCAAGGTGAAAACTGAAAACGCACGCAATAAATATGAACGCAAAAGTATTGGCTGTCACACGCGGCGTATGCGTAATAAATATTTATGCACCTGGCCTACACTGCGGTCTGTCTGTCGACTGTCTTGTTTTGCGTTCAAACTAACAAGTTTTATTTCGCTTACGTTTCTCAGCAAAAATCACGTTTTAAACACTTCAAAAACTTATCTTCAACAGCAGAAAAAGTAAAAAAAAAAATGTGTTTGCTGTGTTTAAAAGTCGTGTCAAGTGGGATACTTGCCATTTGATAGATTTTACACACTATCAAGCATACATTTATAAATATATATATACACATAAATATATATATATATATATATATTATCCTTGTGCAGATAACTGTTAAAGGGCGGAGCAGCAAACACAATTGTAGTAAAGTATTTATTACAGCTTGTTTTATAACAGGATGTGGGAAACTTTCGGATGTTAAAGACAAGACTGCGTCGGGGGAAAGACGGAAATATAGACTAACTGTGTATAATACAATTATGTATGGATAAAAATTAGAAAAATAGAATAGCTTCAAGGGAAATGTTTAATAAGGTGTCCTTATTACATTTGTAACTTTCAAGGAACTTTTGATTAGTAAGACAGAATCTTGAAGTGGATGGGGAGAAGTATATATATATACTATGTATGTATGTATGTATTTCTATATCTGTCCGTTGTCAACTTGTATTTTAGCTATGTTTTTAAGTTGATTAGATTTGTTGCTTTGTTGTTTTGATTTCGCAGAACATTTCAAAACGGCAACCAACACCTGATATTCAAACAGATAAATTCGAATTCACTGCTTAAACGTTAGGCAAAATATAAATCAATAATTGGGGCTACAAATTTTCAAATTCGAAAAAAACTGCTTCTATATATATTTCAGACACTTTTAAAGCTATTTTATTACGAATAAATTTCAAAGTCAACTGTGTCAAAACATTAACAGAAAATAATACAAATATCGTTAGCAAAGTGAAGCTACTTAAGCATCTCATTGTTTATTTAGCAATACAATATTTAATATTGATAGATGTTGGCAAATAAACTATTAACTAGTCGATAGGCAAACAATTGAAGGTAAATTTTGTTTTTTTTTATGTCAAGTTTTTCACTGAACAATGTGAAAAGCGTAAATTCAGCATTTTCATAAACGATGTTTAATGTTGACTTTAATAATGTGTTAGTTAAATTGTTATAAAATTATTTGGGTTTAAATATGCGTTTAACACACAAACACAACACACAAGCACAAAAACACACACTGTTATAAAAAACTTGGCAAACACGCGCGGGTAAATTTAATTAAAAAATTGCAAATAAAAAGTTGACTGCATTAAGTTCTTGTTAATGGAATGAGAGATGGCGACGATGACGCGAATGAGATTTGCAATGTGAATGCTAATGGGATGATGATGATGATGTTGATGATAATGATGATGATGATGGAGTTGATGATGACACGCTGTTAGTTAACTGACTGACTGACTGACTGACTGACTGACTGACTGGCTGACTGGGTCTGTCTTCTGTGCGGAGTGACGTGTAGTTAACGACTAAAGCCACTGTCGTTGCCGCAGCAGCCTTTGAGCCAGGCCACAAATGCTTGCCACAAGTCGTCAAAACGAAAGGCGGAAATAGTGCCTGTAAGTAGGCAACAGCACAAGAGATAGATGTGCAAATGTGTGCGAGTGTGTGTGTATATATATATATATACATATACATATGTAGATAAATAAAGGCACACACATGAAAAAAAAAAAGTGGTTGGCAGGCTGTGAATGTGGCAGGCGCTGCTTTGTCTCGATTAACATGAGCATTTGTTGCTGCTGTTGTTGTTTTATATTTATCATTAAGCGCAACAGGAGGCACACTCAAACACACTCAAACACTCACACACACACACACACACATATATATATATATATACACACACAACCACATAGTGTACATGACCAGTCATTTCCGTGCTGCTGCTGCAAAACACCGTTGGCATGTCAATAATGTTCAAAATGTTGCTCGCAAAGCCAATGCCAGAACAGCGCATGGGCGTGGCAGCTGGTACACATCCCCGCCCCCGGCTCCTGTGCCTGCTGAAGCGCAAAACTGCGAAGCTGACGCTGCTTCAGTTTCAGCTGCTACGGCTGCTGCTGCTGCTACGGCTGCTCATCCGCATGCTTCAATGGTCGCCCATTGCCTTAACTCACCTCACACCTCGCCTCATTCCTTCCCTTCCCTCAATTTTGCCGTCTCGTTTGCGCTGCTTGGCATTTTTTGAGCGTTAATAAAATGTACAACAAACTCAACACATACACACAAATACACACACACACACACACACACACACACTCGCACTCGCACACACCTTATTAGGCCACAATTTGGCACCCGCAAAAAATTGCTAAACGTATACTTAATATTTCATTCAAGTATTTTCTCGACTGCGCTATTTATGTGTGCGTGCGGCGCTTAAAGCGTATTTAAAACAAAACAGCTTCACCTGACCATAAATAGACATCAAAGCGCTGCAAGGGGCGTGGCACACACACACACACATATTCGTCAGAGCTATTTGCGTTTTTCGCTCACGCTCAGCTGAACTTTTGAGGGCTTCACTGAGCAAAGCCAAATACAAAATTTATAGCAACAGCATCAATATAAAAAAAAGTGGAAAAAATTATAGTGAGACAAGTCTAATGCAAACTTTAATTAAAACACAAACTTGTTTTTTTTTTTAGCTATATCTACAAATATATATGTAAAATTGCTTGTCTTTTATTGATCAAAGATTATTCTAAGAGCGAACAAATGGTGTATTCAATTCACATAATCTTTTTTTTAACTAAGCGAAAAAGTTGAACTTTATTCAAACTCATTTTAAGTAAAACTTGCCTGAAAGTTAGGCCATCAAACATTAGCGCTTTTATCTAATCTAACCGAAAACAAATTGAAAACTGAAAGTCACAGACTTGTTTGACAATGATTGGTTCACTTTCTTCAGATTTCTTTGGCTAAGATTTTAATTTTTTATTAAATCAAAGCGCTGCGCAACTTTTTTTTTTGTAATTTCAGTTAGTAATTGAGATATTTTTGTGTGTATATGTATAGAAAATAAGGCGAATTGTGGTTGTTTGCCCAGCTCTTGAGCTGTGTGCGCTCTTAATAGATTTTTTATAGACAGGCAGGACTCTAAATGCTGGATGCCCTACAACACACTTAAAGAAGCGCCAGACAAATAGCACACTGAGAAAAAATTCACTCGGAATTGTAGAAAATCGCCTGGAAAACGAGAAAGTCTTTCTTGGTTTTAGCTATTTTAAATAAGCGAAAAAAGCATGTCACTAAACTTGAAAGGCTTTTTGTATTTTTGAAAAATATTTTAATAAAAGAAAATATTTAAAATAATATATATATAATATAAAATATATAAAAACTTGTTCCCTACTTATAGCAAAAATTCATTTTTGAAATTGAGAATATGCAAATGAAATTGGCTTTCTCAAGGTAAAGTTTATGCGCAAAATCACATATAAACCAAAAAGTAAACTTTTCTTTCTTTAATTATTCGCCTTGACAAAAATAAGTAGTGCGTTTTTTTTTTGAAGTGTTGAAAAAAGAGCAAGAGCAAGTTGAAGAGCAAGTCACATTCGCACACTTGACACGGTGTTCCTTGAGCCGTGCTGCGTGTTTGATTAACCGGAAGATAAACACGCAACGCAGCAGCATCTGAGGAATGCACGGAGCGAGGAGCGAGGAGCAGCTGCTGCTCCAGGTTCTATGTCCTGTGTCCTGTGTGCTGTGCTGCTGCTGCTATTCCTGACAGCTTTATCAACATTATTATTTAATTTACTTTGGGTGCTGGTCGAAGATGAATGTGGCACGGCTGCGTGTCCAGCTGGCGCTAATTGTCTGCACACGTGCGTCGCATTATGGCAAATAATGAGACACAGACACACACACAAAAATGTTTCAACACCACCGAAAAAACTTCAATTTGCAACAACAGCAAAATAAAATACCTACAAACTCAGTTAAAATTTTTTATGGCTTTTTTTTTGGGGCTTTCTGTTTTTTTTTTATTGAATTTAGTACAGGTTTTAGGACCAAATCAAGAACCATTTTTTGTTGATTTTGTGAGCTGCCACGCATGCCGTCAAATTGCATGACACCGGCGGCGGCATACCCCTCCCGCTGCCCCGCTCGCCTAGACAAGTGTTGTGAAGCTAAAAATAATATCTCGCAGGCTAAAATCGGCTGAAGTTAAAGCTGCTAATGCTATGTGCCTCGCTATGTGGCAACAATTGACGCACAAATATGACGAAAAATAAAAATAGTTGACCCCCAACGGAATTTTTCTTCGTGTTTATATTATTTGTGTTGTTTTTGTCAGGACACGCAATGTGTCCTGTTCGCAATGCCCATTTATGGGTAGACATATTTTAAGTCGTCATCGAGCAAGTGGGAAATATTGATTTTACTGTACGCAGATGAATTAGTCAGGCCATATGAATAAATATTTGTTATGAAATGTTCAAATTGTATGCCAACAAGTTATGCAAAGCTACAAATATAAATAGTATTATTAATATTTAAACGGACAGCTATTTTTATATGAAGCGTAAAAAATTCCACTTAATTGGATAAAAGTTTGTAAATTAATTAAAGTTTTCTCGATAATAGTCGATAGTTGTCGCCATTAACAACAACAATAATATTCATATTTATCTCACTTTCAGTTGGATAAAATATGCCAAAAGTTCAACATTTTTACTGCCAGAATGAATTGTATATTATATTAAAGTTAAATAAGTTTATTTTTAAAAAGTATAAACTGGAACACGTAGCCATTTCATAGGCATAACAGTCTCTAATTAAAAAATAATTAATGGGTTATATTGAAAGTCTTCATTAATTAAAAATATATAAATGACTTTTGACATTTCTATTATGCTTCTTAATTAATAAGAAATAAACGAAACATCACCGACTTTAACTTTAAATCAAATATTTCATTTATTATTTGCTTAAATATTTTTAAATATTTATTTTAGTTTGCAATCAAAACTTTCGACCTTTTGGGCAACTCAAATCATCTAGCAGAGAAAATACGGACTTGTTAAATCTTGACTGTGTTTAATTCAAATCTTGTATAAATAAATATTAAGACTTTTATACTCAAAGCTATCATATTAAAAATTAATTTAATTCTTAAGCAAATCAAAGCAGAAATTCAAAGAATCAGCGATTTTGCATCATGTGTCTTTTAAACTTAAATCTTGTATAAAACTTTCAAGCTTAAAGCTATAATTTTAAAAATTCAAATTAATTAGAGAAGAACCAAAATTCAAAGTATCAGCAAATTTGTATCTTGTGTGTTTTCAACTCAAATCTGGCTTGAACTTAAAAAACTATTAATATATTTAATTATTTGAATTTTTCTTTAAGACTTACCGTCACCATCTTGTGAGTTGAGGCTAATCTGATCATCGGCCCCATTATCAGTGCCTGCTGATGGGCGATTTGCCTGCAATTTGTTAAAGTATTCGGCGGCAAAGTCAAGCAGATCCGGTGGCTGTTCGACCAGATACGAAATGGAGAACTGCAAAAGCACCTCTTTGAGCTCATCAGGCACCTGAATGCGCCGACTGGAATCCGTGGACATATTTGTGCTGTTTTAAGTAGAATAAAATAAACACGATATGAGTATGAGAAAATATTGAAATATACTAAAATGAGAATTTAAATTTAATATATATATATACAAATTAAATTCGTATATTTTAAAGAACTTTATTCAATTATGATGACTGTCAATATTTTCAGAGCTTATCAGCAGATTATTATTTTTGTAAATAGTTTTAAAAATAAATTGATAGATTAAACCAGCCACAGAAAACAATTCAATTTCCAGCTCAAAATATTTATGTGGTCTTTTTCAATTGAATTTCAACAAATATTTGGTTTTATATTTTTTGACATTTCCCAGAACGAATATTTTGTTTGCAGATATTTAATGGAAATCGGGAGCAGCCAGTTCTCTTGACAAGTGTCAAGTGCAGGGCATAAAAAACAAAACATATATCAGAGTGCCAGCGATTGCCAAATCAATTTACGACGGCTAATTGCGGCAAAGCAACAACCAGAAAAGTCGAGCGCTGACATAAGAGATAATCACAGCATATATATATATATATGAGGCATGATCTGGAGTCCCAGTTGCGTCCGCTTTATGACCATTTGCGTAATTTGTCTCACGCGTGTGCCTGGCCTTTAAATCAGTTGAGTGGCCCCCTAGTCAGATCAGCGATTTGCTCATTTTTTAGTCAACCCACGGAAGTTATGCACATGGGTATATGTCTATATACAACAACAACAACAACATCTGTTCATCATTCATGTAAGCAACATATAGGCAACAAGTGCAACAAGTATTATCATAAGACCACAGCTCATTGGGATGTCATCTGCGTCAGCATTTATTGGATGCATGATTCAACGTTGCCAAATTTTCTTATTTTATTTATTTTTATTTTATTTGTAATTTATGTCTAGTTTTTTTTTTTTTGAGATTTGTCGTCGGTTTGTTGTGTTTGTCGAAAACGTAGAACGTGCGCTGTATGCTAATTTGGTGACTGCAATAGCCAAAAAAAAAATACAAATATTTTTAATGCATATGTATAAATAATGCACTCTGCTCACGCTTGTCAATAAAATGCAATTTTGGAAACAAAATAAATTTCTGTTGATTTCTTTCTTGCAAGTAAATTTATTACAGATCTGCCTCAAGATATTGCCAAAAGCTATGCGCTGTCTAAATTTAAAGTTTTGCATCTTAATAAAACTTTAAAACTTGTCTGATTTTTGCAAATAAGTTTTGGCGATTGCAAGTTTTAATATGTTTGCTGCATTTTAGCATGAAACTCATTCACAACATTCCTATTTTTGGCCGATTTGAAGGCAGCAGACCTACTTGGCTTAAGCCTGCCACACTGCTGACTGTTGCAGCAAAAAAGTTGCTCCTTTCAACCAAATACTTATCTACACACGAGCTAAATGAAATGAATATCTGAGCCGTCAGAGCTGTCCCGACTTTTGCGCATAGTTTGCGAGGCAAACGACGCTCAAGAAATCTTAGGGAGAACTTCATTGAAAAGTCAGCCGCATAAATATTTATAAGTCTGCCTCAAAAATGCGTAATTATGGAAATTGCGCATCGAGTTACAGTTATTGTTGCTCTGCTCCACGCTCCAACCTAAGCACAATTATGTCAACCCCTGCCCCTGCCCCTGCCCGGGCGCTGTCGCTGCCTTGATTTTGGTTTTTCTGCTGAAAAGTTGTCCGCAACATTTTATTTGTCGTAATTTTGAAAATTAATTTTTGCCTCGACTGGCAGAGGAGCAGTTAAGGAATTGTTCTTGTTGTTGTTGTTGTTGTTGTTGCAGTGTTTACAGTAGATCAACACACACACACACACACACACACACACACACACACACACACACACACATTTACAGTTTGTTTTCAAGCGAAACTTTTTCAATTAAGTTCATTAATATTCAACTTAGCCTGCGGCTAAGAAAGCAACGAATAAATAAATATTAAAACCAAAATTACAAACTAATAAAGGCTGTCGCAGCCGTTGGCCGTTGAATGCGGGTGTTGGCCATGTTTATTTTGGCAATTGCAAATTGCCAGTTTGTCAATTGCCAATTGTCACTTGCCACTTGACAGGTAAATGCTTTGGGCCACATTCAGCACTAAGTGCGGCAACAATCACAGCAGTCCATGCATCATCTGAAAGTGATTTTAAGTATTTCATGTTCGGCTCGTGCAACAATAATAGCTAATGGGATTAGGGGCAACAAGCAACAAGGGTGAAACTAAGACAAATTGCAAATATATTTCAAGAACCATTTAAGCATGCATATTAAATGGCCCTGCAGGCAAATACATATATATTCTATTATTCTAAGATACTTTTAATTGAGCTCTTATGCAATCACTTGGCATAAATTCACAATAAATGATGCAAACAATTTCAGTTTGGCAAATATGTATAAAACGGAATAAAATGTGGATTAATAAGCATATAATTTATAGTTGTGAAATTGTAATGCTGTTTATTTAATAGCTGCTGCAAACACCTGTCGAACACATGATTCAGCCAAAGTGATTTTATCGATAGGCACGGCAAGAAAATGAGAAAGAAAATGTATAAAAAAAAAACACACTGACAAGAAAAATAGCAACAATTGAGTAAGAAAAAAAAAAACTTTTTATTGTTGTTAGTGTTTGCGATTGATATTGGTATTGCTGTTGCTGTTGCTATTGCCGTTGCCGTTTGTCGCTATATTGACGAGGCGTCCAATTAGTGGGTCAAGGTGGTTTACTCGGCGTCCACACGTAATACGCAATGCACTGCATAAATAAATTACTTGCTTTGAAATCAACTTAACTTAAAATAGCTCACTTGGCAGACTGTGTCACAGTCACTCAGTCTTTCTTTCTGTCTGTCTGTCTGTCTATCTTTCTGTCTTTCTGTCTGTCTATCTGTCTGTCTGTCTGTCTGTCTGTCTGTCTATCTGCGTGAGTGGTTCGATCGAAATCGAGTTCCACTTTCAACTTTTAACTCGCAATCGAGTTAAGAGTCAGGCAGGCTGCCGTAGTGGTGGGTGGCTCAATGGTGTTGGCAAACACAAACATTACAACAACAAAAAAAAAAAAAAAAACCATGATGAAACACAGAACGCAAAAAGCAGCAAACAGCAAGAAACCTAAGCCGTTTTCATTTCCTCGCCATTTCCGTTGCAAGCTCCGTTGCAAGTGCCGAGAGATTGCAGCTTGTCGCATCGATTGTATGGTGTGCAAACTGCATTTGTGTACTTGTGCTGCGTATACGCAATGTTGCAGTGGCACCGCAAAAAGCAGTCAGCAGTCGGCAGCATGTGTTGGCCACAATTTGCAGCTGGCAGAGAAATTAAGAATCACACAGGACAATTTGACAATTCGCTTTGATGCTTTCAAATGAAAGTGAAAGTCACGAAATATTGTGCAAAATGCTTAAAAACTCTTTAAAATATATATCTAAGTATTTAATTGTGTAACTGGTTAACTCAATAAGTATTTAATAATAATAATAAGTAAAAGTTTTTACTCGACTCATTCAGACTATAGAATAATATGATTTATAAATTTATAAGATTTACAAGCTAATAAAATACAATTTAATTAAAAATAAAAATCATGCGAACTGTATTCAATCAGCTCAGTTTTAAATTTAATAAGAAGACCGATTGTTGCTATGGAAGTAGTTGATTAAGTTAATTATTATGTTACTGATGCTGATCAGGAATATATATATTCTATAATGTCTGCGTAAGTGCTTTAAGCGACTAATTAAAAACACCCGTTGCAAGCTTAAAAAAAAACTTATTAATATTTAATTCTAATAAGTATTTAACAATACTTAATTCTAATAAGTATTTAACAATACTTAATTCTAATAAGTATTTAACTTATTTCAAATTATCTAATAACATGTTTGGATTCAAATTAATTTATTTGCTGAAGACAAGCAATTATAAATGTGTGGCTTAAGCCAGGCTTTTATTAAAGCACATTACCAACTTAAACTTAAACTTCTCATAGACCTTTACAAATATAAGATAATAAAGTCATCAAACCAAAGATTTTATTTTTTTCTACTTTAATGAAGTAACTTTTTTATAAGTTGTTTAATCCGTTTAGCAATTTCGCTAAGGTGTGTTGCGTCCCACTGTGTTAGACGTCATTTGCCCAACCCTAGCACACACACAATACACACACACACACAATACACCCACACACACACACACACACACACGCACACACACAAAACACACACCCAACACACGTGTTTTAACCACAAGTTGGCTTTTGGTTGAGTTTGCCTCAGTTGCGCTGATCATCATCACATAAAACTGTGCAAATAATGATGTTGTGGCAAACTTAATTCAAGCAATTTTTAAAGTAATTTCAGTCAGCACAAGAGAGAAGCGCTTAGCTGCAGCTATAAGCTAAATCGATGAATATATATCTGGTAGCTCCATCTAAAATGATAGCTCCCTGCAAAAGATGGTCAGATGGAGGAGATTGAAGGGTAGGAGGTGAGCAGCAGACAGGTGGTAAGATTGTGACTGACGCAGCACACTTGGCACTCAGCTGTCGGCTGTATTCACATTAAACTTAAGTTGCTTAACAGCAGTCCCAATCTGCATCTGCTTTTCATCCTCCTCAGCTTTTGGCTTGTTGGAGCAAATTCAGTTTCAGCTCAGCTGTAATTGAATTTAAAGCTTGTCGCAAATGCAATTCACATGCACAGCACTTGCCAAAATGTTTGCAAACTTAGATTACACAAGATTTATTAAGACGTATAATTTCCTTATCGTATTAGACGTCTTGCAAATAATGGACAACTTTAATGAAAAGTACTTTCTTTGAAGTACATTCGACTCGAAATGTTTATTTTTTATATACACACACACATAAAGCTTATTAATATGCTTGAGATGTGCGAGTGTGTGTGTGTGTGTTGACTTTTTTTTTTTTTGTGACTCTGACCTTGGCTGATTTATTATTGTTGTCTCGTATAACACACAATAGAGATCTATGCGCTGACCTTGCAGACATGCCACAGGCGGCAACAACAAAAACAAGAAGAAGAACAAAAAAAACATAGGCGGCAACAGATGCGAAAGAAACAAGTCAGTACAAGCTAATTGGTAAGAGGTAGCAGATAAAATGTATAACAGTAAATGACAGCAGCAGCTATCAAATTACGTGAGCAAAAATTGGGAACACCTGTGCGTGGGTTTTAAATGACTTCATTATTTTTATGGACTTTACTTTTCAGCGACCAGGAATTTGTTGCGCATAATTAAGCAAAGTGGACAAAACAGTGAAAAGGCAAATGTGTGTGTGTGTGTGTGTGTGTGTAGTGTGTGTGTTTTGACCAGATTATTGCTGCTTACCTGCCTGACTGCCTAATTGTTATGACCAGCGCATATGCCACTGTCATTGACAGACTACATACAGCTCACAATTTACTTGACCTCCAGGAGTGACAGAGGTGGACACATCGGGCAGAGCTCAAGTGTGTTGGCTTGTCTTGAATTGGGTCAAGTGTTGGTGTGGTGGAGATGGGGCAAAAATTGAATTCCGCATAAATAAAATGCACTGGCAGCTTATCTATAGTCACAAAAGGCCGAAGGCCAGGACACTAACTCAAGTGTATCATTGCAACAAGCATTTTCCGATGGCCAGCCATAAAATATGTCAGACACAATAAACAAACTTTATGGTTAATCGAAGCGAGCCAACTAAATATGCAATGTGCTTTAATTGCACTTCAAATTCAAGAAATATCCTCTGAGTGAGATGGAATCTATATATATACATATATATATATATATATATATATATATATATCATAATAACTCTCAACTAGTGCAGTTAAAAAGCTGCATTTTATCTGAATAAAATAAATGCGTATTTTAAACTTTCCCACATTTTCAAGTGTTTAATTAAATAAACAAATTTATTTTACACTGCATTTTTAATGAACAGTTAGCACTTATGAAAATTTTACATGGTCAGCGGAAAAATGCTGTATTTCAATTGCCAATCACCAAGTGGCCAATAACAAAATCGCCCTAGCATTTAATTGCCTGGAAAAAGCATCGTAAATTAAGTATTATGTAAATATGAAATTTCCACTGGCCACTTTAATTGCAGTCGCAGTTGGTTCATTTTGTGGCAACCTTCAAATATGCCCAGAGCTTTGCGTCTGTGGCTGGCCAAAATGGTCAGAAATGCATAACTGAAATTTTGATTTGATTTTATTGCATTTCTTTGAGATTCAAGCAAATATCAATTTAATATGCTTTTTACAAGCAAAATAGGCAAATTATGCGCCTTTTAAATGAGTTGGGCTAAAAGCTGGTAATATTTTTAATTGGTTTGAAAAGCTGTTGACAAATTTATTTTTGTATAATTAAAAAACTTTTTAAATGAATATTTTATGTGTCTTTTTATTAAACTATTTTCTTATGTTCAAAGTTGACTAAAACTTCTTTGATAAAAGTTACAAGGGTTTTAATCTATGGTACTCGAAATAGAGTATTTATGTTATTGCCCTTTTGAGAAACTAAAAGAATTTTCTATTCATTGTGAAAATGCAAAATAAGTTACAAAGTTCGCTGAAAAAATAATACAATTAAAGAATAAAGAAAAATTGTTTTGGAACTGTACAATTTGAACTGTAAAGTTGTTGAAAGTAGCAAGATTTCGTTCATTGCAGTTTATATTAGATCCTCCAAATTAAATAAATTTTAAATTTAAATATTTTAATAAATGCTTTTAAGTTTGAGCCACTTAATTAAATCATATATTTAATTAATAATATGTATTTTCAAAGACATTTTCAAATAATGAGAACTATTTAAAGAACACATTAAATATATATAAATAAATACAAATCGAGTAGCTTTTCAAACAATGGTATTAAATATGTAAAATGTACCAAAGGAAAAAAAATTAATTGAAAGTATAATTGAATGAATTCAGTGACATTTAAGAAGGAGAAAAGAAAAAACATTATATAAGCAATGATATTTACTTGCGATTTGAAACTGTTGTACAATTTTGCATTTAGTTGTTTTCGGTCAATGCAAAAAAAAAAGAAAAGAAATTATAAATCCAAAAAAAAAGAGGATAAAAAAGAATTTTTGCCAAGCGACAAGCACTTAATTTTCCGCAAGTCAAGCAAAAGCTGGCCTGAGTGGTTGGTGGTTGGGTGGGTTGGTTGTTGGGTGCTTTGGTGGTTGGGTGGTTGGGTGGCTGGCGCAGACGATTCACATCGCAGCTAACCATAAATTCGCAACGCTAAAACTCGCGTCTCGCTCATTGTGACAACCAAACCGACACACACACACAGATACACACATACATTACATGTATGTACGCGCAAGGCATCAAAGCAATTTCAAGGCATACTTCGAAGCGAAGAGGCGAAAGCAACAAGATGGAAGACACTGAGACCTAAAACCCAAAAACCAGAACAGGCTACAAACAGCCAGCAAGCAGAACACACGGCAACGGCAACGGCGCAACAACCGTAAATGTCAGCAGCAGCACTCACACACACAAACATACAAGCACATACAAACACTTACACACATGCATATGAGCATATGTGATATATGGCAGCTTAATAAAAAATATACACAAATATAAAAGAAAGAAGCAAACAAAAAAAAAAAAACGAGTCCCGCGAGTCTTTGGAGCAAATTTCAGTTCGTCACGCAACTTTAATGGCAAAATGCTTATTTGTTTTTGCATTGTGTGTGCATAAAGGAAAGCGTGTGTGTGTGTGTGTCTGTGTGTTCATATTCAAGGTGTGTAAGTGTGTGTGTGGGGTGCCTCTTGTGGAACGTTCAACAGCTCCAACGGTGTTAAAGTAAAAAGGTTATCAGCTTGAAATGTTTGTTAAAGTACGACGCGCGGGTATTGATTTATTAACGCGCTTGATGTGGATTAGCAAAGAGTAAAGAGTGACAAATGAAGAGGGACCTGTTCCGATTAGGCTAAAGGGAGTAGCTTAGAGGGAATAGAGCGTACTGTAAGTATGAAAGGGGACTTGTAGTAGTCGAGAAAATTAAGTAGCGCTTAACAAGCAGATAGTAACGAATTAAACCTAAAGAGTAACGAGTAATAACGAATAGAGAGTTGGAGGAAGAAAATAACGAATAGTTAATTGTCAGTAAAATGGGACGAGTAACGTATAGAGTATAACGAGTAAAGAACAGCGATAAACGAGTAGTAAATGGATGGATAAGTATGAATAGGCACTTGTAGCAGTCGAGAAAATAAAGTAGCGCGTAACAAGCAGATAGTAACGAATTAAGCCTAAAGAGTAACGAGTGGTAAATTATGTATAAAGGAGGATATGGAATTGAAAGTTTTACAAGTAGCAAGTAATAATTAGAAACTAAAGCAAAGCAAATAAAGAGTAACAAATAGCGAGTGAGAATAAGAAAATAACGAATAGCGATTGCCAATAAAATGGGACGAGTAACGTGTAGCGTATAACGAGAAAAGAACAGCGATAAACGAGTAGCTAATGGATGGTGTTATACTTGTCCAATACATAATACGTTAAGTGCTATGATTGTTGCAATTTCAATGGTATTAATATTGAAGTCACATCGTGCTGACTCATTCCAAGCACAATTGCGAGTGAAATATTCGTTGGGAGCCAAGTAAAAGCGGGCGCACAATTGAAATTTTGGAAAGAGGCCTTAAAGCTGCTGATGCCAAATAGAATTTCACAGCAGGCAATAAAATTTGCTGCCAGAATTTCGGAATATATATATGTATATATATATATGTCACATTTCATTACCAATTCAACGCAATTTGTTCGTTTTTGGATTTTGAATTGCGTGCCACGACGACAACGACGACTGCGACGAAGATGAGTTGCCAGTTAACCTTTGACGTAAACCCTGTGGATATCTGTCTTCTTTACGCCCACAACTTTGACTCCTCTGACTGCGGCTTTTGTCTTTGCCGCTGATCCAATTGTATTTTAATCTATTCAGTTTGCTCTTGCATGCAGATGATTTAAAATCGTTTTAAAATATTTCAAGGCATTGACTTACAATTTGGGTAAATTTTCTTCAAATCTAGTTAAAAAAAACCACACATTTTATATCGCAAATAACATTTATTAGAGCTAAACTTTCTGCTGACTGTTATTAAATTTATGCTGAATTTATTTAAGTTTTTCATAAGTTTAGCATAAGTTATTTAATCTAGAATCTTATCCCAGTAACTATAAAAATGGTGTTTGAAAAAGTTCTCTAAGCTATTTTTTTTTATAGAGATCATTTAAAATACATCTTTTATTATTGTGGTGCTATAATTTTGGAGCGTAAATGTCCTTAAGTGTAACTATGTGTGACAGTTTTGTGGACCAGAGCTGGGATTAAGGCGGAGCCTGGGGTCCATAGTTAAATTGCATACTTAATGTGGCTGACTTTAGCACAAAGTTGGAAGCAAAGTTAATGCTTTTAAAACTAATCCTTGAAACAAAAAACAAAGACCATGACCATAAAGACAGCAGCTGTGCTGGACTTCAACTTGGCTAAAGTAAACAAATTCGACCCATTTGCCTATTCAAAGACAAGCTATAAATTAATGGACTCGTTCAATATGCAAAAGTGCCTACGCACAATTTTACACACGATGATGAAAATGAAGATGATCATGATGATGATGAAAATGATGATGATAATGGAATGACAAACTGCTTGGGCGAAATGATTTGCTGCTCATTAGCGTTAAATTAGAGAGCAATTTCAAGGCAACCAGCTGCTTTTAAGCAGCAAGCAAACATTTAACCAACAACAGAAAATACACAGAAAAATAAAATATATTTACTTTAATTTTGTTGTGACTTATGTGTCCTTTTACTTTTTAAAATATGTTTTTTATTTGTATTTCAGGTGTAACTTCCAAAAATTGCGATTACTCTTTATATAATTCTGGTGGACATATCTAATTAAATTAAAATTGTTTAAGATAGAAATCACATTTCAGTATTCAAGTAATCAATATTTAAGGAATTAATTGTTTTTTTTTTTTTTAAGTGTAACTAAGTACAAGTATCTACAACGATTATGCGCTGTAACAAAACGTTTATCTATATGACGCACTTGTGTTCGTCGCCCTCTAGCCCTCCCCACCCACCGTCCACCACTTCAATGTTGTAGTTGTCGCGTTTTCATTGTTATTGTTGCCTACGTTTAATTTTAAAACCCACTTTTTGGGTAAATTTTGTTGCGAGTGGCTGTTAAACGGAGCGTGCTGAGGCCAAACGAGCCAACAAGAAGTGGGAGGAGATTAGGGAAGGCAGAAGTGGAAAGTAAGTGGAATAACAAGAAATAAAATAGCAGCTCAGCTTGCGCATGAGCCGTTAACGGCTTTTTTTTTTTTTTTTGGATTGTACTCTGGTTTTGGCAATTAACAACAAGGGTTCAGATATAAGGGTGGCAGAAGTTGGAGTTCGTTTTCCATTCAGTTGGGGGGTTTTTTTTTTATGGGGCACAGCTGATATGTAAAACTGCAAACCCACAAACCGGCAAACAAATAAGCCCATTTGTTACTTTGTGTGAAGGTAATTGAAAGTGTTTTGTTTTGCCATTAACAAGAGTAAAAAATCAAAGCAATAACATTATCGACAAAGTCATAAATATTAACAAAGTGTAACAAGGAGAGGAGGAAAGAGATAGAAGAGAAGGAAAGAAAGAGAGGCAGAGACAGAGCAGACAGCAACAGGAAGACTGCAAAATACAGTTATTTAGTGTAGCATACATTTGTGCGCCGATTAACTGTGCCAACCACAAATAACACAAAGCTACAAATGCATTTACACATGGCACACACACACACACACAACCAACACACACATACACACACCTCTACACACATGTAAGCTGGTTTAGCTTGTGGGTTTCTGGTGTGTATTCAAGCATTGCATTAGCTAATTACACCAAATTAAAATAGAAATTAGAATCCATTGGAATTTGCAATTTGCAATTTGAGATTGTAAATGCAGCACCAACTACAAACAGTTCTATTCATCTATTTGGATTCCTTTGAAGGATTGTGCATTGGAATCGTAAAGATTTTGTAATTAGTAATTACATGATTTAAATTGAGCAAATTTAGAAGAGAAAAACTAGCAGATTTAATTCAGAAACAATAAATGTACTGCTTCTATTAAAGGGTAGTTTTAAATCATCTACACCAAAGAATTGGTAAGCTAGAAAAAGTAAAAAAAAAACCGGTTAATAGTTAAACTAGAAAATACCTAGGAACGGCAGGTTTTGACGCATAACAAAGCCTTGGAGTGAAACAGACACACATATTTAGTCGCATACGTAAATTGTGTATGAAAATGTAATTTTTCCATTTGGTAGAAACTCATTTGTAATCAGCTAAAAAAAAACTGGGTCGAGGCATTCCTAGAAATTTGCACTACCCCATGGATAATTATGCAAAAAGCCAGTTAGCCAATTGCCTTCGTCTTGGGGGCCACCATTCAAATGCAAAATGGCCGCCGTGCGCGTAACAATAGACACACAGGCATAAACCGTTAGTCAGCGCCCCCTTCCACTTCCGTTTTGCATGTGGGTTAATGTGGAAAATGTGCTAAACAAGCCGTAAAATGTGAAAATAAACCTAAATTGCAGTTATTTTATCGCTTAATTTTTTTTTTTTTACTGTTGTTTTTGCTGCTTTTGTTGTTCTTGTTGCTGACACTTTGGCATTTTGAGTAACACTTATGCAAATGACCAGAACGACAAATGCAACTGCATTGGAAATCACTTAACATGCTGCTCCACCCAACCCCCTTCCCCTCCCCGTGCTCCCTTTTTGCCCAAGGCAGCCCCCTCTTAATGTCATGTACATGCTGGCACAATTGCCACTGCCTATATTTGTGTGTGTGTGTGTGTGTATGTGTATGTGTTTCCTGCGGCTGTCATTGGTCAAGTTTTGGTAGCAACTGCATTTGAATATACACTTCACATTTGCTGCTTTCGGGCAACTCACCTGAATAAATAATATATATGTATGTGTATATACCTTTGCATACAGGTATATATGTGGACTAACCAAACTAAAACAAGTTCGAGAGCTCAGGTCGAAAGACCTCGACTAGGAAATGCCATGAGCCGAGTAATTAAACTTTCCCAAACTAGATATTGTATACTAGATTGAAATATTGCTCTTAAGATTTGAGTGGGCCATACAATAATAATTAAAAATAAATTATATATAATTTTCTAGCGTGTTCCTTTAACATGCAAGCAACGAACGCAACAAATTCTTGCATAAAGTATTTGGTTAATTTTAAAATTATTAAACTTAACCTTAACCTTTTAAATATTATTATTATTATTTTATTTTTTTATTTTCTACAAAGTAGAAAATTTTAAATTTCTGAGATTTTTTAGTTATGAATGTAGAGCGGCTGAAGGCAGGTGTACTGACTAATTGTTGCGATTTGAATATGCAACATTGACTGCCGCAAGTACCACAATATGCAATCAATTTACCCACTTTCAAAAGTATGCCAAGTCGTTAAGATATTGCACTGCTGTGCCGGTCAAACGGAATATTCTGCTGTCACTGTTTGGCAACAGCAGAAGTGGAAAAACGCTCGAGTGACATTTGCCCGAGCGATAAATTAAAGCAAAGGCCATTTCACATGCCACACACTTGACTTATGTACAAAACATTTGTATGCATACTTAAAATATTCAAATATACAACAATGGATGATATATATATATGCAATATATACACACATATTCATAAGTAGCTTAATGCTAGACAAATGGCATTTTTTTTTTGGCCACTTAACCCCTTGGCTGAAAGACCACGCAGCCAGAATAGCTGTGGCAATTGCCAAACAAATTGCTTACAATTTGTTTGTTCAGCGCCGCAAATTAATCGCATTATTTAAAATAGATTTTTCAAGCACTTTGCCAAGCCAATTAATTGCTGCTAAGCACTTTCGTATTGTGTTTCACAATTTTACTTTTATTATGACATTAATTAAAAAATAAACTCTTTAAAATTAATGTTCGTATAACAAATAAAAATTAGGAAATAAATAAATCAATATGTATTACTTGGAATTGTGCAATATGTTCTTAAGCAGTAGATTTGCTTTTTTAAATTAAATTAGTGCTTTTATTTTATTGGACTTGAGATAACACGATATATATTTTTTTATTTATTTAAAAACATGTTCTGTGTAATTTAGGTATACTTAATTTATACTAATGCTCTCTGTTAATCATTGATTTTATTTAAATATTGCTTTAAAGCCTTTTTAGAATTGTGTACCGTTTTTAAAACACATTAAATAAATATGTTATTAATACAATTTATGGGGTTTTTCATAATCTAATTGTCAGATGGTTTTCCTTTTAAAATTTGCTGTAAATGCATAGCGTTTTAATTGATTTAAAATATACCATGACATATTATTTGTATTAATACAATACACATATTTGTATAGGTTTTGTTATGTTTATAAATATTATTAAGTTATTCTGATCAGCTTTTGTGTAAGGGGCCAACATATCTATTAAAAACATGTTGCGCTTTTTTATTGCAGCACAAAGTGCATCTGCTGGTTTTGCTGTGCGTGGGTGCTTTTGTGTGTAAATGCCATGTGCACACGCATGAGTCCGTCCACACACACACACATAGACCCACCCACATATGCACATCCTTTAACACAGACTCCCAGCATATGCGCCCATGAATAAACATAAGTTGCCGCATTCGCTCCCATTTCCATTATATATATATATATGTATATTTTTTATATGCAACAGTTTTTTTTTTTATTACTTTTTTGCCAGCAACAATGTAACCCTTGGTCAAAGGCATATGGGCGTGGCTGTGTAACACACACAATACGTGTATTGTGTTGTTGTTGTTGTTGTTTTTGCTTTAAATGCGTAAACTTTCAAGTGCTTTTCCACCCAGCATTTTTTGGTTTGCTGTTGCACGTTTCCATATTCAAAGTGAACTTCTAATAAAAATCACATACAAAGTTGCCCAGTCATTATGTGTCATTGGAGTCGTAAATATTTAAATTACTTAGCCTACATAAACGAAAAAAGTATACGAATACTTCAAATTTGAAGGCGAATTTTGTTCAATTTGCTTTAATGATTGCGCAACTTTTTTGATTACGCTTGAATTTATTTTAGCTGCAATTTGCAGTTGAATTTTGTGTATTGGCTTTTTCAGTTGAACTTTTAGTTGAGTTTTTCAATGTGCTCTTGAACATTATTTTTAATTGGATTGTAAAATATTTGGTATACCTAGGCAGCACTACAGTTACAAATATAACATGAATATTATAATATATATATCATAATATATTGTTCATTCGATATATATACAACCATAAGCAGCGCTTAAGCTATGCATAAGAATTTTTTGCGAAAGGGGTCGGCAAATGTTGATCCAACTACTTTGCTATGCACAACTAAATTTCAGTTTGAGGGCTTCATTTAGTGTGCAACGGCTGAAGAGTGAACAATAAAAGACGAAGACGAACCGACAGACACTCAGACAGGCAGACAGACTGACAGAGAAGCAAACTGCTTGAGTTATCCCTGAGCTCCAGTCAGGGTTCGTTTTGGGTTCGCACTGCTTTTGACAAATTGACCGGACCTTAAGCATCTGAACAAGCAGCAACATTTTTAAGCCGCTCAAGAGATAGCAACAGCAACGCAGCAGGAACAACAATTTGAACCACACACACAAAATTGATGAGAAAAAAAGATTCGAGAGAGAGAGAGAGAGAGAGAGGTAATCAGAGAGAGAAGCAAACAAGACACCACTCAAAAGTTGTGACAATTTTGAACAAGCTGCCAACGAAATAGCAGCAACAACAACAACAAAAACAACAGCATCAAAAGCATAAGCAAACAATTTTAAACAAACAATGAAAGTCAATTTTTTTAAAAAAAAAAAGTGTCTGTCGAAGAAAAGAAAATCAAATAAAAAAAGAAAAGAAAAACTAATCAACATGCTTTTTGTTGAGGCCTTTCCGCACAAAAGAAAACAGCTCGCAGAACTTGCACCCATTTTGCATATCAGCTTCGCTTTTACGCTCATCAAATATACAACAAAGATGCCCCAAACTGATGTGAAGACTTCGTCCTAGTTGACAGACGGTTAATGTTTGACCGTCTATCGAAATCGAAATCACTTAAATATTTAGCTCAAACAAACAACATTGAACTCAAAATGTTTAAATTCTCTTTCATTTACCAAATTACCCTGAAGACTAAACAAACTTTCATGTTTTTAGAAATAATTTCGCAATATTGAAAAGAATCTTAAGAATCCCAAACTTGCATACCAAAACTAATTTTGAAAAGTTCAAGAACTGCTCTAATTGCACTTTGTAGGCGAAATATCTTAATTATTATTCTAAGTTGCTTTTGTTTGTTTTGTTAGCAATATTTAAGAAGATTTACAATTTGTGCAAAATTCAAGTAATTAATAAGTTAAATAATACAACAATTGTTTAAGATGCAGTTAAAATTGTGTGAGACAACAACTTTGACAACTTTAACAAACAGTTAGGTGGCGATGGCTGCTGAACAGGAAATAACACTCAAAGCCGCTGACAGTTTGGCCATAATTTAGTTAGACAAATTTTGATGGGTGGCCACAGTTTATGGCAACGGGAGTGTCACAACAAATAGACAGACAGACAGACAGACAGACAGACAGACAGCAACAGCAGTAAAAGCCGTTTTGGAACAATTATGCCTTGCATTTCCCTAGAAAGTCAATCAAATCACTTGCCTAATATAATTTGGGCAGTCAACGAACTATTTGCATACAACACCCGGGAGACAGCCAGACTTGAACAAACCGTTTAAATTGCAGCTAAATTTGAGCTGTTATAATTGTAAATTTGTAATTTGTATTCGTTTGATAATCAATAATATCCATTAATAATATATATCTATATTTGTAATTGCTTTGCCTATGATAGGTTTAAATATTCAAGGAAACCTGTTTTCAATTTTATATCTCGATTTGGGTCGCTGATAAAATCAGGTATATTAAATAGCTTCAAGTTGTACACAACAATATTGTTGTCATTACAAAGAGAAAACGTAGTTAAAGTTTAATGCGTTGGCTTTCAACAACATGGCATATAAGTAAGTGAAGTGAGTGGGGGGGGGGGCCTAGCCTACACACAACATATATATTAAAAGAGTGAGTACAGCCTACACCTACCCATTAAAAGTGTTCATTTTTTATATTTTTTGCTGACAAATGGAGGCTGAGTTGAGCTGTGAGTGAGTTTGACTCTATCTTGGAACACAACAGTAACAAACAACACACAAAAAAAAAAAAAAAAATAAGAACAATAGCAACGCCAATTGACGTCACACATTTGTTGTAAACTGTAAGCATACCTTTGACTTTTATGCTTGCCACTTGCGCCAACAGCAACAACTAACAACAACGTAAGCTGACCTTGTGGCAAGCGAGCATTAAGAAAAATTGTTAAATCGATTAAAGGCAAAAGTTTTTTAGCCATAGAAAGAAAGCAAAAACCACAGCAGCCTGATAATGTCAGACAGTCAAACACTAGCCATAAAACGAAGCACATACATATAGTCAATGTGGTTCGATGGTAAGTGCAAAGTTTTGCAATCAGTCCAAGTCAAAAGTTTTGTGGCCGTTACCATAAAAGTTTTTTTTTTCTAATTAGCCAACAATTGGCAAAGTGAGTGATTTGTCGAGGTGTCGTCAAAAGCACCGTGCAGCTGCTGCTGATTGACCAAAACTCGTCAAAAGTGCTCTCTATAAAATACTTTGCATATAGCTGTTGATAAGCATTAAATTAACTAAGTAAAAAGTTACGGATATATATAATAATAAAACGAACGACACAGCAGCTAAATATATACAGAGGAGAGCGGAGAGGGGAGCGCAAATTGCGTCAAGTTATCAAAATGTTATCAAACTTTTTTTTTTGGATGCCTAAAGCAAACTGGCTCGCTAACTATGGCCAGCTATTATTCAGCATAGAATCACTGTTTGCAAATGAGACTAAAATTGAGTCAAAAAATTCACAGAAATTGTGTTTATTGCCGCATTTTTGGTAGCGTTGTGCGTAGGCGTGTCTTTATTGCCTCTTCATTTGTGGCATGATTTTTGCTCTCGATTTTTCGAATGGGTGCATTACTTTTTTATGAAATAAATATGTATGTTTATAGTAGATGAGTACATATATATATATATATATATATTTCAAAATTTATGCGTTTTATAAAAGAACAAAAGACAAACAAAACGCGCATTAAATATTCATTTTACTGTGTATGCGAGGGTTGATTTATAAGTATTCCAAAATCTATAGATCGACTCAGATATATAATGTCAGAGCACAATTTTTAATTTATATATAATTACATTATTATGGCCATTCGAACCTGTGACCTTAAAGTAGACAACAGACAGAAAATTTCACAGACTGCAGCATGAAATTTATTGGAAATTCATTTGATACTATTCTAAAAAATGTTGTGCTAATCAGCGTTAAAAAAAAACCTATTGATTTCAAAATAATTGATTAATTTCCGAAAACTGGGCTACAAATTGCCATCATACCCATTCCTTTTACCAGATTAAGTTTCAAATGATTTTTTGTGCAAGATTTATTGTGAGAAATTGTGGCAAATATGGTTTCATATTTGAAGTTTAGTTTAGCTGAGAAACCTTGAACCTTATTGGACGCATAATGCGAACGTTTGTTACTCCAAACAATGGCATATTTCAATCGAAAATGTCTCTGAAAGTTCTATGGAAAGACCCTCGTGCAAGTACTCGTAAATTTAGAAACATTTTGTAAGTGGAACGTTGACACAAAGTCTAATTTACTGCTAATAAAAATAAAAAAGCGTCGGAATAAATGCTCACAAATAGCAGCCACAGCAAAGCAGCAGCAGCATCGGGAGAAATACTAATAATACAAAAAAAAAGTGGCAAACACAATTTCAAATCAAATTTTTTCCTCTTGGTCGCCGTCAACGCCAAACACGGCTAAACTGTCAAAACGGTTGTCGAACGTACAGGAGGAAGTTGGGGATGTTCAACATATCGATTGACAAGCTGAGCATATTGACAGTCCATGCATTGTCGTATTGGCATATCGGCCAAGTAGATATCGTCAGTTAATTGGCTTTTAAAAGTCATTTAGTGTTTGCTGTTAGCGGTTGTCGTCTACCAGCGCGTACAACACGACGTATGCGCAATCTGTTTGGTCTCTTCGCTTGGGCTTTGGCTTGCTTAAATGTGTCAGCAAATTGCTTTGGGGATTGGCCAACTCACGTGCTTAGATTGCTTGCTTATCAGCCAATATATAAATAGCACAAAATAATGTCTAAGGAAATTTATCTACTCTTATCGATAGTTGCTGCGTTCTGTGTGTGAGTTTTTATTTAATATTTAAACAATGAGTTTGCCTTGAAGTCTACTTAATATAAATCTATATATATCTCTATATATATATATATATATATATATATATATATATATGTATTTATATGCATTTGAGTGTTTAAAACTCAACAAAAACTTTATGTAGGTTTTCTCTTTACTTAGTGATTTGAAGAGAGACAAGAGGATGAGAGCAGAGCAGCTGGTAACCACAATAGAGATTTTTCCAATCAGACGAATTGTTCTAAAATTCGAGACTGCACTCTATAAAAGAACAAATACCTCTGGCGCGGACCCTATTAAAATGTAATAAAGCTTCAAGCCTCATTTCCTTTTGTGTGACACACAAAGGTGAAGGCGCCTTGTGGGTTCTCCAGTTGTCTACTCAATGGAGCAGTCAAAGAGGATTATGTTTTAGAGATGCCGTCTGGATGGAAGCATATTTCAATAGCCTTTGCTTCAGTAACATGTATTTAATATTGTGAATTTTAAAATATGCACTTAACTTGTTCTCAAAAAATCGCCAAAAATATATCAAGAACGAAATAAATTTATTAGTTAAAAGCAGATACTAAAAAGTTGTTTTTTTTTCTATTGCTTTGCTTTGCTATATATAGTTAATTAAATTTTAAGGTAGTTGGCTCTTTTCAGTTTTTATATTTCCAAGGGCAATAAATTCTTACAATATATATTAGCCTAGTCACAAAACGGCTAATTGTTAAGTGCTTGAAACGAATTTGCGCCAACAAAATGGGAAAATGCCACCAAATATTGTTGGATATACTGATGAACTTGGGAAATTGTATGCTGCTGCTGCTGGCTTTGGGTGAGATGTAGGGGATAGCGGTGTTGTGTGTGGCAGGGAGATCCGATCTGTCGACGTCCGCAGAAGGTCGCTGCTTTTTATTGGCCAACTTGATGTTTGTTTTTGGCTTTTTTTTTTGTTTTCGTTAATTAAACAGATTTTCATTTTCTTGCAAAATGTTTTTCGAACATCTTTTTTGTTGTGAATGGTTTTTATGATTATTACTTGAGAAAAAAGAAAATTTAATAAATAAATATATTCGAAATGGGCTACTTTTTGTGATTGATGATTGCTATTTATTTATATACTCCTACGCAATAAAAGGCAACAACATGATGACAAACTTTTGAATAACAAATTATTTGTGAATCATTGCATGGTTCGTGTGAATATTTACAAATAATTAATTATGGTTAGAAATTTGAGTTTGACGTCACGCGTCTTAAAGCCATTTAATATGTCTTACTTGTAATCTAGTCAAATTAGGCATAGAAACCGTTCAGTTTGCCAGACTAATTAATAATATTAAGTTTAGTTAAGTTGCGATAAGTTGCGTTAACTTTATTGAACAAACTTGGCAATTGGCATGTGCAAAATTCTATTAAGCCCCACGACGCATTAGCTTTTTCGCCAGGTAACAGCAAAAACAGACACGCACGCACACGCACACACACATAGAGTCGGGTCAAAAATGATTGCGCATACGCCAAGTACTTAGCTCTCGTCTAGCAGCAATTTTAAATATGGCCAACATTGTGCTCGTCTTTGAGCTTTTGTTTATTTAGCGCAGTGCTAAAATTTTCTTTTCTGTTCGGGTGTTGCTTCTATTTTTGGCCTCATAGCTATGGTAAACTTTATGCCGAAATTAATTTGCATATGCGCCGTGGAGTTCAACCAAAACTTGATGTTGATTTTGATTTTGTAAGGGAAACGTAACAGATAAATCATCAAAACGAAAGAGAAACAAAAAAAAAACACACAGAACATTTTCATCGGAACTCGGACAGTATTTCCACCTGCCAGAAAAGCGATTTCAAATTTTATTATTTTCTTTGTTAGATACGCATGAGCCGACCAAATGAGGAATCCGCAAAACAGAGCAAAATTACTACAGGATGAGCAAAAGCGAGAACGAGTAAATGGCACGCAGAAAGAAATGAAAAAGTAAAAAAAAAAACATTACCAACAAAAGCAACCTACACAAAAAAAGGTCTTGCTCTTGTCTCCATGATGGGATTTTCACCTGCAATATGAAAAAATATAGAAGATGAACAAAAGGAAGGCCAACAACAAAACCCTTGTCAATGCCAAAGCCCGCAATACAACAACAACAACACACCAGCATAGAGCAGCAGAAGCTCCTTTTGCCTGTCAATAAAAATGCCTTTGAGCCACAGAAAGATACAAACTTTTCATGACTTATTACGAAAACACACGATTTATATTCACCTCCTACCACCCAAATAGTTAAAGCTCAACAATAAAACATTTTTTGGTATAAAATATATGATCGCACTCTCTCTCTCTCTCTCTCTCTGCATGATCTTCAGATGCTTCAATAAGAGCAAAAACAAAGTAGGACTTAAAACAAAGCTCTTTATGAGCTTAAAACAGAGCGTACTCTTAATTACCGGTCGCCAGCCGTAAAAGGGAAGCTGCGTATCGGGCACCGGGCTACTGTTAAGCTTTAATAATGTACTGCGTTTATCTCCAAAGTCCTCTAAAGCAATCAATAAAGCATCAGAACGCTTCGTCGCAGCCCGTCGGTAAAATAAAACAAAACAAAAAAAGAAGCGCGAAATGAAACGTGCGAACATGCAAGAAATCTGGCTTACATGATGCCCAGAACTAAGGAAAGGAGCGATACAAGAGATAAAACAGAGAGAAAGAGAGAGAGAGAGAAAGAGTGATAGAGAGAGATGAAAGGAAGATGTTGTTGGTAGCCGCAAGCTATTGAATTTTATATAAAAGCTACGCAAGTATTTGCTCTATCCCATTTTCATCTCCCACCTGCACACTCACCCCCTACCTCATTCCTATGCTAAGTTCGTTTTCATTCCCACCATGTACGTCGCTGCTTGCAATTGTGTGCAGTGTGATTACCGTGACATGCTGACCCCTTCTCGCTAATTTTGATAGATGAAGCAATTTTGACGTATCTGTTTGTGTGTTTGGTTGAATTTAAATAAGCCCTTGTATATCAAGTGTGTCTTAATTATTCACTTAAGCTTAAAAATACAAATACAAATGCGTTTTATTTGCTTATCAAGTAAAGCAGGGCACCCTTGCCAGATACTATTGATAAGCGTTGGTATGAAATATTTACTCGCAAAACAGCAGAAAAAAAAAGAAAACAAAACGTAAAAGCAACAATTACACTCACCTGATTTTGGCGCTGCGCTTCTGCTGCTAAACCACAAAACGAAACGATAATTATCTCTCTCTCTCTCTCTCTCTCGCTCGCTGCTCGCTCTCTCGCACACACAAACACAGTGTCTCTCAGTTGCTGGTTGGTACACACTCTGGGTTTTTACTTCTTACGATTGTTGCTGTGGTTGTTGTTGCTGCTGCTGTTGGCTAAAACCAAATTTAATTTGTTACTCTTATTTGGATTTATCGGGCGGCGCACAAACGAAGGCGAATGTGAGGGCGAAGGCGAAGGCGAGGGCGACGGCGACGAAGTTGCTGTCGAACTAGAAGGCTCGTACGGCGAAACCAAAGCTTTATATTCTGCTACTGAGCTGTTGCTGTTCTGCTTCTATTGCTGCTGTGTATTATTTTTTTTGTGTGGCTTTGATGTTTCAAACAAATATTTTATTAGATTTGATTGAAAATGAGAGTTTGCTACGGTAACACACACCCACACACCTACACACACACTCTCTCTTTATCTCCCTTTATTTATCTAGCACATACAAATCTTTAAAACGAGTACAACTAATTTACCGTTCTTTCATTTCGCTTTCAGCCAATGAGTGTTGTGATTCGAATTTTGCAGTTGTTAAACGGTTAAAAAAAAACCAACAAAAGATTGTTTTATAATTTGTATTTTGGCAATGTAATTGTTTAATTATTCGTGTGCATGCTTGTGTGTGTGTTATTTGCGCTTAAATAAACATTAAATACTTTTAGCAATTTGTTGAGTCTGTATTTTTTTTGCACACACACAAAAACATTCATAAGGTTTTAACATGTGTACACGTGTAGGTAGATATGTGTGTGTGTCCACGTATCGCTCATTTGCTTGTATTGTTTATTTGCACTTGTGCTTTGTGCTTTTTTTCGGCCTGTCTACGAGCAAAGCAATTGCTCTCTTCTTTCTTTTTCTCTTTCTTCTCTTTTCTCTTCCCCGCTTACACAACTCCCCCTTCCCAAACCTTTTACACACACAGCCACTCATGAGTTTACCTGCTGCTCTGATTGGCATTTGCTTAATTGAAGGGCATCGATGACCGTGACCCGATTGGGGCAATTGCATTTCGATACCTTGCACTCCAACCGATACTCCAATTCGATTAGCCGCAAATGCCAATTAGCGCGAGTAAATTCAATGTGTTTACAATGCTTTTTTATTTCAATTGATTTGCACAACTAATGAATGAACGATTGCATTAATTAAGTAACAGGACCATCCATTCACCCATAAACCCACACACACCCCCCACCCACAATTGTCTGCTTATCGTGATCGCAATTTGATCAACTGATTAGCGGCGTATTAAGTACAGTGTCACTCTGAAATTATCACTTTAAGTACAGTAGACTCGTTAAGTGTCATTTTATGTACAGTGGTCATTGTATAAGAATACATTGAAGTACAGAGGTCACTTAGAACACTCTGCAAATTTTGGTACCGTGCTCCCTCTGTTTATATAATTTAAAGTACAGATATCACAGTGTAATTATTATTATAAGAACAGTAGTCACTCTTCAAGTAGTACAGTATTATATTACAGTGGTCACTCTGCATATAAAATGTTAAAGAAATATATTTCTCAAAAATCTTCAAATTTATACTTAGTATTTTATTTTTCCTAATACCCAATTGCAAATTGAAAGCGAGATAACCACTGTGCTGTTAAATAAACTTTTCCAACCGGCACATCGGCTCAACACCCCCCAACTAATCCTCCCCCTTCGCTCCAACCACTCACACCAGCATCATCATTTTTGACCAATGCCTTTGCTCGTCTAAGGCGAGTCTAAGCGCTTGCCTTTATTGATTGTCCCCCTCTCCAACCATCCCCCCTCAGACCGTATAACGAACAAACGAATGTTTTGCCCCAACAGGCGTCCCCAAAAACCTTGCCAACGAAAGCAACAACAACAACCACAGAGGCAAGGCTGGCAAAAGTGATAGGTAAATTTTTGTATGTATATTTTTTTGTGGGAGCCTGCCGACTGTCGTCTGTCGACCGCTGACTGTCGACTGCTGCCCACCACCTGCCTGAAAGCCACTCCGCCCCCGTTCGTTTCACCGCCCCACCCTCGTGCATATCGCGCCCTCGTTTTTTATTACGCGCACATTTTCTACATACACTTCTTGCTTTTTGCTTCTTGGTTCACAATCGAGACAGCAAAATTTGTAAGGTAAATTTTCGTTTTGCAATTTTTTATTTATTTTTCTTCTTTTTTTTTGGTTAGATAGTTAGCACTTTTTATGAATTTTGGTATGAGTAATTAGTTTTTAAGTTTTGAACGCACGCATTGTCCGATATCCGAGAGAATATATCTACCACTGGCGACGACGGCACACGTTACTATAATACTGAAACTCGGATTCTGATTGGGCTGACTCGATACATTTTGTCAGCCGGTATCGGCGGTATCGTTGGCCAAACCAGCGCTGCCACTACGTTAAAAAATGCGTGCAATAATCTGTGCCAACATACTTTGTGCTAGTTGGCAACGCGACTGCTCAAAGCTGTTGGCAAATGAATAATGGTTTTTCGTTTCTTCACCTTCTAAACACTGTTTGAATTATCCAAAAACCATAGTAACTTAGGTTTCAGCATTTTCGTCTAAAAAATAGTCAGAATCCACTTAAATTATTGTCAGTGCGTATAATCATATCGATAAGTTATCAACATCGTAACCATATTGGCCCATCACTATTAACACCACAATCCATTCTTGGAGCGAGCCGTCGAATTGGATAAAGATATTTATTTATTTCGCACCGAAATCTAAACAAACTAACTAAACAGCAATTATATATTGTAAATTGATCCCAACAATCAGGCGATGACTGTGCAATAACAAAAAAGATGCATAACATGACTTCCAGTTAAATTCAATCACTTTCACTCTTGCCACAGCTGAGAAATCATCGCGGGAGAAAGACAGAAAAAAGAAAGAAAAATCAAAAGTGAAGACAAAAATACAACAAAATTAAAAAAAAAAAATACCCAAATCTGCTTCAATGAATGTTCGGCTTCTGCTTGTGGGCAATTAACGGGCTGTGATTCACTTGGGCGAGGGGCAAGTGAGTAACAGCAATAAGGAGAGCAGCAACAACGATAATAACAACAACAAAAGAAAAAGATAAATACACAGCAAGAAAAGAGCAGTGAGAATAGCATGGGCAACGAGGACAATCATCGACGCCGGCAGACACCTTGCGGCTGCTGTATGTCCGTGTTCAAGTGGATACCCGTCCTCTTCATATTCGCCGTCATCGGCTGGTCCTACTACGCCTATGTGGTGGAGCTATGTGTTCGTGAGTAGCAGCAACTCTTTTATTTCTCGCTCAATCTCCAAGCTTAAATTGACCATTTTCAATATTCTCAGTTAATACGGAGAATCGGATTGCGATGGTATTCATGCTGTTGTTTTATCATGTTGCACTCGTACTATTTCTCTGGTCGTACTGGCAAACCATTAACACATCGGTCGGCCGCGTGCCGGATCAGGTAAGTGCAGCTCCACCCACTACAAGTTCTCATGCCACATAATGTAGTGATTCACCCACGGTTATTGCCTTGTTGCTGATAAGGGCACCAGTTGTGATAACAGCAACTGTGCATTGTACAGCTAATTTCTAGTCTCACTACTCACAAATCATTTCTATGCTATATCAAAACACGAAGAGAAATTTATGAAAAATCTTAAATTTTAGTGGCGCATACCAGACGAAGAGGTTAATCATCTGTTTCGAGCTGACAACGTGGAGACACAAAAGCGCATTTTAAACAATTTTGCACGCAATTTGCCGGTCACAAATCGGTGAGTTTTTGTTCGCAATGGGATAAGAGTTGTGCTCGGTTTGGCGAAGTGCCTTTGTACTTGAGATGCCCACTTGAGATGCTTCCCATTTACAGAAGCTGGAATATTTTCTAACTAATTTTATTATTACATATCACAACTGCAGCACAATGAGTGGTTCTGTGCGGTTCTGCGAGAAGTGCAAAATCATCAAACCGGATCGATCGCATCATTGCAGCGTCTGCAGTTGCTGTGTCCTTAAAATGGATCATCATTGTCCCTGGGTGAACAATTGCGTTAACTTTAACAACTACAAATTTTTCGTATTGTTCTTGGGCTACGCTCTGATCTACTGTCTGTATGTTGCCCTGACTACGCTGCATGATTTCGTACAGTTTTGGAAGGTAAGTTGCCCAAAGGCACCACTTCAATTCATGCACATCCTATATCCCAATATATATATATATATATATGTATGTATGTGTGTAAGAAATCCGATATGATTTCTACTGATGTCTCGAAACAGGGACAGCTTACTGGCACCGGCATGGGTCGCTTTCACATACTCTTCCTGTTCTTCATATCGATAATGTTTGCCATTAGTTTGGTGAGCCTGTTTGGGTATCACATCTACTTGGTGCTCGTCAATCGCACCACATTGGGTAAGTCAATCTGCTGGCACACTATTTCCATATTTTATTTATATTATTTATACCATAACAGAGGCGTTTCGTGCGCCCATCTTTCGTGTTGGGGGACCGGATAAGAATGGCTATAATCTGGGTCGTTATGCCAATTTCTGTGAGGTCTTTGGCGACAAATGGGAGCTTTGGTTTCTGCCCGTATTCACCAGGTATGCAAATCATATAATTCACTTAATCTTTGATCAGCGCTGCACTTTCTAAAGAAACAAATCAGTTCAACCTGCTCTTTAGTTGTTGTTTTTGTGTGTTTTTTGTTTTAATTCCTTTTCTGCTATGCATCATCGCTTTTTCCCACAACTTTTTTATTTTTGTATTTTATTCCACCATTTGGCTAATTTGAGGCTTGTTGCAAATTAATTTTGGTGCTTTCGAATGTGTTGTGTATTTAACCAACTGCACCCATTAATCCCGTTAAAAAAGCAATGTTTTTTTTTTTTTTTAATTTCGTAGAAAACTCTTAAAATAAGTCGCGTTAAACTTGTGTTAATCTTTCGGGTAACAAAAAAACAATTGTAAATGTCATCTTTGATTTATGTAAATCTTAATTTAGTATGTAAGCAATAACCAAGATCGCTACTAAATTGGGTTAATTAGCAATTAGTGTACACAAAGCAAAATGGTAAATCATAAACCATAAGCGATTATCATATTTATAATTTAGATAATCCCTGCAGACAGCAGACAAAATCAAGGCATTCCCTTCTTGTATAGAAAACAAATGTAAATTAAATTATTGAGTTTAGTATTATTATGTTCCATGATATGTCAATGTGTCTGCAGGGTTATTTAATGTTCGGTAGACCGAAGAAAACACTTCTTTTTTTTTCTATAAAGAGCTTGCGAATGGCTCTCAAAATAGTACTTAGAGCAGAGCAGGCATTATTGCGAGAGAGAACTGTGACTAATTATTTCGCAAACTGCTGCTAACTAATGCTTTCTAAAATTATATAAAAACACTTCAAGATTTATAAACTAAACTGTATAAAGCGCAAATTCAACAACAACAACAAAATGCAACTAACCCCAAATCAAAAACAAAATACAAAAAACAAAAAAAAAACGCTTTCTGTTTCAATTTCTGTTAACCGAATACAAAACTTTTGCTTATTCACTCACAATCCAAAAACGACACTCACAAACTGTCATTAGTAAGGGTGATGGATTGAGCTACCCGACGGCCAACGATCAGACGGGGAGCGTCAACGTCAACGGTCAGCGCTACGAGGCCATGGGCCAAACAACAACAGCAACTTCGGCGAACATTGGCAGCAACAGGTTAGAAGTGCAAGCAACAGATAAGTTGATTGAAGCTATTCCACTCAATAATCATCATCCTCATGTGGAGCTAGAGAACGGTCAATCATCTAGCAACAATCATCCACTAATCCCGTCTAGTCAAATCATTGCCAACGTTGAGCAAACAGCAGCGAAATCGGATTCCACTGTCATCGATATGATCGGCGATCGGATGGCGCTTGCCACAGCCAAGGAAGGAAACGGCACACCACCAGCGACTCCTGCCAACGACATCGTGTAAAACAATGCATTCAATTTATAGCCAGAGTAGCAAGCAAGTTCCCAAGATGTGTTGTGTTGTAGCTGCCAGAGCTTTGTTAATGTTTATTTAATATACTCGTAAGTTTTTTGATGGACCTAAGCGATAATGTTGTATCTATAAAATTCATAACAAATGTTTACCTGTAGCCCTGCTTGCCCCGATACCTATCCAGGTAGGCGTAGCAATGCCTACATATTTATACATATATATATATATATATACATACATATGTGTATATATATATAGCTATATATTTATATATGTATTTATAAAAAAGAACAGCGAACATTTAATTGTATAATACGTAAGCAATTGTATGTGTTTACTCAAATGCCAGGCATTTTAGGAATATTTGTTATTTTGAATTTAAACGAACCATTTGATAACATTTGTTGGCAATATTAAGAATTATCATAGACTCATTTATGTTGTAATTGGGGCAAGCACATATTGAATATGAATGGGTCAATTACCATATTACAAAACACCTCATGAAATCGCAATTGTCTGATCCAAATATTGTAAGACTTGACATCATAGTAATATTAAAACCTAAACAACACACATTAAATTACAAATGTTCGTAAATGGTAAAACAGAAAACATTTACACAACTACTCAATGAATTTCTACCTGGGGTCATTTTAATGCTTTTATTAACATTAATTAAGTAGCTTATAGTATATTATAACCAATTAAGCAACTTTGTTTTTGGCCTAGTTTACTAGTTTTTAATTTTTGATATGACACTTTTTGTATTCTTGAAATTGAAATCCGTCTTATTTTTTTTTTGTACGCGCAAAGGATGACAAATATATAAAAAGCGCGAAAAGAAAGAAATAACCAGAAAAATACGCTGAGGTTTGTTTGATTGATTTGTTTTTTCATTTGCCCGCCCGCCCAAAAGTCAACTTGAAGTCTGAACTGTAAATATATATAAATATTTCTTTGCTTCTTCTGCTACTTCTCTGCACCGCACCAATTATTACACACTCACACACAAACATCCATCAATTATTTAGGCACAAGCAAAACACACACAAATTCACCGAACCCTTTTGTGACAATCATTTAGAAATAATAATTTGATAAAATATATATTTAAAATTCATTTGTTTCTACTTTTCTGTCTTCTATCGTTGTCTGAATTGTTGTTCAATTAAATTTTTGGAAAAATTCCTTAGCTTTGGCGATGGCATTAGCTATCCCATACGCCACCTTGAGGAGGATACCGAATCACTGTTGGGCTATCACAGCGACACGCGCATCGAACTGGAGGAGGACTTCCTGCCAGAGGCGCGTTTTCAGGACTCGATCATTCCATAGCTAATCATGACCAGCGACAATGTGGCCACGTATTACATATAGCTCTTTAGTCTTGTGCAGCTATTTCTTTATGTAAATAGTGCAGTCTATAGGATACATATATATACATATATATATATACATATATTTTGTACTAGTTTGTATATTAAGTTAAATAGATACAAAATAGATAAGGGTTAAACTGTATGTTAAGCGCACCATTGTTACCAAAATACTTTGTGTCTTATGTTGACAGTGCGAGTGACTGAATAATAATACCGATTAAATGCCTATAGTTGCCTAGTTGCTTCTCAGCATAAATCAAACGCTGCCACAAAAACGTAAGAAATGACATTCTGACTCAAGAGAAAAAAAGCTAAAACCAAAATAACGAAATCCAAATCGATCAATGTATAAATTAATGTTGTTTAAATATTCCAGATATTTGTGTATAGTGTAATATGTCCAAATGTTATAAGAGCGTCACGAACAAAATCAGTGTCTTTAGTGGCTAAAAATGTGTTGTATGTGGTAGATAAAGATACAGTTACAACTAGTTTTTATGCATAATACATGAATCATTGCAATGTCATCTTTGTATATTAAGAGTGAAACCGTACAATATAGTAAAACAAAAACACACAGATTCAATCGAAACGACTTAAATCATCCTCATCGCTTCCTGCGCTTAGCTTAGGTGCAACATGTGGCAAAACAGCTGGGCTAGCTGCAGAAACCACCTCGAAATCGTGCTCAAAATTGGTCCGGGCAGCTTCAGCCCCACGCTCGTTAAACGGATTTGGATGCTGCGGAGCAGGAGCTGGAGCTATGGTGATGGCTGGTGGTGCCGATTGTGTTACAGTTTCTTCACGCGGCGCTGGATTCTCCTCAAGTTTCATCTTCTTTTGTTTTTTGCTAACCAGCATATCGCGTGCCATCGCAATGCCGGTGTCGTCGCTGCGAGGCAGCAAGTCGCTTAGATCGCACTCCACATCCGTGTGCTGTGGCAGCAGTTTCTCCTGCAGAGCAGCCAGGGCTATGAGCAACGCCTCCTCGGTACGTATGGTACGTGAGCCCTGTTTGGGCAGCACATTCACATAGTAATCAAAGAGTAGTTCGGGCTCATCCACGGTCAGCTTGGAGTCATTGGCCAGTGCCTCTTCCAAACCCTGCAAGCCACCAAATACAATGAGCATGTGATTGTATTGAATGGATTGGCTGGGCACATCGTGTACACTTGTGCCACGATCCGAAGTGCCGACTGTGACATCGTAGCCCCCCTCGTACGGTGATCTCGTAAATATTTCAGACAGCGAGTGAGCAATGCGCACCTGATAGCCCCAATAGACGCCCGTCTCGCGACGCGGCTCCTCCGGACTAACTAACGTGCCGCGTTGTTTCCTGCTCGCCTCTAAACGAGAAAAACACGATAATTAAGTTTATTAATGTATAAAATAATCGCGTACCGCTTGTTGGCTCCATCTTAACGGTGACTCGCACGCCTGGCTCCAGTGCCTTGTCGATCAGCACATCGTTTAGAAGACCCACATTTGCATAGCTGTGGCCATCCTTGGCCTGTTTATCGCAAACGACGCCTTCGCGATAGCGAAACTTGCTCTGTTGCCGCAGATGATGTGGCGTGTCCAAAGGATTTAGCAGGCCGGAGTATTTTAGATCTTTGTGCAGCGGAAAGAAATATTTGCGTAGATATTGCGGACACTCCAAATACTGCAGGATGCGGGCCAGCTGCAACGAGCTACTGCGCACTGTGCCCGTTGTTCCGCTTCCATCGGCATCCTGCTCATAGCTGCGCTTTGTCTCACGTGCTGTTGCCACGCCCACATCGTCGAAGACGATCACCTCGTGGACACGAAAGATGCAAGCGGCTCGCGCTATCTGTCCGGCAACATACGCGCGCAGCTCGGCAGACTGTGCATTTTCCAATATTGAGCCAGGTACCGCTATGCTCACTGTGGAAGGATTTGGCTTGACTTTTGCGGCATCTGTGACTTCCTTTGTGGCGGCTGCTTCAGCATCCTGCGATCTTTGCAAATCTTTAATTGCTTTGTCCTGTTTCCGTTGACGTTTGAGTGCTTTGCGTTCCTCGTTGATCTTTTTCCACGATTTGTGTGGCTCAGTGGGTTTGGCATTTCGGCCAATTGCTGTTACTTCGTGCATTTTTCCTGGTTTCAACTCTTCTATTAAAAATTTGCCCAATTAACGGGAAATAATGTTTAAAACAATTGCAGCACGTGTCAACAACTTAAAATCGTTGCAAGTGAACTAGTTCAAACAGCTTAATAATGCGTGATCAGCTGATAGCTGGAACTAGTATCGAATAGATATGCGTAAAATTGCAGCGCAAAATCGCTATGACAAATGAACTAGCTCAAAAAGCGTAACGATCTTTGAGCAGCTGATAGCAGGAATTAGTATTGAATAGAGACGCAAGGATACTGCGCACCTGTTCTACACCGATATTTTCATTATATTAAATGGTTTCATAAAACATTCCTACTTATATCCTTATTAACTAATATTTATACACACAGAACCCCCATCCGAATTTGAGTACTTAAAAAATTTCTAACAGTAAGTAACTCACTAAATTAATTCTGGTGTTTATCGATAAGAGTCGCATCCCTAGCACAAACATCAAAAAGAATATTCAATTCATCAAGTAGACATACTGAACATCTTGCTGCAAAATGAGTCGCAATGTTTTGGCACCGCCTACTCAGCGCATGAGCCACAATCGCAATTATCGCGTGAACGTCGTTCACGACGATTTCGGTGGAAGCAATTGGAACTCCGCCAATCAGAAAACTGCAAAACAATACGAGGAGCCAGGTAATACCAAATAAATTCGATTTTTGAAAAATAATTATGGGTTCTGCTTGTAGATCTTTACGCTGAGGATGATTTTGAAGAGGACAGTGAAGATTGCAATATTAAGGAGCTACCCAATGGCGGCTACAAACTGGCGCTGCATGTGTCCAAGTGAGTTTTATCTAAACAGCAGACATATTTACATCATACAAATGTACATAATCAGATCCTTCTATGGTGGTCTGATTGGGTTCAAGGGCACCACAAAGCGTCGCATTGAATTGGAGACACAGACAGAGATCTGTGTGCCTGGTCGGAACGAGAGTTGTACTGACATAGTTATTCAGTCTAAGGAGCGCAGAAATGTGTGTGCTGCCTTGCGCAAAATTCGATTGCTCGTCGAATCACTCCGCAAAAAAATGCGGCCAACACATTTCCTGGCCGTTGCCCTAAACTCGGGCGGTGTGCAACAGCGATTCCTGGAGCTGAAGGTAAGTATCCATCCAGTTTTGTTGACAGGAATACAACTCAGCATATCTTTTCCTACAGAAAAACATTTTGGATGCACAACTGCCAGGCATCGACCAGGAGCTTTTTATAAAAGAGTCGTGCATTCATATTACACTGGGCGTCTATGTACTCTTGGATGACGTTGAGCGCAAACAGGCCATAAGCGAGCTGGAATTCTGTCGTCAATGGCTGGTCGACTTGCATCCACCATTCGAGCTAAGCATTAAAGGCCTGGAAATCATGAACGATGATCCCAGCTCGACCAGAGTTCTTTACGCCCGTATCGAGTCGCCGAAGCTTCAGCAGTTCGCGGATAAATTGAAGAAACATTTCCAAACCACCGGCCTGTACGGATCGAGCGATAAACATATCGATAAACAAATCAAACTTCACATGACAGTGTTGAACAGTTTTAATATCAAAGAGAATAAGAATGAACGCAGAAGCTTCGATTCACGTGAAATTCTTAAGCGCTTTGGCGACTTTGACTTTGGCACTGCTCAGTGCAACGAGGTGCACATGTGTGTGCTCAAATCGTCCAGCGAAGTGGATGACTTCTACAAGATAACAGGAAGTCTGAAGTTTTAATCGCCTATTCAAGTAAAACTTATAATATAAATTTCAAACATCCAACATATATTCAAATAATTATTATCATATTCAATTTATAACAATTGTATGTCTTTTTAAGCATTTTTAACTTCTGGGAAACTTGATTACCTTTTGGAAAAGAGATAAGATTAATGTCAACGCCATGGGTGGCCCTTAATCATTATAGTGATCATTAATTAAACATAATTATAAGGTTTTGTTTTAAGAAGTCAAAGTTTTGCGGCTGCTTTTCATATTGTATGTTTTTAAATCTTTCTTGCCATAGATTAGAAGTGCGCACTTCCAAGAATGATATTACATTAATGAAGTTATTGACAGACGTTGAGAGCAGTCGTAAGCTTAATTGTTAGTATTATTTCCAGTTGCACATTTAATTGATTCATATTTTTGCCACAGTAAGCATTCGGCCCATTTATTTGCCACTTTAACAAGAAGCTGAACAAAGGCAAATATTCATCAATCAATAGATTCTGGTGGTCCACTATTGTATCCGACTGTATATAATAAAGTGCAACGTATGGTTCAGTTTGAAATAGTCAGATTTGGTTCGTTTTATTGTAGGGGGTGTCTACACAAATGTTGTCAGTTTTATACGTCCCTGATTAGCGATAAGTTTGTGTTGTATTTTTCATTTTTAATAAATATAAATACTTAAGAATTAAAACATTTTTTTTTTATTAAATCAAAATAGTCTCCTGTAACTGAGCCAAGCGCTGCGCCTTTGTCAACTTCCATGTGACACAGGCAAGAGATGTGATGAAGAAGCCAATGCCTCGAATGAGAATGACAATGAGTAAGTCTGTGTGTGTGTGTCAAGAGGAGCAAGATGTGAGGCTGTACTTACCCATTAGCAGTATGGCCTCTGATGTTTCGTCCTGCCAGGATTTGGATACCGCGCAGAGCAAAATAAATCCGCTGAGCAGGCAAAATGACCCAACGACAACAGCTAACGTTATTAGGATTATGGCTGGATCGGTCGTTTTGGGCGTGTTATATGGAAAGAGCTTCTGGCAGAGCGATACCTTCTTCGAGTCACTGCTGTGGACACTGTAAGATAAATCGATGGATCAAATAAACGAAACTTTCGAGCCGTATCAGTTACGCACCAGGATTCTGCATAGGTTGGTAGAATAGGAACACTTCTGCATTCCATGACGCTGCTCACTGCACTGCCGGCTGGCAAGCAGCATCCGAAAGTAGTCTCTGGCTTACTTCGGATAGCTTGCACCACTTTTCTAAATATACATCAGTAGTTGCGGCAGACAGCTGATGCGTCGCGTGTCTAGTTGCCCCGGATGGGGCGCATCTGTTGGTATTTATAGCTGGATAGGAAGTGGCGGATTTGGAGTCGCGACGGAACTAAACTCCCGTTTCATCCGTGTTGAGCTCAGCAGAGCTGATGATATTTTTAGCTCAATGCGCACCCCCTTTCTATATTTATGTATGTTAAGGTCATTGCACCACCTTTTATAATCATACAACTATGTTCAACTATGTATTTTTTTATAATTCAAATTTATTTATTTAATTTTTTTAACAATTTAAATCAAAACTCAGATAATCAATAGAAATCGTTAGAGGAAATCGTTAGGATTTTTTCGTTAATCTACGATTCCTTAGCCAGTACATTGGTTATCCATGGCATAAATCGTGCAACATTAATGGCCACACTTGGCATACAGTTAGTAGAACCAAAAGAAACAATACCAAATTGCACAATACGTTTCATACCGGAATAATCAACTAGACCTCTTAATGGATTGCCAGATGTACCTTTGCAAAGGGACTTACTAGTTGCGAAATAACAAATGTGTTTCTCGTTTAACATAGAAATTAGAGGTCCACATTGCTTGTTTGCAACATGATTCTCCACAATTAGCTCAAGCAGCTTGTCATTGTGCCAGCCAGTTTGGAGCAGTGTTTTCTGGGTGGCCACTTCGTTTGCTAACGTTGCATTCACTGGCAAACAGATGGGACTATTGCCTTCTGGTAAAAGATGTTAATTATTATTATCTGCACAATTCAGTAAGACTGAGTAACTATCTAACCTTTGAACACGACCTTTCTTTTGAGTTTTATTAAAGCGATATCATAGGGTTTCGTGAAATCAACTGTATAGTTTTCATGAATTATGATGCTCTCGACATCAAAGATCTCAGTATTTGCATCCGGTGTTAGAATTACTTGCAATTCTGATCTGCAACAATCAAGTATAAGCAATATGATCATTAACATGTCATTTAACATGTTTCTATAATTGAAGTCTGTATATTCAAACTTCCTGATGACGGTACTTACATTTCAATGCCATGAACACAATGCGCCACAGTTAGAACGAATTCTGATTAAGAAATGTCAGCTATAAAGAATAATCCTTTAAGTTATTATTACAAGAGTAACTCACGATCTGTAATTAGGGTTCCTGAACACGAATTTACAAAGTTACCCTCACGTTTTGTCCTTAACAGTGCCATCCAGCTCCTCGATTCAGGTAATACTTCACCTTCTAAAAAATGATATTCCTTAGAGACGCTACAATTATGTTGCTCCAATTGACGCAACCCATCCGGATTAAGCTCTATTTAGCAAGGGTATAAATTGCTTGACAAAAATCTGGTTATATAAGCATATATCTGCACTTACCTCCCGCCGTACACATTGCAAACAGTCCGAAAAGAATTTGAATCGACTTTATCGACCTCATTTTGAATAGACTCGTAGGAAACAACTGTTGAACTTGAATGCGTTGTGTTCGCTTTTATAGGCCCAGATTGAGAAGGTGTAATAACTAATGAACGACAGCTATTTCTGTAATGTAGTATATGTAATTTATGTAATATGACGTAATGTAAGATGTATGTTTACAATGTATGCACTTTTTTCTGCTTATAATTATCATCTATTAGAATATTTTAATAACCAACTGTTTCACACTTTAGATACTAAAAATTAAGTATTTTATAGCCTTATAGCCAAAAAGCATTATAAGGCGATTGACAACATTTAACAAATGCGGGGCGTGTATTTAATAAAGCATCAAATTTGCGCAGCAATTTAGACTTATCTGCCAACTCAAAAGTCGACTCACGTCGGCTCTCGCATGCCAAAAATATATTCTCACATTCATATATATATATATATATATATAAATCCGAACATGAATGTGAGGCTTACTCAAAATGGTCATTGAATTGTTGAGTGCTTAATTTAATATTAAGATCTGCAGAGAGACAACGGGCAGCAGAGATTAATTTAGAACACTGGGTATTCTCCACAATTCTCTGGAATCTCGGTCTGTGGGTAAAACACACGAGCACAAAACCCAACACACACAAAGCGATCGCAAGTCTGGGCTTGCAATAAAAGTCTTGAGGCGCGAATTCGACAGTTAGTTGGATTTCTACGCTTCATAAGTGCACACAATCAAGTCAATTGATCGCATATAGACTTTTGATACGACAAAATACAATTCTCATTTAAATACAATGTCCGATTGTAAGCGCAGTTATCGTTATCGCGCCCTCGACTATGTTGTACGCGCCATTGCTTTCGCCAGCCTGTTTATCGTTATGAGCGCCATCTATCGGCAGGATGATGATCCTGGCTCCAACTATTTACATCCCAGACACGGCATGCAGTAAAGCCAATAACTCAACTAAACTTAAGTGATTTCTTAAAAGTATTATGTACCTAATTAACAATACACTTTACTTTATTAAAACCCTTCAATATTTAATAAAAGAAAAACAAAGCCAATAATGTTAATATATCAGTCTTTTAACCAAAGCCTTCGGTTAAGCTAACTGGAAATAGTATAAACAAAACCAGTTGTTTTTCATGGGTTATTTTGCATATATCGTTTGATTAATACATATAATTACAATTATTTGTTTACTAACAACACAACTCGCATTTCCCCGACGGCCGCCAGTCAACTTGGGAATTGCCACAAGTCGACACTGATATTATCCCAATAAAGCAGTCGTGATCGATTTCGCCCATATATTGTGGAAAAACGTGTTTTTGCATTAACGAACACGTGTTGAAATGCAACGTAAGCTGTTTCATTGGTACGGCAAAGTTCCCTAACTCCACTCACTTCCAGCACATCTAATTAATCACGTTTCATTAATCTCGATCAAATATATATGCCCAATAGTTGAGATACCTTCGAATCTTTGAAACACGACTTGTTGTTTGTACACTTAATGCTACTTTCCGGAGGATTTTATCAACCTTCCTGTCTGAGTGTCTACTTTGGAGCAGTAGTTTCATAGCTATGAAATAATCCAATCTAATCGGGGCGCAGAAATGCAAGATTTATTTATAATAAAATAATATTATTGCAGTAAAGAAATTGATTAATTATTCCCTTTAATTGGTTCACTAAGAATTAATTTTGTCGATTCAAAAGCTGCTCAAGGCAATAGCCCCGAGGCGATAGCCTATTTTTGTACCAATTTGATTGTTTTGTTGAAAATATGTAAACAATATTATATTAAGAGATACGCTGAACTGAATGTGATTTAAAAGTTTGTGTATGTGAAAGCACTCATAAATTATATTGTAATTATCTATCTTTATATATATTGTGTGTTTCCAGCGTTAACTCAAAATAAGAGACAAGAACAATATAACAAATTTTAAATGAATGTATATCAAATATAACAAAATCATAATTTGCAAGGTTGTCGACTAGATTAAATACATAGTTGTGCCACTGCCCAATAGATGGCTTAGCAATGCTTTCATGCCGTGTTGCTCGAGCGACTTAAACCGTTTCAGCGTCAATTTTGGTCCCTAGATGGCGCTAGCAAACGTTGTTTATCAAATTTCAAAATCAAAATTATAGTGGAAAATCGTTTATAACTTGACCATTTAACGATTCATAGCTCGAAGAATCGAATAAAGCAGAAAAAGGTCGAAAATTCATCAAACAGCTTAAGTAAAAGAAATTTTCTAAGCACAGAAAATTGCCTATGTGTAGGATCTTATGAGTATGCCCCAATATTTATTTTGCCTGACAGCAACCCGATTTTGTCACTGGTGAGTCCAAATACTTCGCTATGTATCCATATGAATGACACGTTGGAATTGCTGTATGCAGTTCGTCCATGCCGCTGTTTCAAAAACTACAAGTCATTGAAATATTTTCAATAAATTTAGCCCAGAAAGGAAATGCTACATTTATCATTTTTCTAAGAAGAAAAAGTTCAAATTTCAAATTATTATGAATTGAATTTATACTTTTGGTTTTTATTGGGATTTTGATTAAATGACTTTGCTGTTAAGCGATTACAGACTAAACAATATAAAACAGTCGACTACAAATGTAAGTTTATATATATATATATATATATATATTATATATATATATATTCTATTATAGACTAATTAGTTAGATCGTAAAAAGTTGCACATTTGGATATATGTGTATATAAGTATCGTATTTAAAAATGTATATTTACAAAAAACTACAAAAGGATCAATTTTATGGCAATGAACTGAATGATTGCTGCGGCTACTTATTAAAATTCTCAATCTGTTGGAGCACCCAGCTGCGCGATGCCGCCTGGCTAAGATGCGGTGGACAGAGTACGACGCTGGGATGCTGGCTGAGCAGCTCCTGCAGCGCTGCCTTTGTCGGCTTGGGCGCTATTTGCGGCGGTGCCGCATAACGCTCCCGTCCCAATCCCAATCCAGATCCCGCTTCCGATGATGTCGACGTCGACGACGACGACGGCGGCGGCGGCGGCGGTGGCGGACTACGTGGTCGTTTTAGATCATAGTCACGAATGCTGCGTTTCTCATTGTTGTCATCACTGTAAATGGCCGAATCACGAAAATCATTCTCCAGACTGTCCTCCACATGCTTCTCGTATTCAAAGTGGGAGCCCGGCAGCTTGCTGCGTTGCTGCTGATCACACATGCTGTCGCTGGACGTGCACGAGGATGAGGTGAGCGAGAAGACAGAGTCGCGTTGCAGAGACGCCTCTGAGCTGGCAATGATGCTGAACAGCGTCTTGGGATCGGCATAGTCAACATGCGCCATCCGCTCACCCACCGCCTCGCTGCCCTGCCGATGCAGTATGCTCTGCCGGCACATTTCGCTCACATCCGAGACGCGGCGCTCCGGTGGCCGATTGCTGCGTGCGAAGGCCATGCTCAGATTATCAATGGATTTGAGGGCACGGGGCAGCAGTGAGATCTCCGAGTGGCTAACGTTCTCCAGTGTGGCTTTGTTGCCATTATGTCCGCCGCTGTTGCTGTTGCTGAGCAGACGTTTCATTAGGTTCTTTGGTATGGGGCGTGCATAGAGCGAGTCAATCGCATCCGAATCAGCATTCGAATCTAGGCACAGATTGATGACCGTAGTTTGGCTGTCGCGTTTTACAGTGGAACCGGAACTAGATTCGGAGCCGGTACTGTCGCGCTGTTGCTGCTGCACTGCATCCTCACCGACGCGCTGCAGCACACCCTCCGGTGAATAGACTAAGGTGACATAATCTGATTCAGGGCGTGGCGCAGCCGGACGCTTCTCGCGCTGCTTGAAATACTGCACAGATTTGGCGCGTCCGAGCACGGGAGAGAATTTATATGGGACATGCACGTTGCGTAGCAGCGTCTCATAGATGGGCTCCTCGGGCTGCTCATCCGGCGAGGAGGCCAAGGCCAGCTCCTGTTCGGCCTCCAACGGTGGCGGTGAGCGCGATGGTGGGCGTGGCGGCAGCGGAGGCGGTGCCGCCTCCTGTGTGGGACTCAGCGACGCTGTGGCCTGGCTGCTGTCGCGTCGCTGCTTCTGCTGCTTGTTCTTGTTGTAGATGCGCTCAAACTCCTTGTTGTTCTTCAGCAGATCGAGTACAATCTCAGCATCACGTTTGGACTTTTCCGCCGGCGATAGAGTCGATGCCTCATAATACTGTTGCGCTTGCGTCGCTGCTGGCGACTCCTCTTGGGCCTCCTCGGCCAGCTCCAGATCCTCGGTGGATTCGGTTATCTTCAGCACTGTGCTGTCAAACTCACTCAGATCCATGTAGAACTTGGAGCAGCTCTCCTTTCTGTTACTGCTGCTGCTGCTGCCACGTTGCTTCTTCAGTGTGGCGATGCGCTTGGGCATTGTCTTGTGATTGTATTGCTTCACCTCAAAGAATCCTTTGGCTTTGACCTTGCGCTCACTGAGATCTGGCTTGCTGCCGCGCAGCGAGACGGGACTGTCGTCGTCTAGCCCATCCGGCTGCTCGTCTAGACTGAAGCCACCAATGCGTGGCACCGATTTACTGCGCTCCTTGAGCGCCTTGTAGCTGAAGACGGGACTCTGCGACTTGGTCCGACTGCGCTGATCACGCATAATACACAGACACTGCTGCTGCGGCTGCTGCTGCTGCTGCTGCTGATCCTGATCCGGCTGCTGTTCCGCGCACTTGCATTGCTCCTTGCTGATACTCAGTTTCGAATCACGCTTGCCACCACTGCGATAACGCACAGCAGCTGCCAATTTCTGGAGAGCCGTATCATCTAAGCTGTTGTTGCGCGCCAGCTGCTTGGCGGGCTTAATGGTCTGCTCCTGGTCGGCGGGCGACTGCTCCAGTGATTCATTGAAACTGTCAAAGGAGCTGGAATTGGTGAGCGTCTTGCGTTTGAACTTGGAGTTCCGTTGACGTATCTCGCTGCGACGGCAAGCGTTGCGTCGCTCCAAATACGTCGGCGTCGAGTTGCTGCTCGAGTTGAGGCTCCACTTCCACGTGCTGCGATCCGGCGTGCGATCTGCCCAGCCCAAGTGCAAAACGATTGAGTAGAATTAAGAAGAATAAGACCAAAATCAAAATTACTCTCTTGCAGTGTGAGATTGACGAGGCGCAAGCGTAAGGCAACAAAATGCTGGGCAAATGAATGGGAAGATTGACGATACTGTCGACAAACACCATCAACATTATTCTAAGCACTAGCAACCGGAGCAACTGCATCAACAGATGCCACAAACGATGCTATTTACATGCACTTAATTTATTTTAGTAGTTTAGCAATTGGGATTGGGATTAGTTTATTCCCAGCGACACTTTAAATGGCTTTTAAATATTATTATATATTATTATTTAAATATTATTATTAAATATTTAAAAATTTTAATTATTTATTTTATTTATTTATATTTCCTTTTTTAACTTTAAATATTAATTGAGCTAACTTTAATTTTTTTACGTTTATATCTTAAATTGGTCATTTTTTAGAATTGTGCCATTTAAGATTAAGTGTGACTGGAATATGTTTTTGGAGGAATTGTTTTGGGTTAGTTGTTTGTTAATTGGGATGCAGACATGCTTTGGACACAATACCAGTGGAGGGGCAAGCAGCCAATTTAATTTAAAAAAAAAAACACAAGCCAAAAAACGTGAAACGGTTGCAAATTGATAACTTAAAATACTTACTAGGCAGCGACCGGAAATATCAGTTTTATAGACTACGTCAGCGCCGCAAATACCAGAAAATTTACTTAAGCCTAAGATTGCGATTACGATTACGATTACGATAACGATAACGATAGCATTACAACGGTAACGATAGCGTTACTGGTTTAGCAGTTAACAGTTAAATTGTACTATTTTAATTATTTGCAAATTAGAGTTACAAATTCTTAATTATTATTTGTTTTTTTAATAGCATTTTTTATTTTTTGTTTTGTTTTTTTTTTTTGGAGGGGGAGGGGTGTGTGGGAGCTGCATAGTAGTAGCGCTTAGTTCAGTCTCTGGTGTTTAGCCTTAAGGAACGCCTTAAAAAACTAATTAAAGTTTCCGTTTCTTGTTTGGTTTGGGTGGTTTAGTTTTAGAATGCATCACTGGTAGTACTACAAAGGTAAACATATAGCAAAAAAAAAAATGTAAATTGATAAATACAAATACTAAAGTTAGATTAATAACAACAAAACTAGTTACATCGAAACACCAAAAATATATTATTAAAAACTGTAAAACATATATATTTGTTATATTTGTTAGTTGCATTAATATGCCACATACCAATTATATATTCCCAAAGCAAAACACATCAACTAAAGTTGCAATTAAATTGTGTAAACATTAAAAAAATGAACGACGCAAATAAATCAAATTAGGCGTCACACTTGGCACGATTTTGGCCAGAAAGGAACTATCAAAAAAAAAAAAAATATGTAACTGAAAGCACTACAAAACGTGATTATGTCACTTGAGGTGAGACTTGGTTAAAACCACTGGGGAAATAACACTCTGATGTGCAAATGCACTGCTAGAAAAAGGTCAGAAAAACTGAGCTAATTTAAAAGATTTGTAATTGTTCTTTAAATGCGAAACTTTAAGAATAAAGGCACATTTTTGAAGAGGCAAAAAGTGCTAGTTTTTAAATTTAAAAAAATAAATAAAAAATTAATTAAAATAAAATTATTTGAAATATATTAGCGATTTTCAAGCAACATAAATCATAAAGATGATATTTCTGCTTTCGCTATACTTAATAAATGCAATAATATTTAAATTTTTTGCAGTGTATGTGCACATGTGCAGGCTGTGCCCGCATAACTATAACGACTACATCATCATAATCCTTTCCAAAAAATTGTGTATATGCTTTGGACGCCATCAACAGAAACAAACAAACAAACAAATGACAACAACAAATAATAACAGTAAGCATACACACACACACATACACACTCGCACACACACTGGCACACACACAGAGGTAGGTAGGTAGGTAGGCTCTATCGAAAGAGTTGTCGTGCGATTGCCAAATCCAATGGACGCTCACCTTCCTCGTTGCCCAGCTGGTAGACGAGTTCCCTGGCGCGCGTGGGTATATCGAACACCTCGAGCATAACACCTTTAATGTGCTGCGTCCAGATACGCTTCTGGTCACGATTTCTGGCCGTCAACTTGATTTGATTGCGCGGCTCATCGAATGGGATGACATAGAAGCTGGTCGGCTCACCCGGCAAATGTTCGCTCAGCATCAAATTCTTTTGCTGTTGCAGTTGCAGCGAGAGAGAAACAGATTATTTCTTTAAGAGATGCACAATGTGGTTGAGGGTTGGGGGTTGAGGATTGAGGATTGAGATTGAGGGAATGACTGGCTTACGGTTATGAGGCTCTTGAACTGCAGACGGCCGTCCTCCTTTTGCTTGGTAATGATCAGCATCGTATCGAAGAGCAACACCTGACGCGGCTTGTTATGCTGTTCCATGAGCAGACCCTCGTGTCTCAGTTCGCGCAGCACGCTCAGATCTGCAATGTCATTGGCAACGATTAAACTCACAGCCAGAGAAAGAGGGAGACTAAGACTGAGAGAGAGAGTTGGAGTGGTAAAACCCACCTGGTCCCATCCAGCCGTCTAGAATGCCGGAGAGCTCCTTGACACGACTCTGCTGCTCCTGCTGACGCTTCACCTGGTCAATGTTGTGCGCTACTTGACGCATTATGGCATACGCCTCGGCCGCCTCTTTCACATCACAATGCTTGCGCAGGCTCTGAAGTGGAGAAAGTGGTTGGAGGCATGAAGGGTTTAACCAAGTTGGGCGTAGACAATACTTACGTCCAGCAGCAGATGGTACTTGAGTATGCGTTGCACCGGTTTCAGCAAATAGGAGCCAAGTGGCAGACGATGTTGCAGCAGCTTCTGCGTGGAGGCAAGCATCGAGTTTGTGTGCTTCGCCTGCAGCAGTTTGGTCAGCAGCGAGATGGCTTCCGGGTAGCTTGTGCTGCACAAAAATACAAAAAAAAAAAAAACAAAGAAAGACAGCAAAAGTAAACATCAGCACACACAAACTCTGTAATAAACTAGCTGATTTATGGGCACAACAAAAAGCAAAAAAAAAAACAAAAAAAAAATATTGAGCTCTTCATCAGGCAGAAAGATGAAATTTGAATTTAAAATCAGCTGTAGGAGTTGCACCCAAAAACTCAATGTTGGCCAAAATGATGTATGCCCAACTGTCAGTCGGGGCGACAAATCAAACGGCGGCCATCAACGGCGCTCAGTTTGGCAGTTTGACAGGCGACTGGCGGAGCCAAGCCAAATGTCAGCCGCTTAAATGGAACAGCCTGGCGTGCCTGGACTGCCAAAGCCAAATCTGAGCTGATAAGTCAAAGCCACAGCCACATCCAAAGCCAATGTTCGTGTCCCGCTGCTGGCTAACTAACAGCGCTGCTCTGGCTGGCAATCGAGATCAGTTTTTTTTTTTGGTCAGTCCGTTAACCGTTCTTGGCCAAGAATATCGCAGATTTGGCTGACACGCCAAGCTCAAAAGCTGTGGCTTGGCTGGCAAAGTCGATGGGGAATTAACTTTAAGACTTTTCTATGTACAGTACAAATCTGATAGAGAATGACCAAATAGTGAGTGAGAGAGAGAGGGAGAGGGAGAGGGAGAGACAGAGAGAGAGAGAGAGAGAGAGAGGGAGATAGGAACAATCAGAGCTGTTTATTAAATAGTTAATTTCTTTCTCTTTAAGTTGAGTTGAGTTGTCTCTCAAAAAAGTCAAAAGTTCATATATAAATATAGAGTTGTTGTTAAAATTACTCTAAAGAAACTAATATTATAAAGGCTAACTTGAATGAGGGAGAGAGAGAGAGAGAGAGAGAGACAGAATTATATATTAAGAGAGAGAAGTAAACTAAAATTCTCATAGCAAGGAAATATTTGAAGGCAATTAGAATTAGAATAAGTATTCAGTGAGAACATGCAGAGCAACAGTTTGAGAAAAAGAGAATTATATATTGAGAGAGACAGATAAAAAGACAGAAAGTTAAAGCGAGAGCAAGTCAGAGAAAGAGATAGAAAAAGAGAGAGCAACAAAGCAGACAGCGAAAAGGATGTTTGAAAGAGGAGCAATCGCATTCGATGTGAGAAGATATTTTCCAGACTATTCAAATATATATAATATTATTAACATAATATATATAATATCAGAGATATGGAGAATTATATATTCTGAGAGACAGAAAAAAAGCTAAAGCGAGAGTAAAGCAGAGAAAGAGAGAGAGAGGGCAACAAAGCAGATAGAAATTGACAAGGAAAAGGATGTTTGCAAGAGGAGTAACCACATTCGATATGAGAATATAGTTTCCCGACAATTCAAATATATATATTCTGTATATAATATAAGTAATATAATAATATTTAGTATTAGAGAAACAGCATGCGAGAGAAAGAGAAAGCAACAAAGCAGACAAAAATTGACAGGAAAAAAGATGTTTACAAGAAGGAGCAATAATCACATCCGATATGCGATGATTTTATATGATTTCCAGACAATTCATGTATATATAATATATATATATATATGTATATATATTTGTATATATATATATATATATATATATAATATTAATTATCTTACCAGTAGGTTGTGTACACATTAAAACGTTCGCGTAAGTTGATGAAACATTTTGCTATTCTGCCCGGTTCCATGTTGGAGTTGATGAGCTGCTGCAGCAGCATCGAGTTGAATTCGTAAATCTCTTCAATGTTGGCAAAGAGTATTTGCAATTCGTCCAGTTTGAGGCAGGCGCGTTCCTTCCAGTCAAGCAGATAGCTATGAAGGGATTATGCATTGTTAGCCAGTTTATGTTTGTGTTTGGAGCCATCTGCTTACCCCTTGATAACCTGTCCGAGATCCTCGACATAGCTGCGCTCAGAGTCCACAATTTCTAGGCAGGCGCGCTCCAGCACACTCATCGGATTTGTGTGGGATTGGTGATGATGATGATGATGATGATGATCGCCCAGCTCGTTCTCGCTCTCGGCCAAGCTCTCCACGCTGGCCAAATACGATGTGGCTGTCAGTTTGCCATTGAGCAGCTGATCCGAGCCTGAACTTGAGCTCGACGATGTTGAGCAAATGGAGGAGGAGGAGAGGGGCCGATTGTTGAGACGCGTCAATTCGCTGAGACGCGCCGGATATTTGGGTTTGATGTCGGTCAACGTGTCCAGGCTCTCCGCGGACAATTTGTTCGCCTCCTCCAGATCGGCGAGCATTTCGGCAGTGGGCAGCCGCAGGGGCATGCCACCACCCAGCGTGTTTGCCTTGCCACACTGTGTCTTGAGCTTGGTGCGCACATAGGTTTGGCAGGCACGCGGTGCGGAGACGCTGCGCACCAAAGGTTTGCCCAACAGCGGTTTATTGATGGCCTCGACCAGCTCCTGGGCTGAATTTGTCTCGCCCAAATCCCGATCGCTTAGCGCCAGCTGGCCAATGTGCTGCGCAACCAGATCGAAATTAATGGCATCCACATACGGCTCCGGGCTGACCGGCTCCATGGCCACAACGAATGCTTTGTGACGTGGCGGCGTTGTTGGTGGCGGTGCCGCATTCAGTTGCAAACTGGTCGTCGCCAGCTGCTCCATTTCAATTAGCTTAATGCTCTGCTGCGATTCGTAGCGATGCAGTTGGTGCTGGCCAAATGGCTGACCCTCGTAGTGAAATGGTGTGCCTGGTGCCGTCTTATTTGTGGGTGTCTTATCCTCATCCACTGGCGTTGACTTTCTGCCCAGTGAACCGCTATACTCGCTGCTCACATCTAATGTGGACACCAGATCGCTGCCCGATAGCGTCGATAGTTTGCCCGTGATCTTGGACAGCGGCAGATGCGACAGCTTCAATTTGGGTGGAGTACTTGCTTTTATATAACGTGTTGGCGTCGGACTGCGCTCGGCGGGCAGCAACAGTTGCTGATGCTGCTGCTGCTGCTGCTGCTGCTGCTGCTGTTGATGTTGCTGCTGTTGCGATTGCTGCAGTGCCTCAATGTCCACAGCATTTACGGGCACCGCATCTGCGTGTGCAATAATCCGTTGCACATTGGGCGATAGCACGCGAATATTGTTGCCACGTCGCAAGCTTGGACTGGGATTGGAATTGGTGGCACCACTGCCACTACCACTGGCATTTGAGGCGATGCTGTGACTGCTGCCCAGCTCCTGACGCCTGAACCGATTCAGCCTCACGCCATCATTATCATCATGCAGACCGGCAACCACCAGCGGCGTTTGAAGTGCGGCAACTGCAGCTGCTTGTCCTCCAGCTGCTTGCAACGTGTAGCTGCCAGATTGGTTGTCGCTGTTGTCGCTGCTGTGGTTACTGTTGTTGCTTGTGTTGCTTGTGTTGCTTGTGTTGCTGCTGCTGCTGCAGTTGCTATTACTGCGTTTGGGCGTTGATTCACCGCTGCCCTGATTGCTGCCGCCTATGGCCTGTGCGCCATGCACGTCAGCCTTGGCTGTGGTTGTGGTTGTGGTTGTGGCCGCTGTTGCACCACTTACGGCCAAGCTGGTTGTCAGTGTGTCATAGAAACCCAGCAGCAACGGGCCAATCTCTGTGGTGCTGCCTGCAAAATATAAATGATGAAATGATTCGATTAGTTTAGTTGGCACATTAAAGCTGCAACTAATTTAGACATATAAATAAATATTTTTTGTTAACAATTAACTAACAAAAAAATCAGACTTTTACTTTGATTTTGAAACCTAAATTATACAATTAAAAAATATAAAGGAACCATAAAATAAACAATTAATTTAGTATTGCTCAATTTTTGATTGAGGATGGAGCCAACAATCCGAAACGAATGCAGGGAACTGAATCAGAATTCGGATAACAATATTTCCCTTAATGGAAAAGTTAAAAAAGATGTTCACATTCCCAGAATATATATATATACTTTATAATGCTGTTTCAAATGTGCATAAATAGGTAAAATAAGGAATTGCAGAATTACAATTAAAAAATATAAAAGAGCCATAAAAAACGATCCTACAAAGACAGCGAACAACTTTTGTAGAAATTGTAAAAAAGCGCTAAGCAAATTATAAAAGTGTTTTTACAATTCACTTTGAATAGAGACGCCCCAAGTAACCCCCCTCCCCCCCCCCCCCAGAGAAGTAGATATTCAGCAGACTAGCCAGCCAGACTAAAAGAATCATAGGACACATCCAATCCATATTGATGAGTCGTCGATCTTGATCTGCATTCCTTGCCGCTGATTTATGCAATTTGCCGTCTTTTGTTTTCTTTGCGCTACAAAAAGGGGCATCATTAAAGCTATTGACTATTGACTGACATGAACTATAATTTATTTTTCAACTGTCAGATATCAGATACATATATATATATACATATATACATGTGTGGCATTATTAAATGCGCAATTGTCGAAGGGTTGCCTTTTGATTAATTGAACCATTTATGAGAAATGTTGAGCAAAGCTGAAGGATGCCCAACATCAAACCGATTGCCAATTGGCTGTTGACTGTTGTTGCAAGTTGTTGCAAGTTGTTGGTAGTAATGCTGATGGTGCTGAAGCTAAAGCATCGTTTGCAGTTTAGCTGCCATATCAATTCCCATATGTCAGGCCAGACAGACAAACCGAAAGGCAACCTACTTTTTTTTTTTTTACAGCAAATTCAGACGGCAGACGCAGTCTGAGTTCGATCTTCGTTGAAGATGTGGATGAGTTGCCTTGACGGATGGCCACGTTTTGATTCCTACAGCTAAACAACTCAATGCATCAACTTGCAACAGTCGCAACATATTTAATTTATCGCATGCAAACTACTATATTAAATTATCAGCAGCCAGTACAAATAGTTAGTCAGATATAGATGAAATCAGTTTTATGTGAAAATATATATATTTTGATATTCTGATTATCTGTAGTAGTCATTATAGATTGCTTTAATCGCACTTTCTTATCAATAGTTTATTAATGTTTTATTTGTTGATGTTTAATGAGTCTTGTTCTGATAAGCTGCAATTTGATTAGACATTTTAATCATCTATAACCAACATATATATAATTATGTTAATATCTGATTTCCTTTTCAGTTTAAGATTTTCTCAAATTAAAACAATTCGATTTAAAAAATAAACTAAAAAAATTTCCTTTCAGTGGATATTTAGTGGCACATAAATTTAGTCCGTTTCTTACACTCTCTCTCATCTGACCACTCTCATCCAGGATGCGTGCCTAATCCAAATGCACAATCTTTTAGCACATTTGCCTAACAGCTTTGCAGATCTCTAAAAACAGAGAAGAAAAAGAAAAAAAAACTGTGCCGTTTCGTCCGGAGGCCCCTTTAGCAAATCAGGCAATTAACTTTAAGACAGAGAACACTTGGGTAACAAGTGAGAGGCAACGGCTACTGTGGCCGGCAATTGGCGGCTCTAACTGGTTTTTTTTTAGCTATTTAGAATCCCACATATTAGCATAGACAGCAGGCAGCACCAGCAGCAGCATCATCTTCATCATCTTCATCATCGGCATTGGCATCCTCAGACTTAAAACCCAGCACAGTAGCCGACGGGCCACTTTTTTTTCTTCTTCTAATTGCAAACGGTGTCAATGTGAAGCTGGCTAAAATGTTGTGGCCAACAATTTACATTTGGCTGGTAACCATTTTTTTTTTGCTCATATTTATTCTACTATTTCTACTGCTGCAACTCAGCGAACAACAATTAGTTTGTTTGGGTGGCACGCCCACTGTCAGCTGATTGACAAAATGACAAACGAATAGATTGGCTAACGGATGGAACACCAAGTTGCCCGACTGACAGACTGACTGACAGACTGACTGACTGGCTGGCTGGCAGACAAGTCGTATACATGATTTGTACATTTAATTTTGCATCATTTCTCGCTTGATTGTTGTTGCGTGGGTAGCAGAACCAATGAGTGGAACCAGATGACGCCACTTCTAATCTTCCTCGCTGCAACCACATGCTGTTCCATCTATTGCATCTTTTTTCTTCTGACCCAGTTTGGTGGCAAGATTGTTTCGCCGTTTTGCTTAATTGCCAGCCGTGGGACGTGGAGAAGCACAGTGACAGGTAACCAGTAACCAACAACCAACAACCAGTAACCAGTAATAGATAACAGGTTATACTTATGGCTCACAAATGGCCAGAAGACAACACTAGTTTTATCATTGTCACCCGTTTAATTAACAAGCATTGCCAAGTCGCAGCTAAACTCAACTTAAGCAGCAACAAAAATTTACCCAATGTGCGAAAATCATTGCTGCAAATTCCATTTCTATATTAATCAGTGGTTAAACATGAATTTTCATTTTTTTCTTTAGGTATTTAAATGTAGAACGAAATTTAATAAGCTCTGATCTGAGGCAGCAACAGCAGCATGCAACAGTCGCAGCAGCTGCTTTGCAACGATTTGCTTAATCAATTTATGGCATAATTTGAGTTGACAGTTTTATGGGCGATTTCAGGTACTAAGCTTGCGGCTTAGTTGCACTGGCAATCAGCCAGCAGATCTGGCACCACAATAAAATAAGCTAGTAAAAACCCAGACAAGTTCTTGAGCAGATCGAAATTTGCATACCCTTCTAGACTGCACTCAAATTGCCATTCTTTAAATGTTAATATATATTTAAAAATAATAATATATATTTAAAAATAATAATATATAATAATAATAATAATATATATTTAAAAATAATAATATATATTTAACAATAATAATATATATTTAACAATAATAATATATATTTAAAAATAATAATATATATTTAAAAATAATAATATATATTTAAAAATAATAATATATATTTAAAAATAATAATATATATTTAAAAATAATAATATATATTTAAAAATAATAATATATATTTAAAAATAATAATATATATTTAAAAATTATAATATATATTTAAAAATAATAATATATATTTAAAAATAATAATATATATTTAAAAATAATAATATATATTTAAAAATAATAATATATATTTAAAAATAATAATATATATTTAAAAATAATAATATATATTTAAAAATTATAATATATATTTAAAAATAATAATATATATTTAAAAATAATAATATATATTTAAAAATAATAATATATATTTAAAAATAATAATATATATTTAAAAATAATAATACATATTTAAAAATTATAATATATACTTAAAAATAATTATATATATTAAAAATATATGTTTTTATAAAAAAAATCAACTGATAGCTATATGATAAACTTAATTAAATAGTTTAATAGTTGGGTTTAATTGGTAAACAAAACAGTTTTTTATAGAAGAACTTTTGATGCAATTAATTATTGCCATGGCTGCGATATAAAATATATCCACTCAAATGTTATATTGGTTCAGCTGATGCTGATCAGGAATATATAAATATATATATATATATATATATATATAACTAATATATATATAACTATAACTCCCTTCAAGCAACACAGCAAAATTATGATACCCTTCACAAGGGCACACAAGAAATGACAGCATGCAACAAATTTACATGTCGCTTTGTCGCTTTTGTCGCTTTGTCACTGGAAAACAATTGAAACGCATTTCGCAACTATTGCAATCGGAGTAGTCTCCGAGGCAAAAGTGCCAAGACCGAGCCGTGCCAAGTCGCGCTGAGACATTGAGACTTGGCTGCCAGATTTTGGTTACATTTGCCAAACTAAACGTCACACAAATTTCGACCCCTTGCCTAGCATTCAGCTACAGCTGTGCGGGGGGGAGGGGGGAAAGTCTTATGACGCTTGCCACATATTCGCAGCATGCTGCGGCCCTTTGTCAGTTCTGTCATTTCGTGTGGCGGCCTCAGGTGTCAGCGTCGGCGTTAACGTTGCCGTCGACGTCGCCGTCGGCGTCGGCGTCTACGTCGATGCTATCGCTGAACGCGGCCCAAACTGGCCTGTTTAAAGTGCGCAATTTATGGCAGAGCTGACACAATTTCATAATGCCCGAGACGCAAAGTCTGAGACGCAGCCGTTGCCGTTGCCGTTGCCGTTGCAGTTGCAGTTGCAGCCGCACCGATGTCTGGCAACAGATTACGCGATTTGGCTAAAAATAGCCGCATGCTTAAAACTTAAAGCCAGGCCAGTCCAGCGTTGCAGCAGTTGGCCAAAAGGTCAGCAGAAGGTGTTGACAGGCGGTGCAGCTGATTTATAAGAGTTGTCGCATAAGTTGCAATTGTGGCATTGAATTATGCGAATTTACTAAAATACAAAAAATATATATAAAATAAGAATAAAAATAAAACGGGCGAAAGTTGTTGTTGTTGTTGTTGTTGATCATTTCGATTGCAATCGCTGCGACGACAACTAAATCGGTTGGTCAACAGGCTGCCTCCTGCCTCCTGGCAGCCGCTCCACTTGCCACCTTTTGGCAAGCAGCAAATAGCCACGCACCTTTTGCCCAAGCAGCGTTCGCGTCTTGGCCAGTTGTTGATAGCATTATATTAATGCGCTTATGCGATACAGAGAGGACAGGTAGACACACACACAAACACACACACAAACACACACACACACACACATGCATATACCAATTGATATTTTAATCGGCATTTCATTTGGTGGCTCCGTGACGCCATTTGGCCAGCGATTAGGGAAATGACCAGTGGCAAGTTAAGCACCTCAACAACACTGCCACACTGCGCCACTTTATTAGCCACTGTGTGTGTGTGTTGTGTGTATGTTGTGTGTTTGTTGTGTGTATGTTGTGTGTTTGTTGTGTCATTAAAAAGCCATTGCCATGCGACGCTGCGTATCAATGTAAACGTGTGTTTAACAAAATCGCCGCACTTAACTTGGCCGTCTTCGCATGCATTTTGCACTTTTGCCATTAAAAATGCAATTTAAATGTGTGGCAAAATACGCTTTAAAATCACATTTTCACTGATTAAAAAACCCACACAGAAACAATTAATTGCTGTTAAACAAACAAATCAATTCTTTGTTATTTAAAATTATTATTTAAATATAAATAAATATATATAAATATATATAAATATATATAAATATAAATAAATATATATAAATATATATAAATATATATAAATATATATAAATATATATAAATATATACAAATCATAACAAATACTTACATTTGCCTCATCAAAAACTACGCTTTATGCAATCTGAAAACTACATTTAATACTCGTGCACCATTGCCACAAAATGTTGCATTTACTTCACAAACAGAACATGTGTTAAATGATGGATAATTATTTTAGTATTGCTCAATTTTTGATTGAGGATGCAGCCAACAATCCGATACAATGCAGGGAACTAAATCAGAATTTGGTTAACAATATTCCAATACTGAAAAAGTTAAAAAATATGTCTACATTCCCAGAATAATATATTCTAATTCCATACTTTATATTGCTGTTTCAAATGTGCATAAATAGGTAAATAAGGAATTGCAGAACTTGACATATTTTCATTGTTGCCACAAAACTTCTGTTTTCATATAATAAAAAAGAAATGTTTTTTTTTTTTTAAATTATTTGCTTTTGCAGCTGTTTTTTTCTTGGCAAACGTTGCACAAAACATTCCCTTTAAACTCAGCTAGATTATAAATGATAATCTTAAGTTATGCGACTCCTAATCTATCTTGTAAATGATATTCGCATAAGATAACCAATCATAAAAATATTCATTTTTCAAATGTCTGAAAATGAGAGGATAATTTGGAATGCAATTCAACGATAGTTTAATAAGTATTTAGCGATTTATTCTCTGGCTAATGCCATTTGTGGCAATAGCATTCGGAATTGAGAGGCAACAACTTGCAACAGGCAAGAAGGCATCGCCATAAACATGGACATGGGCAGGGGCATATAGAAAAAAAAAAAACACACACATTCCTAAGATCATCTCCCTCAGCGCTGTTGCTGGTTAACTTCCACGCTGCACGTTTATTTTTAGATGCGGTTGGATCGCATGGATCACAGGCACTTAAACGGCTACAATGCTACCCTCCCCGCCCCGCACCCAACGCCACCCCCTCTCTCTCTACACCCCAACGCTGTGGGCCAATGCAATGTGGCAAACTCTTGCTTTTGGAGCAGGCAAAATTTCTGCAAATTCCAGCGAAAAGTGAAATCCTTTTAAGCGAGTGCAAACACAAAAATAAATAAAAAACCAAGAAAAATACAACAAAAAAAAAAAAAACTCTAAGAAAATGCGATGGAGCCAAAAACGTTATAAATCTTGTTCATATTTGCACGTGAACAGAGGAGGAGGAGGAGGAGGAGGAGGAGGAGGAGGAGGAGGGAGACCAACAAAACCGACAAACTAAACTGAACAAACTGGACAAATAGACAACGTGCCCAGAGTGGCCCAGACGAAGCCATAAATGTCACGCAGCCGATGTGTCCAGGCCTGTGCCAGCCCCCAACTAGTCTGTCTTTCGGTCTATTTGTCCTGGCTAGCTGGCATATTAGTTTTCCACTAGTTGGGCTACGTGCTAAATTCCATGGCTAGAAATCCATTAAGCGAGCCCAGACCCAGGCCCAGACGCAGGCGCAGACACAGGCGGAGACACAGGCGGAGACGCAGACGCAGAGGCAGAGGCAGACGCTGACGCTGACGCTGACAGAGGCAGCACAAACATCAAAATGCCGCACGGTCCAAAGTGCTAAAATCTCATAAAGCAGTTTGTCCAGGCAGCTGCTTCTAAATTAACCCAACTCCTACTCCCAACTCCAACGCTAACGCTAACGTGAGCTGCAACAGCTTTGAGGAGGCCACTCGACGCAGGCGACACTTGCAACAGCAACAGCAACAGCAGCTGCTGAATATTGTTGCCAGCGGCTTGCACTTTGCACTTCAGCCCGAGGCAGTCTCGAGTGTCGTCAGCTGCATACGAAAAGAGACAGTCAGTCCAAGCAGGCCGTTGATCAACTGTAAAATACCCTACATAATACAAGTGCCACATTTGTGTGGCATAGAGAATTGCTTAGCCAAGATTAAAATGTTTAAATAAATGTTAACAGTTAAAAAAATGAACAAAAATTAATTTTTTCTTATCTATTTCAGACATTGACAGCTCTAGCTGCGCATACCCAATCAATGCAATGATTACAGGGTATAACCTAAGAACTTGCTGGCATTTTCAATGCAGCGTCCGTCGTTGACTTTGACATGACGAACTGAACTGCGTGACTCTGGCATTTGAACAGAACCCAAAGAGCGGCACACCGACCGTGCCCCATGGGCCATAAATAACAACAATATTAAAACAGCAACAAGGCAACAAAACGACAGAACAGCAAAACAACAGCAACAGCAAAACAACAAATTTGTTGCCTGATGAATTGCAAACGGGCTGCAAAAAAAAAAAGTGCCCAAGAGTGTGAAAGATGTAACTCAAAATAGCCGCGCAAAAAAAATGCAAAAGAGAAGTTGCCTGCAACATTTGGCATACACCTAATTTCAGTGGCCTTTTGAACCAATGTTGCAGCAACACGGGCCATTGGCCTTATGCTAATAGCATTTCAGCTTGTTATTGCCGCTGTTGCTGCTGTTGCCGCTGTTGCTGCTGTTGCCGCTGTTGCTGCTGCTGTTGCTGCTGCTGTTTTTGGCGGTGCCAAGTATGGACAACAGATTGTGGAGACTTGGCCATGAACAGTGCCCAATTCAAGGGCTCTTTGAGGCTGTGCATTTTCGGGTGAAATTTGTGGCATATGCAACACATGCAAAATGTGCCGCATTGTGCCGCATTTGGTCAACGATAATTCAGCGCTGATAAAGACATTTAAAATCCATGGCATTATATAAGACCAGGCTTAAATTTAATTAGCCGATAAAACGCGGCAAAATATTTCGCTTTTACTTGGTTTCTTTTCTCGTTAAACAACATCCAATTTTAAAAATTTCTTTAAGTGTATAATGACTGTTGCGAAATGCAGGTTTATTGAAAAAATCTGCGTTTTCGCGAAAAGTAAAATTGATTTTCGTTAACTCGAATCTGGTTAAGATTCTAATTTTTCTGTTAATCCTATTTAATCTATATTTTACAGGCATAAATCTATAGCTAGAAAAAAAAACAACTTTTCGAGAAAAGTAAAGTTGATCTTTGTTAACTCGAATCTGGCTAAAATTTTAATATTTCTGTTATTGCTACTTAATCTATAGTTTACAAGGATAAATCTATAGCTGCAAAATTACAACTTTTCGAGAAAAGTAAAGTTGATTTTCGTTAATTGGAATCCTGGTTTTTCTATTATTCCTACTAAATCTATATATAGTTATATATAAGAATAAATCATAAATAAATAAATAAACTCATAGCTAATTAATGGGTATTTGCTAGTTGGGCACTTTTCACAAAAACACTTTTAATCTTTATTATGTGGAAAGCGGCCTCATTTTGACCTCGACGCGGGCTGCCCACGCGCCACTAATGCGAACGGACAGCCAGACAGGCATTAGATGGCCAAGGGGGAGGAGGTGGGGGGGAGGGGGCAGAGAGATAAAGGTAAGAGAGAAGAGCCACAAATGCTGACGGCAATTGTTAATCTGTGTGGACAGATGCGGTCTATGCGGTCTGTGGCCTGGTCGCCTGGCCTGGCCTGGTCGCCTGGCCTGGCCTGGCCTGGCCTGGTCTGGCCTGTAAATGTATCTCAAAGCCTCTCATTTTGAGGCATTCGCTTTCAAAATCAATTTTCAATTTTTCTTACATAGGCAATACGCATCTGGCGGACACCGGAAAGCGAAAGCCACACAATGAACAGGAAACGCCCGTCAATATCGAAGAAACACCAACAACAACAACTGATGCAACTGCAACAGCAGCAACTGCCACAGATTTGGCTTAAGCTGCAAAGTTTTGGCTTAAGCTGCAAAGTTTTGGCTTGAACTTTTGTTCATGATTGATTGGGCACAGGGTCAAAAAGTGGAACAAAGATTGCATAAGACACGCAATGTGGGTGTCGTTAAGGAACACACTGCAGATGCAGATGGAGATGCTATCAAATACAAATCCAAGTGCCGCTAACCCAGTCAGTCAGAGAGTCAGTCAGTTAGTCAGTCAGATCGAAACAGACAAGTCTGTCAGCCTGCCAAGACTGGCCTCGTCAAATGCTGCTGTTGTTGCTGCTGCTGCTGCTGCTGCTGCTGCTGCTGCACTTTTTGAAGGCCAAAAGTCTAAAGGTGCATTACACGCTGCAACAGACAGACAGACAGACAGACACACAGACAGACAAGACAGACAGACAGACAGACAGACAGACAAGACAGAGTGACAGACGGCGTGGCAATATTGACTATGCGATACGAGTTGGACATGCCGACATTGAGTTCTTGCTAACGGCAATTGCAACTGCCCCTTGAGCAGCACCTACCCCACCCCACCCCACCCCCCCGCTCTACCTACATCTCTGCCTCGCTGCAGTTGCTAATGAGCTACATAAATAAGCCGCTGGTTAAATTTGCATTGGCAGCAGTCTGGCCCTGTTGACACGGGCCAAGACCAGATAACTTTGTTAACAAGCTGCACAGTTTGACTTGTTTCGCTTCGTTCAACTGCGACTTGCTCAGATTTTCGTTGTTGTTGTTGTTGTTGTTGTTGTTAATTATTGACTTAATGAGACGAGTCCATTGCCATATTGTCAGTTAAGTTTTAGATTTCAGTTTTCGAATACTTAATATTATTAACTAAATTTGCAAAGGCTGACTACCTGACAGGAAAGAGGGCGACGGAGTTAAATTAGTAACCATTTCGAATTGAGAACTGATTTTCCGCCGCAGGCTGCGTGGCAGTGCAGCGGTGTGGCAGCCATAATAAGAACTCAATAGATAAACCGCACCATATTAAGCAAGGCCGCTTGTGGAATGTGGAAATGCTTCTGATGACCAAAACCGGCGTCAGATGCCATAAGCAACGCGCATCACAATGATGAGATGCCGTCAGAGACTTAACCTGCCTGTGGCTGGCTTGGCCAATGTCAATGCTTTTGAGAGGCTTCAATTGGTTGGTCAATGCACCGCACTGAAAAGTGGTTCAAATTGCAGTTCCCCCCCCCCCCCCCCCCGTCACCCCTCGGCGACCAACGTGTGGCCACATTTTCCAATGAAAATATGCCAGAGATGCGATGTGCGGATCTCTTAAATGCCAACTTGGGGCACACTAACAGAGAACGCGTTTTGGCCGAGGCCATCAGCCTCAGCCTCAGTCTCAGACTCGGCCTCAGACTCGGCCTCATCCTCATCCTCGTCCAAGTGTCTGGTTGGACCACCGGCGTTGCAGCTGCAGCCACAGGCACAACTATATGGCCAGGCATAGACATCGACCCGGTTCGCTGTAATTGGCAAGTGGCAAAAGCTGTGCAAGTCTTTAGACTTGGTCCATAAAAAGCAGGTCAGCGACTGGCTGCATGCTGCATGCTGCATGCAGCATGTTGCTGCTCCTGGTTGCTGCTGTTCAGTTCAGTTTCGGTTTGGTTCTGTTCGAAAAACAATCAAATTATGGGCACATTTGTATGGCAGCATCTTTAATTGATGGCCGCAGTGCAGCGTTGCATGCCGCAATGTTCGCGCATTTGTTGCGCAGCACATAAAAGGTGCAGCAGCAGCAGCAGCAACAGAACCCACCACACCTCCCCCCAAAAAAGGAAATGTGGCATCATAAAATTTCACTACCAATGAAGAGTCTCAGCCGAGGCAGATTGGCAACCAGGCAACAACGCAGCTGTCCATCAGTAATTTACAGCGCCGAATCGCGCTCAGCAAATGCCCATATGTTAATGAACCATACATAAATACATACATACATACATATATATACATACATACATAAATACATATATAGATACATACATATATAAATACATACATATATAAATGCTTAGATAGAGCAACAGCATATCGCATCGGATCGACATTGGACATGGACATGGACTTGGACTTGGGTCCTGTGTCTTGGGCCCGGCTCAAAATGCCCAATGCGTGATGAAAGACGGGGTAAAAAAAAAAACAAAAAAAACAAAAAGAGAGGCGCACAACATTTAGCGCTTTAATTTGATGGCAACAACACGGCCAAAAGCAGCCAAGGCATGATTTGAAAAAAAAAAATGCCAAAGCCACATTGAGAGAAAATAGTGTGCAAGTCATAACAAAAAAACATCAAAGTTTAAAGCCATTTCTGACCATCATTGCACAAATAGGCCACAAATTATGCAACTTCAGTTACAGAAAATAAGTTTATGGTTTTTTGCTAGAATAAATAATTACTTCAATTAATCGCGATAAAGTAACTTCGTAATTTGTACTATATTTTACTTGAATTTTGTATTTTCAATTATGACTTAATGAAAATATTTGAAAGTATAACTTATAAATATATACATAATTTTTGTTAGAATAAATAATTACTTCAATTATTCGCGATAAAATAACTTGACATTTTTTTTACATATTTTGCTTTTAATTATGATTTAATGAAAGTGTTTTACTACATAAAAGTATAAATACGTTTTTTACAACTTATAAATATATATATATAATTTTTGTTAGAATAAATAAATACTTAAACTAATCGCAATAAAGTAACTTAATAATTTTTAACATATTTTACTTCGCTTTGTATTTTGTAATTATATTTTAAATTTAAAGAAATTATCTAGGAGTGTTTTGACATCCATTAAAAATATATGTAACATTTTTTATTTTATTTATATTATTATAAAAAAGTATAAAAATTGTTATTATGTTTTTTTTTTTGCTGTGTATAGTCAATGTCAAGGCAATGGGTGCAAATTCTATCAAGAGCTAAGGATCGAGCATTAGATGGTCAACACCAAGCAGGCAGGCAGGCAGGCAGACAGGCAGGCAGGCAACTGTTGGCCAACCAAGTCAGCTAGCCAGTTAAGTCAGTTAGCCAGTTAGGCAGTTAGGCAGGCTTGTTGGCTGCGCATTTGTTAGCAACTTATTTTAATTAGTCGCCTCGCGTTTGTTTATTATACGAGCAGTTGGCCAAAAACAAAAACAAAAAAAAACAAACATGAGAAATCAATTTTAGACCACTCACAATTGTTGTTGTTGGCCTGTTGTTGTTGGCCAGTTGTTGCAAGTGCATTCAACTTTGGCGCATTTGAAACCTTAAGGGCATCATTTGAATTGACTTCCGTCAACATGTGAAAAAACAAAAGCAACAACAAAAAAAAAAAGAAAAAATAAAACAGGCCAAAGCAACTGCGTTCAACATTCTAATTGCAGCATGTTGCAAAGTAAGTGCGGACACTTGCAATTAATATGAATGTTGCTGCTAAAGGTGCAAGGCAGCGAGCGCAATGCAGCCATAAAAGTGACTTGCTCATGTTGCCTGCTGCAAGTTGCCTGTTGCAAGTTGCCTGTTGCAAGTTGCTTGTTGCTAGTTGCTTGTTGTTGCTGTTGTTGTATGGATATAGCCAAAGGGCTGCTGGCTGGAATGCAGCGTAACGCCAGCAACATTTCACGCTTAATTATAGACGCCGCAGCGCTAGGAATTTTTCATAAAGCCAACTCTTTTGGACTCGGTTCCCTGTTCCCAGTTCACTGTTCTTTGGGTTCTGGATTCTGGATGCTGGGCAGGATGCGCGCATTTCCGTCTAATGCCCGAGCCGCAGCTTATTTATGTGTGGGCCGTTTGTTTTGTAATTTAATAAGCAAACGTAAAAACACAAAAATAAAAAAAAAAAAAATAAAAATAAAAAAAAGGGGCGAGACAGTGTTACAAAAAATGAGTAGAATATGTTGCTAGTATGCAGGCCACATCCAAGCCAAGAGGAGCCACCCACACAAGCGCAGACGAGCGTTGTGTGTGTGTGTGTGTGTGGTGTGTGTGTTGTATCTGCGGCAGGCACACGCCGTTGACGCCTCTGTCGACGTCGGCGCCAGTCGGTCGCAGCGAGCGTGCACAAAGGCAACAAAGCCAACAAAATGCTGACTCAGCAGCAAAACAGAGATGAAGGAATGCAACTGCAACAACGGCAACAACGGCAACAATAGCAACAGCGCCGCATAACTCATATGCAATTAATAATTGGTTGCACATGCGCAGAATGTTGCAGCGCACAGCCTGCAGCATAAGGCGCAACTTTGTTGCCGGCAACATTAATGCCATGCACTGAGCGAAAAGCAACAAAACTCTATAAATCAAATTTAGCATTTAACTATTTAAATACACATTTAAGTGCTGTTTTCGAGCAGATATTTATAGCTATGATTTCAACAAATGGCATTTCTCCAGCCTCAACTAATCCCTCTCAGGTCTTTCCGAGCAAACATGTCAAATTTTTCAAGCTTAAACATTAAAAAAAAAAAAAAAAACGCCTGACCTTTGCTCAGGTAAAAGGCAATTTGATATGGGCAAGCGATAGAGGGGGGGGGTGCAAGAGAGAGGTGAGCAAAGAAAGAGAATTAATATATGAAGGAATTTTCCCATGGTTCACTGAATTGAATTACAATGGGTATGTCTCAATTTACACCATGTCTGACATTGCCACACATAAGCATTTGCGTTGACCATGTGTGGGGCATACAAAATTAAAACACGCGACACATTCATCATTTTCAATTGGACGCTGCTGCCTCACCATTATCAGAAATTCTGAATTGGAGAAGCGAACAACAACAACAACAGCAACAGCAACAACAACAACAACAGCAACAACAACAGCAACTTCAATGTCAACTGAAGTGGAGAAAAAGTGACAATCGGCACAGTGTAGCAACAAGTTGTATCTGTGTTCGAATTCGAATTCGAATGCGAATACGAATATGGAAAGGCAACAGCAATTTAATCCCAAAGAGCTCCTCAATTGATACTTGTGCACATTTAAAAGATATAAACGCCACAAGCGGATCTTTATAGTTGAAGATGTTTTTATTATGCAAACAAAATAATATTTAAAAGCTGAATAAATCTGTTGAGCAACAAAACTAGTAAAGTCTTTTTTTTACTTACTTTACAGTTCACCAATTTTTTATTAGCTGCTAAAATTAATTAATTTTTTAATTATTTATTTAAATTGTCAGAAAACTTATTTCGTTCATTCTTCTTATATACATTTTTTACCTTATAGTTTATATGAGATAGAAACTAATGAAATTTACCACCTACTATTTATTTATCGATAACTTCTTTAAGGAATTATTGATAACCTATGACAATGAAACACAGATTGTGTTTATCAAGATATATCTTCATATTAAATTAACTAATAGTAGCAGGGCGACTATAACAAGGGTTTTCAATCTTTTTCTTTTTATATATATGCTGTAAATAATTGTATGGTTCATTCAATTTTATTATAGAAATTATTCATTTAATTTATATAATAATATATATTTTTTATTTTCGATATTTATATCTTCACCTTTGACTTGGCGTCACTGTTGCATTGTGGCACATTTTTTTGTGGCAATCAAACCACTGTTTTTTTTTTCTTTCTTTTTTGTTTGGGTCGTGCCCATTGTCTGGCTTTCTAATTAAGTGTCTGGTCTGTGAACAATATTAATTTATGGTAATTTAATACTATATTTAAACAAACGACAAGATAGATTGTCTCTTGAATCTGTGGAATGCAATCGACTTAAACAAATTGGCAGCAATTTCGAAAGCAATCGCATCATAATAGATCCACACAATCTGAAGATCAACAATAATTTGCGCCAATTAGAAACATATTCAAAATGTTCTTTCAACCTCTGCAGATGCTGTCGTTTTTATTTTTTTTTTTTATGGAGTGCCCCATGTTGCTGTTAATGTGCTTTTTTTTTGGGTCGCTCATTGCAACAGCAGCAGCAACAACAGCAGCAGCATCAATAGCAACATTTGGCCCAATCGAGCGGCAATCGACTACATCTAAATATAGTTCCATAGGCGTTTGTTCCAGGTTCTCTGGCTGCGTCTGGGGGTCTTAGTTTCTGTACGGTTCTGCAGATCTTCTCATGTCTGCTGCTGCTGCTGCTGCTGCCGCAAACACGATGTTGAAATTTTGATTGCGACATTCTTTCGCCTCGGCCTGCAAGCTGTACAAATTGAGGCATTGCCTGAATGGCTGAATAGCTAGCTGGCTGTCTGTCTGGCTGTCTGTCTGTCTGGCTGTCTGTCTGTCTGGCTGTCTGGCTGTCTGTCTGTTTGGCCTGGTCGGAACTGACTAGCTGACTGCTTGGTATTGGCATTGCCCAGGGTTCTGTTGTTTAGTTGGCCGTCATTTGATTTATGGCAAATGCTTATGTTGACATGCCGCAAAGCATTTCAATCCTAATGATTGCATTCTTGCAGCCATTTCTATTTGGATACCCGGCCAGGCCCGGCCCGGCCCGTCCCCTAATGTGGCAACCTATAATCGCCATGTGCCACAGAACCGAAACACATGCCACACATTTATGTAGTTGTATGCCTGACCTGAAAAAAAAAAAAACACTACACAAAATCATTTCTTTTGGCCCTGCCTTAGCACGTAGGCCAAATCTAATTAAATACATTTTTCTTCTTTTGTTTTTTTTTTTTTTTTGTTGTTGTCTTTCGTGTCTGTCATGCAACACGCTAGCATCAGATAGATTCCTTGTGTTGCATTTAATTGAATTCGGTCCCAAAAACTTCATTTGGCATATGCAAATTTTATGCAATTAGTTTAGCTTAACTGGGAAAACGTGCAATGGTTTTTCCCATGGCGACAAGTCTTTGATAAGCAGCACTTGATCAGCATTTGGATCGAAGCTTTACTGAATTACTTCAAACGTTTTTTCTCAAACTGGCAAATGTCAAAATGTGTTCTCAATGAAGCAATGTTTGCACTATGTCAAACTTAGTTTTATCAGCTTGCAAGTTTAACACATTTAAAACGGAATTTTTTAAGACAGACGTTGTCTGATTTTAAGTTAGTTTTACTTTAAAAATTTGTAAGCAACACAAAACAAATGCTTAAAATAATTTTGTTATTTTTTATTTTTCTTTTTTAAAAAAAACTGCATTTATAGTTTATTGCTTATTTGAGTTGAGTTTTCTTGCATTTCTGCTTAATCTATCAAAACTGCAATTGTTTCCATGGAAATAATCTAGTTTAGTTTCGAGTCTCAGCTGCACAGTTTGTCTGTCTGTCTGTCTGTCTGTCTGTCCGTCCGTCCGTCTGTCTGTCTCGGATGATGATATCCATCCTTTGGTGCGTCTCTCGCTGTGCTCTATAATCTCCATTAAGCATTTACATTGCTTGGGCCACATGATGCTCATAATTTTTGCGCTGCCTGGCCCAAACCCAGCCACAATTTTTACAATCATCGAAATGCAATTCGAACGCAATCATTTATCTGACTGCGTTGGTTGTTCATCCGTCCGTTCGTCCGCCCATCCGTCTGTCCGTCCATTCGCCTGGCTGCTTGGTTTGACTGTCTGCCTTATGGTTGGCACAATTTTCTTTTACTTCAGTTCGATCGCATCCTGTGGCAAAAGCAAATATTGATGCTAGGCAGCAAGACAATCGATTATGTGCCCCAACTGTGGCGCAAACGTAATCAGACAAATTCAATTTACGGCAATTTGCATGCAACGTCCAGCAACTGTTGCCAGTTGCCAGTTAACAGCAGCAGCAACAACAACCAGCAGTTACCTGTTTTTGTTGCATGAGAAATGACAATGGCTGCGGCTGCTGTCATTCTAATGTGACCAAGGCTGGCTGCCAAGGCTGTGGCAACAACAGGCGAACCGGCAACAGACAACAGGCAAGCGTAACCCGCTCACACTTCTCCCCCTTCTACTGCTCCCCTCCCCTCGGCCCCACCACCACCACGACTTTCGTAGCGGGCGCACGCTTGTTGCACATTTGGCGCCTTATCGCCGCACTAGCATCTGCTTCAGCTACAGCTTCAGTTCCCGGCTCACCCACTCCACTGGGCAACCTGAGCAACTTGAACAACCTGAGTTTTTCCGCCGTGTGTGTGTGTGTGTGTGTGTGTTTTTTTTTTTGCCATTTTCTTTGCTGTTGTTGTTGCTGGCCAGGAAATGAAAAATTGCCAAAAACATGCCACGCTCTGGTCTGCGGCACAAAACACACACACACACACACACACACATGCATTTTGCACATAATTGGCGTTTATGCCACGAGCAAACCTGCAAACCTGCAAACTGCAACCTGCAACCTGCAGACTGCAACAGCTTGCAACAAAAACAACTGTTGCTGATGCGTTCGCTGATACGCCCCGTGCCAGTTGTTGTTGTTGTTGTTGTTTGCCAAATGTTGCCCATTTTTGGGGTGTGTCGCCCCCAGTCAAATGCGCTCACTCACTTAACCTTTGAACTGACAACGTGTTGTTGTTGTTGTTGTTGCTGTTGTTGCTGTTGTTGTTGCTGTGCAGTGTTGCATTGTTTGTCGCAGCAGCAGCAGCAGCAGAAAACGTGATTAAATTAAATGAATGTTCGCTTCCTACCCGCCAGCAACAGCAGCAACAGCAGCAGCAGCAACATATTTGTTAATTTTTTTTTGTTTATTTTTTTTTTTTTTGAGGCATGTGAAATTTAGTCATTAGTTGCTGTTATAGCCAAACTATTAGCGCACACTTGCCAGCCACGCCCACCAGTTCGTGATGATGTTGCTGGTGTTGTTGTTAACGGTTGCCGCTTTCGCAGGTGGCAAGTCAAGTTTTTTTTTTTTTGCTTTGGCATTGAATATTTAATCGCAATGGCAAAATACTTGAAATTGTTATCACAGAATCGAAACTGGTTCAATTTGGGGAAGTTTTTAATTTAGATATATCTCATATCGCTCGATTTATACATGCATTTCATTAACTATTTAGCAATTACTCTCAAAACTTATGCGATATGATTTTTTGAAACTTTCTCTGATTTATCAGTACAAGTATATAGAATAAATAAATATTTAAGTTAATTTTATAAATCTCCAAAATATCTACAATCTAAAAATGACAATCGTTAAATCAATAATTCATATTTGTTTCGACACTCAAGTGGAGTATAAACAACTTCTTATTAGCTTCCTGTTGAAAATGCAGAGTTGGCAATTTCTCATCAGCATCGATTCCCAAAATTGTGCGGATGTTTATCTCTTTGGAGACGGGCAGCAACAACAAACCAGTGCAGAAAACAACAAAAAAAAAAAAACAAAACAAACAAACAAAGCAAAAACAAAAACAACAAGTTTAACAAGATATCAATTTACTGCACAATATTTGTGGCTTATTTTCACACGCTGCCGCCACTTGAGAGCCCTGAGGCAGGACAGGCGGCAACAGATTAAATATGATGCATGCCTACAGTGGAGCCCGGGCAAAATGACTCAGCCAACTCGGACTGACCAAAACATTTACCGATGCCAAAATTTCAGCAAACACGTTTTATTTATTTTTTTCTTATTCGCAGTCGCTGTCATAATTCTCAGGGAGTTCGCATACAAAAAATAGCTGCTCGTTGTTCTTATTCTGGGGCACAACACATGTCATGCAACAGCAATGCACCAACCGGAAATACTACCAGCGGGGGCGTTGCAACTGTTGCAACTGTAAATGAAACCTATTTCCAAAAAAAAAAAAAAAATTAAAAAACGAAAAGAAAAGAAACCAAATTCAATAGAGGCACGTCAAATGCGCTTTTCCTTTCACGAATCGCGCGTGTCGCTGCTTGGCCAGCGCCAAAAGCCATTAACATAAAAATGAATTTCGCTTTTCGCGTCGCCATATCGCAGCTACCAAATCGAACAAGCCAAGCCAAGGCAACCAGGCCAAATGAAGTTGTAAGAGCTGCTCAGTCGAACGTTGCACGTTGAAGTTGCAGCCTAAAGCAGCAATTGCAGTTCAGATGTTACGTAGTCAAAATACATATATATAAAAACTAAAAAAAAAAATACAAAAATTAAGGCGAAACGCAATAAATTTCACAAACGCGCGCAACAATTAGAAACGAAGCAGCAAAAAAAACAGCACTGCTAAGAATGCGCCGGGTAAGTATGACCGAAGTGGCTGATACCCTGTATTTAAATAAGAAGTGCATAAAATAAATATATTACAACATTTTTACATTATTTACTACGCACTGAATAAACTTGAAACACAGATTAAAATTTATTTTTTAAAAGAATTGAAATAAATTTTATTTTTTTCAGGGAACTGAAACTTTAACCAATTAAGTGGAATTCGATGTACATGATAGTAATAAATAATAGATAATAAATAATAGATAATAGCTAATAATAATAATAATAATAGCATAATAATAATAAATATATTAATCATTCTTTTACTTCATCTTCTACTCCTCCCTGATTTTTTCTCCAACTCCATTATTCTCCACCTTTCCATTCATGCAAATATTCCTTAAATCAAAAAGCTACCCTTTATCAAAATTATATGTTTACAGGGTATACAAGAAAAACGCAAATAACGACAAGCCAAACATTTAACGGCTATCGACGATTGGACGCCATCGACATCGATTGCCATTGCGTCGGTGGTGGCTGCACCATTGCAGACTCCGACTACGACTACGTCTACGACTCCGACGACGACGACGACGACAACGTCGTTGGACTCGTGCTCAAGCGCGCCGATAATTTCTTGTTATCGACGCGCAATGATCACGTAAATTATGTCGAGGACTGCCATGAAAAAAAATCACTCGCCGCTGCAGACAAAATGAAAAGCGACTAGCAAAACAACAAAAAAAAAAAATAGAGGAAAAAAAAAAGAAAAGAAAACACGCCAAGAGACGGTAAATTGTGTATATTGGAATGCCTGCGATAGGCATTTAGAGCTAGCTGTCAGCACTTCCAGGCCAACAGCAATAGACCCGGCCCAAACACTTATCTGGCCGAATTACCAAATCTACCATGTCAAAATTGTAGCCGGATAAGTCATAGATATTGTTTGACGAATGGAGAATAAATCTTTTACTCGATTGTTCAAAATAATCAGGGAATGTAAAGCATAAGAAATTGCCTAAGCCTGGGGTACACATATTGGATCATTTTTCACAGTTATATATAGTCATACTGCCACAGATAACACAGATGTGAATAGCTCAAATAACATGGGATAAGCGAAATACAAATATAAGTGCAACATATTGGCAATTTATAGAGAAACTGACCCTGCACAAATACTATTTATAGCGCTGTCTTCAAGTGGCTGCATCAGGTTCGTCTAATTAAGATAAATGCACACAGAGTGCATAGAGGGGGAAAGGGGAGGGGAGGGAAGGGTCGAGGTCGAGGGCTACATTGTCATGAAGTTGGCTGTCATGTCATGTTGCAGTTGAGGCTGTCACAGAGTGCGAGTGGCAACATTTCAGTTAACACCGTTCGCCCGTTGACTAAACCGTAGCAACGGTTGTTAACACGCCAGTTGCAAGTTGCAAGTTGCAAGTTGCCAGTTGGCAGCTTGCACCTTACCAGCAACAACAAATTGCAGACGACACAAAAGACACAACAACAACAGCAAGAGGAAGAAGCAATGCAACAACAACAACAAAAACAACATTTTGTACAAGTTGCCTTAACGAAGACAACGCCTGCGGCTCCTACATTTGTGACTGCAGCTAGCGCCACCTACACACACACACACACACACACACGATTACTTGAGTAGGTGTGGACTGGGTGCTGATTGTGTTGTGTGTGTTTCCAGAGATTTTTATCTGCTTGGCATTCTTTGTAGCCCAAGTGCCACTGACACTGCCTACAGGTCTCGGGACTCGATTGCGATATTCCCCCTCCGGTGTTGCACGGAGCAGTCGAACGGAAGTCAGTAAACTTTCAGGGTTATTATTATGCGCGGCTTGTGGGCAGTGCAGTTCCATTGAAGCTGTCAGCCTGCCCCTTGCAAGACAAGCCAGCCCGACAAGCCCAAGCAAATTGTAAACATCTTCAATGGCAGCGAATTGGCAGTTGCCAAAAAAAAAAAACCTCACATAAATCAAGACAACAAAAACCTCTACTCTCCACAGTTAGCCGCAATCTGAAGACGTACATTGAACTCGGTGGCTTAATAGCCACAGCTCTATTCATTATCTGCCAGCCCCTTTTGAGCACAATTTGATTTGCAAAAAAAAAAAAAAAAAAAATGCCGACAAAACAACTGTTGACCCAATTTAGAGAGAACAGTCAAAGCCCGCATAATATCCACACAGCTATAGTTAAATGGTCAATTGCTGATCAGTTCTATGATATTGCATATTTATGACACCGCAGCCAGCTCAATTAACAGAATATTCATGCAACTGACAGATCAATACTAATTGCATGCCATGGCCCAAAGCAATCAAAACTCAAGTACACATCGACTATATATCGCGATATTGCAAATATTGCACGTTCTATATAAATAATATTAATAATAATTATATAGAAAATGCACGTTTGTGCAATTATGTGCTGCGGTTCTCTTTTAAATTAAATTATATAGTATAAAATATTCTTTGATCTAGCACAATATTTGTATAGTTATTATTATTCAAAATCTTATTTTTATTAACTTGATTTACTACAACTTTCAGTGCTGGTTCTTTATATGTTTTCTACAAACTCATATTTATTTTTATATGGTTTACTAAATCTTTGGCTTCTTTGGGTCTCTTTTAGTTTTTATGTGATTCTTATTGAAATTTTGTACTCTGCTTTGCGGTTAGGCACACTCGATCAACATGTGGGTTTTTGTGAATAAATCCATATGCATATAAATTGTTGCATTTGTGCGTGTGTTTTTCGAGCTTGTTTACGTGGCCTGTGGTTGAGAGCGACCCGTACTTGTGCTTAATATCAAATAACGCCTTCCTTCAAGCGAAATCAAGCCCATTCATATCTGAAGTTATTCTCTTCAAAGCTAAGCACAAAGCAGGTGAAAGTTTCAGATGCGAACTAAAATCAGAGTTGTTAACTAAAGCAGCAAAAGTTGAGTTTAGTCAACGCTTAAAGAAACTTTGAATCACTTTTCATTCTTATACCTAATATATATGGATTTATATCATAAATGCAGTGCGAGTGATTCAGAAGTCGTTATACGAAATATTTGGTGGGCTTATCAGCAAATGACTCTCCGCACATAAAAATAACAAAAAATCTGCAAGCTGTAAATTTAAATTTGCTTAATCTATTAAATGCAAACGCATATTTAAACATTAAGTTGACACATATATCGGGTTTCAATTTCAATTGCGCTGTTTTCTAAACCCTCACAAATCAGCATTTCCTTCCAAGCTGTGATTGTGAGAAGAAAAAAAGGGTGTCAACCCTTGTTCCAATTTACATATATATATATAGATATATATTTGTATAACTAAATATGCGGGAGCAGATCTTCCAGTGACACATTTATAGTATGTACTAAAGTTCAATGCACTCGAAAAACTACAAAAACACATTCGCAACATGTGTCTTGTGTGTGTATGTGTGTGTGTGTGTGTTGTATGCGCATTGTAATTTCATAAAGACAACATGTTGTCATTGCCAAGTGCAATAGCCGGGGCAACATTGTTGCAAACATCTGTGGAACTCACCTGCCGTTACAGCGAACCAATGCCAGTCAATTCCAGATAGCAAGTTTAATGCTCGCTAATCCAATAAACTCCATCCAATAAGTGAAAACAGAAATAGTTCAAGTGGAAGTCTGATTAAAAATGCAGCAGCAGCCAACAGTTGCCAGAGTTGCCACAGTGGCTGATAACAGCGACTGCAACTGCTACGCACTAGCGTCTCGACTCTGGAGTTTTTATGGCATGCAATTATGGTCTTCAGATACAGAGACTGCGGCGCACTGACAGAGATACAGATACAGATGCAGTGGCCAAGGCGGTTAATAAATGCATTTCAGTTGTTCACTCAAGTGGAAAATTTCTTCATATTCATTTATTTATGATTTTTTGAAGTGCATGGGTTAAGGGGCTTGTGGGGGTGTGTACACTGGCCACTTAACTTTGAACTTAACATTTTTTTTATTGTTATTCAACGCACTATCGCCATCTCTCTCTGGCTGCCTCTTCTCTTCATTTATTCATTAGTTTTTGTGCACTTTTCCGTTATCAGCAATTACAAATGCATTGACCTCGTTTCGATTTTCGGTTTCGGCTTCGGTCTTTTTTCGGGCTTCGGCTTTCTGGGACAACAAATGTTGCCAAACACATTCAATGCGAAGGCACCGTAAACAACACCAAAAAAAACACAACAACAACGACGACGGGGGGCGCGGCCGCAATTGGTGCACAACGGAAGCTAGATATTTATATATATATATATTTACGTGAATGTATGTAGATATCTTTAAACAACAACTAAACACACATTTAAATGCATCACTGCACACAATAGGAACAACTGCAACAATAAGCAACAACCACCGGGCCGCATTTTCGTTTCGTATTTTCGTTTGTTTACACACAAGGCAAATGCAATTGCTGTGTATTCTGTTTTATGGAATGTGGAAATTTGTGGATGGTGAATTGTCGTCGACTCGCACCGGTCAACGTGTGACTGAAAACTGAAAACTGACAAAACAAAAACCGAAACTGAAACCGAAACCGAAACTGAATTCAAAAATGAAACAGTCGTTAAGCGCACCGCTCAAACTGCAGAGAGACAGAAACAGAGAGAGAGCAGAGAGTAAAAATCGTTAACAAGAGAGTGGCCGTGTGGGCGAGAGAGACGGTCACGCAGCGAGAATGACAATTGGGGGGAAGAAGGGAGAGTATGTTTGCGACAATTTCCTTGAGTGCATGCGCATACTGTATATACTAAGCCGGGGAGGGGGAAGCTGGGGTCGAGCGCAACAAAACGGTGCTCAATTTGTTTTGTTTTTGTTTACTTCAGTTATTCCCCTTTGGAGGGGTTACGCTAACTGCAGCCCAGGGTTCAGTGTTACACAGCGAATGCCTACCACTACCCGACAGACGAATGTCAGCCGAATGCACTCAGCCAACACGAGCCGATTTCTAGGCGAAAGCATTTCTTGGACTGAGCGAAAGAGAGAGAGAGAAAGAGAGTCGTCTACACTGCTATTTAAATTAACATAATATAATACTAGTTTCTGAATATATATAAATGCATATGTATCCCAAATACTTGCATACAGTTTACGGAAGAACTGTCAAAATATATTCAGAATTCTCTTTTAGGAAAAAAACCAACTGCTTCATATTTTTCGACTTCTTTTCATAATTTAAATACAATTTTGGCTGTCTCCAGCTCAAGTGTATTTTAAAAACAAATCCCAATGTCATTCAAAATATTTCATATTACATGATAAATGAAAAATAAAATGTAAATAAAAATCACTTGAGCTGGAGACAACAAAAGAAAAATATATAAAAAACGGAAAGAATATTTTGCATTTACCATCTATAAAAAATTAATTTATTAAACAAGTTTTATATTTCTATACAATAAAGCTGCAATTGTCTAATAAACTTTATTCACAAGCCAATATTACAAAGGAGAAAATTATTATTTTAATAAGCTCTTTATAGATAAGAACTTTTTTACAGCTGTCAGGTGTAAAGCGAAAAAATGCGTCAGCAAAATATGACCTCAACTGAGTTCTTAAAAATATTGCTTATCAATATCATAAAATAAAAATATACAAAAGTAAGGGGAATTTCAAAAATAAGCACTAGCGAACAAAAGCAATCATTACGATGATAATAAAAATGATGATTTCTTTCGAAAATGTTAAATAATCCATAGATAATTGTGCTACAAATCATATTAAATGCGACTGAGAATTGTAAATCAAAATGCATGCTTAATGAGTACACATAAGGATTATAAAAATGTAGAGCCGTAAAATCGTCTTGTTTGACACTTGACGTTGCACACAAGATGCAATGCACTTGTGAGGCACAGATGCGAGTATCTGACAGATGCACATTCCAAATAAATATGTATGTACATCTGTATATGGAAATGCGGGCATATATATGTAAAGAGGGTGTTGCATCTGTGCATTGTGCTCATAATGAATGCCTCGCTCCCGGCGCCGCATTGTCGACTTTAGGGGTTGATGTTCTTCCCCTCGATTATGTAGGGTAATAGTCGAGTTTGGCTGAGCTGTTGATTTACTGCCTCGGCTTTTCACACACACACACACACAATTGATGAGTTGTGGTGAAAGTGGCGTAATAGATTTCCCATGATAAACACTAGCGGCTTTAATATGCGCAATCAACTCCAAGTGGGGTGACTTTAAGTTCATCACCAAAAAAATAAGGGGATGCTTAAAGTTCATCAAAATATTTGCGTTGTTCCAAACGGGAACAGCTGTCCACTTGGGTTTATTCAACTCGAAAGCACAAAGTAAAGCGACATGAAATCCCCGTATGTGGCACGTTTCTGATTCACAAAGGCTGACAACTGCACAGGGAATGGGTTGGAATTGTCCCGCAGATGCTGTGCAGACAAATAAACACACATACACACACACACACACACATACATATATATTATACATCAATAATAAAGTAAAGAAAAAACTGTTGCGTGCTTTTGGGCGCGCCTTCAACATGAAATTGGCGCACTCGTGCACTGGGCCAGACACTGCTTTGGGGTTGGCCGGATTTTTGGGGTCCGAACAGAGGGGGATGTGTTGCTTTAAGGTGTGTCCATGCATGCATTATTATTTCAGAGCAAAGACAGACAGAAAGCTATTCGGGGTTGGCACATTTCAATTACCCGGACCCGTCGCCATATCCTTTTGACACGCACAATGGAACACAATCTGTTTAATTGAGGTGTTTAGCCATCTGAATAATTAAAGCTGCCAAAGGCTATGCACATCAAGCGGAGCTGGTCATAATCATAAATTAGACACGCGACTCTCTAAGTGCCCCTCAATTCTCCAAGCAAGCGACAAGTGTGTGCCGGCTCTTTGTGATTGAAGATTGAACAAGCTGAGGGAATATTCACTTATCAAAGATAGGGCTAAAGCTGAAGGCTGCTCAAAGATAGGGTTGAAGAAGGATCTTATGTTGCAGACAACAGCATATGGCTAAGAAGTGCTCTTCATTGAAATAATCTTTAACTATTTAAAGTGGTTTTGTCGATATGCACAATTACCAATCGATGGTCATACTTTGAGTATACAAGATATACAAGAGTTATGATGATACTTCAACCTAACAAAAGTTCTTAAATTTGTGTGAGATTCGGCGTTATTGGATGAGCTCAGAAGGGTCACCATAGGTCTAACTAGGTTGCAGGACATGAATACGATTTAATCTATAAGATTTAATCTATGATATTTAATCTATAAGATTTAATCTATAAGATTTATTCTATAAGATTTAATCTATAAGATTTAATCTATAATATTTAATCTATATATTTGAATCTATAAGATTTAATCTAAATCTCACACTTTATCTGAATTTCTCTCAACGTGTTCCGCTTTTTCTGGCACTCATTGCCAAGGTATTTTTCATGCGGAACAATTACTCAAAACTCTTCCACCCACTTTCTCTCTCTATTGCAAATTAAATGCTATTTTTAAGAAATTCCGCATAGCTACCAATTAATTCTAAGCTAATTATATATCTGATATTATATTTTTATATACATTTTTTTATTAAAAAAAAATCACAGTGATAAAAGAACACGTACATTTTGCAGCTAGTCTTGCCATGGACAGTCACAACTTTCCAAACAGGCAATACTGCCTAACGTGTCCATAACTAATTTGAAGTGAAAGACCACACAAAAGAAGCCGGTTGCCGTCTACTGCCACTAAGTATGTGGTATAAATTGTGGTTGGCCATAGTTAAATAAGACAAAGTGCTGACATTTCGTGCTCAGCAGCGTGCCCATTAGCCAGTCAGGCCGAAAGCAAAACGATTATTGGCTCAGTGTGCGCCAAATACACCCACACATAAATGCAAAAAAAAAAAAATATGCAAAAAAAAATATGCAAAAGACCGCAAATGCAAAAATGCAAAGAAATCCATTGGCCAACAGTGAGCACCATAATTAAGTGGCCCCCACTCGGACAGCAGCCGAATTGAAGAACTGAAGCGCTAAAATTGTGCCAAATGTGGAGCGAAAGAGTAAAAACATAAAGTAAAAGTGCAATTTTGACAATGAATTTTAGCAGAAATGTTTCCTATGCATTTTGTTTGGTTTTGTGGTTTATGTATTGAGGTTTTAGATTTGGAGTTGGCTATTGTTTGATTTGAGCACGCAGCTGGCAGACAGCTAGAAAACGGCTTGAAACTGTCAGCTTGACGCATGCGCGGGCTGCTTGCGTAACAGTCGGTACCGAAAGTAATGTGACAGGCGTTAAATGCGATGCAATCGATTTGATTTGCAATCTGTGATGACTTTAATTGAAAAACCACCAAACTGACAATAGCGTGTGGGCGTGGTACAAAGAAAAAAACCATAAACATAACAGTACAAGTGGTGCACAGTTAGGTGTGTGCTTGTGTGTGTGTGTTTGTGTGTGGCATGACAGCTGTAAGGAAGTCAGTCGGTCGCTAATGCAAATGCGCCCACGCAAATTATGAAAAATTATGCACACCATGCGGCAAATTTGTTGGCCAAGTCGGCGCTTTTGGCTTCCTGGCCAAACGGGCCAACAACAGACAGTTAGCTTAGACAGTGGGTGGGGTGAGCAACAAAAGGCCATTTCACGCCGCAAAATGAAACAAATTTGATGTGGCCACTGCGAACGAGCATTGAAACTTGACTTTCTGCGGAAACATCAGCAATATAAGTGTCCAGCAGCTGCTCCTTCTCTCTCTCTCTCTCTCTCTCTCTCTCTCTCTCTCTCTTTGTCTGTTTTAAATACAGCCCCCGGCAACCCCTTTCGGTTTTGTCTTTTGGTCTGCTTAAGCATTTCGTAAACGTTGCGTCTTTAAGCCGCTTGCTGCTTTTTGCTTGCCTTGTTGTATAATGAAACCGTATCCGTTTTTTTTTTTTTTTTCATATAGCGTAATGGGATATTTTTGCAGCTACCTTTGCGTTCGCATTGAATTCAAATTGTGTATTCGAATTTCTGCTTATGACCAAAAATATTTCATTAAAAACAAAAGGCTACACAAAATACCAAAAAAAAAAAAAAAAGCCCAGCAAAACCAAATGAAGAATGTTCACAGCTCTGTAATTTAAATCTTATTCGCCAAATTTTATAGCTTCTTCTTTTTCTTCTCCTTTTGTCATAATTGTTGTGTTTGTTGTTGTTGTTGCACATGCGTAATATTTGTTGTTGTTGCTGTTTGTCTGATAGCCAGCCAAAAATCACTCAAGTGCCAAATTTATTTTTTGTGAAATTAGTGAAAAGCTTCAAAAATTTTACGCATCATCTCTGCAAAAATATATGTGAGTAATTTCTTGTAGAATTTTAAAAACCTTTGAAAAATTTTATACATTTTCTGCTGTGTTGCAATGTGGAAAGTAAATATTTAAAAAAAATTCTAGCGTATCTTATTAAATATTGATGGCACAGTTTTTTACGGTCTTCATTCAAATTACAACAAGAGGGAAATTATCGATGGCCAACAGATTAATTAAAATAAATACTTCAAACTTTACAGATCCATATTAATTCCCAATTTAATCTTTGTAACAATGACGTTTATCTCATTTGCTGCTGATTCAACTCTTAAAATGTGTCGGAGACATTCTTTCTGAGATTCCAATCAGTTTTTTATGAATACCACACACACACACACACAACACAACAGAACACATAAAATGTGACCATATTTATTGAAGATCTCACACGGCTTTTACTTTTGTTTTAAGCGTATTTTGAGATGTGTTTTTAATGCGCTTGAAAACCTTTTAAAATTCCTTTTCGTTTCGTTTAGTTTCGATTCGTTTTGAATGTTGACTTAAGCTACTTTCGTTATTCTTGGGAAGAACATCTTTCGCTTTTTACGTAGTCAGCCCAAAGGAAAAGTGTTGACCAAACACAGATATTAATCGTTCTTGAGTTATCATCTTTTGGGCTCTTTGTTTGTGTCCACAATATTGGGCTTTAAGTGTTTCTTTGTGGGTTCTGCTGCAAAGCTGCAGTTGTTAAAAGTAGAGTTCTTGTTGTTGTTGTTGTTGTTGTTGTTGTTGTTGTTGTTGTTTTCAGGCTGACAACGTCAGCATTAATCACTGTCAGCAGGCTGGTCTTTTTGCTGTTCTCGGTTCTGGGTTTGGACCAGGGCCACCTCATCGTCATGCTTAGTCTCTTATTTTTTGTTTTTTTTGTTTTTTTTGCTGTTGTCTGTTGTCTGCATGTGATTTCATTAATTTCGCATTCCGATGCGCAACGGCGCAAAATTCCATGCAGCCAATTTGTGAGGCAACCTCCTCGTCTCTAATCCCCTGCCTCCCTTCACATGGGTACAGTCACTGGCACTGGCATAGTCATGGCAGCCATGAGGAAGTGCAAAGTGTTGCACATGTGCATCGCACTTTAATTTTTATACTCTGATCGTTTTTATACATTTATACATAAATAAAATATTTGTTGGTGTTTTTTTTTTTTTTTTGCTTTTTTTTGCTTTTTTATGCAGCGCTTTGATCAATCAATTCAACTGGCGTCGTTTATCTGTTTCAAGGTTTATTTACTGCCAGAGCCCGAGCCACAGGCACAGGCAGAGCCACAGGCAGAGGCACAGGCAGAGGCATAGGCAGTGATAGAAGACCAAGCTGGAGCCAGTGGCCTCTTTGGCCATAAAATATTTTAATTGAATGATCAAAATCGGATGCTCGTCGATTGCACAGACGACGCAACACACGATCACCCCTCACCCTCACCCCTCTCTCTCTCTCTCTCTGACGGACTGCACTCACTTGAGAAATATGTGTCGAGCTGAAATATGAATTTCAAACGGCAATCGGGCGCCAGTTTCAATTCCAAAGACCGCATGACCCACAAATAGCGCTAAGCTCTCGTCGCCAAATTGCCAAATTGGGCATCAACAAAACGCGACAAAAGCAACAGCAACAACAACAAACAGCAACAAATGAAACATCAACTGCAATTGCCAATTTTCCCAATTATCATTTACGAGGGTGTACCGAATTATCTTATAATCAGGAAGTATGCAAATTATTTATTATGATTTTCGCCACTTTCCCCAAAAATTATAATGATAAATTTCACTAGCTTGGAGAAATTTGTACTTGGCATAGAATTTTATAATCACTGTTTTCACTAAAAAAAATTATTCAAGAGCTCTTAAATGAAAAGTATGTAAAACAATTTGAGAATTGTTTTTTTTTTCTTATTTTTCTGTATGAATAATTATAAAATTACTTTATTCTATTCCTAAATAAAATGGATTTGCCTATAGACATTTTTACCAAAGGAGTTCGGGGCATGTATTCCAAAATAATGATTGATATTGTACAAATGGGTATATAAACCAACCAAGCATTAATCTGAGAAATAAGCCGAGTTTGCCAAACTATAAATAATTGTCAAATATTATAGGCAAATCGTTAGTTTTGCCTAGTTTAAAAAGTTCACGAGTAAAACTTGTTAGGTGCACCTCGCGTGATTTTAATAATATTATTTATATTTTTGAGATTTATTTGCCGGCACAGCAGAGTCACAGAGTCATAGAGAGACGCATCTGCCGTGCTTGGGTGCATACAGCCAACTCCAGCTACAAGCACAACTCCAACTTGGATTTGGATCAGCAGCTGCGATGTAGTCGCCATCGTGGCCATGTCACCTTGTCGTTTTGCTGGCTAAGTCGGTCGCACATGTCGCGGCATGCCATTTTAGGATTTGTGGCCGAAAAACCAAAAAGAAATAAATAATAAAAAAAAATGTAATGACATATACATATGCATATGTATGTATGTAAGTAAGTACGTGAGTATGTGCATATTTGTAAGTGCAGCATGGGCCGCTTGCTTATTTTTGGTACCGTGTTGTTGTCCGTAGAAAGTGCCGCCAGCAACAAATCACAGCCGCTGCTGCAGTCGCGTCTCATTATTTTTATTTTTATTTTTATTTTTTTTTTCTCTTTATTTTTTTTTTTTTTGCATATGGCCATTAGCGTTGACAAGGCAGAACCACAAAGAAGTCACCACTCGCCACTTGAAAGTGAGCGCCAGCTGTTGCCAATTTCCGCATTTAGTGTCATATAGCCGTAGCCGTAGCCGTAGCCGTAGCAGCAGCTCCTCCAGAATTCGCTTTGACGACCCCGACCCCGAACGCGATTCGCTTTCATTCAGCTGCCTGCCTGCCTCAGTTGCCTGCCTCAGTTGCCTGCCTCAGTTGCCTGCCTCAGTTGGTTGGTTGGTTGCCTGCCTGCGCTGCCTGCGCTGCCTGATTGCCAACACGTTGCGAAAGTCACATAAATGGCAAAGACATGTTGCTGTTGGTAAGCGGTGCTTTTAATTGACCAACAAATTACATGCTGCATGTTTGCCTTTCGGCCAAACCCTGCAATAGATGACAAGCAAAACCAGCGTCGAATGACTAATTGGTCACCATAATGGTCACATTCGGACCCAGACTCAATATCAAACGCAAACGACAAACTCAAAACTCCGACTTGGCTTCAACGACAGCTGCACACTGGTTTAAATCGTTTTAACAAACAATTTAATAACTTTTGCCCAAAAGCAAGTAATTACAACTACAAATTTAAGATTTAAAATTTAAAAAAAAATAATAATAACTTAACATTTGTTCAGCATGGCATCATTATTATAATTCATTTAAGATTTAAAATAATAACTTGATGACTGAAGATTATTATTATAAAAATTACGTAGATTTCATCGTACATATTAAAAATTACATTGTTTTAAGTACAGAAATAAAATAACCACAATATAAAATTAAAATTTTATATTTATATAAAAAAGACGACAGTTTAAGAAGTTTAAAGAAGCTTTACTAAATCTTTATGAATAGCAAATGAAGAGCAAAATTAATGCTGCAATAAAGTTTGGCAAAGAATTAAAACTTATTTGCTAAAAATTTGTGGGCTAAAGAAGAAAACAAATATGAATGCTGTAGTCGAGTGATCTCGATTACAATACATTCTAAACACAGCTGTTAAATATATTCTAATTTAATTAAAAATGCTTGCGGTTGCTGGTAGAAATGAGAATATATATTTATGTATGTTTTTATTATATATATTATATTGTGTGTTTCTTATCCGATCTTCATGAAAATTGGGTAGTTGATTTTAATATGCATATGTATATTTTGTATTAGTTAGAAGATTCGATAATCGAGTAACGAAGGCAGTTATCGATAAAATAAAACTAACTTGATCTACGCCTGATATATGAGAACCTATATGCCTATATTTCAAGTCTATATCTCTTATATCCTCAATCAATCAAGTTATGGCTGCAGAACGAATGTGAAATGGAAAGCTGTGTTGTGTTATGCTGACCACTGTGCAACAGTTTTGGGCTGGCCGGGCGCTGCTGCAGTTCGTCAAACCATTCACACACGATTTAGCGCCACCGTCGCCGTCGCCACGGGATCTCATGTGATGAATTTGCCGCCAAGACAGCGTCGCCAGAGCATTGGCAAAGTTGCCAACTTGCCGTTACTGTTGTCTGTTGTCTGTTGTTGTTGCCTTTTTGGGTGGTCGACGAGTCGCCGGCACAACTCCTGCGGCTTAAATGCTTCGACAAAAACAAAAACAAAAAAAACAGAAAAAAAAACAAAGTTCAGTTTGCGTTGGCATGAAATGACTAAATTATTCATTGCAGGATTTTGCTGGCCGCAGCCGGCGAAAAAAACACTTTCGCTCTCTGGCGACACACCCGCTTCCAGAGCTAAACACAGGGGTTCAGATCAGAGAGCTCAAGCCAATATGCCAGACAATTTGGTGTGTAATGCTCATGTTTAAGACACGACAAATAAACAAAAGAACTCAACTCCGGTTGGCCACTTGATGTGTTGCAGCAGTTGCCTGGGCAAACTGGATCCAACTCATTAGTGCTGCCAGCCAGCCACATTTATTTTCCTTCTTCTTGCCTAGTTGTCGAGCCCAGATCGGAGACTCGACGCCTGCCACAGCTATTGTTGTCTGCGCTGCCAACTCCACCTGGGCTGCCGTTTAATGGTAGTTTCTCAAGCCACTGTGTGCTCCTCCTCCTCCTCCTCCTCCTCCGCCAGACGCTGTAAGCGTCGCTGAAGAAGCACGCGCCAGTGCCTCATTGTTAAACAAAGTGTTTCACTGACTGACTGACTGAATGACGAACTGACTGTTTGACTAAGTGTACAAATGACGCGCATTGCGCGTTGCATTTATTGTTATTGTTTAAGAAAAATCGCATTTATGCTGCTGAAAGGTCGAATGCAGAATGGGAACATCCATTGCCGAAAGCGAATAGTTTAAATATTTAAATATTTTGCATACCGAATTTATGAGACAAATATTTTGAAAAGGTTAAGCAAATGGTTATTGGAAATTTAAAAACATAATCTTAAATTTAGTAAATTAAGTAAATTTAGTAAATTAAGTACAATTTTTATGGTTAGTTTGCTATATCTATTCGCGCATCAAGTTAATTTGATTAGACCGATAACTTCGTCCGTTTCGCGGATGTCGATTTAAATCGATAACAAAAAGAGCAACAATATTAAATATATATCTTCGTAGATATATATTTTTGTTAGTGTGTTGCTTTCAATATGAATAGGTAAAGGTATCCAGAGTAACTGTTAGTCGCGGACTCCCGACTAGAGCGTTCTTACTTGTTTTTATTTTTTATAGTATGTTGAGGCTGTGGCATGTTGGCTTTTAATGGCCAGCATCTAAAGCTGTGTGTGGCTGTTAAGGAAAAAAAGCAGGAAGAACAGCTATGCCAAAATATACCCTAAAAAACCTTAGTTGATTTGCCTAATTCTAAATTTACTATATAATATAAAAATGAAAAAAAATAATGACAACGAATGAAAACAAAAAATAAATATTTTATGATATTAATTAATTTATGCCAAGTTTCTTCAAGAAAACTGAAGACTACAGCATTAACTACTGCATCGACTGAGCTAGTAATGTGATCAAGAATATATATTTCTTATGGATATTTACATGTCAATCAGTCTTATTATTATTAGCCACATTTGTCCATGAACACTGACCAAGAAGGCAACAGCAAAAAAGGAAAAAAAAGATAATTATATCTTACCGGGCGAAAGTGTGTTTGAGGTAATCCCTGCATAACATATAGCTAAATATATATTCAGCTGCTTACCACTGACCATCGCTTATGCCACATTTGGGGCAAATCGCTACAATTCCTGAGGCATAAACAGTGAACAGCCCTATAATCAGGCAACAATTCGCCACAGTCACCCACAAAAAAAAAAAACAAAAAAACAAAAAAAAAAACAAGGCAACAAACGGCAGAAACTCATGCAACTTCCTCATTGCCCGACAAAGATCGAGCAAGCGCAGCGTGTTGCATAAGCCAACAAATTGCAATTGCAATTGCAACTGCAACTGCAACTGCGATCGATTTAAAACACAAAACCAAATATAAATTGGATGAGCCATGTGTTTATGAATGAAAACTCAAAAGAAATGCCAGACATGAAATGCAATGAAACCGAATAGAAACCATTGCCAATCCGTAGCCAAATGAGAGAGCGGCGTCTTTGAGGGCGATTGTGGCAAAGCGGCAAAGCGGCGTGGCAGCGTGGCAGGCAAGGCAGGAAGCTGCCACAAACCGACGATCGACTATTGCAATTGTCTGCGTCGGCAACTGCGTCAATGTCTGCCACAGCGGCTAAAATGAAAGGCTGCAATGTGAGGCAAATGATAGACAGGCAACTGTCTGAGCTGACTGGGCGACTAGCTCTGCTGTGGGTCTCTCCCTCCTTCCTCCTCCCTTCCTCCCTCTCTCTCTCTAAGCAGCCCTCTCACTTGCAATTCTCCACTTCTCTCAGACTCCCTCGCTGCCTCTCACTCGCTCGCTACTTGCAACGGAAGCGCAAAAATAGAAAATAATTTTGAACTTTGGCGGCGGCGTTTGACTTATTGCCTACTGATTTGCAGACAAATCAGTTTGGCTCCAAGGCAGCCAGGCAGTGCCAGTGCCAGTGCCAGTGCCAGTGCCAGTGCCAGTGCCAGTGCCAGTGCCACATGTGCCGCCACATGTTGCATGTCCAAGTCTCTCTCTCTGTCTATGTGTGTGTGTGTGTGTGGGTGTTGCATATAAATAAATTGTAATTTGGTTTGGCACAGGATGCACATCATCTGGCTACAAGTTCGAATACTTCACACTAGCGCCAGCTGCACTCCAAAGAGAAAGTGAGTGTTTGTTAAAATTTGACAGGTTCATTTGACAAACAGGCAGCGTACTTAACTACAAACACACACAAACACACACTCAACATACACACACAAAAATACACACAAAAACACACACACAACACTTGCGATTAGAAATGAAATCGAAAGCATTCACAATAAATCTTAATCAATCAGCTTGCAACTTACATTAAATTTAATCAATAAATGTTTTGCTTTTAAAGCTACAATTAATTGGTTTTAGCAGCAAATTAAATTTGAATGGATTAATATTTAATGAGTGGCCAGCTGAGGAATTGAATAATGCAGTTGCAACAAGCTAAAAAAAAAAACCTACTCAAGCTCATACAGTATATAATAATAAATTATATATAAATAATGTATTGACTTCAATTATTAATTAATTAATAAAACGATTATGTAAACTGTAAAATAATTATAAAACTACAGTTAGAAAACTTTCTTCAGATAAACTTAGAATTCGAGGAAACCTCAATTGTTGAATGACCATACAAAATAAAGTGTGGCACTTGGCAACTGTGGCAAATAAAGTGACCATGAAGTAATGTGGCAGACAGCAAAATTCTGACAGTCTTCAATTGGAAATGCATTTAGCATCCATGGGGTCCAGCACACAACCACAACGAGGTCAGTTCTCATAAGCGTTGCCTATAAATCATGTTATGTGTAGAAATAAAAATAAAAACTCAAAAAAAATGGGCAATGCCTGTTGGCTGCTGGCAGCTGCCACAGTTGCCACAGATTTCCGCCTGGAGGCAGCGTCAACTGCATTTTAACCCAATTAGAGAACAGGTTGGCACCTTCAAATACACACACACACATACACATACACACACAGCAACATTTCACATTTCAATTTGTGTGCCAAATTTTGTGGAGCAGTTAAGTTGTTATTTTTATTTATTTTTTTGTTTTTTTTTTTTTTTGTATCGGCGCCTGTTTCAACACCATCTTGGCGATCTTATCATCGCCTGCCTGTCGCTGTCAATTGTGTATACAGGGCGTCATTAATTTGCTTAGTTTTTTTGGGTTAGTTTTTTGTGTTTGGTTGGTTGGACGGTTGGTTGGTTGGGAAAGCGCATAAAATAGAAACCCATCCGCATTTGCTATCAGATCGTGTGCTTTAATTAAGTGCATCGCCCGTTTCGATGGTGGGCAGCATTTGAATTTGTGCCATAATTCATGGAAAATCGAAAGCCAAGCTTCGCCTCAGCCTCAGCCACACCAGCTCAGCACAGCACCAATAATGTGCCATATATCAATAAAGAATTCCCGCATAACTGCTTTTTGTTTCTTGCTGTTTTATGTGCATACTTGTGTCTGCAGGGCATCTACATGCCCACAACTCCAACTGGCGCCACACAAATAAGTGTCAAGCCGTGCAACAACAACAACAACAACAACAATAACAACAACGACATACCAAACACTTAATTCCACAGCACTTGTCCGTCCATTGATGAAAGCCAAGTGCCGACCAACGGCAGCTTTTTTTCAGCTTTTAGTGCACATAATTGGCCAAGTGGGTCACTGTAACTTACCTGCAAAGAAACAAAAAAAAAAAAAGAGAGGGAGAGAGAGTGAGTAAAGAAGACAACAAGTGTGTAAAGTAATTAAACGGCTGCCATAAAGTAAATGAAAAAGTTTGAGCTACATAAATTCGTCGTAACTCAACATGCACATTTCGCCAAATAAGCCACAATAGAAAGAAAGCGAGAAAATAAGGAATAAACAAGTAAAAATGCTTTAATCGACTGTTATATACCCTGCACACAGCTGTTAAATATATTCTATATTATAGCAAACACAGGCACTGAAGTGTAAAAAAAAACACGAATGCAGCGCATATTTTCGTTCACAAGCCCGAACTGATCACTAATTGGCTGGCTAAAAACACGTGCATATACATACACACATACATATACGTACACGCAATTGTAGGTTCTGCAGAATACACACAAAAACATATTGACGCTCGCATCGATTATAATACCATCTCTTTCTCACACACGCGTTCGCATATTTATGCATACAGAAAATTCTTGAGGCTGCTGCTAGAAATGAGATCAATATGAGAATATATTTCTGATCATAACTTGATTGGTTCGTATTCGATCTTTATGAAATTTGGGTACTTGATTCATAACATGCATACGTATATGCATATGTATATACATATATATTTATGAATAATCAAAAAACGGAGGCTGTTAATTATCAAATAAAGCAAACTTATATTTCAAATTTCAAGTCTCTAACTCTTATAGTCTCTGAGATCAGAGTGTTCATGCAGGCAGACGGACTTGTTTATATCGATTCGTCTGATCTGATCTGATTCTTAACAAGAATATATATAATTTATGGCGTCGGAAATGCTTTCTTCTGTCTGTTACATGCATTTGCACAAACCCATTCTACACTTTTTACCCATTATTAATGGGATTAGGATATAACCAGAGGTAGACAAACGAAGTTATCAAAATAAAGTGAGAGAAAGCTAAATCAAATATTGATCTTCAAGAATAAGTACAGCCAAAATTAAAGAAATAAAATTTAAAAAAAGAAAATCTAAGCAAATTATTGTTCAAAATTATTGCGTTTAGGAATGGGGTAGGGGTATATTTTGACTTGCCGAGTCATGGATAAGATTTGGCGGTCTTTATTGATTCTATGCTAGTTTTCTCTCCAATGCTATCTCTCTTTTGTTTTATTCAAGTTTATTTTTCACTTTAAAATGATTTCTAGTAGAATTTGTAGAATATGAGTAGGCCCGACTTAACCAGGCAAAAACTAAAGAGCCCGTAATAAAGATGATTTTCATTTCATATTTGACCAGCATCCAAATTAGAAATAAATTTTTGTTTTTTTTTTATAAAATCTTGCCCAGATTTAAATAACAAAATTTTTTTTTAGAACTGCTAAGCAGATAAAATATAGGAATGTGTTCTCCAAGTGGACCGTGCAGCCCCTGTGATCCGTGCTGTGGACCGTTCGAGTGTTCGCCCAAATGCTACAATTCGGCACAGTTGGAAGCACTGCCGCAATGTGCACCACGGATACCGCCACCGTTTCCCAAATGTATAACGGTACAGCAGCCGCCGCGTCTCATCTGCAAAAAGCGGGTCGTGTTCACCGAGAAGATTGTGCCCGAGCCGATGGTCGTGAATCGTTGCCGCCAAATCACCATACCCAAAGTGGTCGATGCGACGCGTGTCATCAAGGTGCCCAAACTGATTTGGGTGTCGCAGATGGTACGCGAACCGCGCGTCATCTATTATCCATCCATGATACCAGATCCCTATGTCGTCTGCTATCCGAAGCGTGTCTGCGAGCCGCGCGAGGTCTGTCAATCCATACTGTGCCAGCCCAAGCCGCAGACCGTTGATATACCACCGCCGCGTGAATACTGCTGTTACCCAAACGGACCCGTCAACTATAAGCCGAGTGCAGCCTGTCCGCCCTGCCCGATGGGACCGTGTGCTCCGGGTGGCGCCTGTTGTCCATTGCCTTGTTTCTCGACGAATCAGTATCCTGTTTGTGAGACACGTTGCGGACCCTGTGGACCATGTGGTCCCGGCGGACCTTGTGGACCCTGTGGACCCTGTGGCCATGGACCTTGTGGACCATTTGGTGGCAACTCTGGACCCGGATGTTGGACACCCTGTGGTAGCATGTAGTTAAGCCTATAGTCGACTTTTAATTATGAACATGAATCCAGTAAAAACATGTTATCTGTCTTGGCATGAAAAAATAAATATTTCCCTTAAATTTGCCCAGTTATGATATCATTTGGCATATAATTTACAGTTGGTTTGTAGCGTGATTCCCATATGCTCATATTTTTTAATTCCCCCCCAAATACCCGCAATTCATTTTGCATAGTCATCATCAAAATGTCCATAGTTGAATAACTTATAAACACTTTAATAACCCATTCAAATTACAATAACAAAATAAAATGCATTTCCGTATCAAAAACATGAAATTAACATAATTTTCTTTCTGCTTTTATTGCTATTGTAAATTCCATATTTTTTTTTTTGGGTTTTTTATGTGTCTGAATTAAATTGCTTCATTTGCGCCTGCATTTTTGTAGCTGTTATTTCTTACTTTGCGTTTTGCCACACTTTGTGGCATCGTGTGAGTGTTTTAGTGTTATGTTTATAGTTTTTGGATTGAACGCATTCATAAATTATGCATTTGAATGCAAATGCCGCACGCCGACTAATTGGTTTATGTAAGAAATATTTTGTTGAAGATTTACAACTCTGTCTCTTTCTCGCCTTTTCGCTTTCTCGCTCTGTCTGCGGAACTTTGAAGAATAACAATATGTGCCGCACGTAATGACAACTGCACGACATTGAAGCATTGAAGCATTGAAGGCAGATGACATGTATACGCAAAAAAAAAAAATAAATTTAACATAACACACGTTACGCATACGTCACGTATGCCCGAACGAAATCGGAGACTGCGGCAGCGTTTGAAACGGAAGCGACAACATTCAGTTGCATGCAACGCCCTCGATTAGTCAACCAAACTGTTTGCTTTGTCTTAATTAAGGTCTTGACATATTGCTATTGTTATTGTTAGCAACACATGTTATACAGACGAAACTACACTGCGCCAAAAAAGAGACTAGCCAAATTAAGTAATAAGTAATTAAAAAAAAACCAGAAACACCTTCTGAAATAAATCATTATATACTAGAGTTTAAAGTACTTATAATACTTTAATTTTCTTTTTTTTTCAGTGTAACGACTTTTGAAATGCTTGGCTTGGATTGCTGTTGTTAGTACCACGATGACGCGTGAGCTTTTCAATTAGCATCGCTAATTAGGAGTTGCAAGACGTTCAAAGGTGTTTCTATACCCTGTAACTATTGTAAGTGGGTAAGAAAGGTATAATGAAGATGTTCAGATGTAGGTAAAAAGCAGAAGAAATCATCTCATCATACCAAAAGTATAATCTGCAAAATCTGTCTGTTCGTCTGCCTAATAAACGAACCGATCTTAAACTGATATTGAAAGTAACTATCAAATTTATCTAACTTCCTCCCATTTCCAATATTGATTACCGATTAATTAATTCTCAAATGGATAAGATATATCTTTCTATATCTTAACGAAATCATATTCATTTAAGCAAATTGTATCAAAGTTCAATTAAGAAATACATCAGAAAAACGTTATTTTATATTAGGGTTCCGGGTAACTGCCAGTCGAGCTCTCTCGACTACAGCACTCACCACTTGTTAACAGTTGCTCGGCGTCAGTCACTTGGCATGGGCGAGGTGTTAGCAGTGCCCATTTAGGTGAGCTATCACCTTTTAAGAGATGTGTGCGATAAGAGGAGGCTGCAAATTTGTTGACTCCAAAACACACATTTCTTAATTTTATGTTTGGTGTGTGTGTGAGTTGTGTGTTAATTATGGGCCTTTGTTGATGGATTTAATTAGTTGTAAACAACTTTAACTCGTTTTTATTATGTTTTCTTTTACTTTTATATGTTCAAATGAAAGTCGAATAATTTGAATATTGTGCAAAAACCAACATGTATTTAAATACAACTTGCATGTTGTATATATGTAGAGATATATCTAAGTTTGAAGTGTATAATTGGCATTAGCTTATACCCATTATTATTGTTGTTTAGCTCGATACCACGTCTCGCATAATTATCCAGCTTTTTCTTGTAAATTGTTCCATTGCTCAATTGATTTAATTGCCCGATCGATGCGCCAATGGAATTTCAAGTATGTTCAGGTACTTAAACATGGCCCTAAATCAAGAACAATGTGCATGACTGGGAAGTGAATTGTACGACTTAATTGTGTTGTTTGAGGTCTCTGCTAGAATCTCAGAAAATCCACACGCAGCAGTTCCACAATCAACTCGAGCTTTTATGCATTTCATTTCAAGATGCCGCCTCATCTTGACTTGTTTTTACAGCATTTAGATAGATAGACCACAGCCCAAGGCATAAATCAAGGTAGTCGCCCATTGTAACGGCTTTGCTCTTGAGACACCCGAAAGTGTTAAGCTCTATGGTATTAATAGAGATTTATATTGACATGTTGTTGTAACAATTCTTTAAAGTTGACCAGCAGAACGTAAGGCCCTCGAAAAGTCTATAAAGAATCAATCTGTGAAATATTTTTTTCGAATTGGATAACCGACTAGAAGATGCCCTTAAATTCCTATTTAAATTATTTACATTCTTATTTAAATTATTTAAATTTTTATTTACATTATTTTAATTCTTATTTAAATTCTTTTTTAAATTATTATTAGATATAGCAACTAAACATATTGTAATATTGTTAAAATTCTGTAATCTTTAATACCCCATTAGCTATTTATTTGATACTATTACAGTGTTTGCCACACACTTGACTAGCTACACAAATGCAACTTGGCCAACCAAGTTTTTAAATGGGTTAAGCCACACACACAAACGGCCACAAACAGCCACACACAGCTTTAGATGCTGGCCATTAAAAGCCAACATGCCACAGCCTCAACATAATATAAAAAATAAAAACAAGTAAGAACGCTCTAGTCGAGAGGCCTCGACTAACAGTTACTCTGGATACCTTTGCCTATTCATATTGAAAGCAACACACTAACAAAAATATATATCTACGAAGATATATATTTAATATTGTTGCTCTTTTTGTTATCGATTTAAATCGATATCCGCGAAACGGACGAAGTTATCAGTCAAATCAAATTAACTTGATCTGCGATTGGTATTCAAAATCTACAGAATAAACGAACACGCTTAGATCGCCTTTGAATTTGGGTTGTGACCACGAATATATATTATATATATATATTTAATGATGCTCGCTTTTGCCTGTTTCACACTGGTACACAAATTAATTAAACCCTTTTTAGCCACTTTCAGGGTATAAAATTTAAAGCGAGACACAACCGAAATTTGAGCATTTTCTTCTTACTGGCACCTGACTTAAGAGGCGTTCCAAATAGCGCTCCGGCTGGGGAGGTCATAAAACTGGCAGTGCCACCAGAAAAAAAAAAAAGCTCTATGTTTGAGTGTGTGTGTGTGTGCAACTAGGCATAAGCCTTTTGGCCGCAATCGAGTCGAACCGAGTGGGTGTTGCTTAGCCAACATTGCTTATCTGGCCATAAAGAGCTGAAGTTTCAGCTGAAACTTTGGCTGTCGACTTGCCCCAAGTGGAGGCAACCACGCATGAGCGTCTTGCGCTTGCCTACGTCTTATCACGAACACTTCAAAACTGCACCGCGCAAAATGAAAAACTGAAAGCGGAAAGCCAGCACAGATCTTAAGATCAAAGCAAGAAAATTGCAGATTGTCCTTTGACTTTTGAATGCTCTACTATTTTTTGATATTTGAGAGATCATTGGATTTATTAATATTTAAATTTATTTTATATAAAAATCAAAGAACTTAAAAAATAACAAAATTTTTCAAATGTTGATTTTTAATGTATACGTGGAAGGTAGAGTTCTGATCTTGAAATACTTATCAAAATATATATATATTTTTTTTTTTTTTGATTGTAAAAAAATAATAACAATACTTTAATGAAATCGTAGTTCTTAAGAATTTTTAACAGTTATTTTTTCCTTTTTCGAGAGACTTCCATTTCTAAAAATGTTTTCATAAGTTCCTTTTGTGAAGCTTGTGAAGTCAAATTAAGATTAGACCTCCAAAATTCGCCAACATACACTGTGACCATAAGAGAGTATTGCCAATTACACAACACATTTTCTGCGAGTGTAGCCTGCAGGTCTTTCACTTTTCTCACATGGGCACACAATTTGCACTGCAGATCGTTCAATAAACGCTGAAATACCTGCAGATACATTGTGTGTGTGTGTGTGTGTGTGTGGAAAGCACGAATTTCTGAACTTTGAATGCCACTCAAATTACAACAATGGTCTGGCGCTGGTTAGCAATTGATCCCCCAAACCACCACACTCCCCTCGCTCCCCCACTCCTGTGTGTGTGGCATGGGGCATGTAACCTTAGACCATGACTTGGGCCATTAAAGCAATTTGTTGGCCGCTGCCAAGCGAACCAGTTGAAATAAAATTGTTAAATTGAATAAATATACATATTAAAATTACACAGCGTTAACAGCCGAAGGTGAAGGTCTAAAGTTTCAGGCAACATATTCAAAGTTTGTTTGTTGCTTTGTTGATTTTATCATCAGTTCGTGTCACGCTGCTTGACATTTTTTAATGAGTTCTCTCTGCGGCCTGTCAATGACTTGTGTCAATTGTAAACCGCTTACAGGTTTTTTTGGGGCCAAAACGCCCAACTACCAGATGCCCTATAGCAATTAAGTAATATGTGTTTTTATTGAGCATTTTTGGAATGCAAACTAGTTTTTTTTTTCTTCTAAATTACCATAGCAAAAATGATGTATTTATCACAAAGATATAGAAAAATATTATATAAATATTTAAATTAGGATTAAAGATGGCTTCTATATAATAATCAAATTTTATTTCTATTTATAAATGCAAATTAACAGTTGTTTTCATCAAAAATAGAACTGTGTCTCTCCATTTATTTTGAATCTTGAAAATAAAACAAGTTTTATAAAAACCTAACATAGCAAAAGTGAAGTCATTAGCCCGATAATACATATAAGATATATATAGATATATTTGCTTTTCTATATAAAATTAATCAATTCGTATTGCTAATTCGTTTACTAAATACTAAGTTTAAAAGAGCACAATCTGTCAGTGCCATATCTGACACAAAATAGTACAGGGTATTAAAATCAAAAAAAAAACAGAAGGGTCAGATCAGGGCGCTTGACTCAAACCATTGTCAGCAGCTATGTTAAATTTAAAATCGTTATAATTAATTAGAGCAACGAATGCCGCACAGTGCCTGGTTGCTGGGGATTTTCTGACTGACTCATGAAGCATATGAGGAACAAGAAGTACTCTTTGTAATTTGGTGTTGATATGCCGCAAAGCACAGCACAGCACAGAGCAGAGCAGAGCACACAGCTTGTGTTGCAAACATATAATAAGCTGAGAGCAGGCAACCAAATCTTGATGATGATCACCATCATTACAATCATGAGCTGCAGACAAAGAGAGAGCACCAGAGATGGGGTAGAGAGAAAGAGAGAGGTGCTGCTGAGGCTGAGAACAAGTCGAGCAACGAGCATGTTTTCCAGTTTTTCCAATTTTCATTGCACTAAACGCAATCAGTGCTCATGATCTGTACATTAGCGTCGTGTGCTGATCACGTAGATTGCCCACACAAATACAAATACAAATACGGCATGCAACATGGACATCGACACACATACACACACACATATACAGTTGACTGATCCATGCTGTTGTTGACCAGTTTTAAAGAGCTGTTCACAAGTGCATCTATACATATAAATACATGCAAATAAATCTGGCCAGGATGATGACGATGGCGATGATGGCGACACTTGGCCAACATTGATTACAGCATCTTGTCGCGTTGGTCAGCTATGCAAATGTGATCAGTGGCATCGCCTTGCGTGCTCCTGCAACGCCACCACTTCCTATGAAGTCATCATCATCGACGAACCGTTAGAAATGTCATTACATAAACACAGTATTTTAATTTAAAAATTATGCAAATTTACAAAGACCAGCAACAAGTGGTTTTCTTTGGGTGGGCGTTTAACTGATGGGCGTGAAAGCCATAGAAAATATTTAGAGACAACTGCCTGAAATGCAGCATCCACAAGTGCATCTCTCTCACTCTCTCTCTATCTCTGCGTCTGTCTCTATTTCTCTCACTTTATTATGTGCGGGGGCTTCAAGTGTTGCCGCTGAAACAGGTAAACGTTTGTGCAAATCGCACCTTGAGTCTGCTATTCGGTAAAATAGTTGTAGATCGTTTAAGTTTAACAGACTTGTTATGGGCACTAAAACGGCATAAAAATGCATTTGTAGATTCTAGTGCTTAATCAAAATACCAAATGATGATGTCTAAGATTTATTTATTATGATCTTGATGATTTGCCAGACTCTATTTGCAGCTGCTCTTTCTCAAAATTAAAAAAGGCGCTTGAAATATTTGAAATTTATCTTGAGCCAGCATATATTGAATATTATTAAGAATTTTGCTGTTTGAAGATATACGACTATTTATAGTTCCTTTTTAGGGGTTCTTATTTTCTTAAAGAAAGATATATTAAAATAGTTGTGTGTAACTGGTGGCTGCATGCGATCTATTTTGATATATTGTGCCCCATTCTGAGTCTGAATCTTATTCATCCAATTATTTAAAACATGTTCATTTAGTTGATGTTGTTGTTGTCGTTTTTGTTAGGATAAAAACAATATTTTAGCCACTTTGCAAAAAAATGAATACTAACATTAATTAATTTTCAATAAACAAGAATGAATGAAAAAACGTTTAACAATTCAAGTGGCACGTAAACTACATAAAAATCAACCTAATCTAATCGCTTTATCAATGAACAATTAAGCTCATATTTGTAATGTATCTTAGTCATTTTTGGTACAATCACCTCATCTTATCAACAAGAGAGACATTGTCAACTGTTATATAAGCAATACGAAACTTGTAATTTTATCAGAATTCAGATTCGTGTTCAGAATTCTCGTTGTTTACCTTGTTGCACGTAGCTGTGCACGTTTTTCAGATTTCTGTGATTTCTGCTGCTCAATTTTGTTGAACTTTTGCGCGCAAAAAAAGGCAGAAAGAAAAAAAAAGCAAAAAAAAAAAAACCTGTTGAACAAGATCTGTTTGACTGTTTCGCTTCGTATCTTGTTGATTTTATAATTATATATTTATTTATTTATATTTCGTGGTTTAATGGTTTGATGGCGTATGCACAGCATCAGAACATTTATAAATGTGGTTGCCGTATTTGTTTTGTTTATATTTATTGAACTCTTTACGTTTTTAGAGCGAAAAACCAAACAGCTGTGTTTGCACAATTCACTTGTTGTGTGTATAAACCCACATATGTACACACACGTATGTTTATATAATTACAATAGATTTATTTGACAGACCAACTGACAAACTTCAAGCACGAAAAAAGACAAATGAACAACAACAATTTTAAGAAGCCGTTGTCAATGAACTTTTTTTTTACGTTTTGTTTAAATGGAATTTCAAGCTACTCCACATTTGTTGTTGTTTTTAATTTATGCACTTACATTTACACACACACAACAACAGCATATCAGCGTGTATGTGTGGAATGTAAGCCAAGCACAAAATAATGAAAGAAAAATAAAGTCGCTGACATTTGAAGGTTATTCGGGGCCATTTCATTAAACAATGTAAATGCTTCAGTCAAGTAATTATACGCAGTTATATATATATATATACCAAGTGTATTTATCTAGATAAATTATGGAGTTTAGCATTATTGAAGAGCTCGTAGAGTACAATGAGCAATCGTTAGCTAACAAATGCAAATTGCATATCATTTTTATTATTGTGCGATGCGGAAAACTCTCAGCACAATCATAGGCTACTTATAAGGCAATATAGGCGCCATATAGCTCTATCCAATTAAAAACAAGTGAGAACGTTGCATTGCATTAAACTAATATATACTCTTATATCTTCAATAGCAGAGCACCAACAATAGCTGCATGCAACACACCCAGTCATGCTTCAAATTCAAATGAATTAATTTGTTTAACTGTTTTATAGGCGCGAATCTAATGCGCATCTATTTGATTATTAATTATATACGATTTCGATTCTTATAAATTGTTAATGTCGCAGAGCAACGCCTACAAGCATTCAAGGCTGCCCAAAAACAGTTGTTAAGCACAACTCGGGTATTCTGAACGAAAAAAAGCAATTAAAATTGGTGATATATTTATCGCATTGGAATGACTTATAAGTTGCGTGTTTATGCCGTGTTATTTATGACCTGAGAAACTAATTTAGTACCTAGTAAAATGTGAGTTAATGATTTTTAGATTAGTTTCTCAACTGCAACGATTTAATAAAGTATTGTGTATATATGTAAATACTTCCTGTTTGACCATAAAATTATATTTATTGAGTTAATTCCAATTCTCTCAGTAATTAATAATTTTAAGTTTATGTTTTCGCAGTTACACCCTTTCATTTCAGTTGTCAGCGAACTTTATTGTCGCCTGAGTTATGAATCGATCGACCTTTAAAATCTTATAAATATCACGAATTCCTTAAATGAAACACAATTATTTTAAATGTGCGCGCCTAAGAAAACCAGCTGTGAGCTTTACACACACACACAGAGAGAGAGATGAGCAGATGATGATTGTCAGATAAACTCAATTATGTTTTTGAACGGTTAAAAAAGCTGAAAAACACACACCTGCAACAACCAGCAACAACCAACAATAACAACAACTCTCAACTTGACCTTCAGCGGTACGTTTATGGTAAGTATTATTATGGTTGTTGCTGTTGCTATTTATAATTATTGATTTGATGCGGTGTATTACAAAATTTGCACATTTTTAACGCCCTGTGAAGCAATTGGAAATGAGGCCAACGAAAAGCCGACTGCGCCGTTGGATAGTTCACAATGGAGGTCAGTCGGCATTTCCAACAGAGAGAAACCAAAGAAAACAACAAAAGAAACAAAAGCAAAAGTTGAATAGCTTTCGAAATGTGAACTCTGTGAACGTAATTAATCAAAAACTAGAGCTTAAGTTTCACTCGTTGCGGGAGTCAAGACGGGGGCAGAACAACGACCGCCCATTGTATTAAAAAAATAAAAATAACAGGCACCGGAGCCGATAAATAATCGTTTAGCATTAATTTAAATTGCCTTAAGAGAGTGCATTATGTGCATTATGTCACAAGCGTGGGTGCAGCCAAATGAAAGCAAAAGTCCGAGAGAGAAAGGAAGAGAGAGAGCGAACGAGACATAGCTAGAGCTTAAGAGTTGACCACTGTCAAGTGAAGATTCTGTTAAACACTGGCAACTATCTCACTTGAAAGAGCGATAAGTAGCGGGCGTTGTTTGGTGGGGGACAGTGCTTTTCCAACTAAAGCGTGAAAGATTCTGTACAACTGGCAACTCTCCAACTGATAAATACAAAAGGCATTGTCGCTCTTAATGCACTTACTGTGCATGCGTGCGTACGCTAACTGTTAACATCAGCAGCAGCAGTTACAGCAAGGGGGAGAGAGGGAGACAGGGACAGGCAGCTTTCCAGTCCAGTGGCTCAAAGTGAAATGGAAAGGCAAGTTGGAGACGCACACCGAAATTGACAACTGGCGATCCGCATGAAAAATAACTTTCACTAGAAACCGAAATCCAAAATCCCAAACAACAACAAAAAACTGATAGCAGCAGCCAATAAACAAAACAACTCAACAAAAGAAAGAACTTGAAATACCCTTCTTGCACAGCGATAACAGTTTACAGTTCACTAAATTAAACGGTGATGAAATTTGTAAAAGTGTCTAACGAAGTTTATAAATTGTTAAGATTAGACAACACACAATTGCGGAACGTCTCTAATTCATTGTTGCTGGGTTTTATCTTAATTATTGAGGCTTATAAAACAGCTATTAATTTCTAATTTTGTAAAAGATATGGTTTTAATTAATAATGTTGTCAGGCCAGAGCTTAATTTTCGATTAATCCCCCTTTTTGCTTTGACAACTCTATGATATATGGTAATCAACTTTCGAGTGTGTTCTTAATTATTAAGTGTCTAATAAACCAATTAAAAGTTATAAATTTGATTGATGCTGTAAATAAAAACAGTAATCTAAACGAATTAAATATGAGGACTATTTGTAGTATATATATATATATATATAATTTTTTTTTTATTATCAGAGAGACTCTCACTCTTACTCTCTCTCTCTAGCTATATCTCTATTTTTTTTTGGTTAGCTGACACTTTCTTGTCACGTCACATTCCATAAGAAAATCATGATGTCCACTGCAAAGGGCACAACAAAAATACAGTAATGCGCTTGTCGCCTGCTGTCATCAAACCTGCACTGATCAAGAAAGACAGAGAGAGAGAGAGAGATATATACTTTGAACAGTGTTCAAAAACAGTTGCAGTATCTGTGTGACGATGACTGTTGCGAGTCTTGGCCCGTGACTCATGTCGGGCAAGTCAAGCGCACAAATAAAAAAAATAAAAATACAGTACAATTCTTTAGAGAGTATATTCCCCGGGTAGCCTGTCGTTGCCTGGCTGCTTGCCTGCCACCAAACTGTCACTCATTTAGTTCTAAGCCAGGCCTTAAGCGAGCTCTACGCCCCCGCACCACTTGCCGGGGGTAGGCGTAAACTGTCTAAGCAAATGGCATTTGCCAAGGAAGTTATAAATTTGCTGCCAAATAGAATTGTGTCGGGCAGGGGGTAAGGAATATGACAACGATTTGCAGTTGCATTTGGCAAGGCGATGCCACAAAGCGTTCATTAAAGTCAAAGTCCCACAACTTGCAACAAACACAGCATGCGGCATGAATGCAACAGCCAAACAACCAATCGACTGCGACATGACCTGTAAAGCTATACGAATCGAAGGATATAAAGATTTTATATAGAATTGTTAATTCTTCGATATAGTAATGTTAATAATTACCGATCTGTAACTATATCTATAATCTTTAGGATAACTCTAATTTCGCTCATATTGCTTGTAATATTGAAATCTGTATTTCTTCTGTAAGGTGGAGCAGATCAAGCACTCCCCATTGTCGCCCATCTACAGGGTATTAAGTAGCTGTTGTGGGCTTCATTGAGTAAAACCTTTTGGGACGTGCGTGCACAATGATCGCCTGGCAAGTTTTACGACCTTCTGCAACGCCCACGTGTCTGCGTACACTGAGAGAAATGCCAGCATTGGCAATTAGAGAAGAACGGCAACACAACAAACCCGAAAAGAACCAGACAAACGCCGACTCACGGCCCACACACACACACACACACACGCAGCAACTACACGTCTAGTCGGGGAGTACCTTAAGTAGGCAGCACACACACACAAACACACAAACAAACACACACACTGTCAGAGAGACAGATCATTGAGATTTGAGAGAGCTTTAGTGCAATTAGAAGACAGCTTTTGGGTTAGGTAATAATTTATGTAACTACACATATATATATATATACATATATCTGCGTGTGTGTGTGTGTGTATTGATGGGAATTAATTAACATAAGCATGGCACATCATGTCTTGGCCAATGAATCGAGTGCAGTAGGTCCGATTATGCGTCAATTTTCTTGAACTGTTTCAATTTAACTTAATTAAACTTCTTACGCGACAATTGGGCAACGGAAATGGGCGATGCGCAAAGCTGACCTCTTGGATCAAGGCATGCCATTTATATATAAACATCCATATATGTATATTTACATTTATATAGTTATCTATAAACTGCGACTGTATGACTTATCGACCATGACTGGCCTTGCCTGTCGGCGTTATCAATACAATACGACAAATCTTATCGAGCACACACAAATGATATATATATATATATATATATAGTTAACTTTACAATAAATATTATTTATTATATGTACCTGCTTAACTTTAAAAGTCAATAGACCAACGAAAAAAATCATACAAAAAAACCTAATAAATTAATATTTAAATAATAAATAATATGTGCAAGCTGAGAGAAGATTGAAATGAAATTGTTCAATTAAGAAATTATCATTCTAAAAAGCTTACGTAAGATTAGTTAATCTAAGCCACTGAAATAGATAATTCATAATTTTAAAACTCTAACTTAAAAAAAGTTTAGTTAAAACTGTTCTTCTGTAATAAGATTCTAATTGTAAGTAAGTTAATTTAAAACCATTTCAAATGTGAGCCTAATTAAATAGAGATTCAGTTATAGCTCAAAAAGAAATGTTGTGGTTAGACTTAAAGATAGCTCTTCATCTAACAACAAGTATTTTTATGTAATGCATATTTTGTTTATTTAAATGTCATTGGCTGGTCTACTCCAGCTTCAATAACATGTAGGAGGAGGCAGTGGTAGTGGCAGAGGCAGAGGCACAGCCAGAGTGCCCCAAAAGGTTTCTTTCACAGATCACAATCAGAAGCAGAGCAACAATATCAAATGAACTCTATGCGACTCCAGTCTGGAGTCTTGAGACCCGAGTCGCGTCGAGTCTCGTCGATTTGTGACTCTCCCGCGGTGTTTGCGGTTTGACAGCAGCAGCCGTTAAGGCTGTGTGTTGTGTATGTGTGTGTGTGTGTGTTTCTGTGTTTGTTTGTGAAAGGTGAGGAAAAGTGGCGGGGGCAGCATTCTGAGTTTATGAGTTGACCTGAGCAGTGGACACTTGTGTCAATAACTCGAACGAACAGCAACAGACAAATTTTCTATTTGACTTTCATTTTTGTGTTTTGTATTTATTTTTTTAAGAAATACACAAACAACAACAGAGGCGGGCTCTTATTAACAGTGACATTTGATAGCGCAAGCGGTCAAATGTTTTCTAAACATCGATATTATTTATCTGCTTGCACTGGAAGTCATTGTAAATATATATCTGTTATATGCACTTGCCTATCTGTCAAATGGAAGGCAGTCAAGTCAAGTGTCTGAGGCGCATTTGTGTGTAGGTTAATGCTCTAAACTTGTTTGATCTGCCAGTTGAGCAGTAAACAGAGCAACTATATTATATACACATGTATTCATAGCAAGCACAGCGATTGCTAGAAAAATACTTTGATTTTTAGCTCTGTTTGTAATTTTTCACTTTTAACAGTGCAATTGTAACACAATTATACATATACATACATATACATACATTTACATGTTAACTAACAGTGATCCTGTCTGTCCCACTTAATCACTTTCAGAATTAGCCTTGCAATCCCACTAAATGGAACGAACGTAAACATTACTCATAAACAGAACCGATTTTGGCAAATATATACACACATTTAAACTAACAGTGGAGCTGTTATCTAAGAGCGAAGAATTGGCGCCGTTGAGCATATCAACAAAAGTAGCTGGCATTTATATAAAGTATTGTGACTAATGCACAATTGAATTAATGTTGGGCGAGGGACAAGTGACAGCAGCAGGCCCCCATCCGCTAGCCCACCAACAGCTCTTGATTACAAGCGCTGCCTGTAATAACAAAAGCCAGTCCGAGACGAAAAAATAATCGGGGTCATAATTAAGAAGCAAGGCAGGCCATTAACATAAAATGCCAAATGCCATGCAAAAGGGGCAGTAAACTGCAACCCACAAGGGGCAAATACTCCCGGCTCTCTGCTGGTTCAATCGTAATTTAGGTCAAAAATCAGCAACAACAGAAGAAAAAAAATTATGTATTATCATTAAATTTCATTACAAGCGAAGCACACGAATCGAAAAGAAAAACGCAGACGCGCAAAAATCATGGAACTGGAAACCGTTACAGCAAAACGCACTTCAACTCAAGTGTACAGTTATAGTGACGACGCAAGCGAATACCAAAAACAAAGCCAGGCCTCTGTCGGTGTCTGTTTGTCTGTCTGTCTGCCTGTGTGTGTTGCCATTTTTGGCCAGACAACAGAGCGAGAGCGACAGACAAACAGACGGAATGTTAAAAGATGCGAAAATGCGTACGCCTACCGCCACCTACCCCACCCTATTACAGGACAGAACCTTGCATGCAGCAGAGATGAGCGCGTGTCAAACTGTTGCCATCTCTAAGTTTGTTCTATGTGCAGTTCAGTGTTGGCAATTTTGACTTTTTTTGTTGTCTGCGGCACATAATGCAATATGCAATTTAGTTTTTTAAACGTGACAGCACTGTTGCAGTCCTGCTGAGCTGAGCCGAGCTGAGTCATCGATCGTTCGTGCAACTGATTGGTGGCAGGTTCAATGAACTGTTGCACTTACCAAAAAAATCCTCCCAGGTGTCTGAATCGGATTCTATGTCCATGTTGGCGGCTTCTGCAGTTGCTGCTGAAGTTGTCAGTTGATTTATGTTGGCAATGCCTTCTTTGGTATTTGGTTTGAGTCCAAATTTAGCCAAAGATTGCGTGGCTGGTTTTTCCGCAAGTTCGATTTTTTATTCTTTACAGCGAGTAGGTTTGATATGTGCTATCTATTTAGTTGGTGGCGTTCCTTGTCCATAGTCTCAAAAGCTTAGTCGCTGCGCAAATGACTTCACCCGGCAAACAACTGTTGCTGTTGCTTCTCCAATCAATGTTTAACCGATAAGATAAATACATGTACACATACAGACGCACACACAGTGCGAATTATAGACAAACGTCTTGGGTATCTGTATCTTATCGCTGCCTGTTCGCCAGAGCAAATACCGAATAAGTACGCAATTTAGACTGGAGGTGCAGCCTAACAGCTGTTAAACTTTCAGACACTTGCACACATAAACATTGTACATACATCCACGACACTCGCACACACTCAACACTCACACGCACACTTGTAGATCTAACCGTTGGCGATTCTCAATTCACTTGCGCGCTGGGTTTTTTTTCTCAGAATATTTGTGTATGACTAAACCGGCTGTGAACTTTGCCTTTGCTTTATTTTTATTAATTAGACTTTTTTGGCAATATTTTGTTGTTGCGCACATAAATTAATAACAAAAAGCACAAAAATTGCCGACTTATCAGTTGAAGATGCACTTTTGCATATTTTTGGGTTCGCTTCGCTGGCTTTCCAGTTTCACCTTCGCACCGTTACTTCCAATTGTAAGCAACACCTTCAAAAAGTGTTGCACGCACGCGCGTTAAACGACGAAGACGACGGCAACGATGAAGATTGGAACGAACGGCAAGCAGCGACGACGACTCACCCACACGACGTTTCAAAACGAACTAAATGCGTTGCCGCCGTCGCAAAACTTTTGACTGTTATGTTATAAAATTGCATTCGCATTGGAGAAAGATCGCATGGCAGCTTCAACTGCTTATTTGACTAGACGACAATTATGCATTTAATTTGTTTGAAATATTTTCAATTTTATTTTAAAGGTTCAAATAATAATTTAAGAAAGTTGTTATTGAAACGTTAACTGTATACGTATGTATACTCAAAAGGTGATGTTATTGCAGTAAGTGATCTAAACTCATCTGCTATTGCAGCAATACGTAACAGCGTATGTTATACTCAACATGGAACTGTTAATCGTTACAAGTACAACGAATTTAATAAATTTTTTAATAAATTTTAAATTTTCTATACATATATAAATATTACATAAACATGTATGCGATGGGAGGAAGACTTGCCCCAGCTACAATTTGCCATATAAATGCAACAAGTGCAAAAATAATCGACAACAATCCAATAACAAAAAAAAACTAGTGCCAAATTACAAATTTCCTGTGTAAATGGCAGACATTTTACTAATTATTAAGTGACATACACAGTTTTGATTATTTGTGGTCAGTGTCAATACTTCCAATGGACAGAAGTAGACACACGAAAATTCTGGAGACATGGCAAGTAGGACATATATAAAACCAATTATCCGCAGACCCCAAATACCAATGAAAATGCAGCCCACAAAAGAGTTTTCAGATAAATATATTTCGGTGGGAATATATTTCTTTGAATTTGCTTTTAAAGACTATTACTTTTGGCGGCTGGCCAACCATAGATTAATATCGTTTTATGAAACATCGCAACACGAAATGCAATCGTCATTAATTATTGATGATCGATACTCATCGACTAGTCGATAGCAACGCGTGGCTGATAAACAGCTAATAACAAATACAGATTATGGATATTTTGGTACCGCCAGCGGCAAAGAAATCCAAGACGAAAGCATTTGATGAGGACAGCTTTGGCATCAAAGCCATTCTTTCCGACGAGTACAAAGCCGAGATACGGCTGATTAAAGTGCACAGCAGTCAGCTGGAAAGCAAACAACAACTGCAAGCCGTTATCGAGGAGCTCGCCCAGAAACTGCCACATTTTCAGCACTTGAAGCGTGTGCATAACAGCAACGTGCTAATATGCCCCACAGCAGACATAGAGGACTCACTGGAGCAGCATCTGAAGCTGCACAAGATCTCCGACAAGGTGCTTGCAGCGCTCTGCCGCAAGGTGAACGTTGTGGAGGTGCCCGCCAGTTGGGCCAAGTTGCGCACGCAATACGAACAGATGATCCGCTACTGGCCATGCAAATTCCATCCGGATAAATATGCCGAATCGCTGCACAATGGCAGCAATTTTACGGCCAGCCAACGTGTCTACCACAAGCGCATGGCGCACTTGCTGCGCAACCTGTCCAAGGATGTGTGTGGCGGGCAACCAGTTGGAATTTGTGTTGATCCCCGCGAGCCGAGCATTGTGGCCATTGCAGGTGAGCATAACACATTCAACGATGGTAGCTGCTGAAACTAATCGCAATTCCTTTCCAGCAGCTGCCAACAGCAGCAGCAGTGGGAGCGAGAACGGGAGTAGCAGTCATCAACATTGCGTGATGTGGCTGGTGGATCATGTGGCGCGTAGTCAACGAGGAGGCGCCTGGCCATCCCCACTCGCATTTGTCGAGGATGTGGGGCAGGCAACGCGCACGTTACGCGGCCTGCCACAAACCTATTATGATTATTTGCGGGGCCATGCAGCCAGTCGGGACCTAATGTACGGCGCCGAGTTGCCCAGATGCGGTGAGCCGAGCTCAGCTGAGGATGATAAACTGCAGACCGGCAATCTGGCCAAATATGGTCCGTATTTGTGCACCGGCTACGATGTCTACTTGCTGCGCGAACCGTGCCTCATGTGCGCCATGGCGCTGGTGCACAGTCGCGTGAGGCGTATCTTCTTCCTCGAGCTGTCGACGAATGGCGCATTAGCGTCCACTTTCCAGCTGCACACAGTCAAGGAGCTGAATCACCACTACGAGGTCTTTCAGTTTACAACCGCTTAACAAACATTATTTGTATATATATTATTTAATATGTTATTCTCAACTGGACAATAGATGTAATCCTTTAGAGCAATGTATCCATTCTTGGTGCTGTAAATGTGCTTCGCGGCTGTGTTGTGGCCGCTTGGCGTGTGGGCGATGAGATCAGGCCCAGCAACTGGCAGTCTGCCTCCAGTATGGTTATATCCTTGCTGGAGCCCAAGAAACGCGTGGACAGCTCCAAGTCCTTGACACGCAGACGCACACGTGCACCGCGCACATAGTCGCTGGAGGGTATTGGGAATTTAAATAATATAAATTCTCGTTTAGCAGCCATAGGCATATAATCTCACCTGGCATTGCGCGATGGTCGGCTGCACACACAGTGGAATTTCCAGCCAAAATCTATGTACAGATCATCGCCGACCACATTGAATATTTTGCCATTGACCACTTTCCCCTCAGCAGAGCCGAGCTGCCAAAAATTGAGAGATTACATAAACACTGCGGCGTGTGCCATGCCAACAACTTACATCAATAAACTTTGAATTGCGCAGCAGTGAGGCAAAGCTTTGATTGTCCACTGGAGCTACCTCTGGCGCTGCAGGCGCTGTATATTTCTCAAAGGCCCGGGCAAAGCCGCCTTTGCTTCTGATTTCCAACTCATCATCGGTCAAATTTGTATCCTTTGTGGTTGTGTCATTACTAAAGGCACGCTGTGTGCCACAAATCTGACGATATACATTGACCTGCAGTGTAACTCGGCTTAGTTTGTGGAGCAGCGACATGTTTTTAATTAATCAAAATGTTAAATAGCAAACAGAAAAAGTGTAAATTTCAGCCAACACGGTTTGCCTTGTAAATAAAGTATCGATAACGAGTGCAACAGCTGATTTGGTTCGCTATCGGTTAGATTATAAATCGATATTAGCCAATTATCGTTACGAATTACTAAACACGCTGCTGGGCCGGCTATAATTCTATTTAATTCATTACGAAATCAGTAGTTGCACCCAATTATAAGTTAATACACCTATTAAAATGATACAACAACAGCGTCAACGCGTCGAATCGGCAGTTAATGCGGTCATCGAGGACATGGACAAGTCGCATCTACGTAAAATGCAGGTGAGTTCAGCGTGCCAAAGAATCCAATAAGAATATCAAACTAAATGAAATGTTTTTTCCCTGCAGACGAACATGCATTTATGTGCGGCAAAGTGCTGTCAGGACGGCAACTCTAGTATAGACACCGTGCAAAGTTGCGTCGATCGCTGCTCAACAACAATAACAAATGCACACAACTACGTACAACACCAAGTCGGCGAATTTCAGGGCAGACTCGGACGTTGCGTCATGGTGAGTGATATATAATGTGTATATAATGACGCATATAAATTCCAACTCCAATTCCGATTCACAGCAATGCAATGACGATATCAAAGTGAAAATGCCGCCCAATCCCAAAGAGGAACAAGTCGCCAAATACACGGATCAATTTGAACGCTGTGCCATTCAATGTGTTGATAAACACGTTGGTCTTCTTCCCAGTCTGATGAAAACAATGAAGTCGGTTTTAGATAAAGGACCAGAAGCTCTACCACAAGCCTAAGTTAGAGTCAAAACAAATTGCATTTACACATTATTCGACTAAATTGTGAAACTAAAACTTGTAAAAAAAAACGTCAAATTCAATTAATAATTGACTCCAATTGTGGCAAACAAATTGTAAACATAGTTTGCTTTATTATAGCAATCATCTCGAAAGGAAACTGATTTACAGCTGAACTGATTGCCAGAGACACATAGAAATTATTTTATTTTTTTGCCAAAATTGTTGAAATTGTACGAAATCCGATGGTCGAACAACAAAAGCAACGCCTCGAAGGCGCCATCAGCGATATGATTGAGGACACGTATCGCTCCCATTTGCGTCGCATGCAGGTGAGTTGCATGCCACACACAGAGAAAGAGAGATACACAAGCTTAACCATCTCTAAAAGTCCATAATGCATCGCTGTGCCGCCGGCTGTTGTGATGATGAACGCGGCACTTTGGATAGCGTACAACGTTGCATTGAGAAGTGTGCCACGCCATTGATGGAGGCCCAAGACTATCTGCAGAATGAGCTGGGACACTTTCAGAATCGTTTGCAAACCTGTGTCAAGGTGAGCTGCATGCCATAGATTTTATACGCCGTATATGCGATTCTGTCTTATAAATATGATTAGCTTGACGGAGCTCAAATAATTAGAGCATAAATAGATCGCTAGGTTATCTAATACCCTCTTCTTCTTGTTGTTGTCCAGGAATGCAATAGTGATGCACGCTCCCAGCTGGGCAAGAATCCCAACGAGCATGAAATGTCACGCTCGAAGCATCTGTTTGAGGTCTGCACCGGTGGCTGTGTGGATAAGCATATCGATCTGTTGCCCGGTCTCTTGAAAAACATACAGAAGACTCTCGACAGGGGTGTGCCAAGGAGATCGCTGTTGCGCGATTAGCAGGGTGACTCCCAGACAAAATCTAATTTCTGGCACAACTGATAAGAACCTGGGGTTCATGGCAACATCGATAAGCTTGATTTGTAGCACATTTTTTGTCAAATTTTGTATTACAGTTTTTTTTTTCAATCTGTCTTTTTTTTTGTTGGTATAGCTAGACTTATATATATATATATATATATATATATATATATATATGGGTGTACTTATCAAGAAATGTATATAAACTTATTATGGCGGGACGTATTAACTAATTAACAAATAAGTGGCAATTGCAGATTTATCTATTGCTCATTGATTTTGGTTCGAACACCGTATTTACTCCAGAATGTCACTTTGGCGGTGGACTTTGTGCAGTTGTCCTGGAAGATGCTGCACGTGTCGAAGGGCGGACAATAGAGATGCAGGGAAACGGATGTATCCGCATGACTTGGATTCTCCACCCGATGCAATCCCAAGTTATCTAAAATGTAAGCCATTAAATTGCTGTGCCTCAGTTTAGTTAAGTAAGCGTGGAACATACCATTTATGTAGGCCACATCATTGAGTGGTATGGGCGTTTCACCCATCTCCACCAAAGTACGATCATCGATCTCGCCATGATGCTCGTGGTGCTGCTGCTGCTGCTGGTCGACTCGATCGTTGTCCGGCCGATTGGGATAACGATAGCGTTTCTCGCGCAGCTCACCCTTCAGCATCTTCATGAAGCAATGTGAATCGGCATGATCATGCACCGAGGAGCCGTGTCCCTCACCCCAGCACAGAATGAGCAGATTGAACTTGCCATTGCCAGCATCGACCAGATTTCTGGTGTACGAGTAACGATCGAATTTGGCATATTTGCGCCAATCCTTTGGGTTCGATTTGTAGGCCAACATCAGATGATTGACCATCTCGATGTTCACATAATTCGACTCGAATTCACGATGCAGCGCATTCACCAGATCCGGAAGAGTATCCACAGCCGGTCCGTATTTCAGCGGCTTCTCCAACGCGCAATAATATTGTGTGGCCTGTCGCAAATACTTCTCCTGATCGATGTGCGTCATTTCCGTATCGATCGTATCAATTTTGGACAACGCCATTTTGCACTTGCTTTGATTGACCTGGAAGAAACATTTCATCGAGATTAGCCAAAGTAGAAAATATTACTCAAAACTAATGTGCAATCTTAAGTCAGATCAAGTGAACGGAAAACTACCCAGTATTGAATTATAATCGCTATTAACTTACGTCTTGATTGATTTTAATTAATTACGTATTTTATAATTCTTGCTCTCCGACTGATAACTGTATCAATATTGAATTAGTTTCTATTATTATAATAATTATTTGTACTGAAATTGTTCCGAGCTCTGACCGTTTAATTCAAGCAACTGATTGCGAATGCTTCTTCGAGTCAATAATCCGAAGATTTCTTATAAATACCTAGTACAGATGTACCCTAAGTACTCTATATACATATATATATATACATATATATATATATATGCCCGTCTAGGGTGATAGCAAAAACAATGCTCACCCCACCATTATCAGTAATAGAATAACGGCCGATCTCGGATCGATCTAAAATATGTTGCCAGGAGCGGTGTAACTTAAATAGATCCATTTAAATGAAGGCACACGCATTGCAAAAGTGATAACTTGAATTGGTGGGTATTTTGTTAATGAATATTTTGAAATTTATATGTATATAGTCACTGATAAGTCATCCACAATTCATATAAATCTGGCTTCTACTGACGCATTCCACATCTTCATGAACTGAACAATTTCATAGTACTTCCCATTTCTCTCGCACCATCGAAAGATTATATTGTTTGCGTCACATATTTATGTTTAAGAATGATTAAATTTTGGTAAACATTCCCATCATACTGATATTTAGAAATTGGTAAGCTTTTCGAATAACTTTGAGAAACTATTGAATATTTAAAAAATAAGCACGAAGATTCGAAATCTCTGCTGACACCATAAATTGATGATTGATTTAAGAAGTCGAGCGATTGTTCCTATGCGAACTATATCATCTATTGTTAATGTGATAATTCTCAGCTTTATAAATCGCTCAGTTCAGATTTATTGGCAAACAGCACCTTTTAAGTTAAAAAAAAAAACAGCAAATGCAAACTACCAAAAACGACCAACAATTTAAGATGATTAATATATATATATATATATATATATATCATCTTATATTTCAAAGATAGGCTAGAAACCAGCTAAATTTATATGACAATTTCTATCAAATAAATATAGAAAGAGTTTAAAAATTATGAATGAATATTACAAATTATTTAAGTATTGCATACTTTGGGGCAAACTAGTTTTGACTTTACATAATTCAAAAGCAATGATTAATTTGAATATTAACAAAAAACATTTGCACAAATTCAATTATTTTGCTTACAAATATGAGTAAAAAAAATTCAGCTAAATCATTTGATAAGCTCAAATAAAATATAAAAATGATGTTGGAAACATTCGTTAATTAGGCCAAAATAAATGAAGCCAAGACTGCACTTCAAATCAGTAATTATGGCCGCAAGCTAATAATTTAACAATTGACTGTTGTTATGGCAAAGTAAGAGCGTGAGAGAGAAATAGAAAGAGAGAGATAGAGGGAATTTGAGTGTGTTAAGCCTGATTGAAGATTTGAAAACAACGGTTTGCAATGTTTGAAAACGGCCAACTTGGCCCACAACTTTCGCAACAGGTTAAGTACGCAGTGAAAACTGACTCAAATCAAAAGAAATTTAAACTGACGGAAAATGTAAACACAATTAGCAAAAAGCTGCTGCTGGCCAATTACACAAAATGCACTTTTCTTGCCAGTAAAATGCAAAAGGATATGGCATTTTTTTAATTGTTGTACTCACCATTTTGTTGTTGTTTCCTTTTGAGGAAAATAAACAATACACTTGGAAATGATAGAAATAGACAACTATTGTATATTACGAACTCTACCAGTTGGAAGCACGTTCACTTGGTTTGTGTGCCCGTTTTAGGTATCTTTCACCAATTTATGGAAATCCGTTGGCCCATGCAAAACGTCACTCATTTCCACTCAAAACGCAATTTGAGTGACACACACCGGACTCGAATGGCATTTTGAGCGCTTTTGTATGCCGCGACGGTAGCAGCGAACACAGCCGCAAGCAGCCATTGTTGCTGTTTGTTATTTGCATATTTTGTCTTCTTGTGTTTTGTTGTTGCTTATCTTTCTTCTGCTCATTTTTTTCTTTGTCACGCTGAGTTATTTCTTTGCCTGCTGCTGTTGTTGTTGTTCCTGTTTGGTTTTTGGTTTTTGTTTGCGCTTCTGCGAGCCATTGAAAAATGTATGTTGTTGTTGTTGACGGAGTTGCCTTCGGCAGACCCATCAACCACTATTAATTATGAAGACAGTTTTCTCGTTGTGTTTGTTGTTGTTGTTGTTTGTCGATATTTGCAGAAGAAAGCAGATAATATCGGCTCAGTGGGAAGCCAAACCTTAAGTGAGTGGTGTTTTGTTGATTTGGCCTAGGCCCTAAGGTCAAATGACTTTTTTTTTTTTTTTGGGAATGAATAGCACTGATATGTAAATACAGTTTGTCAAGACAGTGTTTCGACACAGGGAATAATTAATATTGCATTTAACTTTTTTATTGCTCAACTAAATTAATCTTTTTTAAATTATTGCTTTAGCTATTTTTTTTGAGTAGATAAGCAAAGTTAATAATGAAATTCATTTTTGAAAAAAAGGATCATTTTTTCCTGAGTCAAATACTTTCTTGACAAACTGTATAGATATTTGTATGTGGGTCAATTTGTTGTTGTTAGTTTTACAGATATATGAAGATAAGCAAAATGTGGTAGGTAATATGGTTCTTAAGGTTTGAATGCAAATCCAAATTCAATAGATTATTTTCAGAAAAGACAGACTCTATTGTTTTTTTTTTTGTATGAATAAATTGACCCCAAATAAAACACTGATCTATTACCATAAACTTTTTTCATATAGCTTTCTACATTCCGTTCCACTTGGGTTTAATGAACTTTCATATTAAATTGATTTATTGGAACATTTATATCTATGCATGACTCTCAAAGCAAATTTTTTTTATAGTATTAATGCTTTGGATTCGTATTATTAGTACATGTTCTTAATATCAACAATACGTTGCTATTTAAATCGTAATTATTATCACATAAAAAAAACCTAGGAAAACAATGATTGTCGTCACTTGAAAAATAAAAACAATAACAAATCGGGAATTGCCAACGATTTGGCGAAAATATTTTTAAGTCGAGGTTTGCGTACCGAAAGCATCTCATTTCGAATAATATTAATCTCTGTCGCAATCCAAACTTTAATCTTTGTATGGCAATCAAAACAAACCTATAATAATTGTTATGTATTAACAATTTCACTTCCTGGTTTTCCAATTTAGAAAGAAACACAATACAGAATAATACAGAAATAATTATAAATATAATTAATAAACAGCATTAGCAAATAATTTATTATTTAGTAATCAAGGTAAAAAAATACTTAACTGCATTATTCTGCTTCAGTTTGGCGTACAGAGAGTAATTTTCTAGATAATGTTTTTATATTTATTCAATCAATCTTTATTAACATATATTAGATATAATCTGCAAATAATCACAATACATGTTTTAAATAAAATCCATTTATATTTTTATATTAACTGCCATAATTACATATCTCTAATCTAATCTAAAAAAGTAGCTGGACTCAATTTTTGCATTAAATGACAATTTTTGCTTGCGATGACAACTTTTGCTGGAATTTCGCAGAAAATATTTGTTGCACAATTAAATCTATATAATTGTCAATCATTTTTGAAATATTAATCGCAATATGGATGCTGGATGCAAATAGCTTAATAAACACTCTTCCCACTGACCTTGTGGTTGAGTAATTTACGTGTATATAATATAGCTGTAAAAAACTTCTAACTTATATATAATAAATGTATAAATGCATTTAAAAGCACTACACAAAGACACATATATTTTGGTATTGAATAAGATTATGTCCTAAATTAAATGCTATGACTAAACTGTACCTAATCATCCTCAGCATCGGACAAATCAAATTGATCTTCATCAAAGTCGATTATCTGCAATAAAGATTAAATATTTATAAAAAAAAATAAACTTGATGACAGCCCATATATGAAATATTAAACTAACTTTACTATTGAGTCGCTTAAACTCAGAAATGCCAGTTAAATCCTCCAAATACTTGGCCGTTTCGAAAGTTTTAAACAAAAATGCATGTCCCTCGCTGCGATAGGCCGCCAAAACACGCTGAAATACATGAAATAAATTATTTTATTCTTATTTATTATATTAATATTTTTAATTACATACCTCTGAGCAGGCAATGCACTGCGAAAACTTTTGGGTGGCTGGCAAAATGTTTTCATAGTTGCACAGCATGCCGCGTATGGAGTGTGGCAAGATGCCAAGCTGCCCCTCCGGTTGTTGCACATCCGAACCCGGCTGTTCGCGACTGTTGGCATAGTAGGCGGGGGCCATTTCCCTTTGCGGATGCTGCAGCAGCGACACTAAAAGCTCCACTGCATAGCTGGCTGCAATGTTAGAGACGCCGGGTCGTGTAACAGTGCACTGTTGATCCAATGTGCGATCCTTAAGCGACTGTAAGTTCAATATCATAAAGCTTTAGTAACACATGCATACATTTTAACATGAGTAGTTTGAGCACCCATGTGAGTGTCAAATACACCTTAAAAGCCAATATGAACTGTTATAAATGCAGCTTACAATAAAGAAACACTAAAACTAGATTCTAACAGCATGCAAGCTTTCATCTTACAGATCAACAAAAGCTCCAGGTGTGAGCTTTCGATAAATATAAAAACAACAATTCCGCTGTGTAAACAAGCTGAGCGTGCGAGCGCCAAGTAAATATTGTGGCTAAAACAAAAACTTAACAAAGTAAGAAAGTACGTAGCCGTTTGAGTGCAATCACAAACTGTGGAATCTCTCGAGTCACTGCTGATAAGATAAAAAAATAAAATTTCGATTGAGCGCAAACAAAGTCCCACACACACCGAGAGCGGACACCGATTGTAAAGGCCCACAAAATATATTGTTTTCATTAAAAGTTCTAAGTAATAATGTATATATGCTGATTGCAACGTCGATAAAATAGCCGTCTTAAATTGTTTAACTAACAACAATATTATTAAATTACCGCTGGTTAAATATGTTAACAGAATACACGGGAAATCTATCGCATCCCCTCGAATTTGGCCATGCGCTGGAAATTGTGGCCAAAACCATCGATGGTGCCGCCAGGTAAAGTACGACTAATGACTAAGTGCTCTTATCTCCCCGATCCCAAAATGACTAAGCCCACTTTAAATTGTGTAATTGCCCATTGTAGATTCCACATCAATCTGTGCACGGCAAAAACGACTGTGGATCCAGATGCGGATATTGGTCTACGTTTCTCCTGCTACTTTCGCAACGATGTGATTGTCCGCAATGCCCGAGTGCATGGTATTTGGGGTGAGGAGGAGACACAGGTCATGAATAATGTAACGCTGCCCAATCCGATTGTGAGCGGTGAGTTCTTCATGGTGTACATTTTCGCCAGCGAGGATTGCTTTCACATAGCAGTGAATAGTCGAGAGTTTTGCACATTCCGCTATCGCTTGCCAGTGAACAGCATACGAGCCGTGGAGATCCGTGATCAGATACAAGTGATCAAACAGGTCGATCATCGCATCGTGTTTCCCAATCCCTGGCCAGCCATACAAACCGCCGACTACTTTAAGGCCTTTAGCAATGATCAGCCGATATTGTTTAGTCCCGGACATGTGATTGTGTTGACAGCTCGTTGCTTTGGGAACGCACGTGGCCAATTTATACTGAAGTTTATGGATTCGGATACGAAGCGCGAGGAATTGCATTTCAGTGTGCGTTTCCAAGAAGAAGTCGTTGTTCGCAACACAATGAACAAGAACTTTGAGTAAGTTCCCGAAAACAAACATTGTTTAAAAGCTAATCTTGATATTTGTTGTGCCCTTTCCAGATTTGGGGCTGAGGAGCGCCACGGCAAGTTTCCCTTCAAATTCAATCAGCAATTTAAATTGGCAATGGCGTTTACGGAACGCGAAGTGCTTACCGCTGTGGATGGCTACAATTTCTTTGGCTACACGTGGCGCACTCCGAACGCCATGATGAACCTAGTCGGCTTCAAGGTGACAACAATTAATGGCTTAGTCATCCAAATAACCGGAGTCGATCATATGCAAACAGGCGATCCAACGTGCGCCGGATTTGAAAAGTATTCGCGACACGACTACGAGTGTGCCTAGCCATAAGTATGGATTATAAATTGGTAGAACTGTACAATACACCACTAAGCCATATCTATGCCAAACATAAAGTCTGAAAGTTTCTTAAACCGTTTGTTAAATCTTAGCTCGAGCACTCACATTGCCAGGCGCGGTGACATCGTTGCAGAAATAGCAACCCAATTGCTGGCCAGCAATGTATTTGAGTCCATCAATATGATGGTTATCGCCTATCGCCTCCTCTCGCGTGCTGCCATGACGCATAACCAGATAGCTGTCAAAGCCCAACGCTGCATTGATCACAATCTGCAGCAAACAAAAATATTAAATCATGAAAAATATAAAATAATCTTTGAATAAGAGCACACCTTTGTGTGGGCCGCTCCCAGCAGCGTGGGAAGCCAGCGACTCTCACGCGAATCGGTGAGCAGAAAGATGACATCATGTTCAAGCACCTGTTGCTCAATCAGCTGCAAATGCTGAACAGTTTGTTGGCGCAGGGATTCGCCTATGGTGTGGCCAGGCATTGGGATTTCTAGAACAAATCCTTTGGTCAGCGCACTGGGATTTATCTCAAGCAGATGCGCTGCCGCTGTTGTGGCCTTCATCCGATTGCCAGCCACTGCATCCGCATGCGTGTAGAGGCTCTGGCGAACGGGATTCGAATAGCCCACCTTGCCACTGTCCAGCAACGTAATATGCTTAAAACCCCAAGACTAAAAAGAATGCAAATCCGATGCATAAGTTTGACACAAAAGAGTACATAAAGTAGACGCACCAAGAGATTGCGAGCCACGGCACAGCCTAAAGTGCCTGCACCAAAAAGCAGACATTTAGTTTGAGCCAAGATTTCCAAATTCAAATCCGGCACCAGTCGCCACTTCATCAGCTTCAGATTCAAGTTTATCGAGTTCTCGGCCAATCTAAAAATTTTAATTGTTATTGTAATATAATTGGCGCTGAGTAGTTGACTAACTTGGCTGGATCCATGCTGTCGCGCATGCTGGCCAAGCGTGGTCCCATTTTGCCATTGGCATTCGGTTCCCAGCCCACAAATTGTAGTTCATCGTAATTGCATTGCTCTGCTTGGCACACTCGCCATATCAGGCTGTTGTCCAATTCCATTTGTCGATCGTATCGCAGACCCATAAAATTGAGCGGTTGTCCAACAAGTGTGGGGCTAAAATGAGGAGAATTAAGAGAAATTTATATCTGAGTTATGTTTTTGACGATTTATGCTCTGTGCTTCGTTCTCTGCAACTTATCACTCAATAGTCAACTGCTCCACTTTCTTTCCTTTCAGCAGTGCTCTTTATTTATATTACACTGAATACAATAAATATCTCTCAAAACAAAGAGAGCGGACGAATGCCGTTTGAGTGTTTTTTTTTTTTTGTTTTTTGATAATTACCATTGGTGCAGAAGAAAGGCGACATAATTGCGCATTAGCCAGGCTGGATTCTCATACTCGCTGGCATCCGCAAAGCAATAATAATAATGCTGCGCATCTCGCTCATTAAAGTTGGTTAAAGCAGCGCTTAAGCTCCGCTTTTCGCACACAGCTTCTTGCTCATTTGCATACAGGATGAAAAAGTTCTGAGATTCTGCTGGCAATGCACGAATAACAGCCGCAATAGTTCCGCAATTGGGCAGTTCTTTTAACCTTTTTGGCGAGCATTCCAGTTTTAATGTGGGTGTCAGGGGGCAGGGGAAGGCGAACCAGTAGTAATAATTGTGGCTCTTGAGATCGGCAAACGATAGCACAAAGAAACGCGCTAATAAATTGGGATCGTTCAGCACTCGCCCGCTTTTCATGTCAGCCAACAGTTGTTTGCCCTCATCTGCCAGCAGCGCTGACTTGTCCAGGGCCTTGAAATCCTCAATGGTGTTTTTATTGTAGATATGCCCGACGGCAGCATAGCTGAATTTTGGGGCCTGCGCCTCACTGCGAAATGCAAATAAAATGTAAATGATTTTCGCTTATCAAGCTAAGCTTATTGTTTTGTACCTATTGTACGCAGTGTAATCAACTTCGAGCAGACAACCAGACGCCTTGCGATTTGTGTAGTGGCCAGAAATTGAGCGCTCTGCATCCGAGAGACGATCGTAGTCCAATTTCAGTTCAGCTAGTTTGTGCCAAAACGTGGGCGACACAAACGATTCAAATGGCGCAAATTGTAAAATGCTGGCGTCGCTCATTTTTCTCATATATATCAGCCGATGTACTCACGCTCCAATTCTGTAAATAAACAAACTGTGGGGAGCGATTGGAACTACGTGAGATTGGAATAAAATCAGCTGTGTTGTGTACAATCGATGTGTACATTAACGATAGCTATCATATGAAACTTATATGGTCACACTGGCGTTACAACTAACTGCTGTAGTAAAACCTTTATTTTAAATTAACAGGAGCTATTACTATCAGATATGTAATACCAAGAAAAATTTTATTTCATTTACTTTTTTAAGATGTTAGCAACATAGATATTAATTCCACCAATTTCATTAAATATTAAGGAATATCGATAATTTCACATACATCGAAGAGCACGCCATCTTTGGCAGAAAGCGATAATACCGTCGATTGTCTTGCAGCACGTCGGACTGGTGGTAGTAATTTTCGCAAAAAAGTTGCCATACAGTCAGTAATTTATAGAGGTTAGTACAATAAAGATGGAGAAAGTTCGGAGCTTATAACTATTTTAGTGTTTTACATATACAAATGTGTCATTTTCTGTTCGATTTGAAATGCAAAGTGTGCTAAGGTTATGAAAAATTAAGACAATGAAAAAATTATAGCCTACAAAATTTGTTCCATGATGTATTCATGCATTTGCATGTACATACAAATTTACATTTGGAACGTCCTCGTTTCGTCTTCGCTCGCACACAGCAATTTTGAGTTGAATCAATAAAAGTGAAATATGCAATAGTGAGGAACTTGTGTAAATTGAGTGAAAGAAAAAAATGAAAATGCGCTGCATGAAATTGACAAAGAAATACAAAAATGATTCACTCAACATACAAAGAAAAATGTATATAAATGTATGTGTGTATGCATATAAAATACACATGTATGTAGATAGATAGAGCGAGAGAAAAGCAGCAGCAAAAGCAACGTCAAGTGCTAGCAAACAAAATGGCGGCGGAGCACAGCGGAAAAACTGCTGTTGACGTTGCTTTTGCTGCTGCACGCTTATGTCTGTCTCTCTTCTCTTCTCTCTCCTTAGTTGAGATTGAGTTTTTCGATTCGCTTTCAATGCAGCTTCATTTTGATTTTCCGTGTGTACGCTTTTATCTTTGTGAAACAGCCACACACGTTTCTACGCACACAAATGCAAGCACATGAATACACAGCATTTGCATTGTGTGTGTGTGCACTTTGTATGACGAAAGCACTGTAAAGAGTAGAAATAACTAATAACTAGTTGCAGGGTATACTGAAAACAGGCCGGGCTATTACGGCTCAAGAGAAAACTAGGGCGGGTCATTGCATTGATGAATAAAAAATAATTTAGGTATTTGCTGTGTAGAACTCAATTCCTGCTCACATTTTCTTTGTATGTGTGTGTGTCATTGGAAATGGCATCAAGTATATTCTAGTGGGGTTTACTTAACGAAGACTCATTCGAATTGAGGTCAAAATCATCCACAACTGGGTCTCTTGTTGTAGTCGTTGCTTTTTACACTCGGGTCGGGGTCGTCGACGTCGATGTCTTTGCGCTGCTGCAACGCTCACAGGGCGGCAAATATGCACACTGCCTTTTCTTTTTTGGTTTTGGGGTGGTTTTACATTTGGGCACTTTTGGGGGTGCTTATAAGATATTAAATTGCAACCGGGTTGTGGCAACCAATACAGCAATACAGACAGAAACTCAAGTAAACTAACTGTAAACCCGCTCAGGGTTGCTTTGGGGCAAACTTTTTATTTGCAATGTCAAATTGAACCTTCACACACACAAACATAAATAAATAGATATGCGAATATATTCTCTCTTTGAGTGGAAATATTTTCTAACAAAATTTTAGTCAGTGAATGTGAGTCACTTTCTACTGCGAAACAATATTGTTTATGCTTAGCAGGCAGCCGCTAATCAACAGAATAACGCAAAGCACCCATCTAGTATATTTTATTGGGGTCAAGAGACTTTAATTCGATGGCGCAGAACGCAAAAACTGCGAACGACTAACAAAAGCTCCTCTAGCAGAGGCCATAAACCTCTACACACACACACGCACACAATGAAAGGACACTGACACTGAGAAATTCGTTTGCTTGTGCGCAGCATCAGCGTCTAGCAAAATGAGTACACATTCACACAAACACATGTGCATAAGTATATTTGTGTGTGTGAGGAAGAGAGAGATACGTGAACATCCACATCCCAGTTTGATTTTCTATATGTATAACACATATGGCAACTCAATCTGAGCAAAGAAAAAATCCAACAACAAAGAACAAAAGCAATCAGACCAGTTCGTGAGGTATAGCCCCTAGATGAATGTGAAACACACATATTAAAATCAATTAAAGTGCATTTAAATTGTGCATTGAGCAGCTTAACTACATACAAAAATATAAATATATATACATAATAATATACACTTTAGCTGCGCATTAAGACAGCAACGCCGTCACGCAGCTGTACATAAACTTACACACACACACACTTCCAGGCAAACACATTTCTCCAAGTTGAAGCGAGAACACGGCATTCATTTTCTTGTGTGTATGTTTGTGCTTGTGGCGCTCAATTGCGTTGCGTCGTGTGTGGGGGAAATGTGAAATAAAATTGAAGGTGGTTTGCGAGGTTATTTTCATTTAAATTCCAGTTTTTAAACTTCTCTAATAGCTTCCCATTGCCGCCATCTGACGCTATCCAATAGTGGCAAACAACCGTTGCATTTTATTTAAAAACAGCTTGTACTAAGTTTTTTAAAGCCAAGCGAATCAAAATTATAAATCGACCACTTTTTAACAGCTGTGTGTGTCATCTTAATTACTCAATATAAATGAATGAATATGTGTGTCAGCTTTGAGAAAGCCTTGGAATTTACTTACTTTTTTCCATTTTAACATTAGTTATTTGTATCGCCTGTAAGAATAATATTTACACAATCGAATATTTTTTATCGTCTAAACTTTTTGTCTTATTAACTTCTTTTCTTTTTGTTTGGACAGGATTCCTATAAGCGTAAGCGGCAAGCAGCAGCAACGGAACAGGCAAAATCCGATTAGACAGGAATCTACTATACAAATTACCTTACCCAAATCCGGAAGAAGAGAACGCACGCAGAACCAATCTAGCAGAAGGAGAAGTAACCGAAGCAAAAGAGCCTTTTTGACTAAGCAAGCGAAGGGGGATTCCCATCATTTGCATATATTCAGCCTATATATATAAACAGATATATAGAAATATTTTGTGTGTGTCTCTGTGTGCGTGTGTCCTGTGTGTACTATACAAAATTTCTGTTTTGTTTCGCGTGTGTGGAGTGTTGGCTAACAACACAGAAGAGGAAAAGAGATAAAAAGAGAGTTATCAGCAGGATCAAATAAGAGTCAACGTTAATTAAAAAAGCGAAAAAGAGACGGAGAGCTTCCTTCACGAGTTACAATTTATAACCGTGTGAGGCTTGCAACAAACAAAGAGAAGACAAACCGAAATAAAGAGAGAGAAAGAGAGAAGTATTGAAGTTTTTTCGCTCCCGAGTCGATAAAGAAAAATTATCACCATTCCACTATCAACGTACGACGCCGCTCCCCTTTTGCACACTTACGACGATAGTCCGCCGCAACGTTGGGCTAACGGTATTAGCAACGGGCATAAGGCAGGCGTCATCATAGATCAGTTCCGCCAGTGCGCCAAAACGATCACCATTGAGGGAGGCACCAGTACCGGTGATACGACGAGCAACGGCGGCGGCGTCAACGATTTGCGTTTGGTAATAACGGCCCAACAAAACGATACCATCGAGCGCAATTACGATCAAGTGACCAATCGCGGCGGTGGAGGCGGAGGCGGCGGCGCCGTTGTAGGCGTCACCAGCAGCAGCAGCACCAACAGCAGCGGAGGCGGCCAAACACCACCGACACCACCTTCAGCAGCAGCAGCAACACCAGCAGCAACAACAACGGCGTCGGCATTGGGACAAAAAACTCTGCTCAATACCAGCCCAAATCTTTTACCCATTACCACTGCCACCGATACGTTCAATAATTTGAAGAATCTGGTGAAAATCGATAAGGGTACAACCAATTCGTCGGGCAACAATTATCGTGCAAATAAATCTGGCAACGATTCGCTGACCACACGCAACGGTAGTCGAACAAGTGTTGGTGGAGTAGGATCAGCAGGTGGCGGTGGTGTTGGTGCATCATCAGCAACAAGCGGAGTAGGTGCTGGACAAATTGGTGGCCCAAGCGGACACTTTTCCACTGGCTATAATAAAAATTCCGTCAAAATTCGTCAACACGATTCGGAGCTAAGCCCAAGGCCTCGACGATCATATCAAAACGATTCGTCGTCGTCACGTTACTATAACAAAAATAGTGACATTTTGGGTGCAAGCGGCAATAATAACAACAACGGCGGTGGCGGCAGTCAGCAGCCAGGCCTAAACTCTGATAGCTCCAGCAGCAACTATAACGGCAGCGGTAGCAGTGGTCTTGGAGTCCATCGTGGTAGTCGCAACAACTATCACACAAACTCCTCCGATGGCGGCGGTGGCTATAATCGCAATCTAAACACTAATTCGGGCAGCAACTACCGGAGCAACAACAGCAGCTCACGCTACGAGACACTAAATGGCAATGGCAACACTGGCAGCCACAACAGCAACACCAGCAGCAGTGGACAGCAGCGTCACTACGGCAACAGCAGCAGTGGAAGCGGCAACGCTGGCAGTAACAACACCTCATCTGTTGGTGGCGGTAATCCAAACAAGTCAAATTACGCATCGCAACGCAACGATGGCAACAGCAGCCTGAGCGGCGGACGCTATCGCGACGACTATACCACCAGTAACAGCCGTGACAACTATAGGGAGAGGGACAGCAGGGACAACAGGGAGCAGAGTTACGCAGAGGATCGCTACGGTGGCAATAGTCTAGAACGCAACGGACACGCCAACAATCGTTATAGCAATAATCGAGGCAACAACGACGAGCGTTACGAGCGTGCTGGCCAAAGTAGCATTAGGAGCGGCAACAGTGGATCACACCACCAACAGCAACAACATCACCAGCAGCAACAACAACAACAGCATCAGCAGCAGCAACAACAACAACAACACCAACAACAATTGCCAGCCAAGTCAGCAACACCACCGCCTAGTGGTGGAGGAGCAACAGGTGGCGCTCAACAACAACAGCAGCAGCAGCAACAACAGATAACAGGCCGCTGGATACCGCCATCGTTGCGACCACAGCATGGCCTCACCCAAAGCGAAAAGAATGACGCTGTGTTTCGACGTGTGCGTGGCATCCTCAACAAACTAACACCGGAGAAATTCCAAGAGCTAAGCGATGAACTACTCAAACTCGATCTGAATTCAATTGCCATTTTAAATGGTGTCATTCTGCTAATTTTCGATAAAGCCTTGGACGAGCCGAAATACTCGTCTATGTATGCACAGCTGTGCAAGCGTCTGTCCGAGGAAGCGCCGTTTGAGAAGGAACCAAACAATTCGTGCACCTTTTTGCGTCTGCTCATCGCCGTCTGTCGCGATAAGTTTAACAATCGCCTGAAGCGCGACGAGGTAAACGATAATCGTCCACCGCCCGAGAATGAGGCTGACGAGGAGGAGAGACGCCATCTGGCCAAGCAGCGCATGCTCGGCAATGTCAAGTTCATTGGTGAGCTCAATAAGTTGGATATGCTATCGAACAATGTATTGCACGCGTGTATTATGGAGCTGCTGGATAAGAAGAAGAAGCGTACGGCCGGTGCGCAGGAGATGTGCGAGGACATGGAATGCCTGGCTCAATTGCTCAAGACTTGCGGCAAGAATTTGGATTCAGAACAGGTCAAAGAGCTGATGAACCAGTACTTTAAGACGTTGGAACGTCGTTCACAGTCAACTGAATATCCACCAAGGATACGCTTCATGCTAAAGGATGTCATCGAACTGCGCCAGAATCACTGGATACCACGTAAAGTTGGCGGCAGCGCCGAGGGACCCGTCCCCATAAAGCAAATACGCTCGGACGATGACTCAATAATACGCACACCATTCGCCAATCGAAATCGCGATATGCGCAACAATGATCGCGACGGCGACAGCTGGATGAATCGATTCCATCTGAACATACAGCCAGGCGGCTACAATGACATGTTTAGCGGCCTGAGCGTTACGGGAGCATCACCCATCGTGTCACCGTAAGTACAACCTGGCAATGCGGCATATCTTCAACGAATAATCAATAACTATTCCTTTCTTTTGCTATTCATTCACAGATTCGTGACCAGCAACAATCGGGATCGTGATCGTGACAATCGTCAGTATAACAATCGCGATCGCAACAATCGTGACCAGGGTGGTAACAGCGGTGGTAACAATGGCGGCGGTGGTGGCAACTACAATAATCGCTACAACAATAAGCACAGCAGTCAAAACGGCGGCACTGGTGGCGGCCCGAGCGGCGGCGGCAATCGCGACGATTCACGTGGAGGCAATGGTGGCTCGCATCGGAACAATGATCGTAACAATGATCGGAACAATGATCGTAATAATGATCGCAACAACGATGGTCAATACGGTGGCAGCAATCAGATGATGCTCGGTAAAGAGATGGCCCCGCGTTTCAAGCGCAATATGATCACATCTAATCAGGATTCGGTCGAAAATCTGCAGATGCGTCCAGCAGCCAACTCTCTGCTGTTCCGCGCTGCCTCTCAAAATCAGAAATTCCCGGCCACATTGCCGATCTCGACGCCGCCCAACGGCAATTCCTCTCTGCATCAGCAGCAGCAGTCCAATTCGCAGCTGTCCAATTCGCATTATCCACTGCTCGGCACGCCCACATCACATCTAATGAACACTCCAGCGCGACCATCGTCAACACCATCGGCTGAATATGGCACAGAGAATCGCACGCTGCACCCGGCTCAGCAGCAGGCGGAGAAGAGCCTCAAAGCTACATCTTCGTCGCCCAATTTTGGCACAGCTACAGCTGCTGCAGAGAATAACGCGGAGAAGAAGACAGTAGGTGGTGCCGTAGCGGGCGTTGGCGAGACCAAGGATCAGCCGAGCGTTGTCAACTCAAAGAACGGCGCCGCCGAGCGACCCACAACGCCATCTGGTTCAAATACCGCAACTGGTGCCTTTAGTAAGCAGCAGAAGAAGGACAAAGGACCCAGCAAGGAGGAGCTGACCAAGAAGGCAATTCTCTACTTTAAGGATAAATTCTACTATGACGAACAAAAAGATGATGAACCCAATGCAACGACCCCAATAATAACTCCAGAGAAAGCTGATAACGAAACCGACCCCGAAGCGGCAACAACATTGGATGAGGAGACAACTAAAACGGATCAATTTACCGAGCTTGTTGATGGTTTCATTGATTTGAAACTGCCGGAGAAATCGCTTAAGGATGTGTGCCTCAATCTGCTGATGGAGGTGCTGGATCGTGTGAACGATGTTTACCTGGAGCGTATTGTGCGCTTCCTGCAGACATTGCGAAAGCAATCGATCGTTAAGTTGAACGTGATCGTTGAGATCTTCAAGCAGTTGGTCAACAAAATGAATGAGCGCGAGGCACTGAATCCCAGGATTACCGCACTGGTCGCCTCGGTGTTGTGCAAAGCGGTCTGCGAGCCGGCATTGATTAAGCTAACTGATATCTCCAACTTTGCGGACAATGGACAGCATTATCCATTGTTTTTGCTGGTGCTGCAGCAGCTGCACAAAACTATTGGCAAGGATGCGCTGGAGGAGAAGTTCCGCGCCAGCAAAATTGATTTGATGAACAGTCTGCAGGAGGTAGATCGCAACAAGGAGCGACTGGGTGAAATACTTGAGGATCGACAGTTGTCGTTCCTTTATCCTCTGCTCAAGGTGCAGGCTGAGATGTTGAAGCAGCTGCAAAGCGATCCCAATCCGAATAGTTTCTATAAATGGATCAAAGCCAATGTGGACAACAAATATTATAAGGATCCAAACTTCATACAGGCCCTCATGACGGTTGTGGTCAAATATATAACCAAGGAGACAACTCTGGCCAGCAACATGGATCCCAAGGAGCATCCCGAGAAGTCTGTCACACAAAGGGAACAAGCCATGCTGGAGACCTACAGCCAAATGCTGCAGACCTTCCTCGGCCAAAACGAATTGCAACTGATGGCACTCTATGCCCTGCAGCTCCTCTGCTACAATGAGAGCTTTCCCAAGGGTGAGTGATCATTTCAAATGAAACCATAACTTATACTAATTATTTTTATCAACTATTATTTGTAGGCATGCTTTGTCGCTGGTTCAAATATCTGTACGATTCCGAGATCATTGAGGAGGAAGCATTCGTTTTGTGGAAGGAGGAGATTTCTGACAAATATCCCGGCAAGGGCTCGGCATTGTTCCAAGTGAACGCCTGGTTGACTTGGCTGCAGGAGGCCGAATCAGAGGACGATGAGGATTAAATGCTCCCAAAAATTACATAATATTAATAACCACACACAATATATGTATAACAATTCTATATATTTATTCGCAACCAGCTAAAGCAAAACAAACAAAAATATATAATCTTTTAAAAACAAAAACGTAAAAAAAAATAACGAAAACAAACAAAAAAAAAATACATAAGCACATTGATACATTATATATAACAAGATGAAAGTTGAAATCGCTGTTGCAAATGTTAGTCAAATTATAGTAGAAAAAAGATAAAAGTTAATCCAAATTAATTGATATTCATTCAAGTTCAAGCTAACTAACAATTAATCACCAATAAATAAAACGGCAATAGACTCAAACTTAATAAATACATTGATATTTAACTTGACTACGAATAAAAACGAATAGCGAAATCTTTCCAAGTGGGATGCAAATCTCCGACGAATCGCTAAATGTAATTAACAAAAGCATTCACACACACATTAAATAGGAAATAAAGAATTAGTGAATTTAATTTCGAATCATGTATCCGGTACTGATCTTTTAAACGAAATATTTACATTAATAATAAATTCCAAAACATTTTTTTTTTTGCTACTTGCACAGCCCACAATAATGTATCGTATTAATTAAGTAGTTCAAATCAAAAAGAAAAATTAAAATCTGCTCCATAAAATATAATCATGAATGTTCATTGCACAGCTCTCAAATCGGAGTAAACGTCAAAAACATAATCTAAATGTATTTTAACTCAAAAAAAAAACAACGCCAAAATTACAAAGAGCCTTAATAAACTGAAAACAACACTGCGAACGGCGAATAATTTTGTGTTTCAATTAATTATTGGTTGTGAACTGCAGTTTATCCAGAAGAGGCTCAATTATTGGTTCTTGTGATTTGTTGATTGATAAACCAGCATCTAAAAATGCATCTAATTCGATAATATAAATATACCGACTGACATCAAAATCTGATGCATATCTGCGAAAATGTTTTTACACATCTGGAGATGAACACATCTTAATATTTCAAATTGAAAATTAACACTGCTCCTAAAAAATACTTAAATACAACGATACATATCGATATATTGTAAATGAACCGACTGACTCACATAAAACAAACGATAGTCGGTTTCTTGCAACCAAGGTAACATTGAACTGTAATGACAAACAAAAAAAAATGCATTTTAATTTAATATTAAAAATTACACGCCAGTGACACTTTTCGTATTCATTTATAGGACAATCAAAATTAAGTCTTAAGCATTTAAAATACAGACACAAAAAGCAAATGGAAAGCTGTGCACTGACACTGCAGAAAGATGCCGGCGTTGCGGCTGAAAAGCAACAAGTGCAGCAGGAACTCTTCACATCTCACATGGCCAAACTGGATGCGGGCAATTTACAGTGCACAATGCGCGTCCTCAAGATGAACGGCAGCACTATGCTCTTCCTCTGTGGCAAGGATTCGGAGCGTTTGGATGAGTTCGCCGTCGCGATGCCGGCCCGTCCACCCAACAAACAGATTGTGGCCACAACATTTATGGGCGCGAGTGGGCACAGTGATTCCCTTGTGCTGGCCACAAAATTGAGCACACGCTATGGTCGACAGTTTTACGTTAGCTTCAATCTCCCATTGGATGCGATGACGCGTCCACTATTTGAAAAGGCGCTCGTCGATTACATGCAACAAAATCTGAAGTTGTTCGTGTGAGGCGGCATAGTTTCCATCTATCTGTATGTATTTATAATTGTGATTAAAAACAACTCGAAAACAACGATAAATCCAATGACCATTGTATTTCTGTATTCCATATTTATTTATGGCAACCACATATGAAATGAGTTCAGCTCATGCCCATGCAGGCCGTGTGGTTCAACGCTTTGGTTTTATTTCGGTGCACGGACCCCACGGACAACAAGTGGAGATGTGCATCCAGCGCCAGCTCAGACAGCACCACAGTTGACAGTTCGAAGTTCGGCGATCAGAGTTCAAACGTGCGCGAATTTCTCACAATCGCTCACAAATTAATAACGGGGTTTTTCAAACTATCGCGTAAGTTTTACAATTGACTCTGAAAACTGATATACAATTTTCAATCAATTTGTTGCCGTGGCTAAGTCCAATTCAGATAGTTGTGTTCTCACCCCCCTTCTTGTCTTAGAAAGCCGCACGTGTTGTGCTTCCTCTGCTGATGATGTGTGCGGCATGCGCTGATTATCGCTTGGAAATGTCAATTTATTTTTGGCCTTCCTCTTCCCCTACACACCTGCCTTCCGAAAACCGTTAATAATGTTGTGCTGATAAGTGATAAGTTTTTTTATGAGCGCGGAATTTTTATCAAAAATGCAATTCGTACCTTGGTTTATACACAATTTTATAATAAAATATCTAACTTTCTATATTCACCTGTTTGCCAAAGGAAAGAAAAAACTAGAACAGCGTTGATAAATTGTAATTTATAAAAAAAACCCATGTTATTTAATTGAATATTATAATTATAACTATAATTATAATATTTTTGAATTGTATTTAGAACAATTGGTTGTTAAATTATTGATCGATTTATTGCTTATTGTTTTTCGTACAATTTTGTGTACCTCTTTTGAGTGCACCTACCAATTGTTTCTAAAACTCATCAATTTTATAAATACTTCTGGTAAGCAATCATGGCCATAAAATGCACTCTCACTTGGCTTCTAAAAATACGATGTCTAGACGAGATATTGTCAGTAATATCAGCTTTTAGCTATATTAATTTAGCACCTAGTCGAAAGGTCTACTGATTCTGAGATTCCTGGATATTTTATATATATTTTAGCCAACTCATGTTGTCTGGTGATGTGCGGGTTGCGATAACAGCAGACGTGTAGCCAAATTTTATTATTATTAAATTTGTTAACTGTACATAAAATAATTGATGGTTTTCAAAATCCATTTGATATTTTCGATAGATTTGCAAGTACAATTCTGGATATTGTAAATTGCAAATCTACAGGGTCAACAAATCGTTTTCTATAAGTTCAAGTTTTAATTTAATAATTTTCTGACACTTTCTATCTTCTCCAGAACCACTCGTTACAATCCCATATATTTAAAAAAAAAAGTATCTAAAAATTTTAATTGTATTTTATATGTGTAAAATAAGCAGTCATTTTGCAAATCGTTTAGTTTATGAGCTACCCATTGAGTCAACGACTCATCAGTTATGGAAACTTTTGGTAAGCAATAAAATCGACATTCATTTGGCTTCTAAAAATACGATGTCTAGACGAGATATTGTAATATCAGCTTTTAACTTTACTAATGTGGCACCTAGCAGCTAAGTTTACTTTTGAGTCTCCTGTGTATATGACTTATATTTCGGCCAACTCATGCTGTTTGGTTGGATGCGATAACAGCTGAGGTCTAGCCAAATATTGCAGACACATGAGTTATTTGCATGCAGGCAGTTTATTTGTTTTTTTTTTTTGTGTTTTTCTTATTTTTTATGATAGTAGTTTATTTGTGATGCATTGCTCTGTTTTGCGTATATTTGAACTTTGGACGTCTGGTCAGGCATTGAACAGGCAATAGATTGCTATTGTTGTCGCCAGTCATTCAGCAATTAGCCATTGCAGACAGAGCATAGGACGGGGCAGGGCAGAGCACGGCACAAAGCACTCAAATATCAGCAATGGATGTGATGCGTCTCGTTTTTAGCCAGATAACAGAAGCGAAGACTTGTATTGTTTTCGCTTGATCTGAGCCGCTTCGCTCTTCCATAGACTACGCTCTGATAAAGCCCAAGCCCAAGCCCAAACCTAACCCGAAACCGAACCTGAGACCCAGTTTGAGTGCACATCTCAATGTTGTCTGCGCCTTATCGCGCCCAGTTTGCACCTTTGCCAGCCAACCAGCCAGCCAGCCAGACCCCTGGTTCGGTTTATCAGTTTGAGTATGTTGCTATAATTCCCCAGAAATATTGTACATCATTAAATGACAACCGGCTCGAGCCGGTTGTAGATTAGATGTTGCCATTCTCAAACATTTATTGTGGCGCACTTGCTGGGGTTTGTTTTTGTTTTGTTTTGGTATTTTAGAATTTACTACGGAAATTAAAAAAAAAATAATAAATTGCATCGCTAGCGTTCTCTATGAGATTTGTGTCGCAGGCGGTTCGCCTCTAGAGGATTAGCCGATGCTGTTTGGCAACAACTGTCCGTCTATCTGGCTATATATATATATATATATTTATGTATACGCTGATCTCATGTTTTTTTTATACGCCTGTAATTCTAGGTGCTTATCAGCAGCCAATCGCTGGATGCAAAGATCACTATTTCCATAAAAATCCGGATTTTGTTTAATTTTTTTTGGTTTAGTTATTTATATTTTGGAATACAGCGCTTTTAAAGCAATAAATTTGGGTCAGGGTTGTAAATTTTTGGAATATACCATTAGGGTTCATATTTCTTGTAATAAAATTCTTCCCAGAATTTGTGATTTGGGAACATTTAATTGATTTGTCTATAATTATAAATTAGCAATATATATGACATTCAAAAAAATAACATTTTATTTATAATTGTCATAAATTCTATTGTATTGAAAGAGCGAGACTGTACTTTGAGGTTGGCACAAAGAGTCGTAAATACGGTTGCCCTAAGGGACCACTATCAGTGCGCTAATCTATAAATAAAACATGACTTTCAGTTCCTTTGATTTTGCGCACATCGATTACAAGCTGGAACTGTGCTTCACCTGATGCAATCGAGTGACATTGATTCGTGCATGTGGGGGGACGTTGGGAGTCTCTAATCGTCATATTTCCGAGTGTGCCGCCCAGACATTTATGTAAGAGCGTAGAGGGACTGTTGAGGCATATATTGCATGTGAATCACTTCCTATCAATATTATATGACCAGACTATGTATGGCAGCTACAACTGATAAGTTAACCACCCAGCAGAGCGTAGAGATACCATTGCTTTACAATGCCCCCCCACACACACACACACACCTCCTGCGCACTCTTTGGCCTTCAGCTACAAAGTAAACACTGACGGAGACATTTTGCTGAGTTGCCCCATTGATGATAAGCTTGGAGTAATGTTGCTGTCCAAAAAAATGTTAGCGTCATCGTCGCAAAAGACTCTTCAAAAGGGGGAAAAAGCGTAGAAAAATGTTGTTACGAACATTGTGTTGACTTGGCGCGTCTCCATGATAACAGTCTACTGGCAACTGCGTCGCTTTATCTGTAGCCGCATAACACGGTCACAGCTGGAGGGGATTTCACTTTGCACCCCCCTCTGCGCTATGTCTGCCTGCCTGCCTGCCTGCCCAGAGTACGAAGTGCAATCCAAGCGATAGCGCGCCAGGGTATCACGATCACCCCCCATAAGCACTGTTTACCGCCGATGAGCTGCTGCTGCTGCTGCTGCGGCTACTGCTGATCATTGCCCACACACATGACTACATGTGAGGTGACTAGACCGATTCTACATTTATGCGTACCGCAGATAAGGCAGCTTGCCCTCAAATGTTTACTCACAGACAGACGATGTTCCACGCACGTATTTGCCTGCTGAGCACTTGCCCTCCTGCATCCACTCCTCCTCTCTTTTTGCCAAGCACACGCAACTAACTTGGTCTATTGGCTTTGGTTTGGCGCGGATGTCCGATTAGCTTGGCTCTGCTCAGCTCTCTGCCGAGTGTCGGCGGCCCCGTCCCTGCTGCCTGTCTGCGTGCACAGCCTTCGGGCGCTGATAAGCGTCTTCTTATCGCAAATAACTTTCAAATATTACACGAATGTCTGCAGGCGAATAGCTCATTCGTTTGGCAATCGCTTTGGCGAACACTACACCAGAGCAGCAATACCTACATAATGGATATATTAGTACAAAAACCCATCTTCTGTCCTAGCAGTGATATCTACGAGCCGGCGAAGAGTAATTACTATACGCCGTACAATACGCCGCCGTATTTAGCAACGGCTATTCCGGGCAGTTGGCTGAGCGATCTACAGCAGCAGCAACAGCAGCATTTGCCGCAGATGCAGTACCTCAGATTTCCCACACCGCCCATAACACCACCACGCACAGCTGCTTCCCCACCCCATCTGGAGTTCAATTTAAATACACGGACACAGTCCGTCATCATGAGATGCAACAAGAGCACAATTTCCGCTTCCGGTTCTCCGACAGAATCTGGCAGCGAGCAGAGCAGCAGCAGTGAATGTGATTTTATCTGCAATTGGCAGGAATGCGGAAGGTGAGCAAAAACAGCACTCAGAATTAACCCTGAACAAATTTACTAAATTTGTATTTTTTTTTTACTTGCAGAGTTTTTGAATCTTTGGAGGCACTCGCCCAACATGTCACAGTGCGTCATGCAATTGCCTCGATGGTGGATGGTCTGTATTACTGTCGCTGGGGCGGCTGTCAGCGCAGCGAGCGTGGCTTCAATGCGCGCTACAAGATGCTGGTGCATGTGCGCACCCACACCAAGGAGAAACCGCATCGTTGCCACCTCTGCGAGAAGTCCTTCTCGCGTGCCGAAAATCTTAAGATACACATACGCTCGCATTCCGGCGAGAAACCCTACAAGTGCCACTACGAGGGCTGCCAAAAGGCCTACTCCAACTCTTCAGATCGGTTTAAGCACACACGCACCCACTCCATGGAAAAGCCGTATATGTGCAAAGTGTCCGGCTGTCAGAAGCGCTACACAGATCCCTCATCGCTGCGCAAGCATGTGAAAACGTTTAAGCACAGCATTCAACTGATTGCCAGCCAGAGCTCCTCCAACTGTGGTACAAACTACACCTGCCTACCACTGCCCATGCGCCCCGCACCCGTAATTTCACCACTTCAAACAATCGGCGAGTCATCGCCTACTGCTACACCCTACTACACCTACACCGCCAGCGATAATGTGGCAAGTGATTATTCGCTGAGATGCAAGCACGATAGCGAATATACGTCATCGGATTACTGGCTAAATACGCAGGAGCATGGCTATCGCTACCAGCTACACAGCGATGATTATTCCATGAAAATGGATATGGACTCACCGACGCCGCTGGATCTGCGTGTGCACAGAACTTGAATGCCTTATCACATCTGTCCTGGCAATCCACTCTAGTCATTAGGCTAATCTCTAATTCTTGTCATTAATTTTAAATAATTATCCTTTAGTTTCCAATAAAAGACTGTCATTTAAAAAAAAACTAGTAACAACTACTAATTACGTAAATCCGGTGACTAATTGAAATATTTATATTTCAAATCGATGTATTTATATATATTGCATAAGATGTTTGTTTTGGAATCTGAAAAATATTTGCAATTAGCGTACAAGCCAAAAGTCAACGAATATGTAAAAGATTAAAAACTGCTGATATTTGTATTTTACATTTGCGTTTGAAAAAACAGTGTTACAAAGGTATCGAAATGAACAAGTGCTGTGAAGATGATAAGTAATCGATTAACGATTTGTTTACCAATTGCGCCAAATTCAAACAAAAGGCTGGCACTTGCTCAAATTAAAATGTTTGACTTTATTAATGTAAATGCGTATCTATACGAGTTTTTACAACATTGTTATATATTAGATTCCATAATTTACAATTTTTAGGAATGTCATCTTAGCTAAGATTACTACTCGGTCCACATACACACATAAGCAACAAGGAAATGGTAAAAATAATAACAATACCAAATTAATTCACAAATTAAATGAGATGCATATAATACACACTTTGGAAGTTGTATTTTTATCATTTACAACACATTACATGGAGAATACTTAAAACAATTGTAGTGGCTTTCACAGAGCTATAAGGAAAAAATTATGATTTATCTGCAGTTATTAAACATTCAATTTACATCATTTTGCCCATTTAACGACAGTTTTAATTTAGTACATTCTGTGTATGTAATTTTACATACATTCATTATGTACGTGTACAGAGCAGCAATCACTTGACCTGCAGTTATTGCTGGTGGCCAACCCTACCTGGATCCATTAAAACATATAAGCAAAGCTATGGGCTGCCATTTATAATTACGCCCTAAAGAATCTTACAACTCGTACAATATATTGTCGACAAATCGGGCACTCGTTTAGCACCTTACCACAGTTGGTGCATGTGGCCATGTGACCGCATTCCAGAAATACGCACTCAATCGGCGCATCCATGCATATTTTACACAGCTCATCCGTGGCAAGTTTTTCAACAGCTGCAATTTTAAATATTGAGTCATTGAATTGAGTCATTAGACTAAATGACATACCTGGAGCTGTGCGCATCGTTTTCCATAGTCTGCTCACGCGATCGAGCAGTTCCTGTTTCTCACAGCAGCCTTTGTAGTCAACACGATGTAACATTAAAACCTCCTTCAATTGTTTCACCGTTAAATTCTCCAAGTCGTTTCTGTGGGTGCACAACAAAAAAAAGAAGATATAAAACATGAAAGAACATTTATATCAGACTGACGAATGTGGAATACTCTTGTAGATCTTAGAATTTTCGAATATCTTAAAACTTGAAAAGAATTCTATATGCAAAGCAGACGGCAACATTAGAGTCTAAGTCAAGGAGATGATTATATCAATGTATTATTACAATACCCTGCAATTATTTAGAATTGTCACTTACAGGTCCTCAATGTCTTCCAGATTTAAGAAACGTGAATCCAAGCAGTTGGGGGGCTCAAAGCCCAAGGGCGAGGCATACACATGGATGCCCTCGTCATCATCCCAATGTGTTTCGTTATCATCCTGCGTGGGCGAGAACTCAATGGTCGGTGTTATGGGCAGACCAGCAGCGCCCCCGGCTGCCAAGCTGCCTGTCTCTGCACCGCTCAGCGGGGAGACGGCATGACTGTCTGCCTCGGAGCAATCCAAGGACTTGGTGCGCTGCTCCAGATAGGTGAGAAACTCTTGCAGTTCCCGCTTGATATCCTCCTCAGACATTTGCGAGTTCTCCAAGTGACGACGCATCTTCTCCACATGTCGCCGTATATTTGTTTTGTTTTTGCCACAGCGGTGACAACTGGCGCGCACAGTTTCCGGCTCGGGTTGTTCACGGAGAGTGCTCAGGGTCAAGCCGGTGGCAGCTACAGGTGATTCATCATCACTGGAATGATGACGACGATTCAGGTAGCCATCGGAGCGTCGACGCGTGACCTTCTTAGTCCGCGGTGGCACAGTGACTGTGCGCTGCTCAATGTTTGGCATCTCACCCGGCTCATTTTGCAGCGTCACTTCTAGGATTTCCTCTTCGGTTGCCTGCAACTGTTTTTGACTGCCACTTGGTGCTGTTTGTTCCAACAATTGCCACTGATCTAAGTTGCTGCTGTTGGTATCAGTTGCCGCTTTACTCTCATCAGAGATGCCCCCAATGGCGCCCAACTCTTCGAAACTGGACTGCGAGGAGGCGTCTGCACCGCAAGCGTCCACTTTGGAGCTAAGTGAACCCTGCTTCGAGTAGCCTGGACTGGTGCTGTTTGCTGTTGCTGCATTTGTTGTTGTGGTTGTTGTTGCTGTTGTCGACGCCGAGCCCAGACCCGCTGAGCTTGTATCAAGTGTTGGCCTGATGAGACTAGACTGTCCAGCGCTATTCTCCGTGTTTTTGAGCGACGTGCGTTCACTAAATGTATTGATTATCTCCTCATCCGAGCATTCGCAATCGGAATTGTCAGGTTCATCATCGTTAGACGACAACCGCACAGCTTCCACAGCGGATCTGCGATCCTGTGTCGCCGTGGGCGATGTTGTCGTACGCGTCGATGAAGTCGATCGACTAACATGTGCGTGTGTCGCCTCAGTTGAGTTGCCTCTGGCCGCAGTCTGTGTTTGAGTTGGTGGCACCGTCGTTCCATTGACAGCACTGGCGTACGTGGGTATCTCGCGCGTTGATACGCGCGGCTGCTCAAATATGTGCGAGGGCGGCGTTGGGCCACCATTGTCATGGGATGAATGGCGGCTGGTCGCACGACTATTATCTGGGCTGGACTTGTTGTCGAAGGACGCCAAGGAATCACTGATATTGTCACTAAGATTGGTGAAAAAATTTTGGCACGTTTGCTTCAGACTATCCATTGGATTTGCTTGGCCACGTCCAGGACTATTGTTAGGCGGTCGACCCATCGCATCGCGATCCGACTGTGCAACATGCTTCAGCACTAGTCCGACCAACTCCTCCTTTTCTGCAATATAAAATGTGCAAAAAATGCAATTTTTAATTGCTTATCTGAACATGAAATCGATCATCACTGTGATGACTCACCCAGGCAGCCCTCTGTGGAAATGTGTTTAGATTGCAAATAGAATATTAAATCTTTTGGCTTAAGTTTCAATAAATCGGTGCGCTGCAGCGGACGTTGTGCGAATATTGCACACCGCTGGCATCGACGGGCCGACGTCGCTGTCAAACAGTTGTTGCAATAATATCGCCTGCAATAACAATGAAAATTTAGAATTAAGGCGTACATTTTCATAGAATTTTCGTTACCTGCAATCGAAGCAGCTGCGCTTACGGCGAAATACCGTGAATTCAACGCCACAGCTTTCACAGGGCATGCTGTCTGTTTCGATCGACTGTTTCCGTTTTTTCTGCTGCTTCTACTGTGCTGCTTATCCTTGCCCTTTGCCTTACGCCCACAACAGCATTGCATTTGTGTTTTCAATGTCAAATCGCAAATCAATTTCACAACATCTGCGATTTTCGTCACTCTGCTGTGGTCCGCTTCCTCGCTTAACAAACTGAGATAATCGTTTAGCACCGCTACTTACTCATCGGAGCCCATAAACTTATAAATAAGGAGATTTTATAAAATTTTATCAATACGCAGAGTGTATACACGTTCTTACACACATCTATACACACCACTAACAATGTCGATAGGCATAGCTAAAAATATCGATTGAATTATCGACTATGAGTAATAAGAGACTGGAAGAAAAAGAACCGTTCAAATGCATACATAAATATTTATAAATATATATATAAAATAATTGTATTTCGTTTTAATTAAAATTCATTATTAAGCTGGTTCTCTTTGTAGCATCAAGGCAAAAATATTTGTATACAAATATTAGTTCAGCTCTTAATTATAAATATTAACAAGAATCAATAACACGAATGTTAAATTTTAAATTGATACATCAAAAATTGCATGGTGATTGCTGTTACAATATTAATTATACAAATGTAACCTGAAAAACCTGAAGAAATCAAACAATTTATAGTGTACTCGCATTAGTTTAGTTTATGTTTATTTAATTCACATCCACTACTTAAAGCTACGTATGTAATTATATGCAATTAAATAGTTAAGTGCCATAAAACGTTGCAATCTTTTCATTTTTAAAATAATACATCAGTTAATTGCTATATGTATGTATATATATATATCTATGTATATATATTTTACGATTTTTGCACGCATTGAAAACATGTTTGCTCTTCTACTTGATCAAGTCATTTAGTACATATATACACATGTGGTTTCTTATGATTGAGCTTTTCGAAATTCTTGTTGATAAGTCTTTAATTTAAAAACGAACGCGTCCGTTGCCCTATCTCCTTGCTACGCGTTAAGCGTTAAATGTTTGCAAAGGTAAATAATCATCTAGCTGGCTGACTGGCTGTGTGCATTTGTTATTGTTGTTCGTGGTGGTTGTGAATCATCAAGCAGCGCCAGCACCGCATCGTAGATCTTTGACCGTTGGCCAGAACCGACTACAGAGGTGTGTGTGTGTGTGTGTTCCTTTTCTTTTTTTTTGTGTTGTTGTTTGCAAGTAACCAAAAAGAAAAAGTGAAGCAAGATAGATTGTAAGTTAAATATAAAAAGAGAGCGCGCAAATGAACATCGTGTTGAAAATGAAGATCTTTAAATTTCTATTGGCGAGTTAAACGCGGTTGCTGCTTGGCCCTTTAACTGTTATGTGTGTTTGGCTAGTGGCTGCATCTAAAACTATGACACATGGTCCGTATCGCCGCCGGGCTTCACATGGCTATGTAATGGATCATCATTGTTGTTGTCATCATCGTGGACGGCCACTTCGAGCGCACGATTCTTCTCGTATTCGACAAAGTCATCAAAGAGACTTGGCCACGCTTCTGTATCATCGTAATTTTCTATATCACATTGTTCAGTAAAATTGAGGTACATGTTCCATGTATCCTTGGGTATGCGGCGTATGTTCGGATGCTTTTCGAGGAAGTTTACCCAGTTTAGAAAGAGATCAGGTGTTTGTACAGTGAACACAAGTTTCCACAAATCGATTGCCATTTCTAGCGACAAAACGCGCTGATCCGGCTCCAAGCCAAAGCTAAAATACAAATATAATTCTTACATTAATTAAAATTATAAATATTATTTTGTGTAAACATACCGAAAGGTGAAACGATAGAGCTGCTTAAACATCTCAGAGTCCACCACTAGCATCTCAATTGTTTGTTCAAGCCTTAAGCGTATGCTGGCAATTGTGTCCGCACGCATCTTGTGCAGGCCATCAATAAATTCCGTTTTGGTAAAGCGACACATTTGTGAAGCGTCCAAGCACCAGGCAAGCACAAGTATTGCAAATTCATCGGGCTGATAGTTAAGATCAATGCATAGGCGCTCAATGCCATCAGTGAGTATCATATCTTCATCATCTGGATCTTTGTACACTTCGAATAATTTATTTAGCGTTTGATGTGAGACTTCCATTGATTCCTTGACTGCTGCGATTTAACGTGAAAATAATCAAATACAATAGATGATAAGATGTCCTTTATTGTTTTCTTTTACTTACCAGTTGTTATAATTTCGCTCATGGTCGGCGCACTTCCATTAAGCAAGCCTAAGGACTTAAAACTATTACGCTTAGTATCACAATTGTTTGCTGGCTTGAGTGGAGTTCGATTAGAGAGCAATTCATCCGTTTCTGCAAGACACAATCAAATGAAAACAAGATCTGGAGAAATAGAGACCTCCATCAAGCTTACCGCGTGGCCTGTCGCTGTATGTGCCGCAACGTTCATTTGCATTGGGCCCAACGATGTCGTAGCAGTTGCCAATGCTGGTGGCCGCTTGGCAGCTGTTAGCGTTTGTGTGCAAAGCGTTCGGTGTAGACGAGCAGCTGGTTGGCAACGTTGGTGCAGCAGACGACGACTGGAAACATTTCAGGCAATTGCCCATAGTGCGCTGCGCGCTTTCCAGCGGGCACTTGGCGTTCACAATATTTTCCTGCCTGTTACTGATTTTTTTTTTTAAATTTAGTTGTATTTATGTGTTTAGGTGTAGTTGACACTTGTTTTTTTTTTTAACTGTCTGACTGACAGTGAGAGGTATCGGTATCGATATTGATATTTGTTGTGTATTGTGTTGCCAGTGAATTGGCTACTGGCTACTGGCAACTGGCTGCTATGGGCTATGGCTATGTTTCTTAATGAAAGAGGAAGAGGAGGAGGTAAAGGTGAAGGTAAAGGCTATTGGATGATATTGATAATCACTTGGCTAGCGTTAGCTTGCTTTGACTGCTTGGCATTGGCACTGGAATTTCCATGAAACGTTACTACCGATGCACCATTGATGCATCGAACATATGTTGGCGACGACTTCTTCCTTGTTGCTGAGACTGCTGCTGCTACTGCTGCTACTGCTGCTATTGCTGCTGTTGTTATTTTGATGCCTCCTACGCAAGCTCATGTGTATGTTTTTGAGTGTGTATACATACATATGCAATTGTAGTAGTCAACCAACCACCACAAAGCGTGTGTGCGTGAATTCGTCAACTTAGTGGACTTCACATCTTTTCTATTCTTATGCACTGCACTGCGTTAGTTATGTATAATAATTAGTCTTCATTTATTTATTTATATTTATTAGATTGTGATTCACGAGGCTGTTTTTCTGCAGAATTGCTGGGCCTGAAATAACAATCGCAATTATGTATCGATAAGTTTTAAATAAAACAGGGTTGGTTGTGCGCAACAAATTAATCGTAGTGAGTTGCTATGTTGCAAACTATTTGATTTTTTCAATAAATAAAAACAAATTTCCTACAAATTATGTATTTCTATTATTTAAATGCGAATATAAAATACATTTTAAATTAAATGATTAATTTAGACATCTTTTAATACAAGGCTTACAATCTGTGGCTTAGGTCCCATGCAACTTGGCAACCCTCAACATAATTGCGCGCTCTCTCTTGGCCGTTGCCGCTCGCCCGCTCCGAATTTCAAGCCGACATCAGTTTCAGTTACCAGCCAACAATTGCAGCAACAGAAAGTGCCGACGCTCGTGGATTCTACTGATCGCAGCAAGCAAAACTCCAACTACTGTTATTGTTTGTTTGTGTTTATATTTAGAAACGAAAAGTGTCAAATTGTTGAAAAACCTTTTCCTGTATGTAAAGTTTGCCAAAAAAGCAGAGATATCATAGGTTTTCCAGTGGATGCTCGAGTGCCTCCATACGAACCTAATACTTGTTGGGCTTTTGGGCAATTTGAGGCCAACAAGCAAGGTTGACTGAACTTGTTGTTAGTAGGTATGTGGACAACAAGCAAGTAATTTCTTTTGGCCAAGTAGATGTGACCAATTTATATGTACAGTTTGTGTGTACGTTTGTTGTGTGAATGTATGTGCATGTGTGTGTGCATGAACTCTAACCGGAACGCCTGAAGCTGAAGCTTTTCCTTTTCACTTCACTGAAAGTGTCATATTTGTATCTTTTTTTTTTATTCGTAAACTCAAAGCGTGTGAATATTTGCGTTCAACTTTAAAGAAATTCTTCGTTATGCTCTCTTTTTCATATATACATTGTTTTAGCCATTTCAGACAATTTGACATTGACTACATCGTACCACGGGTGCCAATAGTCAGACCCGCACTCAGAAAACAGCACATTTCACATATGATTTCATTGAATTCACTTATTAGAAGGCTCATATCGTATATGGACTCCAGTGTTATTGGTTTCCTTTTTTGGAATGCTATCCAAGAGATTTCGTCATGAATTATATCCGTTGCGGAGCACTCAAGCCATTTCATACAACTTGACCTTGGTTCATTTTTTAGACAATTTAATGTGGCTTGGTTTATTTCCGCTTTCCTTTTCCAGAGGCACATGTCGGTGGGTTCGTAGGGCTCGTAAAATGGATTCCCTTCGATATTGTATTTTTCAGTGGCCACCGAAAACTTTTCACTGGCTTGCTTAAATGTGAGCTGAAGTTGGTTCAACATGAGAACTATTTGAATTGGTTATTGTATTGGTACAAAATATTTTAATGTGCTCCTTGAATAATAGACCAAATAGTTGCTTTTCTAAATTGAATGTTTGAAATTTGTTAACGTCTTAAGACCCCAAAACATATAAAAAAATGTTATGTTACTTACTATTTTCTAAGTATTTTCGCTTTTGCTTAAGTTTTGATAGCATTTGATTTTTTGAAGTAATAATGAAATGAGAAATGTGAAACTTGAATGAGATTCAAAAGGGTTGCTTTGTTTCAATTCAATAACTATTTTAAATCGAGTTTACCTTTTACCCAAACATTTAGATATATTTCTATTGCTCATCATTGTTGGCAGTCTATGGAAATAACTAGTAGATAAAAGCTGTGGAAATGTCTTCAGATCGATTTCACAAGTAAGTTTTGAGGCTGCAAAACATGCAATTAATAATGCCACACGTATCTTATCTACTCCACCCGACACAAGTATCATTAACTGTTTTATTTTGTTGTTACCAAAAGAGCTGCCAAAGATGGGCTACTTGATGTGCTGAAGGAGGCCACACGCAAGGATGCCAATGCCAAGGATGATGACTCAATGACACCGGTGATGTGGGCGGCATTCGAGGGACGTTTGGATGCACTGCGATTACTCTGTGGCAGAGGGTATATTACTGACAATTGATTGAATTATAAATTCTATATATTTATATATATATATATATATACGATTTCTGGTTTGCAGCGGTGATCCCGATAAATGTGATCAATTTGGCAATACAACGCTTCATCTGGCCGCTGCTAAGGGTCATTTGCATTGCGTTGATTTCCTTATCAAATTCGGAGTTAACATGTACGCCTTGGATATTGATAGACACAATGCCAAGGATTTGGCAGCTATTAATAATCGAGATGAGATTCTACGTTATTTGGATGCCGCCGCGGCAAATTTTGAAGCCAACGAAAAGTAAGCTTTTTCCTTGAAATATATTAAATAAATAATACCTAATCAATATTTAATATTGCAGAAAAAAGTCCAAGGCACTGAAAGAGATCGCGGAAAAGGAGTGCGAGAAGCGCGTTAAGGAATACATGAAGCGCCAGCAGCAGCAGCGCCAGTTCAATGATTACTCCGATCTTAAGCCGAGCAGTGGTCATGCCTTGGGCAGCAGCAGCAGCAGCAGCAAATCCAGCAATATGCTGTCCACACTAAAACAGAAGATTTGGTCCAGTCAGGGGAATCTAAATAAGACGCCGCGAGAGCAACCAGCTGTGACAGTGTCTTCCCAGCCGTTGCGCAGCGGCGCCAAGTTCAGTGATCTGGTGGGCAGTGGTAGCAGCAGCAGCGGTGGCTCCACCATTGCCAGTCGCATGGGCACCGTGCAGAAGAAGCCGCCCATGTCCATGAAGCAGCAGCAGCAGGCTCAATCACAGCACTCAAGTGCGTGTCCCCATGCAGCAGCTGGCGATGGCGGCTTCAAGGTGCGTGAAATGGAGCCCGATGGCAAGCGTACGATTACATCGCTTACGGGCTTGCAACGGGACTCGGAGGTGCTCTATGTGGGCACCTTTAGTTCCAACGAGGAAGGCAGTGGCAAGCGTGGCAAGATCGCTGACGTATTCGAAGTGGACGATGGCGCCGATCGCGATACGGTCAGATCCGGTTACAGCACGGCGCTGGCACGCTCCTTCTCCCAGCCGGATATTCTGGGTGATGCGCAGCTGGCGCAGGAGCTAAATGAGGACCTGGTGCTGCAGCGGCCTGTTGGTCTCTTCGATCGTCCCACCATGCTGGGCAGCATTGCCTTTAGGCGCTCGGTGACGGCGGCGCTCAGCCAGCTACAGCTGCAGACGCAGGACACCGTCGACAGCATATCCACATCAACCATGCGGAATGCGGGCAGCAGCAACAGTAGCCACCACAACAACAACAACAACAACAAATCACGTTCTGGCAATGGAAAGGCGCGTTTGTATTTGAATCTATCCGATGACTCCGACTCGGAAGGCGAGGGCGATGATGTCTATAGCGAGGATGGGGACGATCAAGAAGTAGCAGCCAGCGCCATGCAGCGTTTTCTCAGCGTCTGGGCACTGGATGAGTATCTGCCAGTGTGAGTGATTTAACTATGTCTACTGTTCCCAGCTTGCCTCCATCAATCTTCAAAGCTAACAAGAAATTTTTTACAGTTTTCAGAAGCAGGAAATCGATCTGGAGACGCTTATGCTGCTAACGGAGGCGGATCTTAAATCGTTGGGTCTGCCGCTGGGACCATTCCGTAAGCTCACCTTTGCTATACAAGAGCGACGAAATGCTCTCGCCAATCCGGGGCCCATGATAGACAGTCGTCTATAGTTGTGTAACAATATTGCTTAGAGCTTTAATAAAATAACAATATTTATAATATTTTAGAACTAAAAATCAATAGAGAAAAAACCAAACAAAATTGAGTGGATTTTTTTTTTTTTTTTTGGTGTTTCTAACCAGCCACCTGCTGCATCATGTAGAGATTTGCGTAGATGCCATTGAGTTCCATTAGTTGATCGTGTGTGCCCTGCTCCACAACGATGCCCTTCTTGAGCACACAAATCAGATCCGCATCTCGCACTGTGCTCAGCCGATGGGCAATTGTGACACAGGTGCGTCCGGCGCGTGCCTCGTCGAGTGCCTGCTGCACCACCTTCTCGCTCTCCAAATCCAACGCGGATGTCGCCTCGTCCAAAATCAGTATCTTTGGATTGCGCACCAATGCGCGGGCAATGGCAACGCGCTGTTTCTGGCCACCCGACAGCTGAGATGTCTTGCCCAGACGCGTCTCATAGCCCTGGGGCAGGGAGCTAATAAAATTGTGTATGTTGGCCTTCTTGGCCGCCTCAATAATCTCCTGCATGGGCACATCGTCACGGAAATTATTACCATAGGCAATATTCTCGGCAATGGTGCGATCGAACAGCACCGGCTCCTGCGAGACGAGGCCGAGCTTGGAGCGCAGCGTGTCCAGCGGAAAGTCTGTGCTGGGCACACCACTGAAATTCACGGAACCCGAGACGGGATCATAGTAGCGCAACAGCAGCTGTATGCAAGTGGACTTGCCGGAACCAGATGGACCCACCAGAGCCACAGTGGTGTTCTTCTTAATGCACAGATTCAGTCCGTGCAAGATCGGGGTATCCTTGCGCGTGGGATACTCAAAGCGAACGTTCTCATAGACAATGTCACCCTCGGATTTCTGAAAGAGTCACATTTGGAATTCATCTTTTGCCATTGATTGCATTCAATTGTCATCTTACCTCAGCTGTGTTGTAGGGATTGAGTGGTGGATTGGACTGCTTGGGTATTTGCTCGAACAGCTTCATCAGGCGCCCGGCAGAAATAATGGCATCGTTCACATTTGGAGCGTAGGCCAAGGCCTGACCCAGCATCCAGGAGCCAAAGATCAATGCCTCCGCAACCTTGATGATATCCTCATAGGGCAGACCCTCATTGGCGACCAACAGGCCACCATAGTAAAGACTTATTCCATATGCCAGAAACGGCGCCGCCTGACCCAATGCAAAGACCAAGCCACGGAAACGCACCTTCCGCCGCGAAGCGACATTCACCTGATCAATCTGTCTGATGTAGCGTTCCAGCACCATTTGCTCCAGTCCCAAACCGTTGACAGTGCGAATATTTGCAATTGCCTCGACAGCCACCTGGGAGGCCTGCTCGATGGCCATTTTGGCCCACTGCACGTTCCTCGCTATGAAGCGTCCCTCCAGATACACCGACATGCAGAGGAAGGGCAGCGTGACCAGGGTCAAAAGCGTCTGCTGCCAGGAGTAAATGAAGCCAATTATCATGCCAACTGCCAGGGTAACAACAGCTTGCAGCATGATGCCCACACGTGCACCAGTTGCCTGTGAAAGGAACAGAATTCCATTTTAGTACACTGAGCGAAAAATTGGGAATCTTTGTTTGAAAAAAAAAAAATATGTTTTCAGTTTAAATTTGATTAAAATATGTTAAATGAACTCAATTTTTTTTTCTCAGTTTAAAGTGGGATTTTTAACAGATTGGCGAATATGAAAAAAAGCGATTTATATTTTGTAGTGTATCAAATTGCCAGTGAGAGGCTTCACAACTCACCCCCTGCACATTGGAACAGTCACCGGCTAGGCGGGCGCACAGAGCGCCCACCGAATTGCGTTCATCATCAAAGAAGGACACCTCCTGCGTCATAATCGTCTTGAAGGCGGTCTGCCGGAGGCGTGTTGTCATCTTAACGCCGGCAGTTGTGAACATGTAGCTTTGGAGCATTGTGCCCACGCCGGCCATGACACCAATGCCAATAAATATGTAGGAGATTTCATTACGCTTGCTGCGCACCAGATCCTCATCTGCGTAGCCCAGAATGCCAAAGAAGTCGCCAAAGAAGAGACCCCACAATGGAAACGTGGAGCCGTGCATAGCTGCAGCCAAACAACCCCACAACATGTAGCGCCATTCGGGTGCATTCAGTTTCATTAGCTGCATAAAGCTAATCTTTGGCTCATCCAGCTTCTTTTTCTTGCGACGCTGCGAGCGACCTGCGGCATTTGCGGATTAGTTTGGAAACTTTGAAAAACTTCTATGCAAAACTTACGTTTACTACGTGATGTGACACTGAAACCGTCTTCCTTGCTGTTGCTTGTTGGTGCTACAGTTTCATCAATGTCCTCATCTCCATCCTCGTCCTCGTCATCGTCGTCGTCAACCCCGTCCTCTTCATCGTCGAGGATATCATCCTCCCTGTGTTTTGACAGCGGCACTTTAACCATACCGCTTGCGGAATCCTTTTCGTCAAGGTCCGCACCCTCGCTGGCCTCCTTGCGACGCGTGATATTAACCAGCTCACAGTACAAACCACCCTTGTCCATGAGCTCGTCGTGTGTGCCCTGTTCCGCCACCCGCCCGTCCTTAACAAACACAATTTTGTCGGCATTAGTCACAGTCGATAGGCGATGGGCCACAACCAGGGTGGTTGGGCCCTGGCTGGCTAGCTCCAGTGCATCTTGCACATGCTTCTCAGAGGTGGGGTCCAATGCCGATGTCGCCTCATCCAGCAACAGAATCTGCGGATTACGCACCAGCGCCCGGGCAATAGCAATGCGCTGCTTCTGACCGCCAGACATTTGGGCACCCCGCTCACCCACCTTCGTGTCGTAGCCCTTGGGCAGCTTGCTGATGAACTCGTGGCAGTTGGCATTGCGAGCTGCTCGCTCGATCTCCAACTGGGTGGCCAGCGGATTGCCGAAGCGTATGTTCTCACCGATTGTGGTGGCGAAGAGGACCGGCTCCTGGCCGACCACGCCAATCTTGGAGCGCAGCCAGGCCACATTCAAAGTTCTCAGATCGCGGCCATCCAGTTTGACGTTGCCCTGTTCTGGATCGTAGAAGCGCTGCATTAGCTGGATGACGGTGCTCTTGCCACAGCCGGAAGCGCCAACAAAGGCCACCGTCTGACCCGGTTCCACATCCACAGTCAGTCCTTTTAAGATCTCAACATCCGGCCGGGAGGGATACCGAAAGTGTATGTCCTCGAAGCGTAGACGTCCTTTAATGCCATCCGGCTTGAGGCCGAGCTCAACCAAAGGATCTATTTCAGACTTGCGATCGATAATCTTAAAGAGATTGCGAGCTGCACCCAATGCAATACCAAAGGAATCCACATGCGGCGACGAGAAGCCCAAGTTCTGAGCACCCATTATGACGGCAAATAGAACGATGACCAGCACAGCTGGCGTATAATGTCGATCCTCCTGGTCGCGCTCATCGAGAATGAGATTGACGCCATACCAAATGGCAATGGCCATGCAGCAGTAGATGAGCAGCCACATAACCCCAGCCCCGATGCCCGAATATAGACCCTTCTTGCGACCGGTCACCTCAGCGGGCACCAGCAGCTTGGCAAATCTCTCGTTCTCCTTGCGCTCTCCACTAAAAGCGAGCACAGTGCGTATCCCGCTGAAGACCTCTTCGGCGACACTGCCTGCATCCGAGTAGGCCTTTAGCTCCTTCTCGGCAAGGGAGCTCTGAATTTTCGCCACCATGGCAGTGGATAGGACAATGAAGGGACTACAGCTGAGCACAACCAGCGTCAGCTTCCAGCCATAAATGAATGAGACAACAATGCCCATCACAAAGGTCATGATGAGGAACGTCACAATAGCCACCTAGATGGGAAAGAGACGGATTTCATTGAATTAGATGAGAATTCATTGATTACTCTTCATATGCACACCTTCTCGCCAATGCCCTCCTTGACCCTTTCCAGGTCCCTGCGAAGCAAACAAATGAATTTTCTTTTAGGATTAACGCGATTTTGCTTAAGTTTTTGGTCACTTACTCTGTCATTTTGCTGGCGAAATTGGTGCCCGATGTGGTGTCATACCAGGACATGTCCTGTCGCAATATCGCCTCCAGGAAGAGCTTACGTATGCGATTTATTTGATTTAAGGCCACACGATTCGAAACATCTATCGCAATTATAATCAGGATCAACATCATCACCGATCCCACCAAACTGGCAATGCCAAAGGCAATCGAATCATCTATGATTGCCAGTCTGTTCTCCTCCACGCTGGCATTGGTGCTACAGGCATGCGAAACATGTTCCAAATCTTTTCCTTATAAATCTTTAAAAATGTATGCCACTTACAGTCGCTTGCCGCCTCCAAAGAGTGCCAGGATAAATGTGGGGGACGAGGTGCCCTCGCGGACATTGCGATCAATGAGCAGGGATGTGAACTCGCCATAGATCAACATGAAGAATGGTATAAAAACCGATGCTAGGATCGCCACAATCATGCTAAGGACGAGCAGAAACCGTTCGCCGACAGTTGAGTAGCGAAACTGTTGAATAAATCATAATTCAATTAGGGAAAAAGAAGAATTTGCACTGATTTGAAGATATAAATATTTATATATATATATGTGCACAAATAAAAAAATAAAAATTAAAGCGCGGCTGTCAATTGTGGAAAAATGTAAATATAATTGACATAAAATGACAACAATTTTAATTTAAATAAAATAAACTTTTTTACAACCCACAAAAACAAAAGTTTTCAATTTTCTTATTCTGCTTGAACAACACGTTTAATTATTCCCTTACAAAAAAATAAAAATTAAAAGGGTTCTGTCAATTGTGGAAATATTTAAATATAATCAATATAAAATGACGACAATTTTAATTTAATTTAAAACACAATTTTTTACAGCACTCAAAAACACTAGTTTCCAATTTTCTTATTCTGCTTGAGCAACACTTTTAATTATTCCCTTATAAAAATTTTAAAATTAAAACGCGGCTGTCAATTGTGGAAAAATGTAAATATAATTGACATAAAATGACGACAATTTTATTTTAAATAAAATACACTTTTTTACAACCCACAAAAACACTAGTTTTCAATTTTCTTATTCTGCTTGAGCAACACGTTTAATTATTCCCTTACAAAAAAATAAATAAATAAAAAGGTTCTGTCACTTGTGGAAATATTTAAATATAATCGATATAAAATGATAAAAATTTTAATTTAAATAAAATACACTTTTTACAACCCACAAAAACAAAAGTTTTCAATTTTCTTATTCTGCTTGAGCAACACGTTTAATTATTCCCTTATAAAAAAAAAAAAAAAATAAAAGGGTTCTGTCATTTGTGGAAATATTTAAATATAATCAATATAAAATGACGACAATTTTAATTTAATTTAAATAGTCTTTTTTACAACACTCAAAAACAATAGATTCCAATTTTCTTATTCTGCTTGAGCAGCACGTTAAATTATTCGCTTATATAAAAAAAATAAAAAAAAGCGGCTGTCAATTGTGGAAATATTTAAATATAATCGATATAAAATGACGACAATTTTAATTTAATTTAAACACACTTTTTTACAGCACTCAAAAACACTAGTTTTCAATTTTCTTATTCTGCTTGAGCAACACGTTTAAATATTCCCTTATAAAATAAAAAATGCGTCTGTCAATTGTGGAAATATTTAAATATAATCGATATAAAATGACGACAATTTTAATTTAATTTAAACACACTTTTTTACAGCACTCAAAAACACTAGTTTTCAATTTTCTTATTCTGCTTGAGCAACACGTTTAAATATTCCCTTATAAAATAAAAAATGCGTCTGTCAATTGTGGAAATATTTAAATATAATCAATATAAAATGACAAAAATTTAATTTAAATAAAATAGACTTTTTTACAACCCACAAAAACAAAAGTTTCCAATTTTCTTATTCTGCTTGAGAAACACGTTTAATTATTCCCTTAGAAAGTTGCATTTGCAAGATTTTTACAAATTCTACAGTTTTAATTATTCACTTAAAAAATTGCATTTGCAACATTTTACAAATGCTACACTTTCAATTGTAATGCAACTGATTATATAACTTACCAAACTAAAATAATTGTACTTTTTATCGGGTTCCGCTGTTGCATCTCCTGTTTTTTGCTGCACCTGAAAGTCACCCAAATCTGGCAGCTTGGAGCGCTGCTTATTCGGTTCCTTTGCCACTTCTGTTTGTTGAGACATTTTGAGATCGTATTTTTGTACTTTCGTAGAATCCAGTAAGCTAACAATAAAAAAATTATAGATGAGTTTAATCCATTCGTATCTCACACTTAAATGTCGTTGCGATCGATTGTTGCGCCCTTTTTTATTACAATTTCAAAAACAATCATAAAATTAATTCAGTTTAGTTTGGTTTTTATGATAGCGAAAAATGTATATATATATATATATATATATATATATATATATATATAAGCAAATTGAAATATGAAAAAACCAATTTCCCAAGACAATCTATCGAAATGAGTTGAACCAGTTGCAGCTTGTTAAATTGAGCTGGTGATGATTGCACACTTGTTGTCTCAATTGAAACTGGTAGCGCATCCATAAATTAATAAATTACAACCAAAGTGAAATATTTATTTGTTGTTTTTGTTTTTTTTTTTTTTTTTTTTTTTAATTCTGACAATCAATCGAACAATACACTTGAGCCGTAATCTTTTCGTGTACTCGAGATCTTCACTAATTACCAGTTGAATTTAATATATAAATTGATACACTGCTTGGGTATGTTAATGCCCGATTCTATATATATATATATATATTTTTTTTTGTCTACTTCGAATATTCGAGTATTCAATTGTACGCTGATTGGCGGCGTTATGGTTTTGGATCACGGTTTTTAAGCGATTTCACGATCATGGGGACAGCAGACAGTGCTTGCATCTCGACAACACGCGATTGGAATTGGTACTGATGGGGCCAGCGAAAAAGTGCCTTCGACAATGCCTCGGCGGTGGTTATAGAATATCTGTCGGCTCGGCCACGCTTACTAATACATACATACATAAAGTGTCGCTGGGCATATAAATACATACTAAAACATGGTATATATGTGGTATATGCGACTGGCCATAAACGCAAGGGTATTGAAAGCATAATAAACTCAATCATAAAATGTCTAATCTGACAGAGCCGTCAACTAGACAAATATTATATTTTAACAAAACAGTAATTATCGTAATTTGTATCTTCTTTTTTTACCTGAAACAAAAATGTTTCATCTGCGAGCAATCAAATCCATTTACAATATATTTACATACACTAATCATCCATATGTTCTTATCCACACTCCACACTGCCCATGCGCAGGGGCGTGGCAACCAGTTTGGGCTTTGACGAACTGGTAACTTCGCTGAACGGAGTTCTTCGCGTTTATTTCCAGTTTTGTTGCTTTTGCGTCAATGATATTTCCCTTCAAGAAATATCATTAATGCGACGCACGCACATGAAGAGAAAGTACCTTTTGCAAATAATGGGAATACCCCAGTATGCTGTTAATAAGTTCCTGTGAAAAATACTGGGGAATTCTTTAACATTTATTTACTGTGACAGATCTCGCTGATCGAGATCATTTTTAATTGTTAGGAATAAGTTATGCATTTTAATGTCACATGTTGTGTTTTAGAACATTGCTTCTACAAAGACTCAATATTAATAAATATAATTTATTAATTAGAGTACAGAAAAGTGTATACAGGAAAACGAGTTAACAGTTCCCCAAAAACTGATTAAAATGCAAAATGGCCATTTACGCCGATAATGAAAGAAATATATAGTTTTTATGTCTCTTCACTTACACAATACTACAGGGTTTATGGTTGTATTCGATAAGCGCATTTCCATCACACAAAAGTCAAAATTACTTTTCAAATTTATCAATGAAAACTTTTAAATAATCAATATATTTGAATTATATAAAATATATTTTTAAAAAAAAATATAATCACAACATTTTAATAAATATTTCACAATATTTTAAATTATTAACTTTTTTAAGCAGCCGTCTATTTCATCACATTGTATTAATCTAGAAATAAACTTATCGTTTCAAAGCGCAACTTTGATGATATGTGTGTGTCGAACATGCTTATCGGTTGGCAATGCTTAATTCTAATGGAAAAACACTATAATTTATAAACGTTATATCAAGAGCAAACACCTATTTCACCAACAAGGCAACACTATTCAAAATTTGCTTTCAGCTCATTTGTGAATGACATGCCCTCAACCCTATATTGGACAATAACGCCTCGTATAGATTGGCTGCGCTTACCAAGTGATACTTGATAAACTCTCGAACTGAATAATGTTAGGATTAGCTTAGTCAACACACAATATTTACAGAACTGAACTGGAATTGAGTAAAAGGTTCGATATTTATACTCCAAGCCAGGCTCTGAAACTACCTGGGAATCACTTTTGCACTCTCGTCACAAATACGAATTACCCAAGACGAGCAGGCCAGAAAATACATATTGACTTTGTCAGGTAAAAATACAGTCTATACAGGTTTATAGTGTGTATATATGTTAATAAAATAATTCTTTGTACCTCTGAGACTCTTCCGCTGGCGAAGACGAGAGCGAAAACTTAAGACTTCAATGGACATGATGTATTATTTATTATAAACTAATAGCAGGTAACTCCAAAGTGTCAATGATAAATAAATAAATATTATTTATAGTTTATCCCTCTTACCTAGTCATGATATGCTGTTTTAATCTGTAAATCCGCAAACAAGAGAGCTTTGTAAATTTGTTTTTCTACTTGTGTCTTCAAATGTATTTTTAATTTATTTATTTTTTTATTACAGAGGAGCTAGAAATTCTCAAGATGTTTCAGATGCAATGTTTAATTTTAATAAGAACATTTATATGTATCCATAACAATTTGAATAAAACGTAAATTTCTAATAACAATAATACTTGACCTATAATTATATCCGATTGCCTTGAATAAAATCTGAATAAAATAATTTACATTAGCAAGACAATAATGCGGCTAGTTATACCATAAATCCATTAAAATTGACTAAACAGGTTATATTTATTATGTGCAAATTTATCGAACAGACAGAAGAAGGCATCTCCGAACCCATAAAGTATATATATAATTGGTCTGTCTGTCCGTCCGTCAGTATGAATACGCGGATGTCAGAGAATATAGGTTTTCGTATATTCGGCGCAGAACCAGATTGCTTTATTTAATGAGGTCTGCCTTGGTTTCTCGATTATCGATTAAGATAAACGATCGCAATAAATGTCACAATTTTTAATACGGAATCATCTGGCTAAAACAGAATTAACATATACATATTATGAATCATCTGCCCAAATCAAAATGAAACCGAAAAAAAGGAATCCCCAACTTAAGTTTAAAAATATATTCTCATAATGATCCCAGCAGCAAACGCAAGCATTTTCTGTATTTATAAATAAGCGAGCGCATGTGTGAGAAAGAGATGGCATTATAATCGATTAATCTGCTGAGGCCCGTTAACTACAATTGCGTGTACGTAAGTATGTATGTGTGTATGTATGTGTGCAAACGCACGCATTTGCCGCCAGCCAGTTGGGTTCAGTTCTGGCTTGCGCTGCATTCGCTAATTTGTACTCTTCAGTGAGGGAATTTATTTAACAGTTGAGTTTAGGGTATATCGTAGTCGCTCTCACTCAATTACAGCATTCTTGTTTGGTTTTCGTCTGCTCAAATTTCAATGGAGTCATTCTAGGAAATCTTTACAAGAGGCACGCGTACGCTTTTATAGATGAGTTATTTACCATAAAATGGGGATTTTTGGACATGTTTTAGTTTTATGGCTGATAAGCAAAACTATGCCAAACTGTATGATCTTAAAGCCAACCAAGTCAGAAACAAGAGCAGGGAAGTCATAATAATTCTTTGTAAATGCCTCAAGTCGGACAATAGGTCAGTTAACTTCCAGCTAATTCGAGGTTAAATTCGCATATTGTTAAGTTTATGAGTCGAATATAGGAAGTAAATATTTAAAAAAAATAAAAAACAAAGAATTACCCGAAACGTGTTTAAATTTTTGTGCATTCCCATGATACAAAAATAACTGGTTCATTTAAGTAAATATATATTTTTTATTAGATAATACAAATAAACAGATATATTAAATAATATAGATAAATATATATACAAATACATTAATAAATCTCCAATTGGAGTTAGCTGCTCAGGAATAGAATGTGTATATATGTTATATATGGATATGTAAATCAATAGATACTTTTTAGCAAAATGTCTTCATTTTTTTAAAGAGTTATTTTCTTAGAATATTTTTTAAAAAAACTGACTTTTGTTTTATTGTCCAAAATTAGGAACACTGGCTGTGATGCTAGCTTGGATTTAATAGCTCAAATTGATGGCCTGCTGGCGATGATGGAAGTCACTGCGTACAAGGATCTCGTAGCTGCTGATGCGCACCTCCTGGCCACCAAATGGTATTTGCAGGCAGCGATGCGACTGCTGAATCTTGCCGGGGGTCAGACTGCCACAATAGTGTCCACGTCCAACAAACAACGGTTCTCCGTTGCTGGCACGTCCCGCCTCCACGGCGCCGGCAGCAATGCTGCCATCACAGCCATGCACCCAATGGTACTTGGATTGCCCGATGAGCACCTCATAGCGCGGCTCGACCAGTTCCCTTCCGGCGTGTGTGATGTAGGCGCAACCTCGACTGGGTGCCGCCTTGCCCGGTACATGCGAACCCGCATAGAAGGTGCGACAGACGAGCAGTGGCGCCATGTCACTGTCATGACCACCGAAGACGGCATCGGGTGGTGTGTAGCCGGGACTGGCACCCATCCACAGATCATAGTCGGTGTTTGGTCCATGGGTGGATGGACCGCTGTAGGATGGTGCACACACGGCCGGCGTGTAAGAGGAACAGCTGGGCGCATAGGGATCCAGTGGTGGCTTATAAGTCTCTGCCGGCATATAGCTGGAAGGAGCAACGACCGAAGCTGGTGCCACCTGAGCCGGTGTGAAACTTGCCGTGGCAGCTGGAACCAACGTTGCTGTTGTATAGGTGGGCGGCAGATGGTGCGTTGTTGGCATAGGCACTGGAACGGCCAGTGGTGCTTTGTATGTGGGCAAGATCGTTGGCTGCGGTGGTGGTAGTGGTGCTGTTGCGTATGGATTTGCGTCGGGCATCGGCATGGGCGAGTACTGTGGCGGCCTGTCGTTCAGCGGAAAGGGCACGGCATCAAATTCCGGCGGATAATGATAAGGCTTACGGGCAATTGCTGGCGGCGGTGGTGGTGGCGGTGGTGTTAACGGGCACTTTTCGGCCAACTCCAGCGGAGTGGGCGGTGGCGGTAGTTGCCAGCCGGGCACCGAACGTTCCCCCTCCACAAGTATCTCGTAGGAGTCCAGACGACGCTCTGCACCACGATAGGCAATGAACAAAGCCCGATGCACCGAGGATATTTTGCCAATGATCAGATGACCCTCGTAGTAACCACGTCCAATGTACACCGGCTGATCCAATGAGGTGCGACCACAGAGCACGGCTGCATCGGGTATAACATGATCGTAGCACTTGCTCCAAGCAAGATTCTCGCCGCACAACAGCTCAAATTTGTCCTTGGGCAGCGCATCGCCACGCAGCGAGATGTAGCCAATCTGCTTGCTGGGCACCACCTTGCAGACGAGCATGTTGCCATCGTGCTCGGCCCGACCCACATAGATCATGGCGCCATCCTCATCATTGCCACCCACAACGGCGTGCTGTGGAAGTGATGCATACGCCGAGGAGTGCACCCACTTGTAAGCTGTAAATAAATCAAAGAGTCAACAATATAAAAAATACCAAGTTAATATTATTATATTATTAAATACCACAAATCAACTCTCTCTTATCTTAAAATATTATAAAATGACTCTATATATATATTTAAGGAATGTTATTGTTATATATTTCATATCGAAAAACTGTCGTTTTATCACACTTTATTTATGATCAATTATTAATTTATTATTATTACTAATTGCTTTATTTTTACAAGAAATCAGCGTCATTTTCCACAATTATTTTGCGATTTGACCTTGTTTAAGAACTTTAAAACACTAAAATAAAAATATGAAATATGAACAAATAAAAATACTATGATACATCCAAAACTTTATTATAGTAAATCTACCATGACGCATAGAAACCTCAAATTAGAAACGATTAATTTAATCGAATAATAATTTTTTCATGATTGAACAATTACTAATTGGCCAAAAATAATATTTCTGATAATTTGTAGACACAAAGATATGGGTTTTAGTTAAAAATTCGGGAATGTGACACTATATATATATATATATATATACATGTCACGTATAGATATGGTGATAGAACAAAAAGCAAATTTCATTTAATATTAAAAAAAGCGAAAAAAAATAATGTTTAAACTTGATTTCCCTTAAAAATCATATAACTTTTTTTATGTTGAACTTGATCTTTTTGATTATTGATTGAAATCCATTTTTAGGCATATTTCAAGTTTCTTTTTACTGCTTGGAACCAATAGGAATTTTTCGAACATTTAAGTTGATTTTCTTAAAAATTCTTAAATTGAACCCCAGATTGAGTTGGCACAGGTTTCAAATGTGATATAAAAGCAGCCGAACCATTTATTATTAATCGTTTGAATATTGCCTTAACGGCGATACAAAACTAAAGTCTTTGGAAGTGAAGGGATCTGGATAAGAAACATAAAAATTGTGGATGTGAAAGAACATCTATTAACGGCAGAGCACTTCGTAGGAGTCAAGACGAATCTCACGGCCTCCATAGGGTATGTAGAGGCAACGCTGGCGGGCGGAGATTAGACCGGGCGTCAGGCTGCCTTGGTGGTGTCCCCTGCCATAGTAGATGGGTTCGCCGTTGCGGGCGCGACCCGTGCTGACCGCATTGGGTGGAATGCCGTGCGGTGGGGGTCTGACCCAGACATAGCCGTGGCCGGTCAAGACTTCATAGGTGGGCTTCTGGAATTCGTAGCCGCCAAAGCAGACGTAGGCGCATCCCTTGCTGGGCACCACCTTGGCGGGCAGCATCTCGCCCTCGTGCAGAGCGCGTCCGGCATAGATGGGTGTGCGATCCGAATCGTGGCCAGCAATAACGGCACCGGGTGGCGTATAGCTGGGCGAGGCGGGCACCCAAACATCATTCTGCTGATGGATGAGCACTTCATAGGTGTTGAGGCGCACCTCCTGCCCGCCAAACGGTATATAGAGGCAGCCATGCGATGGATGCACCTTGCCCACGCACAGCGAACCGGCGTGGTTGCCACGACCCACAAACAGTGGCTCACCGGAGCGGGTGGTGCCGCTGCGCACAGCATTTGGTGGTGCACCACCACTGCAGCTGCTCACCCAGGCAAAGCCCTGGCCAACTAGCACCTCGTAGTGGCTCTTCTGGTGCTCGGTGCCGCCGTAGGCGACATAGGCGCAACCCTTGCTCGGTATGACCTTGGCGGGCAGATTCTCGCCCTCGTGGAACGAGCGGCCCACATAAATGGGTGAGCGATCGGAATCGTGACCCCCAATGACAGCGAACGGAGGCAGTGCGGCATATGGCGTCGAGTGCACCCAAGTGTGTTCTGCAACGAGAGAAGCGGTGGACACCGTTTTTGGGGTATTAACTGGTTTCGCCGATAAGCAATATTCAAGGCGCGATAAGATAGCATTGTTAAAATAATTTTGTAGAATTGAATTTAAAGCGCAATTCGATGTTGGGCGCTGGAAAAGAATTGTGTTGACATCACTTCCTCTTGCACTCGCCTACCAATGCTCACAACTGCTCCTGACTGCGTTGATCCTAAAAGAGTGCCAGAAAAAAAGACAAACAAAATTCACAAAAATCAACACCAAACCAAACTGGCAATATGATTGCTGAGTATCGACCAGGATATCGCCTCGGTGCTACTCGGGATTAGTGTGAAAACTCTACTATTCTAAATGATGTCCTTCTTTTTTGTGGAGGTGTTAGGCATTTATCACATGTTTTCGCTTTATATCTGAACATATATTTATATATATAAATATATCTATATATACATACCCATGATTCACTGTTGTGTTGATAAGCGTACGATGGATGGTTTCAATTTATTATGTTTCTATATAGTATACAATAATACTGATAACTATATCCACTTGTGTGCGGAGCCGGCAACCGTCGAGTTCTATTTTTGATAACTCACTAAACGCTGCATCGACAACTGGAATGGTTTTTAATGACCAGAACCGGGTTTCGGCTTTATCACTGTGCTTTTGACTGGTGTCCCTTATCGGTGGGGTTTGGACTTCTCTTTGTTTATCTTTTCCAGTTGAGTGTATCGCTCTAAAAGCTTTTCCAGTCTCGATGACTCATTCAATTGCCATCTGGGGGAACTTTTTTGTAGTGTCTTTTAACAGGTGTTTTACTCATTTCGTATTGCCCAGTTCAGATTGTCAATAAAACCAGGCAACAACAACATTTTGGCTAGCATTTATTGTGAAATTTGAGCAGGAAATAGTTGTCAAAATTTTCATTACTGAGTTGAGATGAGGTGACGCCCCCTTAACTAGATATCAAATAAATATCTTTCTCTATTTAAAGAATTTATAACCTAACAATAAACTGCAATAATCAATATTCATCAAATTCAAGAAAAGTTTTTTTTTTTTTTTTAGATATTTTTAAAGATTTTAAGACGTGTTTTCTTATTTAATTTTTTAGAAAAGTTTTAAATTAGGAATTTAGCTTAGGAGTTTTTCTGCTTAATTTTTAATTTATTTAAATAATATTTTCATAGAAATATGGGAAACATTTGAAGGTGATTTAAGGATCTTTCGTTTGTCGTCATGGAATGCCAAAAGGACATGCTGCTACTATTATCAACCAACGCGAAAAGCTATAGTCTTACCTATATTTAGTTTATCTATATTATTTTAAACATATATCACAATGACTGGATCGGATCAATATATCACCAAGCTGCCACAGAAACAATTTATCAACATTCTTGTATGACAAATTTGTTTAAAATTACTTTTACAAACTTGAAGGTTAATTGAGGTTATTGGAATTTTAAAGTAAAGTTTCTAAAGCATTAAAGAAGGCTTCTTTGATCCCATAAACTATATATATATATACTTGATCAGCAATACAAGTAATACTAGAAATAATAAAATGAAATTTGGCTGTTGGCAGTTTGACTTCGATTTGAGTTATTTTTGAATACACAAAAAATATTTACAGAAGGCGATGCTTCTGCTGTTTAAATGAAACTCTTTTGACTCAACACAAGTCATTTTGGAGCTCAGAACAAAAACACAATCAGAAACAGCTGTGGAGTTTTTTTATTAATTCGAAATTTCGAGAGTGGGCTCATTGTACTCCTACGTATTGTGTGATTAATCGAAACAAAGGGTTTTAACTGCTCAGCAACTAAACTGAAGAAAAAAAAGCTATGACAATTTAGAGTTATATTAATAATCGCACAGTGCAGAAGGCTCTAGGAGAGAGAAAAATGCCATTGGGTAAGTGAATAGTAAACGTTTTTTTATGAACCTTTCTTAATCAGCAGTTTTTAGTATCAAGTCGAAAAACATTTAAGGTTCAGTTAGAAATTATGTTATTTTTTGTTTGTATATGGACATATACGTATTTTCGTTAAGTTTGTTGATTAAATGTATTTTAGACGGTGCACGATAAGATTTTAAATTGCAATCGCTCAAAGATAAGCCCAAAAATGTTTAAGTCAAGTAAAGTACACTTGTTGATAAAAAAAAAAACAAATTATTTATTGATTCCATAAGGCTGACTAAATGTAATATTTATAAATTAAACCGAGTGCCGCGTGAGTAATTTCAAAGTGTGACAACTTGTTGACCAAGACGAAGTTTCGGTTGTGTCGTTTACAGTGAACACTAATAGACATTCAACATATTTACTTTGAAAACCGCCAGACTCCGATACGATATCTTATCGTAGCCGGCTAACGACGGAAAACAGTCAACAATATTCTTTTTTTGGAGCTGTGCGGTCTGATAAGAGAAAGACTCCCCTTTATAAAACAACTGCAAGCGACGAAGCCAGTCAGTCTATATCAAAATATCCGACGGAACGTTACGGGTCCAACATCCAACATAACTAACAAACCAACAGCACTTACACAAAATGGGTAAGCAAGCGATTGACCAAAGGATAAAGTGTTTAATATAACTGTGAAATATATCAGTGCAAATAATATTCACTAAAATTTGCATTTAAGAGAAAGTGAATAGAAATGAGTTTCCATTAAAATTTATATTTACAACTCATGTGATGTCCCATAAAAGTGTTACTAAGTTTCGTTTGCCAAGGCCACACACAGTTTAAAACATGTTTTGATAAAAAAAAAAAACTGAGATATCGATAACGAATTTTGTAGGCGAGGCCGCAAGGCTTAGACGATCGTTGTATTTTTAGGCCAAACTTATAGAAAGTACAGTTTTGTTGTCGTACATCAATGCCGGCACATTAATGCGACAGTTAGAATCCATGCAATTTAAAGCTAACTTATTAGCTTTTATGGCGGTTCAGATAAGAAGTGTTAATAATGCCACGATTTCAAACTTTAACTGATAACACAGCCAAACACCTGCACTGTCCTAACTAACTGTTATCTTAGATTTCAACACACCTAAATTGATATATCGAACGCTATTCGCACTACTTCTATTTAATTAAATAGTAAATATGTGTTGACAACTGTGATCTAATGAAGAACAGTTTGTTTATGAGTTAAATACATTTAATCGATTGAGTGTGTACACTCAACAATGCGAAAAAAGTTTGCGACTCACTCCAACATTCCATATTCACCACACTCAGCACAGCTTTGTGGCCGCGTCGTGAGTGACTCAATGTCTGCCCGGCAGCACACAAGCAGAATAAGGAGTGTTTCGTTTTGTGACTCAGTAAAATGAACACTGCTATCGCAACTTCCCCTCAAATTAAGCAGTTCTGCTCAACAAGTATCACTCATAGAACAATAACTGTAGCGAAAGCTTTTCTGGCTTACCAAGAAATTCTTAACAATAATTGCTCTTATTTATAGAACACACCTGGATTGCCCGCACCGTTTACGATGACGTGCCACCATTCGCTATAGTCGGTGGCCACGATTCGGACAATGATATGATTTATGTTGGTCGCGCCTATCACAACGGTGACATGCTGCCCGCCAAGGTGATACCCAGCAAGCAACAGGCCTATGTCGCCTGGGGTGGCGAGGAGATCAACAAGCATGACTTTGAGATTCTGACCGGACACCACTACTGCTGGATCCCGGCCAGCAGTGGCGAAGTGCCGCCCCATGCCATTCGTGTGGGTCAAACCTCTGATGGTGAGCCGCTGTTTATTGGTCGCGGCTACTTCCAGGGCAGTCTGACACCCGGCAAGGTGCATCCGTCGCATGGCTGCCTCTACATACCGTACGGTGGCGCTGAACACAGGCTGGAATCATACGAGGTGCTAGTGCAGCCAGAGACCTGGGTGAATAGCTCTGGCAGCCACATTGTGCCCGGCACCATTCTGGCCGGACACGATTCGGATGGCGATGCCATCTATGTGGGCCGTGCCTATCACGAGGGTGATCTGCTCCCCGCCAAGATTATACCCAGCAAGGGCTGCGGCTATGTGGCCCACGGCGGACTCGAGCACGTCAAGTATGACTTTGAGCTGCTTGCCGGCTACGGCTACGGCTGGGTGCCCGACTCCTTTGGCAATGTGCCAGCAGGCGCTGTTGTCTGCGGCCGCACCAGCGATGGCGAACCCTTGTACATTGGACGTGGCCACTACAGTGGCAGCTTTACGCCCGGCAAGATCCATCAATCGCATCACTGCATGTACATCCCCTTCGGTGGACATGAGGTGCGCCTGGAGAACTACGAAGTGCTCGTCCGCTCCTAGACTGCTTCCCAAATTAACACCATTTCTTGACTATCAATTAAATTATTTGTATTTCATCTGTCACTAAATAATTAATAAAACAAAACAAAAACAAGCCAAACTGACCATAAAATTTAATAACCAAAGAATTCAGTAAAACTATTACTAATTTAATTACTGGAGGTGTTGGAATTAAACCCAAAAAGTAAAGACAATACAAAAATATATTGAATAAAATATATCTTTAAAGAGTGGTTTCTCACTTTTAAACCATTAATTCTAATTTAAAACATGCATTGCCTGATTTTAATTAAACAAAAGATGTACCCAAAAGTATGCATTAAAATTCAACGCGAAATCAATTTAGAAACTTTTGCTGTTAAATTTCTCAACATTCACTGGTAATTTGAATGCTTACAGCTTTTGTGCAACTGTACAATCATCTAACATAAAAGACATATATACCAATTAAGTATGCTCATATTTGTTTTTCTACTTATTTGCTTGGGCGTGAAAATAACTTAATTGCTTTTCTTTTCATTTGCTCTTCGTGTGAATATTTGTGCATCGCCGAGCTTTTTACGAAGCTTTTTGCGAGCTTTTGCTATACTGTGTAGAGTTGTAGAGTTGCCATGTCTCAGATCAGACACGAGCTGTACACGTATCGGCAAGTCAACGCTGCTGGCGACGCATTGGTCGCTTTACGTGCCTCGTCTGCGATTGGTGCACAGCACGAAGTGCGTTATTTTCGATTGGTGGTGAGTAGACGGTGCAACACTCTTGGGGCGTGCTCAGTGCCAAAGACTTGAAATGGATTGGCACAGCATAGCGCATACAGTAATTAAAAAATGTTAATTATGTTTTTCGTTTGGATTCTTTTTTCGCTGTCGTGTTTTTGATTTTGGCTTAATTTTAGTTGGAGTTCGTAGTGGGGGCAACCTTTAAAACTGGTTTTCGAACGAAACAGATTCTTGGCGTTGCAAATGCCGTCGCTTTGACAGCAACCATTCGGTGGAGACTCTTTTAGCTGTTGAGTATTATTTCTGAGCTTCGCGGCTTTTACTTGAAACACATGTTTATTTTGTATCTTTTGTGTTAGCATAGCTATTGCTGTATTATATCTGTTGGCTAATTTTGGAATTGCTGAAGGTGCTTAGATTCCAAATGTTCTTTAATTTTCTAGTGGAATTCATATAAAGAAATAAAATGTAGAGTGAAAACTTTTAGAGGAAAACTATATTCACTGACATGCGTAGAAATTGTATATTTCAGATTGTTTACAAAGATTATGTCTTATCATGTATTAAGTATCTAAGTATGTACACCCCTCAGATTTTTAGAAGAGTTATGTATTTCTTATCTCTAATACCAAAGATATATGGCTCTATCGATTGAATGCCCGACAATGTGTTAAGATTAGGTTACTACACCCACTAGGAGTCTGAAGAATCAATAAACCCTAAATAACTTAGTCTTTTCCCTTAATATAATTTTTAAGAAAGTTATTATAATTACTAAAACGGTGCTGTGATCTATAGCTCTTACATAACTCCTAAATTCTGCACAAATCGGAGAATCTTCGTCGGGTTGAGGGTTACAAAGTCTTCCGAACTTACAACAGGACTCTACATGTTTTCCTAACTAAACGGAAGTCAATTTGCTTATAAACTTCCCTAAGCCCATGGTAAATTTTAATAATACTACTATATGGTACTTTCAACCTGTTTTTAGCAAGTATCAGAGTATTACAGAGTCTCTAGAAAACGTTGTGTTTCTCAGAAGCAGATTGCTGGTAAATACCATTCTAATAAAGACTCTGAATGATTCCTCCTGATTATAGGGTTTATGTATAAGAATCAAAGAAGGAACTCAATTATATTTTCATGTTTAGAGTTGCACTCTTCATAAGTGTATACTTATGCAAGAAAAATTGGTATTTTGCTAACGAAATAAACATATCCGATAGATACTGACTTACATCATAAGGATTATTTTTAAGAAAGCTGCCGACGGCAAAAAAAACGTTGGAAGTTTAACTGCATTGAGAGAAGCCTTTAAAATAGAATTTGTTCAAGAATAAGACGGCTGTTTCAATTTTTTAATGTCAATATAAATTCTTTTAATATAATTTCAATTTTAAAATGTTTACACACAAGTCGAAATGGTCTTGCCACTTCCACTTATTACGACCGGAATCTGTGCTTCTCCGCTTATCAGTCTCAATATCCATTTAGCTGAAATGTATTAAAAAGTAACTCAGATGCTATCAGAGGCCATCCCATCCATTTAAGCTTCCCAGACGCGTACACGGAACGGAGAACACAGAAAACACAGACAGAAAACGCCGAGCGCGCCATCCCTCAAATAACTTTCGAGAAATGCTCGAAATTCTTGCCCAGAGCAACGGTAACAGACAACAGCAGCAGCAGCAGCAACAACTGCTTTCAAATATCAGTTTCTTCTACAGAAGCAGCAGCAGCAGCAAAGGAATGAAGCGAATGACAAAATTTGGCCTGTGGGGCTGTCGCTGTGTAGCTAGATACAAACATACATACACACACACACACACTTACTGACAGGCATACGGACAAGTCGACAGACGTCAAACGTGGAGAAGGAAGTGCGTTGAACGCAGGCGGACGAATATGAAGGCAGCAAAACAAGAGAAAACTCACAGCAAAAGTGAAGTGAAGTGAAGAAGAGAAGAGGGCGCATTTATTTAACAAGCAGCGACTGCTGCTTGGGTTATGTATGTGCCACGAATGAATGGATGGATGCTATCTACAAAGGCAGCCCTATATACCAAGTGTACATATATACATAGTGTAAGCGTCGTGTGTGTGTGTGCGTTTGCAGTTACAATTAGTGGCGACAAGAAGCGAAAAAGAATGGAACAATAAACGCACACGATTCGGTTTCGAGTACCTCTTTGTGTGTGTGTGTGTGAGAGAAAGAGAGTAAGTGTGAGGGTGAGTAAAGTGGAGGGTTTGTTGTTGCCTTGCTAACGGCGATTGCCTAAAGAGTAAATTGCTGGGCATAGCATAGCCCTGGCTTAGGGATGTAGTAGTGTGGGTACAGCGTACAGGGTACAGCAGGGCTGTGCTTAGGGCTTCATATTGAAACGTGTCTCTTCAGATGCTTCAACTGCAATAGCGATAACACAAACAGCACACACACACACACACTCGCACACACAAACACCACTTGCGCGCGCGAATATTGTGAAACGGAAATGTAAAAAGAAATGCTAGTTGTAAAACGAATCCACAACGCACAGCGCAATATGAAAAATTGTACATAAAAATGGAAATGCTACAACAACAACAACAACAACAGACGCAACGACGTACAGCGCACAAGGCATTGATTAACCCTCGTGCGGTGCTAGCAAAGGCAGCAGCAACGGCAGGCATGGGCGTGAAATACATAAAATCAACACCGAAAACCTTTCTCGAGTTTTATATAATGCATACAGACTTATGTACATATCCTTCTATATAGGGTATATCGCAGTGTAGCTGAACCGCATTTGGGTTTTGGTTATGACTAAGGCGTCGCCGTCGCAGTTGCCGTCGCCGGCTCTAACGGTAGCCGATTGTCTCGTGCTCTAGGACTGAAGCGACTCAGAACCGCACTCTTTAATTAGGGATGAGCGCGTAACATTTTTTTTGCCCTTCCTTTTTTTTAAATTATTTTTGAGTAGCTTTACTGTTCTAATAATTTAAAGTCATTTGCTCTCCCATTATACCTAATTAAAAAGTAGAAATGTCTCAGAAATGTTTTGATGATTTTATTATTGAAATTTTTCAAAAGCCATATTTTTATTAATACTAATGACAATTTTATTCAACATTTTTTAATTAATTATTTCGTATAAGAGTTCTTTAGAAGAGTTAAATAAAAGTGTTTTCAATGCATTGAACATTAATATTATTATTGTTTTCAAACTGCATTCACAACTCCAATTAAACAAAACACGCACGACACGCTCCCATCTCTAACAACTTACAGCCACTCGCACTCATCACTCTAATTAGTTTTTATTGTAAAAATCAGAGTCTAAAAATAACACAAATATGAATCTGAAGGGGGGGTTGCGAAGTAGGAGCAGGAGGGCAGTGGGAGTCTGAGCGATCTGGTTCAGTTGGCACCTAAAACAGCTTCAAGCCTGAACTCATCTCATTCACATCTCTCATCTGAATTTGGCTGTCGCTTATGCGTGATAATTCAATTAGGAATGTGTGAATCAGGCACCAACAACAACAACAACAGAAGCAGCAGGCACTCAAAACTGCAGCAGCCAACAAAAACAACAACATGCAAGCGGAAACAGGCGTAGAAAAAGAATTGAACAAAAAATACTCTTTGCTTCCCAGCAGCAGCAATAGCAGCAGCAGCAGCAGCCGAAAAACAGAGACCGAAAAACAAACGCCATGTCCATGTGCAAGTAGGCACAAAGCGCACAGAACTGCATTCAACCCTGTTTTCTCATACTCATTCTCATTCTCATACTCTGTCTCTCATCTGTGTTTCTGTTGGTGTATTGGTGTGCTACAGGAACAGAATCACAATCAGAATAAACGGCCTCGGCTCCGGCTTTGGCTCTGTGGCGCTGGCTCTGCTTCTGCTTCTGCCGGCCTGAAACAATTTATGTGCCATGTATTTTGTACATAAAAATAGCGGCCGAGGCAACAGCAGCAAGAGACGCCAGCCAGCCAGCACTGGCTGAGGCCGGTACGGGGCATTGGACATGGACGGGACATGAATGGTGCTTGGCAAGGGGGTCATTATGTGCGCAGCTTGCTTCGAAAATATTTCAACACAGGCATGCGAACACTAACAGCACAGTGGCTTAGACAAGCAATTATGAAAAGGGTTGCCACCAAAATTGGGTTATAATAATTTACAGCTATTATTTAATAACAAATAAGTTTATATAAAAAAGTGTTTCTTAAAATAGGTATTATAGATAATTAATCGTAATTAAATATTAATTACTATTATAGAGATAATACTGTATTATTAATTTTTCTTTTTATTATTTTTTATCAAAATATTATTACTTTTTAGTTGTAATTATTATGGCTGTTATTATTGTTCTCCTTGTTATAAATGCATAAATGATTTTCACTCAACTCCCTCACTTGAACCCCTCTTACCTATTATAACTTACGTCACTGTATTCTATCTTGAATCTCGCTGTACATACATATACAAATGTGCACACATACACAAACATATATACAAATGTACACACAAGCACAAATATACAGAGCCATGTATAGCACAACCTCGCTCTATGTGTACTCTTGTTTGTGTGTGTATTCAAGTGTGCGGCACAGCGATAGCAACGAATATCAGCAACAACAACAGCAACAACAAGCATCGACCACGAGTTGGGCCTCGTCGCATTACCAATTTAAATTCCCATCCAATGCCCGCACGTAGCAAAAGAGCCGGTAAGGAATAAAACAGACAGACAGAAGGACAAATGAACAGTGGAATGGGACAAAACGCACGAAGGGATGTTGAGGAAGACGGAGACGGGGACGGCCAAACGCAACGCAACAGACGGACAGACTGTGGAAAGAAAGAGTATTTAATGAGCGCTACTGTTCCGCTTTTGGTTGTTGTTTCTGTTTTGTTATTGCTTGCAATGCCAACTCGATATGTTATGTTACAGTTTTCTTTTTTTCTTTTTCAATCTCCCTCACTCTTTCTCCCGGTCTCTCTCTTTCTCTATCGTTCTCGCTGTCTTTTGCTATTGCAGTTGCTGTTGTTGTTATTGTTTCATGTTCTATCAAATTAGGTTCATTTGCCAGAGCAGCGAACGGCAGCCGATGTCGACGTCGCGGTCGCTGCTGCTACTGCTTCAGTAGCTTTTGCCAAAAGCACCCTCTATGTTGTTGTTGTTGCTGCTGCTATATCAAGTGGGCTGTGCGAGCGTATGTATGTGTGCGTATTGTGTGTGTGTATTGGAGTGCTTATCGACTATGTGTAAAAACCGCACGGCTCACTGGCTACCCGGTTGCTTGGCTGCCGTCGCTTTGACGCCGTCGCTGCGGTTATGACTATGTGTGTGCTTGTGTGAGTGCCTCTTTATATACAACTCCAAAGGAATGGTCTGAGTGGTGTGTACATATATATATTTATATACATTTACATTGCTCTGCTATGTAAGTATGTATGTATTTATTTGTGTGCCACCAAACCATCTCCAACACCAGCGGCAACAGCAGCAACAGCTGAAGCTGAAGCTGTGGCATGCTGATAATTCAATAAGCTGCAAAAAAATGTCAACATTTTTCATGTGCCGACGACTGCAAATTGGCATTGAATGGTCTGGATGACACACTCATATGTATGTATTTACTTATTTATATGTGCATAAGTGTTCAAATATATGTATATATATATATTTGCAGTGTATTTTGCGCTTATTACGTTATGTAAAGTCCACAAAGTACGCAACGTCAAACTGGCAGCGTCATGCAAGCAAACTGCAACTGTTTGCTCTTGTTCAACAGCATCGTCAACTGTGGAAGTCTCTGCAGTCCCAACTCCAGCTCCAACTCCAACTCAACTCCAACTCAAACTCAACTCAAACTCTAACGAACTCCCCCATCCAACACGTTAGCAACAACTTCATTTGCAATGCAAACGCAACGTAACGCAAGGCAAGTAACGAGTGGAATGGAAGTGAAGTGAAGTGAAGTGCTCCAGAGAGAGAGATGGAGTGAGAGGGAGAAGGTGTTGTAAGCAGCAGCGTGGAGTGTGTCTTGTGTAATCAACTAATTACAACAGCCGCCAATGCTCGGCACCACTGTTGGCGTTGTTGCCGCCACCCGCCGTGGCAACCAGACAATTTATCTTGTTAAAGCGACTTTTATAGCGTTAGACTACCACCGTGCTCCACCTGCTGCGGCAGCCACATTGCAAAGTCATCAAGAAGAAGAGCTCATCATCAGAGACAATTGAGAAGTACTCAATCCCGTCACTCAAATCAATCAATCGTAAGAAAGAGAGAAAGAGAAAGAAAGAGAAAGAAAGCGAGAGCATCAGGAAGAAAGAAGCAGAGCTTAAGCTGCCAATTTTGAGATGATTTCTTCTTCGAGTAAACAACTTTACCGTTGCTATAATGCTTGCTTCTTTTTCGTCTTCTTTTGCTGCTTTTTTTTGTTGTCGCTACTTTGGCAATTTGTGCAGTTATTATTCTTATATCCGGTTGAGGATTTTCGCCGTCTCCTTGACTGCTCGCACCCTGGAAGACGAATGCATACGTTCCTTCGTCAACACTGCCTGTAAATTGATACTTTTTTTCGGGTTTCACTTTTTTTTTTCTGGATGCAAAAAAAAAAAAACAGCAGCAGAGACAGTGCGAAAAAGAGAGAGAGAGAGAGAGAGAGTAAGCGAGTGAGCGAAAGAGCAAGCGAGTACGGGAAAAATTAACTGTCCTGGATTTTAATAATGGTGGACTAATTGGACCCTAATGCGGGGTTTTCATTTCGATACACGACTGATTTATGTCTGATAAAATTTAATTAAGCTGACATTAAAACAAGCAAAAAGGAAATAAAAAAAATTGACGAAGTGTGGCACAGATTTACTACATAATTGGGATTAATTGATTGAAATTGATTGGCAAGAAAATAAAAAGTTTATCGAGCGTTTATGCTTCTGTAAATTCCACGTTGAAATAACTATTTTCTCAGACATTTATTGAACAAGTTTGAGGAACAGTTCTTTGCTTTCAGTTATATTATAAATAAAATAAAAATACATATTTTGTCCACTTTACATTGACCAAAAGAGAGTTCATCTTAATTACCTACGCCACTTCAATGTTGGTCTTAAAGTATTACACTTGGCTATTAAATATGGTTAATAACTCTCAACAAATTGCAAAAACATTGGCAATAAGTCTTGTTAAGTGTTTCTGCAGTGCTGCCACTTGGAGCGGCTAATGCCGCAATCAATGCCACTTAATGTGGCGACAAGCATAGGATTGCTAATTAAATTTCTTACCTTGAGCAGGGCAGAAGCCAAGGCAGATTGCTGAGGCTGGGACTGAGGCAGGAGCAAAGTCAACTTAACTGAAAGTCGAAAACTAATTTAGCGCCATTATGTAACACAAATGCTAAGCACATAAATCGTCATTTAAGCGGGGAGGCGACTGCGACTCGAACAAATTGCAATTAAAGGACTTCGTCGCCCTCTTGGCAAAAGCCCGGCCAGAAACTTTGTGTTCCCAGCACACGTTGACGCAACTTTTCCCTTGCCACTTCTCACATTCAATTAAAGCCGCTGTTGGCAAAACTTTGATGTGCTCTTGTTCCACATACAAATACATACACACACACACACACACACACATACATATATATATATATGAACTGTTGTGGGAACTCTGAGTTATTGTTAATGGGTAACTGCTCGTCGTGTCAGTTAGTTATTTCAATAGATGCTGCTGCTTCTGCTGTTACTGCTTCAGTTGCTGCTTTTGTAATTCAATACAGTTCCGTTAATTGCAATTACACAGACTTAAACAAAAGCCAGAGCAAAAACTCAGCAAACAAGCCGCTTTCAAATGATGCTCTTTGGCATTGGAAAAAGCTTTTTGAAGATTTGTGGTTGTAATGACCTGGTCATTTGATACAAATTGAAATATATGTATATATATATATATGTATAATATATAATAACAAACGCTAGCTATATAAATGTATATATATATATATATATATATATATATATAGCTAGCGATTGTCATTATATATTGACTACCATTTGAAATAATAGAATGACACAAAGTGCTTCAAAATCAATGTTAATTTTTGAAATTTCTATATTATTATACGCTTGTGTTGGCTGTTATAATTGATTGTGGTGCTCCATATTCATATATATTTTCATCATCATCATCATATATATTCTTGGTCAGCATCACTAATCGTTAATGCCATGTTCGTCTGTCTTTGGGTGTTTCTATGCAAACTTGTTTCTTAATGGAACTTGCCATAAATCAGTCTTGTTGTTACAGACAGACCGAATCGTTGTTTATATCTATATTATATAGCTTATACAGCAATTATCGTTTGAAAGATATGTCCGAGTTTTACAAACATTTCTGAGCAACGAAATATACGAATCAAACTTACAAAATATAAGTGTTATAATTATTTTCATCATTGAGATCAGATGACTTTATCATATAGCACCTATATGAACAACTTTTTTGCTTACTACTCCTCAAAATCGAACTGCTCCACTGGAAAGTATCAATTGGCTTTAAAATTAATCCTAAAATATATTACACGGCTAAGTAATTAAAGAAATACTTTATAAAAATGAGCAAATCTTTAAAAATAATAATACAAATCATCTTTAGTTTAATGATAGCAAAAGATGTTTGTAGAAATCTAGTTTTGTCAGCTTAAAAACTGAAAGTACTATTGACAATTTAGAGAATTAGAATTCAATAATTTTGAAATATTTTCAAACAGACTTTTGGCTATAAAATGAAGAATTTTGTTATACGAGTCGACAAATAAAAGTAATTTTGTAAACCTTGTTTTAAACTGAATTTTATTTATAATTGTGTATTTTTTTGTGGTTTTCTTTATTGTGGTGTCATTAAAGAAGTAATTTTCTGACCGATATTTGCTGTGTCAAGTATATATTTAGGATCTAAAATAAGAAATGATTCCCGCAAAAATGATAACGGCTTCAAAACTGCCGATTAATAATCTATATACGCTGCAATATTTATACAATATTAAACCCTTCCCAAGGATATATTTATGGTATTTAAAAATTGTATAAATTGTATATTTAAAAAATATAATTCGTTTTGATATAAGTTCTCCAGCAAACTTAAATACAACTTCATCTGATGTCGATTATTATCTATTATCGGCTTACAGGATAAAAACTGAGCTTTGATTATTTTCATTTTTAAATTGTAAAAAAACAAAGAAATTCATGTAATAAAATTTAAAAGGATATTAGCTAAAATTGAATAGCGGAAAACTGATCAGATTTTCGAAAGCATTGTGAAAGTATAGATATATATAAATTTATTTATATAGCTCAGTGAGTCAATCCAAATTGTTACGACTAGCTGAGCAATTTAAATAATCGGTTTGAAAATAAACATTGAGTACAATTTTGCATTTCTAATTACTTCCACGAGCAGCTGTTGATTGTTACCTGTAACGTTGAGTGTGTGTATAAGTGTGTGTGAGTGTGTGTATTTGTGTGTGTGTGTGTGTGTGTATGTGTGTGTTGTTGTTGTTGTTGCTTGTCTGGTTGTCTGTGCGCTTACACAAATGATTTATAAATGCTGATTTAATGCGTTAAAAGCCAAGCGCATTAAACTTGTTTTCAGATGCGCCCAAAACACTCACAAAACATATTCATACGGCACTCACATCCATATGTGAATAAATAAGACACTCATAAATACTCGCAAGTGTTGCCTGCTTAATTATTGTAATTGGTATTTTTGGCTCAAACCGCACAATTTGCCATACATTATTCAGGCAACGGCAATGGCGAATTTGAGACGACTCGAGTCGAGTTGCCTAAAAGTTTTCTGAATGAATTTTGAATGAATGCCAAAAAATTTATGCCACTTGCTGAACTTTATTTATTCATTTTTTTACACTCTCGCAAAGTGTGTGTGTGTAAAAAAATTGGGTTAAAACTGTGCAAATGTATGCAGCAAAGCTGTGGGAGATTATTATAAATATCATCTTATGAATCATTCCAAAAAAGAGTTTGTAAAAAAAAGCATTGCTTATTTTTATATTTTAAATAAATCAAAGAGTTGGTTTTATTTTTTATCTCTTTGATTATGTTTCTATGCAAGTCTTTAATTATTTAATAATACATAGCTTTTTTTTTTAATTTTATTTAAATTTTCGGAAAAAACCAACGTTTTATCAAATGTTTAATTTAAAATGTTGATGATGCTTTTTTGATATTTCTAAAATATAATAACTATTTTTTTTTACCATTAAATATAGTTGGTTCTAATGGATAAATGTCTATCAACGATCGACTTAAATACTTACGAATTTATCACAATTACTATTTACAGGGTATCTGCTTATCATGGCTAATAATTCAATATTTTATAGCCATTTGTTTGCACATAAATCTTTTGATTTTAAGCGCCGCTAAACCAATTCGCACCTAATCCACCCTTAAAGCAGTGCAGCTATCTTGATATGGACTGATATATATATATATATAGAGGAGGACTGACTACCCTTGTTTCCAGTCTTTGCACAGCCTTCGGCGTATTCATTAGATAGATGTATGTCCTGGCCGGGGCATTCCTGTCAGAGAAGACACTACGGTTGGCCATTTGGGACTCGTTCCTTGAAAATTGCCAATTTTCGAAATCGGAAACTTGCAAAAAAAAAAGAAGGAGAAAAATGAAAAGAAAAGAAAGGAAAAGGCAAAAGAAAAACAACAACAACAATAACAATGCATATGCATTTCCAAACGGTTTTTATTGAGCATCGAACCCAAAGTTATCAGCCAGACCGTGAACCCAGGCACCGAGAACCCAACAACGCCGACGACTACCCAATCCCTAATCTTTTATTTTCTTTGTCTTTTTTTTTTTTTTTTTTGGCATTTTTGGCATTTTTCATTTTAAAGACGCGTCACGCAGACAAAGCGGTCACGACTAACAGCGGGGATTAGAAAAGGACCGAAGCGGACCGAACTGGACTAGACTGGACTGGGCCAGGGCCACAATCGCAGACCGACCTTCACGCACTGCGTTGACCTTGTGACCCGAGCTAACATTGGCTGGCCAGCCAAGCCAGCAGCTGATTAGCACATTTAACTCTCAATTTACCCACATCAAAGGAAATTCCATTTTTTTTTTCTATTTTGTTTGTTTGTTTCTCATATAAATATTTATTTTATTTATTATCGATTATCGCTTTTTATTTATGGAATATTAATTAATGCAACAATGCATTTTGTTTATTTACAATTTAGTCGTAGCTTAAATTAAGTACTTAAAACTAGAATGTCTCTAAATAGGTATTTTTTTTATTTTTTATCAGCAGAGCTCGCATTTGGAGCTTTGAGCTTTAATTAGCGTTGAAAGCTTTAAAATGTATTCTTACGATTTTTCAAGTGAGCTTTAATATTGACGCTGCAAGCTTTCAGAGCGCGTCACTTTTGGGATTTTTACTTTATTCTGTTTTTTTTTGTTGTTTTTGGAATTAGCATCGGCTTTGCAAATGGTTTCAATTTAAGACTATATAAAAAATATATAATATATTGGTAGATGATACTTATATTAATTGATTCTGAATCGCTGTATCTGTGTATCTGGCTTATAAATTGTATAAATGTAAAAATTGTATTTATTAATATATTATTTACAGCTTACACACAAAGTAAAATCAAACAAATAACGTCAGTTTCATATTTTTTAAAATTAAAAACGAAAAACGTGGCAGAAAAAAGAAAAAACTCTTTAAATATTAATTATTGAGCAAGTTGGTTGGGTGGTGGGTGGTTGGGTGGTGGTGTTTGCTGTTCTTTTCGTTGGCTAATGGGTGGTGTTGGGTGGTGGGTGGTGTTGGGTGGTGGGTGCTTTTGAGCTACGCTTCAATAATCACTTCACTTCACTTGCTTTTGGCCAGGGACATGGCGTTGCTGGTGGCTGCCTGCTGTGGCCGTGGACTTGCCTGTCTTTTGGCCAAGGCCGGCGTCGCCGCTGGCGTCAGCTTAGCTGCGGCGGCATGTGGCGAACTCTTTGGACTTGCCGCCCCAGCAATTGCCTGCTGGCTGGCAGCCGTTGGCAGGGTGACGGTGGGCAGCATGGGCATCACCGACTTGTTGTTGTGCTCATCGCTGGAGCTGGCGACACTCTTCAGCTTTTGCAGATAATCGTTGAACACCTCGTTGCCGGCACGCTGCATCCGGGAGAGCTGCTCCATCAGATACGCCTGCTGATAGTTGTACATGGCTGGTCCAAAGTTGTACATTAGATTCGATTGATTCGCCGCCTGGGCAGCCACCTGAGCCGCCTGCGCGGCCTGCGCGGCCTGGGCACGCATCAGATTCTCCTTTAGAAAATTGCTCAAATCCAATTGATTCGTTGCTGAGGCAATGCCCAAAGGTGCATTCATATTGGGCAAATGTGGATGCGGATGTGTTGCAGGTGGCAACATCTTCAGCGAGTTATTTGTTGCTGGCGGCGGCGTCGGTTGCTTCTTCTTTGCAACGCCCTTAAGCTGCATGGGCGTGGCCGTGTTGCCATTGCCATTGCTAAGCGACATTTTCGAATTGGCCAGATTTGGTGACTTTTTGCTGGTGGGCACCTTCTTGTTGTTGTTGCCGCCGCCGCCGTTGTTGTTGTTGTTGCTGTTGTTGTTGTTGGGCAAACTATTGGCAAAATTGTAGCCAGGTGGCAGGGGCAACACATTGGGCAACTTGGGCGACAGCTCAGCAGCGCCGACTGAATTTTGACGTGGCAAAATCGGACGAAATTTCTTGGCAGCCGAATCGCCGTTGAGCGTGTGGTTGCCGGAGGAGGCAGTTGCTCCGCCCGCTTGCGTTCCTTTCGGTGATTTATTCTCGCCGGAATTGGGCGAATGAGCGCTACGCTTCTCCGGGCTGGGCGTCTTCTTGTCCGCTTGCTGGGGTGTCAGCACTGGCTTGGCGGCACCCGCACCACCACCTGCTGCTGCTCCGGTTTTGGGTGAGCTCTTGGGCGGCAACACAGCAGTGGGCGTGGGCGTGGGCGTGGGCAGTGGCAGCTGCTGCTGTGGCGGCGTCATGCGCGCCAACAGATGCTGTGGCGATGGTATCGTCTTGCTTGGCGGCGCCGGCAACTTGACGGGCTGCGCTTTAACCGGCTCCTTCTCCGGCGGCGCAATGCTTGCTGGCGTTGCAGCTGCTGCTGCGGCTGCTGCTGCTGGTTGATCGGGCAACTTGACGATTTCAATGTAATTGTTGACGGGAGATTTGTGCTTGGCATGCGCCGCATTGCTGGGCGAGGAGGCATCCCCATTGTCACGCGATATGGTTATGGACAACGAGGAGGGTATATTGATGTTGCACGAATTGAGCAGAGATTTCACCTTCACCTGTTGCTTTTCGGGCGCATCCTCGCCAGCAGCAGCAGCAGCGGCAGCAACAGCAGCAGGATTCGTATTCTGATCCGCTTTGGTGGGCGGCGTGGGAAAAAGGCTGCCCAAACCGGTGGCAAGGCCAGAGTTGCTGCCATTTAGCATATGTTGCAAGTAGTTGTTGTTGTTGTTGCTGTTGTTGTTATTCGTGCATGTTGTTGTTGCAGTTGTTGTTGCTGCTGCTGCGGCTGCTGCTGTTGTTGTTGTTGTTGTTGTTGTGGGTTTGGGCGTATATTTGTAGGTGGGCATGGTGGGTATATTGTAGTTGGGCACATATTGTGGCGAGCTGGGCGAATAGATGGGCGAGTTGGGCGTGTACATGGGCGTGCGGCAGCCGGGAGGCGCCTCCTTTCCCTTCGATTTGCTCGCATTGAACAAGGCCAGATTTAAATAGTTGTTGTTGTGGTTGTTGTTGTTGCTGCTGTGGGATTTGTTGACTGGCACCGGTGGTGGACCCATTTTGAGCTCCTGGCTCTTGGGTCCATAGACATGGGGCTTGGCCTGGCTGGCAATCGATTTGATTTCGGTGCCCGCATCTTTCAGCAGACGATTCACATCGCTTGGTATGTTGGCAAAGGGATTGGGACGCGATGCCTTTGGCAAGATCGGCTGATATCGCTTGGCAATCGGCGTCCGATTGCCAGGTGCCGCCATCTGCATGCCCTGGTGATGCGGCGGTGCGTGGAACGGTAGCGTTGCTACTGGCAACGCTGCTGCCCCATTGCTAATGCTGCAGCTGCTGCTGCTGCTGTTGTTGGCTGGTGTCGATTTGTGGCGTGCCGCGGCGATTGGTGCCTTTGCAGTTGGTGGCGGCATCAGCGGTTTGTCCACGTTTGCAGCTGTTGCAGGGGGCACCACAGTGTGTTGCAACGCATTTGCAGCTGGCAGCCGAATCTTAAAGTCCTCGCGTGGCAATGGTGGCGACAGCTTGGGCTTCTTGGAGATGGCCTTGATGGGCTCTTTGCTCTTCCGCTTGGAGGAGGCAATCGATTTGGGCGCCATTGCGCTGGGCGGCTTCATCAGCAGACTGTCATCCAAATGTGCCTTGGATTTAATTGTGGGCATGTTAAGACTGGAATTGGTTAGATTATTGATACGCTCGGGCGACTCCACCTTGACTTTGATGGGGGTGAGTGCAAAGGATTTGAGGAACTCCGATTTGGGATCCTCGTGACAGGCGCCGCTGGTGATGCGTGGACTGAGCACAGTGCTGACACCATTGGGACTGAGGATGCGCTCCGTGCGTATCGTCAACGGTGGCACCGTCAACGGAGATGGACTCTTGCGCTTGCGTTCGCTGCTGGAGGAGGATTTGGGACTGCCATCCTTGTCCTTTTTGCTCTTGGAGCGTGACTCCTTCTCGGGCTTAAGTGGCTTGACAATCTCCTTGCGATCCGGATCGGACATGTTGATAATTGTGACGCTATTCTGCTTGGACAGATCAATCTTCAGCTTAATGTTCGGCTCCTCCTTGTTGTACGTGGGTGTGTTGGGCGATTGCAGACTCTTGGTGCCGCTCGCTTTGGGCGAGTGGTGATGATGATGATGATGATGATGTGGCGCCTTCTCGCGCTTCTCCAACACCTGCCGATTGATGACCAGCTTAAGTGGCTGATCCATGGGTGAGTTCAGCTTGGGCACAATGCGAAACTCATCCTGTGTCTGCTCCACCTTAATTCGAGCCAACTGCACAGCGGGCGGTGAGGGCGTGGCTCTCTTCACAACCACCAGTGAGGGAGTGGCTGTGGGCGTGGGGGGAGAAGGAGCAGGAGATGAAGTGGCGGATGGCACTGTAACCGGTTCCAGTTTCAATGGCGCCAACACTTGTGCCTTGATGGCGGGCGGCGCTGGTTTGATCAGTGGCTGGGGGGATTCGTAGACGCGAAAATAGAAACGCATCGGCGCATCCCGTTTCCACGTGTAGATGTAGGCAATGTCCATCAGCGTGTAGTAGTCCAGCAGCACAATTGTCTTCACCTTGTACATAATGTCAATGCTGAAGCGGTGGGCATCGATCTCGAACTTGTCATAGACGAACTTCTTCAAATGACTCACCCGGCACATGGCCGGACACTGCAGATACCTGGGACGCAGTGTATCACCAAATTCCATCTCTGATTCCACATTCAACTCGCTACAAAAATGGACAGAAGAAAGTAAACAAAAGAGAAACGTGTTAATTACAATTAGAAAGTGAAAGAGAGAAAGATTCTGCGCAGAAGATTTATTGTTAAATGGTAAAATTTTCTGTATCTAATTAAAATTAGTAAATCCTAACTCAAGATTCATTTTTCTATCTAATAATAAATAGTAAATCATATTTTAAGTTAATAAAATCTGGCATTTAATATCTTTTTTTTTAAGAATTATTTTCTATTTTATTTTCTTTTTATGTACATTTAAAATTTATTTCTGTTTTTCGATCTAATGAAAATAAGTTAAACATATTTTAAGTTAATAAAATCTGGTAACTAATATTTTTTTTTAATGAATTCTTTTCTATTTTCATTTATTTTTATGTACATCAATTTTTTTTCTATATTATTATAGCCAATAATAAATAGTTAACCATATTATTGGATAATAAAATCTGGCATTTAAAATATAATTTTTAAGAATTCTTTTCTTTATAAATTTTAATGCTTTATTCTGTTATCCTATCTAATAAAAATAAGTTAATTATATTTTAAGTTAATAAAATCTAATTTATTCTATTTTCTTATCAGTTTAGAGAACTGCAACCGTTTTTTGGAATTAATGGAAACTTACCCAAGTTCGGCATACTCCAGCGACAAAGACATATCATCGGAGGGACTGAAAATCAGATGTTCTGTGTCATCGCCTCGTTGTTCGGGCGTTGCCAGTGCCGCCTCCTGTGGACGATCCTTGTAGAAGCCACGTTTACGCATCAGCTCCCGTTCATAGAGACCGGGCACCAGCTTGTAGACAATTGCCTGCAATGTGGTATCAGATCTGCAAATAAAGATTGCTTGGTGGTTAGTTGAGGTGTTGCGACAAAAGGGGCGACATGTGTGTGTTTCTCTGTGTGTGTGTGTGTGTGTGTCAAAGAGCAGGCAACAGAGACAAGAGAAGCAACGGCAGGCTGCAAGAGAAGCAACTGCAGGCTGCAAGATCAGACAAGACTTGGTTGCAAGTCTTATCGATCCATGCAACTCGTCTTTGTTTATCGCTGCCTCCTGCTGAAGATTTTTTTTGTTAGTTGCTGGTCTTCTTGATTGGCTATCAGAATCAGTTATTAGTGGCATGTTGCTGGTAGTTGATATGCGATTCTACTTGAGGAGCTGACATGTTCTGGCCTCCGCCCAGGCCAAACTTGCAACTTGCTTTCCAATTACTCAAAAAAAAAATGTTGTGTTTGATTTAAGTTTCTTTATAGATTTAAAGTGTAAAAATGAGTGGAAAATAAAAGTCAGCAGCGCAGCGACTTCCGCTAAAAGGAAATGAGCGCATCACAATTCACAAAAGACGCACACAAAGAAAGAGAGAGCGAGAGAGAGAGAGAGAGGGGGAAAGAATAGAGGGAGCGAGCGAGAGAAGCGTGTTGGGAGAAGTACAAATTAGATGGCAGATGCAATTGCTTCAATGGCACGCAACAAACGCCGCCAAAAAAAAAATACAAAAAAAAAAAAAAACGAGGGTCTGTGCCAAAGACAGAGACTATGGCAGGGGCAGGGGCAGTGGCAGTGGCAGTCGCAAGCAGCTGTGTGGCATGCGCTAAGCCATTAGATGGTGCCACGCAACAGTGGTTGTTGTGTTGAGCCTGGACTGAGTGACTGGCTGACTGACTGACTGACTGGCTGGCTGCCGCACAGGAACTCGTCGCATTAAGTCGCATTTTATAGAAAATTGTGTTGCAGGCGCTCGCCTTCAATCAAACGTTGCCTTTGAAAAGGCATTGAACAATTGAATAGCAGCCAAAAGAAAAGCAAAAGGAACGGAATGTATGAAGAAGAAGAAAAAGACGAAGAACAACAACAACAACAAGAGTAGAGTTGAGTAGAGATAGAGTAGAGTACAGTTAGAGTATAGATAGAGTAGAGTAGCGTAGCGTAGGGTAGAGTACAGTTAATGTAAAGATAGAGAAATTACTAGTTGTACACGCGGGGTAGCGGGTCGAGGGTCGCAAATATCACAGTTAGGTAAGCAGATCATTTACATGCCAGCAGAGAGATAAACACAAGGGTAAAAAGAAAACCAAGAAATATACAAAGCAAAAGACAGGCACAAATAAAGAGATTTTATATTTATGATATAGTTTTAAGTATATTGCGACTTTAAAGTCAATCACTTAGCTAAGCTCGACTAGACAAACTCTTATTTATCATTATTATTTTTAATTATTACTCTTTGTATAATTAATAAATATTTATTTAGTATTTATTATAATTAACAGCTCAAACTCACAATTCCAACTTGCATTCTTATCTATAAATATTAAAATCTCTGCGCAATTTTTAAAGTTTTGTTATTATTAGAACACAGGTTAAATTCTACAAATGCAAATTATTAAATTATTTATACAACAAAAAGGGAAATGGCATCTACTTCTGAGTCTAATATACAGATTGGTATTCCACTGACCGAAATAAGCATCAGTTAGTGAATGCTACTGCAGACTTTGGGGTTTGCCACATAAATTTAGGTAGTATTGAAGTTTCATAAGAGTTTTGAAGTTCTAACTGTGTTTTTTCCTCCCACCACAACAAACTTAACTCAACTGTAAACTTTAACGTTGCAAGAATATATTTGTGTTTATAGGAGGGATGCGAATTTGGCAACATTAGAAAAGAACAGAACAAAACCAGAATAGAATAGAGTGGAGCATAGCCCAGCAGCACCGCAGAACTTTCGCTGTGGTAATTGTGGTTATGGGATTCCCCCTTAGCCAAGTTGCGCATCGAATGCGAATGCGAATGCTGCTTGTTGGTGGCGGCTTGATGTGCACCTTGAACTGAACTTTGAGGCTGTCGAAAAAGTTGACTCTGCTTAACTTTATTTGATGCCTGCCAAACATTCGACATACTCTAAGTGGATATGGCCAGCTCTGTTTGGGTGTTGCCGTCACCAAATAATTCTCGAATGCGGCTGTCTGTTTTGACGGCTTTGGCCACGCACGTTTTTAATGGAAAGCACGTTTCCAGCATCGAATCAATTTAAGGGCACAGCTTTAATAAATACCAACGAGCAAACCACCCGCAGCCAGAGTTACCAGCCCCCAGGCAGACGACCCTCCTCTCTCTCTCTCTCTCTCTTTGCATTACCTTGTGGCTGTTGCTGCTGCTGCTGCTGCCACTGCTGATGACGATGATGATACTGACTGAGGCAGAGTCAGGTTGTAATCTTGTCGACTGCATACAAAAAGATAATGAATACAAACGGCAGCAGCATGGGGGCCAAAAGGGGTTGCGGCAGTGCTGTTGTTGTGCCTATGAATGAATAGGGGAGTTGGCCGAGCAACAAATAGTGTGAAGTCAGCACAACTACTACTATATAGACAACTATATATATATATATATATATATACAAATCTTCTATATAAAAGCATAGACAGCCAAGTGGTTCTTGTACGTGGTCTCGACTCTCCAATTAAATTTATTGCAAAAGTTTATTGTTTAAGCCACAACAAGAAAAACAACCACAACAAAAACAAACGTTTTCAGTAAAGCAAAACAAAAGAAAAGCGTCAGTTTATTTATTTTCTTTTATTACTTATTTTCTTATTTTGCCAAAAGGTAAACAAAGTCAAACAGAAAGCAAAAAAATAAAAATAAAAAGAAAACAAATAATGCTACTCAACTCTAAACTGAAAACTTGGCTTGGCTTTGCTTGGCCTGTTCTTTTTTGCTTTTGTGTTTGTCGCCATGTGCGGCCATGTTTTTATTGTTGTGTGGCGCCCCCGCCCCAAAATCAAAAAAATAAAATATCCACAACTGCCCAACTGATAAAGTGCAAGCGCAAAAAAATAATAATAATAAAAAAAAAATAAAACGGAACAACGCATTTCCAAGAAACCCGAAAACCAAATCGAAAAACGCCAGAGATAATTAACGGGCGGGTCTTGCGCTCAGTTCTGCCGACGGCAACTGAGCAGCAACAAACAGCGAACAGAACGCGAACAGCAGCAGCTGGAAACAGTGCACAAAAGCCAAAGGCAACCAGACACGAACAGAGTGGAGAAGAACACGGCTTACCCCCTGCTCCTTCCCCACTCCCCTCCTCCACATTAACACCAACTGAAAACTGCTGTGAGTGATGCCCACTCTGCCTCTTTTTTTTTTTTGGGTACCGAAATTTAAGCGAAAGACAAAAGAGAATATGAAGTGGGGGAGGGGGTGTGTGTGTGAAAGGATGGAGAAAACAAGGCACAAAAGCAGCGCAAAGTTATTCCGTGTTTTGCCAAGTTCTCAATGGCTGAGGAGACAGATTCCCGATTCCAAATTTCGAATGGTTTGTCGTTATTTATCAATTGGTTAGCTTCTTGTAGAAAAAAAAAAAACAGTATGAAATAACCTTTAGATATTTGTATAGCCAAAGGTTCCAAATTGAATAGCATTAATGGGCATCGAAATGCTATAAAGCTAGCCATTAATCATTTTAAAGAACTTCCCACAAAAATGTGAATGGAATTTTATTGTTTCGCTTTCTTATTCTTGAAGTAAGATAAGTAAGTAAGATAAGCTGTGGCTAACTTGACACCAATTCAGATGGGACTGTTGAAAAGGAAATATTTCATAGAATAATTAAGTTAACTTAATAAAATAAGAGAGCTAAATATATAAAGTATATATTAAGTTAATGAAACAATTGAAAAGAAAATTAAATGGTTAGCTTCTATAGAAACTTGGTTTTTTGACATGGACTGAATGTAATGCAATATTTCATATTAAACTCAAATTAAAAGCCAGATTGAAGTAAACAGCGCTGATTTGTTGGGGGAACTCAAACAAAGAGCAAGCAGCAAAAAACACCTCAAAACTCTGACAAATGTGAGGCAGTCAAGTTTTCTACTGTGTTTAATACCAACTAATTGCAGTTGTCAGCGACAGTCGTCGCAATATATAAGATAGCAACTATGGTATATATATATATATATATATATTTCGATGTAGTTTTGTACTTACTTGATGTTGGGCTTGGCATTGTTGATGACCATCTCACAGCGTGGACAATAGCGCTCCTTGCGCAGGTGATTGATGAGGCAATTGTGGCAGACTGCAACCAATCCAGATACAGAGAGAGAGATGCGGACAAAGAACGAAAATAAGAAGAGATGAAGAAAACAGTTACAAATTGTGTTATACAACAAAAATATAGTTAAATTATTGCGTTGAGGGACATTGAGAAATTCTAGAGATTTGGTCTACTCAAATTATACAAATTTATGTAAAACCTGAACATACAAAAAGAAAAAAAAAAATTCCCTTGCGTAAGCGCACCACAATCCCAAGCACACAACTTTTCCCGGACACATTCGTACAACTCAGGCTTATCCCTCTCTCCCCTCCACGCCTCACGCCTCCCTAAAAATGGGTATACAATATGAAAAAGAGAGGACAAAAAAAAAAGGAAAGGAAAGGCAACGAAATCCATCCATTCAATTCGAACGTGCCACCCACGGAACCCTGAAATTGCTCCAAAAAAAAATGCAGGAAAAAAGTAGAAATAAACAGAAATGTTGCATTTGACAAGAAACCGACTGAGAAATGCTCTATTTAAAGCGAGATGCTCTATTCACAATATCAAATATCTCTTGTGACTGTACATTAATTTTACATTAAATATAATCCGTCTTTTCAATACTGTGTTTCCATACTCGGTAAATAAAATAAAAAACCGACTTTGATATACTCTGTTTAAGATGTTAAAACTAATTGCTGTACTACCCAAACTAACTACGCCTTCTGGATTTTTGGTTGACTAGAAAATCAAGTTACAGTAAATATAAACCGACTTTTAAATACTCTGTGTTTCCAGTGCATTTCCTCGTGGGTTATATTATTAAAACTCATCATAACTTTGAAATAATATTTTAATAATATATGTCTAATACTTTAGCCGTTAGAAATTGGTTTAATTAAGCAGAATTTGATAAGAAACAATAATTTACAGTAATATATTTGGCATTTATAATTTGTATAATAAACGTCTTATGTTTTTTGGGGATGACTAGATATTTTCTAGGCTTAAAATATTCAGAAACGACTACAAGCAAAATAATATAATAATTCCATTTGAAGTAGATGTTAAACGGATTTTTGGAGATAAAATCTTAGCAATTGAATCGAGTTGGAGGCATAAATCTATTTAAGAATATTTTTACGTAATACTAATATACCCCATTTACACTTTTAGCAACAGAGCATCAAAAGAGAGAGAGAAAAAAAAGTGTGTTTTGACTTTAATGTCAATGGCAGTGTGCTGCTGCTGCTGATGCTGCTGATGCTGTCCGTCGTTTGTCCCAAAGCGCTACAACTGTCAACCAGCGACAGGAACAGTGAGACTGAGACCAAAACCGAGACTGAGGCTGGACCCGGTCTGGCTGCAACAACCAGACACACAGACAGACAAACAGACATGGGGGGAAATACAGGCTCTGGCCTAACAGTGTGGGGGGGGGAGTGGTAAGTGGAAGGGAGAATGGGAAACACATTCGGTTCGCCTGTTACGCTTGTCTGTCAGAGTTCTGGATACGAAAGAGACAACAAGTAAAACAACAAAAAAAAAAGCAAAAAAAAAAAAAAAAAAACTGATGTAAAGGCTAGGTGGGGGCGGGGAAAGGAAGTGTTTTTGTTGTTGTTGTTGTTGTTTTTTTTTTTTTTGGGTGGTTTGGGTGCTGCTGCTGCGAATTTGTTGGCCAAATGGCCTCGAGCAACGGCATAACTGCAAAATGCAACAAAGTCGAAACAAGGGCAAACATCCAACAACAACAAAAAAAAACAGCAACAGCAACAACAATGAGAACAGCTGTTGTTGCTGGGGCATCCATTTAGTGAGTTACGAGCGCCATCAGGCAGAGGCAACAACAAGCTGACATGGTTGGTGGCAACTCCAGTCTGTATATATATATATATATATATACATATGTGTGTGTGTATGTATGTAAGAAGTAGCCTGGCAACAGATTTAAATGAGCCTTTGGGTGCCACAAATGAAATGAAATGCCATCGACACATTTGGTTTGTGCCACACAGTCGATTTACTATCAACTGGCAAGTTGAGGCAGAAAACTGCATTTGAAAACCACATTCAGTGTGGAGGAGTTAATGGCCGCAACGGGCTTTGATTAGCAAAATGTCAGAATTGATGTTGTTGGCTTAGCCGAAAGCTGGGCCTAAATGAAGCTCTAATTTGCGATTTGCGAATATTCGTCTGAACTTTGACTAATTGGCAAAACACATTTGCGCCTGCAACTGCAACGAATTGCAAATGTTGCTAAAAAAAAAAACACACATTTTGAGCATCAAATTCGAGTTTAAAGTAAGCCGCTTTTTATGAAAAAAAAAAAAAAAAAAATGAAATGAAATGAAACAAGAAGCGAACCGGAAATTGAGGCAACGAAATTTGAAGAGTCTACGACTAACTAAACGTATTTCTTCTCGCTGTCTGGTTTTACGGCTGCACTAAACCAAAACCCGGCGGAGAGACACATGAGTAGTGGGGGGGAGGGGAGTCTAGCGGGTGACTAGCGACAGTTGCCACTTGAAAGTTGTGTCTGATTTATGGTTCACTAGTTATTAAGCCCGAGCAGCAGCAGCAGCAACAGCAGCAACATCCACTCGCAGCCAAAAAAATGCCAACGAGAAGAAGCATTTGTAATTATTTAGAGACAGACATATGCACCAAACACACACACACACACACACACACATAAATCCAAGTGCAACACACAACTTCTCTCTCTAAAATGAGTTTTCAGCATTAGTCAAGTCAAGTAGTACTCTGGGGGTTATATAGAAATAGGCATAGGCATTGGCATTGGCATAGGCCATATGCAAAATGCAAAATAGCCAGATGAAGTAGAAGAAGAAGAAGAAGAAGAAGAAGGCTCATTAATGTTGTTCGCCCATTAACTTATCGCTTGGCAGCATCAGACACGGCTGGAGTGAGACCAATTTGGGGTGAGATAGGCAAAGGGGATTTGCTTTTGGCATTTTGCTAATTAGTCTATGCGCCTAACCACAAGTGCCAAACTACACTCGCAGAAAAAATGTGTCTGCTGTAGTCTTTAGTAAAGTTTTACATGTTATTAAGGTAAATTATGAATTTAATTTGCACTTTTAAAAACTAGTCTAGCTCTAAAAAAATCTAATTTCTGAATATGGAGTATTTTTTTAGGCAAGCTGAATTATTATTTTTTTTTTAAAGCTGGCATATTCTTAAAGCGTTGTTTAATTAATAAAAACTTTCTTTAAAGTGAAAATTGCTGTAATTAAGTAGAAAAACAAAAAACTACCTAAATACTTAAAAAAAAAGTTAAATTTTAATTTTATAAATTCACTTTTTCTAAAAATTATTATTGTTTGAAAAGCTTGGTTTTTTTTAAATATAAAAATGTGTTCAAGAAATTCTTTCGATTTAAAAAGTAAAATTTTCTGAAAATGTTTATTGCACAAAAAGCTTGTGTTTTATTAAATATAAATAAAACTACATCGAATTCTTAAAGTGCAAATATTTTGTCGACTGAGATAAAACTGAATTTTTTTGTAAATGTATGTTTCGATATTAAATCTGGCTTAAGGCACGATTTTCTAAATCCCGAACGTAAAAATATAAATTTATCTTCGAGTGAAAAGGGGGATTAGGTGTTTAAGGGTGTTTTGGGGGGGGTGGCAACTTACACGAATGCAAACACTCCACGATGGTCGTCGCGTTGATCAGATAGCCCTGGCACAAGTGGCAGATTATGTGCGGATTGACGGCAGTTAGAAGAACGGGGCGTGGCGTTGTCATCATCATTGACAACGTTGTTGTTGGCGCCTCTCCGGCATCGGTTGTTGGCTCCTCATCGGCGGAGGCGCCGCCGTTGCTGCTGGCATCCTCAATGTTGGACCAGGCGGATGACGATGAAGATGAGGACGATGATGAGCATGACGAGGCAAATGATGTACTGTTGTTGCCGGTATCAACAACTGTTGTTGCAAGCACTGCTGCTGCTGCTGCTGCTGGCGGTGTTGATTCTTTTTTATTATTATTATTGTTATTGTTGTTGTTATTGTTGCTTCTGCTGTTGCACTCAAGCAATGCTTTTGTTGTTGCTGTTGCGCTTTGTGTAAATGCATTAGTCGCAGCTGTTGTTGTTGTTGTTGTGTTTTCACTTTTTATTTTAATGCTTCTCGCAGCAAAGTTTTGTTGTTGTTGTTTTTGCATTTGCATTTTATCAACATTAGCATGTTTTCTGCTGTTGTTGTTGTTATTATTGTTGTTGTTGCTATTAGTGTTGTTATTGTTGCTGTTGCTGTTGCTATTGCTGTTGCCGTTGCTGCTGTTGTGCACATTGCTGACAAAGCTTTTGCCTGTCGTCGTCTTTGTCGCCTTACTCGCGATTGCCAGTGTTGACAAATGCAGCGATGACGACGTCGACGGCGACGGCGACGCAGCTGCGGCCTTTTGTGCTGCATGCGCCATTGTTGTTGTTTTTGCTGATGTTGCTGTTGCCTTCGACTCCGGCGTCATCATAATAATAATAATAATACTAACAACAGTCGCGCTATATTCGACGCCTTTGTTTCTGTAAAAAAAAAAGTAGAGAAAAAAAATGGAAATTTAATATGCAGCCAAACGACAAACAAATATGAACACATATAGATATATATATATATATACATGATGCATATGCAAGTGTTGCTGCAGAGATTGGGGGTGTTCATACTGCGAGGCAAATAATCCAAGCTAAATAAATAATATTGCTCTGCTAGAAAATACTTCAATGGTTTGTTCAAATATAAATTATAATACTTATAAATTGGAATCGTACGAGAAACGTATTTAATCATTATATGTCTATAATTAATGTTTATTTCATTCCTTAAAAATTATTATTATTAAAAAAATCATGTCTATTAATACAGCGTTCGATAATCAAAATATTATTAAATAAATCCAACAATGTTCGTCATTTAAAGTACTTATGAAATTTCCAACATTTAATTAATACCTAAATTCAAAATGTGAACACAGTAAACCACTTTAAAAAAAAATAATAAGTACTCCCCCCCCTCTTAAATTTCCACTCGAAGAACTCTGAGGGGGAAAACAGACCCACACAAATAAACAACAAAATTCCAAGTAAAGTCTTTGGCCTGAAACTGAGAGCTAAACAGCTGGTTTTTCCCTCATTAAATCCATAAAAGTGTATTATAATCATAAGAAAATAGTGTTGTTAATCAAACTGATAAGCAACTTGGAGCTGGCTGTACCATAAACAGCAGAGTTCATCTTAAATTCATAACTGACCCTCGTCGTAGTCGTCGTATTGTTTGTGTGAGTGAATCGAGTAATTGAAAGTCAAAGCTGGCCAAAAAGCTGTTGTTGCAGTGCTCCCTTTTGGCCAGGACAACACACGGGGAAAACAATGTTGTGCGCTACTATTATATGCAATCAGTCGATGGCTAATGGATGCCTGGATGTCCCCCATTCAGTTCCTCTCTATATATATATATTTATATATATATATATACATACGTATATAAATGTGTTGCATATATAGTTGCCATGGGAATGTTAACGACTGCCAGCGAGAGACCCTGTGTAAAATGCAAAGGGCACTCAAGGGCGTGGTGGGGGAGTTGGGGATTGGGTTTGTCTGTTTAACAGGCAGATAAGTTGGGTTTGTTCACGGCTTAAATGGAGCTTGCACAAAATGCGAGTGCGAAATGGAATGTATTTGAAAACAATTTCAAGTTGTTTTTGCATCAACGCGCCAGTAAAAAGTCGGACGTAAAAACTTTTTAACACAAAACTTTTTAGACGAACCTACCAACCCACAAAAACAACAACTCAAAGAAAACTGCAAACCCCCACACTTACAAACATATATGCACACTTGCACGTAAAGGGGAGCGCAGCAGCTAAATGGGAAAATATGAATGAATATGAAATGTATTCGGGGTCGAATACGAACAAACGTTGCCTGCTTTAAAATCCTTTTTACATAAAATTAAAGTGTGTATACATTCACAGTCACACACACACAGACGCGTATAGCGTGTACCCAATGTGAACCCTTTTCCGAAAAAAAGCAGACCCAACAACTGCGTCAGGCAGAGACGAACGCGCGCGCAAAATAAAGTGAGTACAAAACATGAAAAGGATAATAAAAAAATTAAAAAAAAAAAAGATATATATAAAGTAAGCAGCGGAATTTCACGTGAATAAATGTTGGAAGCAGCGAAGGCGAGGCATGCGCGACTGCAAAAGAGCGCTACTCATCAAAATGCAGCACATGCAGAATGCGATGCAGCCAGCTGTAGGGTGACTGCGCTGTAACAGCGACCCAGGCTTTATCTGCTTTACTAAAAAAAAAACAATCACACACAACATACAGACACGCACTACTTTCCCATTGAGTAAAAGCAGTGCGCAAAAGATGTAAGCAGCACTTTCAAATGATGACTATATATTTTACAAAGGAAAACATATATATATATTTATATGTACATATATATTTATATGTATATATATATTTATATGTATATATATAAATATATTTCCTTCTCCCACATACGCACGTGAGAGCAAAGCCAATCGCAATGTACATTGTAAAATGGGGGGACAGACAGACAGAACAGAAAAAGCTGTTGCTGCTACTGTTTTTGTTCTGCTTTTTGGTCTTCTTGTTGCTGCTGACAGAGAGGCTGTGTGTGGAGAACAGAGGAGGAGACAAGCAGGCAAGCAACTGTTGTTTCGCATGGAGTAAGAGGGTGAGTGAATGAGTGTGTGTGCGAGTGTGAAGAGATTTGTGTTTTTGGGGGGCCGTAGCAAGCAGCAGCAGAGCGCAACAGCTGTGCGTTGACAGGCCGGCAGTATTGTAAAATGACACATGCCCAGCAGAGAAGAGAAAGAGAGCCAAACATGCAAACATATACAACACTAACTAAATGCAATTGCAAATCTTTTGATTGTTGTTATTTTTGATGTGTTTTTCTTACCAGTTTTTAGTTTTGACTGCTAATCCAGTTGAATGGGAGACATTTTGTGTTGTTGTTGCTGCAATTAATATACGTAATCCAAAACGCGTTGCAGTGTTGTTGATGTTGTTGTAATAATCCAAAGTGCAGTTATTGGCACATTTTCACGCACACTTTCACAATTCCAACAAATAAACGCACACATATACATACATATATATTCTTCGCGCTGGTTTTAATTAGATTTTCAACAATTTTTCTTGTGCCTTTCTTTCTTTAGCTTCAGTCAGCCAGCTTCAGCTGTTTGCGTTTCTACGTTTTATTGCTTGCTTTACACTTTACTCCTCTACTTCGCCGCTGCTTCGGATATTTCCCAACACACAAACACACAGATACACATACACACAGATAGCATAGAAACTCGAGCGCTGCTGCGGCTGTCACTTTGGGTTATTTGCTTTCGTGAGCACCTTTATTGTGTATTATGCTTTGGCTTATGTTTTCTGCATGCACGAACACACACACACACACGCACGCATATAGCTCAAACGCTGCTGACGCGCGCGCAGCAATGTTGACTGCGAGGCGACGTTTACATAGACGTTTGGTGTATATAATACGCAAGCTGCTTGCGTTGCTGTTGTTGTTGTTGTTTCGGCATTTGTCACACGAGACACAAAGGAAATTTGTAGCACTGGCAAACACTTAATATTTAGTTGCTTTCGCTTAATAATATTAAATAATTAAATATTTTTTATTCGCATATCAATTAATTTATTGTTATTTTATTACACTTAATCCGTGAAATTGTTATTTTAAGTTGATTCAGTTTAGAATGTGGCAGCGAAATTGCGCACACGTCCGTTCGACTCAATGTTTAGCGTTCAACTGACGCTGCGGTGCTGCTAACGTTGTGTTATTTACTCGCGCACTCGCACACAAACTCGCACGCATACACACACACATATATGCAACGCCTATTTACATTTACGGCGGCCAACAGCCTGCCCTCTGCTGCCTGTTTTTCGTTTTCCTTTTTGACTACTGTGCGCTCAGTGGCTGACACAATGCTATTTCGCTCACACACTAACTCTCACTGGGCGTGCAACTGCTGCGCACTCGCTCTCGCTTACACTTAAGTACTCCGTTCTCGATATGCGGTCGTCGTCGTTGTCGGATTTTATTTACGTTGGTCTCTTTTGCTTCTCTCAGTCAGAACAACGACGGCTTTTATTTCTCATTCGTTACTTGCGACCGAGTAACGAACCGTCCACGTTCGAAGTTGGTTTTGCACTGAACTGTGTATATAATAGCTGGCGACGTCTGGCGTTGCTGTTGCCGTTGCCTTTTGCCTCTTCTGCTGCGCCTGCTGTTTCTTCGTTTCTTCGACTCGCTGCTGCCGCTCTACTCCACGTTTGTGTGAAAGGAAAGGGCTGTCGGCTGTCTCATTGTCGACGACTGAAACGCGTACATGGCTTATGCTTATATACAAAGCGCTCTAGATATGTAGAAGGAGTGTGTGCACACACATTTAATATGAGAATGTACATATTATATCTACAGCTGTATATAACAATTAAGCGTGCTTTGCGAGGGGTGCCCTTCGGCGACGAGTGTGTGCATAGTATATAAGTAAAGTATTTGCTTTGATCTCTCTGCTCAAGGTACGGATGTGCTCATATATACTTAAGTATGTAATTATACTCTTGTTTGTATGTATAACTTTGTATAATACGATACTATATGTATGTATATATGTAATTACTTGTATATGAATGATTTCTATTAGCCTTTTGAAAAAGTGTGTACACATTTACGATTGTGCTTATATGTGTATGTATTTTGAGGGTAGGTGGCTGTATATATATTCAGCAGTATTTACTTATACGAAGAATAATATCTTTGTTTTTTGCGGTAACCATTGGCTTCAAGTAACGGAGCTGCTTTTCCAGTGTTACCGCACTCGACTAATTTTCTTGTATGCTTATATTGATAAATATGATTTTGACTTCGGAAAGATACATTTACAGCTTTGTTGTATATTAAAATTCATTGTACGTTTTGTGTTTGGTACATTTCATAATACTTTATGTACTTTAGGTAAGTTAGATCTTTAGGTATTTCAGTATTTACTTAACTGTGAAGGCATCAATTTAGACTCGTTTAGAAAAGATTTTGCTGCAATATCTAAACTAAATACGCTTATTGTAAAGATATTATTATTTTCGCATTATAGACGGCTCACGTCCACAACATACAACTCTTGTTTCGATTAATTTTTCTACAGAAACAATATAATATTGTGATTGGATTCATTTGGCTTCGACTAGCTGTTCAGCTTATTTTCCAAGATACATAAATCTATATTAAAAACTTAGTTATAACTTACAAAACGATGACAGAAGTACTGCCTGTACTTAAAAATTGGCATAGGGATACCGATCTAGAACATATATACTAGGGGCCTCGAGATGATTTAAGCGATTTAAGGCGATACACACTTAAAAATTGTCTCCATAACCCGAAATATAAAGTTTAATGCCGAATATGTACCAAGAGGTATAACAATAATATGAAAAATTAATTACTTTTGAAAAACAAATAAGTTACTAAAGGTCAGAGCTCATAACGATGAATATATATGCATCTATATTCAAAAACACTTTTTATTATATTTTAAAAATGTTAAAATATCTTTAGGAATTTCACAGAACTGTACAAAATAAGAAGAAGAAAATATAAGACAATGGTAAAGTATAGTATAGAATTTCTTCTTCGTTAATACACTTTATTGATATAATAAATAAAATAGAATAATGTCAGCGGTTCGAATTTTAAAAGAATTGTGCTACATGTTTTGATAAGTAAAATGCCTCTGTTATTTAAAAGATGATTTAAAGAAAAGGAAGACAATTAAAAAATTTAGAAGTATTAATAATTTTATGGGTGCTATTACTGTATTTGCTTCTTAATAAATTCCCTCAATCGATAGCAAAAATATTACAACTTTAGTCATCCCATTCACAATGAAGTCAATACACTTTCGATAATATAATATTGGTTAGTTTTTTTTTTTTTATATATTTACTGTAGTTCAAGTAAGTTTGTTGTAACTTTGCTTCACTGAAATCTACCCACTTCGCAATTCGTTGTTTCCGTGAACAGATATGCATTTTAGCACGTAGGCGTGTATACAAATATACACAAATACAAACATACATATGTCTCATACCATGCATGCCAAATACATATGCCAACTTATAAAGATAAAGCTACACGCACACACACACTCACACATACCACGGATATATACATACATACATTCATAAAATGTTTGCGCTTTTTGCACAAAAATCAACAATCAGCATTTGTCTTATTTTCCTTTTTGCTTCAAAAGCACTGATACAAAAAAAGCTCTCCAATCAGTCGACGTTTGCACATTGCACAGTCATTTATCAGACGTTTGTTTTGCTGCTGCTGCTGCTGCTGTTGCTGTTGGTTCACCTACTATTTTCTGTTGCTTTTTTATCTCCTTTCTGTGCCGTTTACAGTTCACTTCCAGGTATAATAACAATTGCAAAAGTTGGCGCGAATTATGCAAAAAGTTCCCGGTGATCTCTTCTAATGATCGCTCTAATTAAGTCGTTAGTGAAGAAATTCATATCGCGAACTTAATTTCAGTTGACTTACTGCAAAATTGCAGTTCATAAATTTGTTTAATAGCAAATTTTGTACAATTCAAAATTTGAAGAGAATTGTTAATTACCTCAATTAGAAAATCTTTGAATTTGTTTTAGGTTTAGATTATCACAACCGGAAAATGGGTGCAAAAATATATATATAGTAGTAAGAAAGTATCTGCGTACCCATTTTCAATCAACAGCTAGGGACGTTCATATAAGTTCTCGTATGCCATGCGCAGATCAACCAACTTATCGATAACTTCTCCATCTGCTAGAGTATCGATACAAATCGATTAGTTCTTAAATAATATTGCATTTTCAAAGTATTACTCACTTTTATAGATACATAGATTAATTTGTAGAAATATGCACATGTTTCATAAATGCATTGGTTACAACTTTTAATGTACGACTTTTGATAGGTAAAGATTGGGATTCAAAGTAACTCGTAGACGAGAGCACAATTACTTTTTTAGACCTTTTAAAGAGTACATAATTTTATCGTTATGCATTGAAAAATACTTTGCCGATCCCACAACGAATATATATTCTTGATTAGCCAATTCGTTACAGCCTTCTCCGTCTCTTTTTTTAGCTACTCAAAGTTTTGTAGTAATTTTAATGAACATTTGTCATTTACTAGACTTATTGCTGCATGTCATTGCTGGCCATATCCGATATCTATATTATAAAGCTTTCATTGGACCAATCGGTCGAAAGATGAATTTTGTTTAAGAACTTTTTGTTTGAAAACTTGTTCAATATGCATTTCAATATGATTCTTAAATTTGCACTAGAAATCATACAGATCGGACTATCAAATGGCTTCCTTTATAAATAATTGGGCGAAATATGGGTTTTTGAACAAACTTGATATTTGTTTAGCAAGATATCCAAAGCAATGCGTCGGCAGATTGTTTTACATAAAAAAAATGGCATTATCATCGGAATGCTGAAATGTTTAGCTTTCATAGGATGAATAGGTTGTATTTTCTTTTAAATCTACAGTGAGTTGATTCTTATCTAGACGGAAATGTATTCTTCGGGTGGCTTATTATATTTGCAAGCATGCAGAAATTTGAATCTTTAGCCTAATAAACTGAATTCTACTTCCACTTCTTGCATTCCTAGTAGTCAATTTAAGTCCTCTGTGCTCATAAAACACTCTCAAACTTTGAGCAAGATAGGAAAGAAATAATCATATATAATGTGTTCCGACATTTCCATTAAAAATTCCCAAATCTTGGTAAAAAAAAAAACCTCCAGATATTTCTCTGAAGCGTATAGAAATAAGTTAAAAAAGAAAAAAAGAGTAAAAACCGCAACAATTTTTAAAGAAATGTTTTGTTTTATTTGATTTCATTTTATACATTTGCTTCAGAGTTGACTCTGATTCATTTCGGTTGTCAAACCAATGACACATCATGCATTTAAACGGAAATATTAATGATGTAGATATTTCATAATAAACAGAAATTCAAATAGTAATAAAGAAAAAAAACCTTGTATAAATTTGTTCCAAGAAATTATTCAAAAACAAGTTAACAATTATTTTTACTTAATCTATATTAAGTTGATTTTTGGAGAATATAACAATGGATTTTCATATACTTGCTTAAAGTTTCTTAAATTAGGAACTGCATATTGAGTTAATCTACTGAAAGTACATACAAATTTTTGTGGCAAGTCCTAAGGGTATAGTTAATAAAGAGCTTTGAAGACTGTGATATCATAACCAAGAAGCTTCTTAAAAAAATTATATTTACAATATATTGCTACAGATTCCAGTAGCAAACTTTTAATATATAGTTTCTTATCAAAGATTAAGTAGTATTTTCAATTTAATTGTAATTCCAGTTGCTGTGGCTATTTAAGGCAATATCGTATAGGTTTTATGATTCGATGAATAACAGAAATTAAAGAGATTGCAATTGAATGGGGGGGGGGGGGGTATCAATATAGATTGACCATTCCAGCAACAACCACAACCACAACTACATCATTTTGTGAACGCCATTTTAAGTGATGTCGCATCAACTGTTTGTTCCCTTGTGCCTCGTGTCTGGTCCATGAATGCAACCGTTGATTGAGCTCATCCTGTCGTTTTGCTAAGCGTTTCGGTTTCAGGTTGCAAGCTGCAAGTTTGCCGAGCACTCCGTCTGGGGCTTGTCGTAAATTATTGATTGGCTTTAATTCCGCCGATAGATTGGCCTCAACTGGTCTTAACAGCTTAATTGAGACCCCGTGCAGCAATAAATGCGATAAAGCGCCACAACAACAACAACAACAACAGCAGCAGCAGCAACAGCAGCAACAACAATGGGAAAGAGAAACTAATAATGTGCCCAGATATATGAAGCTGATGCTGCGACTGCGACTGTGACTGCTGTGCCTGTTTCTGCTCTTGCTAAAGTCGTGGCCAGTGGCACGACGATTCCCAGTCGCAGCAACAAGAGGCAGCAACAACAACAACATCGACAGCAACTCCAGTAGCAGCCTCCAAGTGAATGGGGGGCATTTAAGTTTAATTTGTGTGTTGTGCCGACGTCGCGTTTTTTTTTTATTCGTCTTCCTCTTTTTCTTTTTGTTGTTGTAGTTGTTGTTTCTCTTTTTCCCATTCGCTGCTGCTGTCGCCGAGCTCCTACTCCGCCGCACAGCGCATCGACAAATCCCGCAAGCAATGACCGACCAGCAAGCAGCAAGCAGCAAAGCAGCGCAGCTCAAAACTGAGATTCAGAAAACATTCGTTGTTGTTTTGCTCGCTAGTCGTTGCTGTATTCAGAGCGCATGCCGAGATACGCACACACACACACACACACACACACATATACAAATACATATATACACACGCATTTGTATCTGCCAGTAGATTTTCCCAATACGCGTCGCCTAGTGACGTCACAAGCGCCTCAAAATCATTGAACATCATTCAGCATCATCATAACGATGCTGAATGCCTCACAGCAGCTTGCCACTAGCCGCATGCCTCATATAACCATTCCCAATTACCAGCGACGTCAACAGCAGCCGCAGCAGCAGCAGCAGATGTTTATATGCCCTCACTATGCACTATGTGTTTGTGTGTGCGTGTGTGTGAATAATTGCAGTTGTGTGTGTGCATGTGTCTGCCTAAGCTGTTGCTGTCGGTCGTGGCAAGCAGTCACAGGCGCGACAGGGTTGTCAGCGCATACAAAATTCAACTACAATAATAACTGAGAATAACTCTTAAAGTTTTTGTGTATACGAATTTGATATTATTAAAATTTATATTTTTGAGTAATAAATATTGCTGCTATTGACTTATTAAAATAATGATTGTGTTTCTATTTAATATATTTAAATAATTAAACATTATTTATTTAGTATTTGAGTTTTTAAACGAATTCTCTTTATTTACACGGATATTAAGTCAAAAAACATTAATTAATAATAAATTTATAAGAAATTATAACATTTTTATGATTTAATAGTGCCAATAAAATAAGTTGAGAACAATCGACAACTCTGTCTGCGTATGTTTCATTATTATCTACGCGTGCACAGAGCCATGGACAGCAGCAGAGGCAGCAGCAGAGACAGTGGCAGAGCCTAAGCGTTCGCTGTCGCTCAGAGCATAATAATGAGTTTTCTCACTACACTCGTCCTCATTTTCCATATAGTGCATACACATATGTACATACATACACACATACAAATAGACAAAGTGACAGTCGTCGTCTGGGGTAGGCACAAAACAAAAATAGTAAAACAAAGAAGAATGGGAAAGAAATAATATGCTGGCTTCATAAGTTAGGCAACGGGGCTGCTGACTATCCAGATACAAGATATGCGCCACAAAACGAACAAGCAATGCGAATGGGCGAAAAGGCACAAGCAGAGCCAGAGCCAAAGCCACAGCAAACTGGTTGCCAGTGACAGCCGCAGCAGCAGCAGAGGCAACTGCTAGCGAAGATGTGTGGAACGGTGTAGTAGGTAAAGCAACTGACAACAAAAGCAGCGCAGCCAGCAGTGACGTCGACAGCGAAGCCATATGCAGCGGCCAAGCCAAGCCACCGAAAAACCAAACCAAACCAAAAGCATTAAGCGAAGCGAAGCGAAAATAACAACAAAAGCAAACGAAAAAGATATGTACGTACGTGAGGGTCGCTGAGAGCAGCAGGCAGATATAGAGAAGCGAAAGGTAATTGACGAAACTGTGTGTGTGCTGCGAATGAGCGGCGCAAAGCGTAAAGGCGAGTACATAGCGCACAATCGAACTGAATGCATGTATATACCTACGTGTGTGTGTGTGTGTGTGCATATTGTGACAACAGCTAGCTGGAAGATCGAAGAAGCAAGCGCAGGGGGGCCAAAAGGTTGGGCAATGAAGACAACGACAACGACGACGACAACAACGCTGGCAGCGACGCTTACAGCGCTCAGCATGATACCGAATACCGAACATACCCACAGCCTTGAGAGAGTGAGAGAGAGAGAGAGCGGCGCTCGTGTGCCGACGCTGCTGGCTTTAGCTTTGGAGTAGTTTGCACAAAAACAAAAGGTTTCTGTCTCTGCTGCCGCTGCTGCCAAATAATTAATCAAAAATATATTTTAGTTTCAATTAAACGTGTGTGACGTTGCCGATAATAAATTATTTGATTAAAGTTACGTATGGACAGCGACAGTAGCCATAAGATACAAATAAACACGCACACACACACACACATACATAAATACACACATAGCTTTTGAAAATCTTGAAACTGACAAGTTACATTGCAAAAAAGCAAAAAATACATGCGAAAAGTTGATATGGGTTTTTGTGCTGACGACGTAGGTGGGGGCGGCTAACGGGGGCGTTACACCACATCACAGGCAGAACTTCAAGCAAAATAACGGCAAAAGTTAACCAAAAACTTAAGCTTCACTTGGAGAGACAGAGGCAGAGACAGAGAGAGAGAGAGAGAGAGAGAGATTGGGGGATTGAACGAGAACTTGTGCAAAAGTTCAACTAAGTCGCGTACAACTTTTTTTATGTTCACGCCAATTTGATGCTTAGCATTCCGACAGAAGGAACAACCAACAACAACAAAAAACAACTAGCAAAGATGTGAAAGGAAATCCGGCTACGTACAAAACTCTGACAGCCGGGCGAAAGAGAAAGAGTCCGCATTCAATATTAAGCTAGAAAAAGGTCGACTTTCGCAGACTGAAAGCGGATGAAATTCAATTTATTTATCATTTTATCAGTGAAAATTATTCAGACTGTGGTCATCGAAAAAAACGAAAATGAAAACAGCCTAAGGGAATTTTTGTACAGCTTATGAAAAAGTCTGAGCAAAGTCTGATCACTTAAATCGCTTGGAAAATAGGTGCTGCAGTTGAAACTTGGACCTCTTAATGATTTATTGCACTGCAAATGATGTTAGCTAATCGAATTTTACTATAACTCTCTCAAAACATTAAATTAATAGAGAAATTTTACTTAAATACTTAATAGCTGTATGTAGCTAACATAAATATGTATAAAATGTATGGATTAAATTCATGAAATAATGTGTATTAAAAAGAAAAATACAAATTTTAAATATGCTTAATTTGGGCCAACCTTTCCCGGTTTTCTTTCCATATAAATTCTTCTCGAGCTGCTAGTTTTCAGTTTTTATAATGCCGACATTTTGTAAATTAATTGAAAAAGCAAAGATGATCGAATATGATTTATGTTTTATGTAAATGGATATTTCTTGTTTTGTACACAGCAAACTGCCCCCATTTTAAAAAGGGTAGTCCACAATGACTGGACAGATTTTGAGACAATCTCCTTCCAAATGCTGTAATTGGGATAAGCCTCTTAAAAAGGCTGAATATCTGTTTCTGCCAGGAAATCAATACGAGACATGGCAGCATTAAATGCGATATGTTCAGACAAATATTTAATTTGAAGAGACTTCATATAAAAAATATATATATATCTAATGTGAACAATTAGCTAATAAACACGGTTGACAGCTTTTAAATACTATTCATTGCCTACATTTATAAAGAACTTCAGCTATTTTCGGCTATTTTGCATATTTTGCTTAATTTAAGTCGACATCTTGGGAATTTCCTATATATATAAATGTATTTATGTAGATATAAATGGGGTACGTATAAAGATTTAGCCTTCAGTTGGAATCCAGTCAAACAACTCTGCGAAGATGTGGACATTAAATGATCTCATGTGGGCGTGATCGATTGCTATCCAATTAGCTTCAGATTACTGATTCTTTAAATAAAATTGCTGTGCTCGACTCCAGTAGCCGATTGTTCAGATTCCAAGCTACAAGTTACAAGCATTTCATTCTCATAAATTCTAAATTACATGTTAATGCTAATTCTGACCGGAAACATTATTCGTCATATGAGGAACTCAACTCGACATCTAAATGTGAATTGCTTCGAATTTTGTTCAAGTTTGGACAGAAAATTAAGTCAAATGTATTTATAAGCTATAGCGGAAGTACTACTATTTATTTATAGGCAAGAATTGTTGTAAATTTAAATGATTAAATATAGCAAAAAAGAACGTTTATTATAGGCAAACCGAAGCGTAATTTTTCTGGCAATCCGGAGTAAATCGGATATATCATGTTTTTTACATTATTTCTAATAATTTATTATTTCTCATTCTTAAAATTATATTGTGTTTTTGAGAAGATGACAAGTATGCCCACGTTTAGCTCGATATTACATGTTCCAAAACATAATATTTCAAACCCCAAACAAACATTTATATTTCATAAGATTAACTCCGTTCTGAGAGGGCATGTATTGGAAGTGCATAAGATAACCATATTTACTGATTTGCTTAAATGTCACTTAAAACTAACCTTTTGTTTGATTGTGCCTATGGCAACTATAGAATGAAGTGGTCAGATTTGGTTATCTCCTAGCATTATGCTTCCTTTATCAAAAATATGAATATGAGCCACTTTTCCTTAAGATGGCTCTTTAAACTGAGTTCTGCATATGCAGAAAAATATATATATATAATATATGCATTAAAAATATATATTTCTTACCTGGTTGGGAACCATTTTAAGACAGGGTATATAAATGTGAATTCAGGTATATTTCAAGTCATGTCAAGTCAACAAAAAAAGCAAGCTAAGACTCCCAATGGAAATCCTTACTTCTGCAACGTGATAAGTAAAGTTTCCAGATGATGACTGGAATCATATATATATAATATTATATAAAGTTAGTATAACTTGTGCACTGTGTCCAGTTGGATATATAATGCAGATCACATATGAATCAGCTACAGCTCTTTATTAAGTATTATCAAGTACAGGTCTTTCATAAATGTTCCTCGTCTCAGAGAACTCTTTGGTCCATCGTTCAGGGAGAAGACACTCAACTGAGTGAGCCTCTAATTGTTGTCAGGAAATCTTCCAGAAAGTGTTTTGCTATTGGAGTCATAGTTTTGTAGGGAAGAATTAAAGACAGAAATCAGCAAATATCTCCTGTTTTACTCTCCAACACTTAACAGAAAACGGATTAGATTTCTCTAAACAACTCTTGATCTAGCTAGTTAAACACTTCCTAAAACAATGGCCCATTTGTCAGGCGGAACTCTACGTGAACTCGACCCTTGACCCGTTAAGCAAGGATCAACAAAGTTTTCCGCCAAAAAAACTGTATAATTTTGATTGTTGTTCTTAGGAATTTTGTAGACTTACAAGTCAAAGATTTGCATACAATTTGTGAGCTAAAATAGCGAAGAAAGAATAGCGAAACTTAAAATAGAGTTTAATAATGATTTTAACACAATAAATCTTTATAAATGAGTTGCCTTAGTTGCGCAGCGAAAGAAGCAACTTCTCAACCATAATCCACAGTCCAATCACGGAATATTGCTTTGATAGCAGAGGGAAATAATCAAGAATATATAAATAGGCATCAAGTATATCAGAATATAGCTAATGGCAAATTAATACATACATTTATATTGAAATATCCAGCTTAGGGCTCATCACTGAGGTGTCAAAAACGTTAAAAAGTTGTCAATCTCAATCAAAAATATGCGCATATTAAAACTTGTTTCCAGTAGCTCATTTTAAAACATTTACAGTAATAATTCACTTCTGTAGGGTATATTCATCATCACTAGTCACCTGGATATATCAATCTGCTGTCCTTATGTCTGTTTGATTTATCTGTTTATACGAGCAGTAATCTCTCAGTTCACTTGATGATAACTCAATTTATATAGGCAAATTTACAGCTGTCATTAAATAAATCGAAGCAGAACAGTCGGTCAAAAGATGAATCCTTGTCTTGAGTTCCGCCCCTTTATGATTTATTGCAGCGCAAAATAATTTTAGTTAATCCAAATTTACTAAAGCCCGTTTAATATATTAAGTTAAGATAGAAATTCGACGAACAAACTTAGATCTAAGTGTTAATTAGATAAATATCGAACATGCATGAAGAATTAATTGCATATTTATAATAGAATTCAATTAGGTAAATTTGAAAAGAAAATAAATAATATTTAATATAACTTTAATATAACAAATTGAATTCTTGTGTTACATTTGCAGGGTTTCATTTTTTAGATGATATTTTTAATCTATAATTCATTAAGTTTTCATTAAATCGATAAAATGTGATCGATTTTCGCTGTGTTCCCTTGTGATTATTAGTAGCTGATCAAATCTTTGTATAGTATATATATCAGATATGCTTTACTCAGTCTACTAAACATGTACATTTGTCTAATATCCAATTCTTAATAATCAGCTTATCCATTGTTAGTAGCAACAATGTATTAGATATAAATCGATAAAATCAATGACAGAGAAATCAATTTATTGTTAGGTTGGAAAAAGAGGGCGGTTTAGAGCTGCACTTTAATGAAAAGCTAGATACGCCTAGATTTTTGTATAATTTAATATAGATAAAAAATAATTTAAAATAGCTCGTAAATAATTTAAAATAGCTCGTAGCACTGCAGGCACCCAAATTTACAGATAAAGCATATCTGAAGTCTGAGCTGATGGCAATAGTAATTGGATATACATATATATATATATATAGATATAACATATTGTGACTCATTTACAAAGCCACACCCATTTACAGCGAATCAGACTTGAAAGTAAGCTGATTAACTCAAAATTTGTCACATGTGCCGCATGTGTACAATTCGTATTTACTTTGGCAACGTGTACAAATATATGTTGCACATAGAAATTACACATTTATGTATGACAAGTTTTGTGTTGTGCGCCACATTCTTGATATGATTATGTAAATTTGGTTGCGCTCGGGGCACTTGAGGAGAGTCGCTTGCGAAATCATTGCGAGCAATTTAAATCCACTTTAATTGGAATTTTAAAGTTAAAGATTAAACAGCAACGGGCAACAATCACAACAACAACAGCGAACGGGGCAAGCAACGAACAATGCGGCAACAATTTAATCTCTTAAATTGCACATTTCGCAACATCCTAGGGGAAAAAGGCTGTCAGCCAACAGCCACCAGTTCGTCCACCACCACCACCACTAGCCATACAGCAAGCAACCCGCCACCCGCCCGTGGCACGCTAGCAAATTGGAATTTTTCAACCCCACCCACAGGGCAAAAAAGGCGTCAGGGCTGGCGTTGCCGCGACCGTTCCCGCCGCCGTCACCATCAGCGTCGCGCAACATTCATAAACTAATTAGTGCCATAATTTCAAAAGTCGCATTCGGTTGTGATGGGTTTGCAGCAGCAGCAGCAGGTATAAAAGGGGGAAGGGGCGGTGCGACAAGTCCCACAGGTCATAGTCCAAGTATTACGTAATAATTATGAAAAATTTGCTTTTGCCATTTCAATTAAGCGTTCGGTTTCCGCGACTGAATACCTGAAAAAATAAATAGCTTTAGCGCAAAAAATAGCACAGCCGGCCACGCGGTTATATGTATCTTAGCCATATGACAAATAGTATAGCGATTGTTAAGAGATTAGAGTTTTGAAGGCTTGCGTTGGCCGCAACCATTAATCATTAATCATATCCCATTCGCCTTGTGTGTTGTTGTCTCAATAATGTTGTGTGATAAATCGAAACAAATTATAATTGGACAAAGCAAAAGCAGCGACAACAACACAAAAAACACGCATATGTAAGTGTGTATATATATGTGTGTGTGTGTGAAAACGAAATGAAACAAAAAGGCAATGCAATAACAACAACAACAACAACAGCAGCCTGTTAAACTACACCCACGAAAGCGGGCATCAAAATGCGCCTCAACAGTTTCCCAATCAAAATGTAAATATGCCGCAGTCACTGCCAGCGTCAGCAGCGCGGCGACAGCTAAGTGGTGGTTGTGTATTGTATACGGGGCTGCACTGGGGCTGGACGACGGCCTGCCTGCTTGGCTGCCTGGCTGAGCTGCCTGCTTGCAATTTAAAAGTAAATATTATACATACACACACACTTGAATACATACATACATACTTACATCTATATGTATGTGACTATCACACTATATCTGTAGCGTAAAAAGCAAATGCAAACGGAACGCAAAGCAACGGCAACGGCAAAAGCAACGCCATCGCCATGTTTGCGCACGACGTGAAACTTGCCGCTGTCGCTGCCAACGTCAATAGCAGCAGCAAAATTTGTATGCTGCCCTGCCTGGCTAGGCCAGAGCACGAACTGAATCAGCTTCAGAGAACACAAGACCCACTTGGAAATTGTATGCGCATCGGCACATCTAAAATGACACGCGCTGACTAAATTGGCCACTGGGTTGTGTGTGAGTTTGTTTGTGTGTGAATGTGTATCTGTGAGAGTTGTGTGACTGTGTGTGCGCAACATTAAATGGGAACGATGAACGACGAGTCAAAAGCAATAGCAATAGCAGCAGCAAGAAAGCGTAGCACTTGCATGATTGTGTGTGTGCGTGTAACTGGCAGTGGTGAGTGAGCAGCAAAGAGTCTGCTGTTGTTGTTGTTGTTGTTGTTGCTGTGGTTGGTATTCGGGCGCACAGAGTGTGGCTGGCATTTAGCTTTAGACGTAGTGCCGTATTTACGTGTACCGCAAGTGCTCATTACGTATTCTACTACACATCATACACACACACAAACACACACTCAACAAATGCATATACGGATGAAATTTTTGAGGGTTAATATGAACAGATATCGCAGCACAATTTTAGCTGCCTCGCAAAACCGCAAATCTTTCATGTTTACTCGCTTGCTTATACCCTTAAATTTTTTTCATTTCAGTTTTTATTTGCGTTGCATATCTTTTTTTTTTCTCATCTGCACCCACATTCTGTCTCGCTCTTGAGCTCATTTGCAAACCGTCGGCTGTCTTTGTCTTTTTGTGTGCGTACTTTTCTAATAAATTATGCGCCCTTTTGATAAATGTCACTTTCAAAGCACATTCCACCTAATTGTGGCGAGACCGTGAACGGAACGCAACAAACATAGAGGAAAGACCGGGAGGGCGGAGAGGAGAAATGAAAGACTGGGACATTAATTGCTATGAAAGAGCCGTAATAAGCGCACCTGTCAAAATTTATTTCCCATTTAACAGTTTGTCGCGAGGAAAAAGTGGGACTTGAGCGCTGAACTGAAATGAAAATGGAACAGTTTCACAATTGAACTTAAATTAACTGTAAAGAAGAAGAAGAGGAGACTGGTGGCCAAATGGAAGTAACTTAACTGAATTGTATTAAAGCAAATATTAAACTAAGTTAATTGTAAATTAAAGGAATTGAAATTAAAGTTTGAAAATGTAATTTTTTAATGGAATGTAAAAATAAACGATTAAAGTTAAGATAAAAGAAATAACTTTAACAAAAGTAAGCTGGAAAGTTAATCATTAAAATGCAACAGATACAAAAAAAAAATACATTTTGAATTAAATTTAATAAGTTTAACAAAACGCTTATTTTACGACTCAACTGCTGATACTTAATAATTTTTAAATACCTGTGTGTGTGTGTGTGAGAGTGTGTGAGTGCCATGTACAGAATGTTGCCACAAATATCTCTTCCTCTAGCTGTAATATGCAACCACATAGACACAACCACAGCCAGTTTCCAGTTGCCAAATGCTGCAAACACATTAATTATTTGTTTTACCAGCAGGATTCACTTCCAGCTGGTTCGGCAGGATACACACACACACACATACACATATACTCATATATGTATGTGTGTATCTATGTAGATCTCCTATAGTTGCAGTGGAGCTCCCATATGGCTTCCGCAATGGCTTGAAGCAGTGTGGGTCATTTATAATTACATTTGAATGCAGTACTCCTGTGGCTTTCCACACACACACACACACACACACAGAGTGGGTGCAGAGGGGAAGAGAAACAGTCACTGATGAACCGCCTCGGACCAGCACTCTTTTATCATAAGAACCCTCTCTAAAGAATAAATTTAGATTCCTAGTCATAATTTGCAGATAAGATTTGAAAATACCACTTAACAGCTTGAAAGGAACGGAATTGGGTTCAGTTTTATTATATGAAATACATATATAACTTCTCTGCCAATTTATTTAAATATCTGTTTATTAAACCTTAAATTGTCAAATACTATCTCAGATTTACTTAATAATCTCGTAATTGCTGAATCTAACTTTTAAGTCTTTATGTTTTCTAAAAGTAGCACATATATTGTACAGTTAATTGACTTATAAGACAGCTTCTATAACAAATATAGTAATCTTAATAAATATTGGATATATATGATTTACAGGAAAAAACTCAGATTAGAAAACAATATTATTCAGCAGAGCAAGTAAGAGAAAAAAAGAAACTGCCTGCAGTTTTAGATAAAGAAAGAGAGAATATAAATAAAAGTTTTTCTGAGAAAAAATTAAAAAATTTTAAACAATATACTTAATTGCGCATAGAAATCTGCAATCTTTCTTTCGTTTATATGAGAATCGCATAGAAGGGCGACCTGCAGTACAAATGATTTGTGATATTTAAAAAGTCTCCGGTAAAAATGCTGACAATCGGACAGATTGCCGTACTTAGCAAAAGCATTTCTATATAAGAAACAGCGTATTAAAGTGCGCTAGACAAATGAGTCCATCTACCAGAAAATCTGTACCCAGCTGTAACCAGTTACTTCCTGATCACCAGATCACTGAAATATATTTTGAAATACCTTCTGTGCATATTTTTTCCATTTCGTTAATGTTCTTAGCAGAAATGTTTTATTAAAACGTGTAAAAATATAGAATAACTGTACTTTGTGGTCAATGCTTCGCCTTGGCTGCTATTTCTGAGCCAATATGTAGTATATATGGGACTAATCAGTGTTATTTTTAACATATCCACTCCCTTAGTCTGCATCACAATATTAAACCATAATTATATTTATTTATTTAGATTTGAATGACTATACAATATTTGTGTGTTTGATATGTATAGAAATGGTTGAAATGTAGAGATAAGGCTACTCTGATCCCTTGTATATATGTTATGAGTTATTTTACTTCTAATTGTATTTATAATTATAATTGTATATAATTCAACTCCGCTTAAATTTTCAGAACAGTCTCTAAATCTGGTAAAAAGTTAAAGCGTATAAAAAAAATTTAAAATAAAAACACACCTTAAAGTATATTTTTACACGCAGAATAAAGATCTACTTATAGCTATAATTGTCAAATACTTTATTTCTGCAATAAAGAATCTTTTGTGGTCCATATTAGATGAACTCTAAAATAATTGCACAAATAACCAGTTGAAATCAAATACAAGTCGAGAAGCTGTGAATGAAAATAATTGAGTAAAAATAAAATTAAACTCGATTTGATAAAGTGCAATTTAAAGTTGTGCGCGTTGTAAGCGATATGTATTCACGTGCTGCCACACGGAGTCGCTTATCTGCACCATTTATCAAATTGTATGAGCAAGAAATACGTTTTCCAGCGTTTCCTGTGCATATTAATGTCTAACGAGCCTTGAAATCTACGCGGAGACGTGACAAAAAACATTACAAAAAAATACAAAAAAAAATACTTTCAAGGACACGCGAATCTGCACTTGTCGCCGTTGTCGTCAGCATAAGCCTTTGATATGCAAATTTTTGGCAGGCACTGAAGTCGTTTTCAATTGAATTCGAATAAATAAAAATTCGCAGCGGGCATAAATTGTGTGTGATTCGCCACCGTTGCCCGCTCCACTCTGGTATTATTTGCCTACGTCGTCTGTCAAAACAAGAATCGAGCGTAAGATCAAGTAGACTTCAAGTCTCAAGTGGTGTCAGTGACAGGCAGAGATGCACAGATTCAGAGACAGATACACACGCACACGCACATGCATACATGCACGCACACACACACACTCACACAGACAAAGTGTGGAGAGAGAATGACACCTTTGCATATGGCCCCAATTGAGATGAGTTTCATATGTGTGCATTTTCATATTTTACACAAAATGCCCAAACGGGCAAGGTGTGAGCGAGAAACACCAAAAGCGGCGACGGCGACAAACGAGAATTCGCGATAATTATAAACACCAAGGCCAATACGTAGCTGGCACGATTGCCGACGACGACGACGATGACGTCGCTGCCGCTGTTGCAGCCAGCGTCAATGCAGACGCGTTAATCTCTCATTTGACAGTTGAATTCAATTAAAAACGGCACCCACACCCACACAAGCGAACACACACGCACTCGCGCTCACGAAGACCGAACGACACGAACAACACGCACAGCCACCCCAAAAAGATAAAGGCAGCGCAGCACAACGCAACGCACACAGGCAGTGGTATAGACACGACGAGCTCGGGCCGGAGCCGAAGTTCCCGAGCATGGCAGTTGCAGCCAATCAAGCCGCACGACAGCCGCAGGGTGGGCGGTACAGCAATGGCGCGAAACGGCAACAGCGAGTCTCTTTGTCTCGCTCTCGCCTGCTCTCGCTCTCACGAGGGGCTCTCAGGGCGCAGACGCGAACAACGGCAGCACGGTACCGAAATCGTTGGCAGGTCTAATCAGAATCAGTCTTTGAACAGTTTTCGTGCCGTGCACTTTGTGGACGGAGTAAAGTCAATTTTTGTCCGCTGACGGCAAAAGAGAGAGTGAGTGAGAGTGCAAGAGTGTGCTAGAGGGAAAGAGAGCGAGAGAGACAGGGAGTAAGAGCTTTGAAAATCTCAGCCGCTGTTCGTGATAATAAAAACGTGTATGAGAAATCGATAAGAGCAGCAGCAGTAGCAGCTGAAGTGAAAGAAGCGCGCACACACACACCGCATATGTGTGTGTCGGCAAGTGTTATAAAGTAAGAAGAAGAGTTCATCATTTTTGGTTCGAATCGATTTATGCTTGTGCGTAAAATGTTGTTTTCCATTTTAGTTTCAGCTTCTAAGCAGCCGGCTAAATAGACCCATTTATTGTAAAACGTGAACAATTTGCGTCGCAGTTTTGGACAATTGGCAGGCAGAGAAACGCAAAGCGTTTGAAAACTGAAAACTGTTGTGTGTACATTTCTAATAAGAAAATTTCACTTTGCTTTTGATTGTGCGGCGAGCACGGCGAAATGTAACCGTGGGTATATGTGTGTGTGTGTGTGTGTGTGTGAAAATTTTGTAAACACACGTACACGTGACAAGTGGTGTGCGTTTACTGTTGTTGCCGTCTTCGTATTGGAATTTTCGTTACACGGCGACGGCGAGTTCGAAAAAAGACCGAAAACGAAAAACGCGGCGAAACGGCGAATATACGCGCGCGCAAATTGTAGAAAGTTTTGTTTTGACTTTGGTTTTGCCGCGTTTGCTTGCATGCTCTCTCCCACAGCCCACATTAGGGCGGCTCTCTTGCTGCGCTGCGTTCCGTTGCGTTGCCGCGGCGAATAGATACAAATTTGTATCGTCTGCGCTTCGTAAACGTAGTCGTCGTACGAATATTCGTCGTGCGCTCGTTTCGCCTCAATTGCGCGGCGAAGTACGAAGTACGAGCACGAAGTACGACAGTACAACATACACAATACGAACGCAGAGTCGTAATATTTGAATTTCGTGCATGGCATTCAGTTGTATTTTCAGCGGCTGCTGTTGTGGACACAGCGCACGTTTATTTTACAAGTGCTGTAGACATATTTACGCTCAAATTTCCGTTTTCGCTGTAACATTATTTCTCGGCAAAGCTTGTTGCGTGCGCGTCGTGTCTATAACTGAGTATGTGTGTGTGTGTGTGTGTGCGAGTGCGAGTGTATGAGTGTGTTTGTGTGTGTAGCAACCACCCTGCGGGCGTTTTTGTTGTTGTAAAGTGCGCTTATGCCGGCGCCAGTCGTTGGTGCTGCTGCTGCTGCTTCTGTTGCTGCTGTTGCCGTGTTTGTTGTTATTATTGTTTTCGTTTCGATAGCGATTGTAGCGCGGCAAAAAATATAACTCTGCCCACTGTGCAAGCTGTGGCCATATTTCGTCACAGTCAGCATGCGCCCAAGTGTGTGCCAGTGTGTGTGTGTGTGTGTGTGTGCGAGTCGCGTATGTGTGTGTTGGTTTGAGCCTTCGCCGTAAACTAATACGTCAGCCGCATTGAAGACGTCATCAACGTTGTCAATTGAAGCCATCTCACCCACCACCACCCCACAGTCATAAAAGACCGGCACAGTGGGGCACTTTAGCATAGCACTCAATGTGAGTGGGTGTTATTTTTTGTTTGTGGGCGTGGGCGTGGGCGTGGGCGTCACTGATGAATGGCAGCATTTCAGCTTGTTTGCTCATGGGCCGCCTCACATTCTCATTATCCTCATTTTAGCCATGACTACGTTTGCATTTTCCTGCAACTACTGCTGTGTCCAGCTTTCTTACTCCAACGAACCTCCACATCCCAGCGCCTTGCTTCTCCCCACCCCCCCTCTCGTATATGTTTTCCCTGCCTGACCCCACGTCAATCCTTGTGTGCTGTTTTGCCTTATTTTCCAGCTGTATTTGAAACGCGTTTGTTTTTGTTGCCAGCCTGCTTTGCTCGCTTTTTGTTTTGTTTTTTTTTATAGTTTTTTTTTTGCTTGCTGTTTTTTTTGTAGTTGTTGTTTTGTTTTTGTTTTGCTAGCATCGCATCGCATCGCATCGCATAGCATCGCAGCTTCTCTGCTCGGCTTGTTGTCATTTCGTCTTGCCTTTTACAAGCTGCTTTCGTGCCAGTTTCGCGTGAGCGTGTGACGTACAAAGAGCAGAAACATGTCAAAGGCAAACGGGGCAACAACTACTACAAAATGAGAAAATAAGAGAGAAAAAAAAGTGGGCAGCGCATTTCGGGCCAAGGCGACTTTTATTTGCCCTACAGCAGCTTAGATTTGCGGACTTTGTTGTGCGGGGGGAGTTCACTGAACAGCTGTCAAAAACGCTGCTCTGCTTTAATATGCGTCCTCAAAAAGGGATATCTATTTATATATATATATATATATATTCTCCTTCTTATATTAGCAAGTACATATCTGGCCAGATTTCCTTTAGTTTCTGATTCCCAGTTGAAATTTCATCTATTTCCAAGCATATTAAAACTGTAAAGTAATCAAATCAAGCTTAAAAAGAGTCTTTAAGTTGATTAATTTGGAAATGCACAACTTTAAATGATTTACACATAATGTATAAATATAACTAATATATTTTAGTTGACAACTAATTTGATTATTTGTTATTTATACGATTAAAAGATTAGTTTTTATAAAACAGCTGAAAGGAATGGCTATCTTATTATTATATAGATTACAGATTATACTTTAGATATCATTAGTCGAGTAATCTTAACATTGAAATCATCTATTCACAGTTTGAGCTGATCAATATTCAAAATAATTATTACAGATTATAGATTATACTTTAGAGATCATTAGTCGATCAATCTTAAGTTAAAAAACAGTCATTAATAGTTAAAGAATTGTAAGATAGACTCGGAATTTAACTCGAGCTGATCAATATTACGATAAATTATTAATTCATAGTTTGAGAATTGTAAACGAAATTATAAATTTTAATTGTAATCCTTATAGAATTCTTTAATGTTTTGCGATGACTGAGAAATCATATATGTCACCTTTGACATCAGATTTTGTGTAAGAAATGTGAATTTAAGCATAAATTGTAATGATCTAATTGGTTAAAATGAATTTGCTGAGCAAACACAATTAGGACTCGTTCGTAGTCGCTTGTGGCAAGCCCAAGCTAGACATTCTATGTAATATATATAGTGTGTGTGTGGTATGTACACATGTTAACAACATGACATTTACTGTGGCTTTTGCTGTATATGTTGCACCATTCAAATCTCATCTTCATCAACTTAACGCGTCTCGTATGTGGCATACATTTTGCTTCTCAGACAGAGCGCTCTCCTCCAACCTGCTGATCCAACTCGCTGCCCACATAATAAGAATTATCATCATCATCATCATCATCATCATTATCAACGACATCATCAGCAGCATTATTATTATCATCAACTGGCTGACTGTGCGTATGTGTGTGTGTGTGTGTGTTTGTGTGTGTGTGTGTGTGCGTGTGTGTGTGTGTGTGTGTATTTGTTGGTGTGTGTAGGGCACATAAGAGCGTAATTTTCGTACTTTATTCGTTTGCACGACGACGACGACGACGACGACGACGATGTCGACGAGGAGGCAAAACCTAAAACTAGATTCAAGTACACACGTCGAGTGCATGTGTGTGTGTATGTGTGTGTGTGTGTGTGTGTGTAAGGTTTTGTAGGGTGCCCTCTGTGTGGCACGAAGGGCGTCGCTTGTGCGCCCGAAAGCCCAGCAGCCCCTTCCCCCCCCCCCCCCATTGCTCTGCTTAGCCACCTCTTTAGCCGCCTTCTGCGTATGAGTTTGGGTTCTTGGGTTTCTGCGTTTCTTATTTTTTTTTTTTGTTATTATTTTTTTTTTTTTCACATATTCGTTTTGTTTATTTTTGTGTGTGTTTCGGCATTGTTCCGATTCATGGATGGCTGACTTACTAGTCTAAAGTTTTGTGTCTAGTGCCGCCGCTGACGTTGCCATCTATCTGTGTGTGTGTGTGATGAGAAGATACAGCTGCAGATATAGATACAAAGATACAAAGATACAAAGTAACAGCTACATAGTTACACATTAAGTCATCTCTATGTGCGGCTTTTGTTTGACGCTTCGACGACAGACGAGTCGGAGACGGAGACGTAAACGGAGACGGAGACGTAGACTGAGACGCAAACCCGGAGACCCAACCGACCCGACCCGACCACAATCATGTTGATGCCTGATGGCTGATGTCTGATGGGTGATGGTTGATGGGTGATGATGGTTTGCCAGTTGTTGTTGGCCGTTGCTCGTTGGTCTCTGGTCTTTGCTGGCGATGTGATTTTGCTTTATGTTATTTCTCACAGTTGGCTTTTTCACTACTTTTTGTTGAACACAACGTTCATTCTCAGTTTTTTGTTATTGTTGTTGTTGTTTGTTACCTTTGTCTCTGCTGTCCATGTGGCGCTTTAAAAGCTTTTATATTGTGTCTTTGCCACCCGTTTTTATTATTATTTTTATTTCTTCTTTTTTTTTTTTGCGCAGACGCAACAGTTTGTGGTCATCGGTCTTTTTTGCAGAGTGCGCGGTGCCACATAAAGACAACCCCCATCTTATTTATTAATAGTCTTTCATAAATGTGCCAAAGTTGTTGTTATTCTGTCACCAGACTTGAAGACTTGTTATAAAGTGTATTTTACATATTTAATTTTATGATTCAATATCAGTTGTTGAGTTTCCTTCTAAATCTATGTAAACTGATCGTTTCTAGAGGCTATATTGACTGCAATTAGTATATCTTTTTGGGAATCTTGTTCATCTTATCCAGAAACTATAAGTTTGATTAGAAAACAATTATATATAAATGAGGCAAATGATAAATCTTTGGTATTTTAAGCTATTCAAAAGAAATATTAAATAAACTGAGTATTTAAAAGTTTTATGTTGGTTTAGTTATGCATAAACAACTAAAAAATATTCATATAATTTAAAAAAAGATTTACTTATAATATATATTATTTAAAATAATCAACTAAAAAATATTCATATAATCTACAAAACGATTTAATTACTGTCAACTCTTTTAGTAATTCCTTTTGTGCTGCTGTTGTCTTTTGCAGGACATGCTAGCATCTTAAAAGAAATACCAAAATATATATAGAGGCTATATACAAACAGTTAGAAAAATGCATCTTAAAACGGAAACAACAACAACAGCAGCAAAAGGCGAAGGAGGCGGAGGCGGAGGAGCTGCTCGTGAGATGAGAAAGTTCAATGAGCTGATAACCTGTCGCATTTGCCAGGGTTATATGATAGAGCCCACAACCGTTGACTATTGCTATCACACATGTAAGTATATCTTGGCCAAGTTGTGTCCCCACATGCAAAATGTATCTATAAACAACCCACATGCAACAACGCAACAAAAAACTTTTGTTTGCCAGACTGCCGCAGTTGCATACTGAAGCATTTGCTGCGCGATGTTTACTGCCCACAGTGCAAGGGCAGCGGTGGCAAGCACATCAACGAGGATAATCTCAGGTAGGTGCAAACTCTCTCTCTCTCTACTTCCCCTCTCTCTCTCTCTCTCTCTCTCTTTCTGCACACTCTAAAAATAAAACACTGCCTAATCCCATGCAGATCCGACGACACATTGCGCAACCTGATTTATAAACTTGTGCCGGGTCTTTATCAGCGCGAATGCGAGCGTCTCGTTGAGTTCGAGGAACAGCATCGGGAACTGGTTGACGATGCGGAGGATGTGCTTGGGCCAGCAGGTCAGCAGGATCAGCGACAGGAGTTCTTTACGCCCGGAGAGCCTATTAGGTGCGTTACATTTCTAGTATTTCTACTTCTCAGTTTAAAAACTTTTTATTTCCAATCGCAAACTTTAACTTCCCTAGTTTTTTTTTTAAATTTATTATAATTTGTAACCTTTAATAATTTTATTTATATTATTATTATTATAATTTCTATATATATAAGTGGGTAAAATTGATATAATTCTTTTGTGCAAATGTATGTGACAAGCAGAAGAAAGCATCTGCGACCCCATAAAGTGTATATATATATTTTTTACCAAGATCAACAGTCGAGTCAATATAGCCATGTCCGTCTGTCTATATGAATAAGCGAATCTCGTAGAATATAAAAGCTAAAGTGTTTCAATAGTATATCCATCGCAAGTCAAGCTTGCTGAATATTTAATCGATAACTACCTTTGTTTCTCGGTCATCGATACATTTCTATTTCCAATAGCAATACATCCCATAATTTTAAAAGCGGAATCTTCTAAATAATACGGAATATAGATATATAATGAGTTAAACTACACAAATTTCATCAAAATCAGATAAGAAATATTAAAGTTATGTTCTAAAATATATTCTAATATTGATCTTATTTCTATCAAGCATATTTTGTATCAACTGTTCACATTTGGGTGCACAACTTTTTAAAGAGAAATTGGCCAATAAAATTAGAATATACATAACAACTGGGTTCGCAGTCGAGCCCACTCAACTACAGCCTTCTTTCCTTTTTTTCTGCTTACTTTATTTCTTAAGACAAACTTACCCAACTGATTGGCTGGTTTCCTATTGAAATCGTTGTCAACATTCATCTGTAAAACTAGAGCTAATGGAAATCTAATCTGTTTTTCTTTTAGTTTATTCATTTGTTTACTTGATTTTCTATATTCTTTCCTTAAATCTTGTGAAGTAAAGTAAAGTTTTTCCTTTCATTTCCTATTCAACGATTATGCTTAAGCTGCTTAGTTATATTTTATATTTAGCAACGACTTATGCATATTTCATTATTTTCCTAATGTTTTCAATTAAATTTTCGACAGTTTATCGCTAGAATATCATCCAGCAATGCTGAAACAGTGCGGCACAGGCGAAAAGCCTCCAGTTTGCTATCTGCAGTGCCCGGCCGACTTGAGGGTTGTGCATCTGAAGCGGTTTCTCTGCTCCAAGTACGATATCGATGCGGAGAACAAACATGTTGAGGTCGAGGTCACGTATGAGGATGAGGTTTTACCGCCCAGCTTTACGCTGATGGACGTCGGCTATTGTTACCAGTGGAAGCGGGTGAGTTTTAAGACTTGTTTTTCACGTATCTTTACCGCTTCAGGGGGGGGTTTTCTGAATTTTACTGTCCCTGTTTTTGTGTCTGTGTCTGTGTCTGTGCCTGGCACTTAAAATTAGCCGCTGGCAAATCGGATTTTGCCGCTAGTTTAGTGTCCCCCCCTCAGAGTGTCCACTGTGGAGTGTACATCAGGGTAAGCCAGGGTTTGCCATGCCAAGTCTCATTATAATCTCATGAAATGTCTAACGCATGGAAACCAACAACTTTGAAGTCTTTTATATATTTTGAAATCGTTATATTTGTAAACTCAACTTTCTATATAGTTACCTGAGTGAAACTAGATATAATTTCGTCTCTTTCTTTATCAAAAATAATGCCAAATTAAGTTTTTGATATTTTATACCAACTTTAAAACTTTAGAGAAAACTATTAAAATCTTTAAGATATTAAATATATATCTGAAACTTTAAAACTTTAGAGTAAACTATAATAAAATTATTCTACCATATTATTAGTATATAAAGATATATATATTACTTATGATATTATGATCAAGGAATCGTATACCCACCTCTTGAGGAGTCTCTTCTGATAGGAACCCTTTCGACTCGCCCTTTGCAAATCTTTAAATTATTTGGCAAAGTTTTATGCCAATCGGATTAGAATACAAATTTTTTATGTTTAATGTTGTCTGAAAGGGTATTAAAACTTCGATGTCCAATTTGCGATACTTGTTACTATTTGCCACCCCCTTTTTTTGAATCCACAGCATGCGCCCATGGAATTTCGTTATAGGATTTTGCTTTACGAGCGGGCGATGGCAAAAAACGATGGGAACAATTTGTCAAAGGTTAATCAGGATATTGAGTTGAGTCCGACGGCTGCTGCTGGCGGCCACACGGCTGCCACAAAGAGTGGCAAGTCGGTGACCTTTGCGGACGATGTGGAAACGCAGACGCGTCTGCTGCAAGCCACAAGCAAATCGACGCGCAGCAAATCAACTACGAAACTGGCCAAAAGCAAGCAGCGCGCCCAATCCCAAGCGTTGGCCAACAAACGGGAACAAGCTGAGGATCCAGCCTATGTCCCCAGCAATTTCAAGAGTCTGCGCAGCAACGATATGCGCTACTGTGACTATGGAGTCAGCAACTCCTCCAATTCCAACTCCAACTCTAGCTCCAGCTCCAGCTCCAATTCAGCGCCAACTTCAGCTCCTGCTCCGCTGTTGCGTGTGAAGAGCGAACCCGAGCCGGAGGAGCTGCCGGGCAATTGTAAGCCAAACTTTGTGGTCAGCATACCGCAGTCGCAGCTCAGCAAATCCGCTGGCTATGCCGATGAGTGCGGCTTTGAGCTGAAGACGGCCAACAAGAAGTCGCCGCAAGCGCATCTGCCCAAGCTCAAGATCGAGCTGAACAGCATGCGGGCCAAGCTGACGATGCCCAAGTCGGCGGAGGCGCGCTTGGAGCAGTCGAATGTGCTGCCCCAGCAGCAGCTCGATCTGGAGACATATGCCAAAAATATTGGACTCAAACCAATTGAGCCAACAGCAACAGCAGCAACAGCAGCGGCAGCAACAGGAACAATTGTTGCCAGTCCGCCAGATGCGCTCAAATACAGTCCAAATGCATCGCCAATGAGTTCGTGCTCCTCCTCGACGAATGGCTCCAATGGCACCAACGATGCGAGCATCACTACCTCAATCACAACCACATCCTCCTCGCATCGCAAACGCAAGAAGAAGCACTCAAAGGAGCCAAAGGATGCGAATGGCAAACGCAAGAAACTCCATGCAGAAATCTCCTCACAAACCGATGGCAAAATGAAGATGAAAATAACCACAACACATAATCACAGGGCGCACAAGCTGGACTTGAAACGCTCCCATTCGCTGGCCGGCGGTGAGCTCGCTGCACTGCATCAGCTGCAACAACAGCAGGCATTAGCCTCAGTGACGACGGCAACCAGCCAGCAGGATGCACTGAATCGCACACTGGGCGAGGAGGCGCGCAGCATCAATAGCCTGATGACAGCCAACTCCAACTCCAATTCCAATTCCAATTCGATTTTGAACTCCAACACAAATGTTGCTTCTGCTTCTGCTTCTGCTGTTGCTGCTGCTGCTGCTTTTGCTGCTGTTGCTGTTGCTGCTGTTGAGAAGAAGGAGCTGAAATTGCCCGCTTCTCCGCCGCTGCCCCCTAGCCTATTTAAAGCCTTCAAAGCAACAACAGCTCCAACAACAGCTGCAGCAGTGGCAACAGTTGCGCCTCCCACAGTAGCAGCAACTCCTTCAATAGTTGCCCCAGTTGCCGCTGCACCCATTAAGTTGAAGCCTGCGCCGCAGCAGCTGCAGCCCAAGCCGGCCAAGCCAACGCAGCTCAACAACAACAACAATAACAACAACAGCAGCAACAACAACAACAACAACAACAACATTCGCAAACCAACATTGACGCCGCACTTTGTTGTGCCACAAACGCCGATGCGTCAAGCGGCGCTGCCGCCGCATCATATGCAACGTTACCTCTCCACGCCCAGCTCGATAGCCAGCGCAGCCAACAAGCAGCCCAAACGCTCGCTCTCCCTGGACGAGACGCAGCAACAGTTGCTGCTCTCCAAACAGCCACGCCTCGACTACCAGCAGCAGCAGCAACAGCAGCAGCAGCTAAACAAGCTGAATGCCGCCAACAATCAAAAAGCCAAAAGCTATGCGCCACAAATGCGTCTCTATGGCCCGGAGCTGAACAAGTCGATGACGACGACGACGACGACGACGACAACAGCAACGACAACGTTGAGCAGCAACATGCCGCTGCTGTGTCCCGCCGGCCTCAGTCTGACGCTGCCACAGTCAACGCTGACTATAACGCCACGGAACAGCAGCGGCCAGGCGGGTGCATTGCATGGCTTGAGTTATCCCTATACGGAGTCCACGTTGCCGCCGCTGGAAATTATGCGATTGGGTGGAGGAGCAACAGCGACGGGTGCACGTCTAATGGGTCCACCTGTTGGTCTGCCCAGGCATAATATGAAGCGTGCCTCCGTCTCGGCACAATCGCCGCCGTTGTCCATGCCGGCAATGGTGAAATCGCCTCCATTGTCGGTGGCGCTCAGTGCGCAACGAGGCGGCAACAACCTGAACAACAACAACCTGAACAACAACAACAACAACAATCTGAACAACAACAACAACAACAATCTGAACAACAATGCGGCTTATCGCACATCGCCGCCTGCCTTAATCAATCTGCATAGTCCGTTTCCATCGAAAGCCAAAGCTGAGGCGAATGCTAAGAAAACGGTTGCTGCCGTTGCAGCGGCAACTGTTGCCCAGCTGCTGGACAAGTCGAAAACAACTTTGCGCGAATTTCGGCCACCAACAACAACAACAACAACAGGAACAGCAGCAGTCGCAGCATTAACAACGACAGCAACTAGCACGACAGCAGCAACAATTGCCAAGGATGCTGACATACTTGATTTATCAGCGGGCACAGGACGCAACAGCAACAGCAACAGCAGTGGCAAGCAACAAGCAACAACAAGCAGCAGCAGCAGCAGCAATAAAAGCGCCAAGCAGCCAGCAACAACAGCCTTAAGCAACAGCAACAACAACAACAACAACAGCAACAACAATGGCAGTAGCAGCAACAGTTTGGAGGCAGCGCTAAATAAAATCAAGCAAAACATTTGCGCCAACAGCAACAGCAGCAGCAGCAGCAACAACAACAATAATGGCAGCAGCAACAACAACAACAATGCAACTGCAACTGCAACTGCAACAGCAAAAGCAAAAGCAAAAGCAACTGCTGCTGCTGCTGCTGCTGCTGATGATCTGCAAAATCTGCATTTGCTCTCCGAGTCGGCGACGGCGCGCGAGAAGATCTCGATCTCGATCAAGTGCGGCAACATGTATGAGAATAAGCCAAAGAATGCGTTGGTGCGACCACAAAATGCATCTGTGCGCAGCATACCCAATCCCTCAGCGTTGGCCTTTCGCAATCAGGCAACGCCAACGGCAGCAGCAGCAGCAGCAGCAACAACAACTGCAACAGCAACAGCGGCAGCAGCAGCAGCAGCAACAAATGCTGCAGTCAAGCCGCTTACGGTTAAAGCTGATGACCAGCACAAAGCGCCAATAGCAGCAGCAACAGTAGCTGCAGCAGCAACAGCACAGCTTAGTCCCGGCAGCAACAACAACAACAACAACAACAGCAACAACAGCACTGCTTCAGCCACCTCGCCGCGTGCAATAAAAAAGCCAACAACCATCGATCAAGTTGCTGCCAATTTGAACATACGCGCCGAGGCCAAGGCAGCCGCACTTGCCGAGGAGGCGCCACTCGTGCCACAGGCGGGCCATAGCCACAGCAACAGCAACAGCAACTTCGCTGTTTCTAGTGTGGCAGCAGCCAAAACGCCGGAACTGGAAAAATTGGCCAGCAGCAGTACGGCTAATGTGGCCAAAACGGATGCCAAGGCGCCAGCGGCAACAGCAACAATAGCAACAGCAGCAACGGCAGCAACTGCAACGCCTGCAACACTCCCGTTGCCATCGCTGCCGATGCCAAGTGTGGCCAATGCGACGGTAAGCAGTGTGGCCAGCGACACAATGTCAAAGCCGCCTCTACAAATTGCCGCCACCGACACTCTGGCATCGGTGGCAAGTTCCGCTTAGTCACAAGGTAAGTGCAACAAACAACACAAATCATAGCATGCCACTTAAATCTCTTTAAGCTAACAGCTTAAAATCTGAAAAGAGCTAATGGCTTGGAAGAAATTCATTCTTAAATTAAGAATGCTAATCTTAAGTTAATATCTACAAAGCCGAATCAAAAATGCGCTCTTTTTAAGCAGTCAAAAAACTTAATTCAAGCTAAACTCAAATATTTTTATTCTAGGCTGGCGATTTTATTCTTTCTCTTTTTACGGATTTTCGATTTTTATTTTAATTTGTTTTCATCTTTGAGCTAAAAGTTTTTATTTTGCTTTGAGTAAATATTACTTAATTTAAGTGCTCAACTTTTTTTTTTAGTACAACATTTGCATGCTGCCACAATTCGAATTGCTTTTTACTGAGTTTTTTGGGGCAAACATATTGTAGACTTCAAAATCGAATTATTGGTAATTTTTTAAGTTTTATTTGAAGCAAATAGTTGAAAGAAAGCTACAATAAAAAGTTTTCAAAGAAAAATTTATTGACTTTTCCATTTAAATTGAATGATTGACATTTGATCTTTTGAGATATTGATTGATTGATATATATATTGATATTTATATATATATTTCTATATATGTATATATATTCTTATTTCTTATTTTAAGCTATTCACAAGCTTCTTTAAACTATATTTTTTTAAATGAAGTTAGAAAAAATTAAGTAAATCACTTTGATTACATTAGCTTTTTTTAAAAAACATTTTATAAAATTAAAAAAAAAGATTAAGTAAATCACTTTAACTGTTGCTTAACTTAACTGCTTTATTTAAGTTATATATTCATAATTTTTTTTTGTTACTTTCATTAGGATTTCCATTCTAATTATGTTTTTTAGGCAAACAAGTTTAAGTATCTTCTGCATTTTTTAAGTCAAATGAGTTGCTTTCGTTTCTTTTTCTTTCTATTGCTATTACTTATTGCTGTTCTTTTCGTGCTGCTTCTGAGTACAGCTATATATATATATATATATATATTTTCTTTTTGGCGCGTTTCCCACACTCAACTAAAAACCAAAAAAAAAAACAGACTCAAATTATACAAATTACATTTCGTGTTTGCGCGTTTTCTTCTTCGTCTTGTTGTTGTTGCTTTTCTTGTTATTTCTTTTTTCCTTTCCTCTTCCATTTTTCTCAAGTAGTCATTATACACAAATTTAGCGGGCACAGCTCGTCAACGTGTATCTTTCACGTTAGCCTCACCTCCGGCTCCTTCTCTCCCCCATCTACCAAAACACTAACTCTCTCTCCCTCTCTCTCTCTCTCTCTCTGTGGCTCACGCGGTCGCTCGTTCGCTCTCATTCCCTATCCATCTCTCTCTCTCTCTCTGTCACACTCGCTCTTGGTCTTGCTCTTGGGTCGTTTTCTCGGGCATTCGCTGGTTCGTTGGGTCGGTCATTCCTACGAGCGCTGCTTTATTTTTGCCGTTATAACAGCAACAACAACAACAACAACAACTCTTTTTATTTATTTCGTAGTTGTTTTTATGCAGTGCTTGGTTGTTTTTTGTTTTGTTTTTGTTTTTGTGTTTTTGCGCTTGCCTTTTAATGAACAGCCGCATTCGCAGCAGTCTCGCAGCAGTCTCTCCCATTTCAGTTCAGTTTATCATTCTCGCATTCGGCTCGGACATTACATCATTCTGTATTTTCATCCATGAATAGCAATTTTCATACTTGAACTTATAAATATATATTTATTTTCTTTTTCCCCCGGTGCAGCGTTTCTATGGATGTGCGGCACGCAAATGTATCTTGTGGCGCCACTGGAGAGTCTACAGCAAACCAACCGCAATTAATGCGAGTTCCAATTCGATTACCAGTGTCACTTGCCGTTTGAACGGATCTAATCGAATGAGAAGCGCTGAGAAGGTCAGCTTTCTCGCAACCACTCGCAACTCGCCCACTCGTCATGTGTCGCTGCAGCGAATAAGCCTTGCAACTTAACCGTAAATACCTTCATTTGAGCAAGCAATATTAACCCAATTCGCACACACACTAAGATACAAGATACACACAAAGCACACATCTGCAGAAACAAATGCAAAAAATACGCACACACACACACACACATACACACATGTATGTAGATATATATGTATGCATGCACTAATAAAAGTGTAAATATTTGCGCCTGGAATTAGTACGCGTCGAAATAAATTATAAACCTAATGGAAATATATATATATATATTTATACATATAGGTATGTATATATATATCGGCTAAAAACAACAACAACAACAACAGCTACAAAAAAAGCTGACACAAAAATGCGAAATATAAATAAATAACCACAAAGCAAGCTGTTGTTGTTTTTGTTGTTGGCATAGCAAAAAAGCAAAAAAAAAAAAAAAAAGCGAACGAAAATGAATTATAAAATATCAGCAAATATCAAATGCAAAAAACTAAACAACAAAATGCAGATACTCTACACAAACAGCATTTACAACAACGAATTCAACTCGTCGATAAACTCCCAATTCGTCGCTATTTGCAACAACAACGAGTGCTATAAATAAACCTAAAGCAATCTCTTTGGAAAAACCCTTCTCATAATGTTCCTATAGCAGTTAGTGATCCGATTCCTACAGAAAATTAGCATTCGTTACGAAGTAAAACGAAAAGTTGAACAAATAGTATCAAAAGTCTTGAGTATATACCCAAAAGGGTTAGGCAACTAATCTCCCAAGAGTATCTGCTAGTTTATAAATGGAATATTTCGAGCTGATAACACGTAGTACGCAAATGAAAAAGGCGGATTGTATTTTTTTTTTTTCATTTATTTTTGTAGTATAGCGCGTAGCTAAAAATCAAAACAAATCGCATAGGGAATGTATAAATTATTGAATATGATGAGAAATCGAGAAGCGTACAATAAATTTATAATCGTATATCGGAAGTGAATTGTCTTATTTTGTGTGTTTTGTTTTTTGCTTTTCTATTTCTTTTTTTTTTTTTATTCTTCCACTCGTCTCTGGCCAAGTGTGAAACGCGCACTTAGCGCTGGTTGTTGACGAGCGTTTTGCTTTTGGTTTTGGGCTTTAGATTTTTTGGTGGTGGTGTTGTGTGAACAGTAGCCAATACACACGCACACACACACGCACACACACACACGCATACATACACATACACAGACAGTGAGCACGTTCGTTGAGGCGATAAAAATTTTAACGATTTTGCGCCGCTTGAGCCTGAGCGTGTCAAGCATAAAGATACAAAATACAACAGATACATATATACAAAATATATATATATTTATATATATATATATATATATATGCATACAATTATATTACTTGTAGATACCTTTTCGTATTTAGTGTTTTAAGCGTGCTACGTTTAATTGCAGCACGAACTTTGTACATAAATTCAAAAATATCGAAGCGACAACGACTAAACAAAAAGTTGAACACAAAAACTCTAATCTATTTTTTAAAGCTTCGACCAAAATAAAACAACAAAAATAAAAAAACTGTATTTAATATTAAAAATGTATACCAAGTATCTAAACATAACTCGATATCGATAATGCCGCGATTATCGATAAATCTAAACTAGATTTTGGGCAACTACGCATAAACACAATTATTTAGCAACTAATAAGTAGATTAACGATTTATATCGATAAATATCGTCATGCAAAGCTTTACATGGTAATTTCTCTGTATTTTTATTTTGTTTTGTTTATAGTTGTATATCTCTCTGTCTCTCTCTCTCTCTCTTAGTCGTGACGTTTGCTTTGTGGCTTGTTAAATTGCGTAGTTTATTTATTTCACAATTCGCATTTTGTGTATACAATTTATCTGTTATTTATATGTACATAATTTATAAAGTTTAAAGGCCGCAACGACAGCCAAAATGTATAATATATGTGGCCGAGACGCGCAGTTTCCACTCACTCGATGCTATCGTCGATAGCGTAAAATGGCTCTCTAAACACCGTCTAGTTATAAATATTAATATCTACCGATAGAAAAGGAAACAACCCTTCGCTGATAGAGATCTTTCAACCACCTTTTTCAGTCAAAAATTTGTTGAAATTTACATAAATCAAAACCCCAACCCCATTTCAAAAAAACCCTACCGGTATCGATATGGTCGCGTAGCCATGGAAACTGTGCATCGAAGCAACTTAACATATGGGAACTCGAAATTGTTGCTATATTCCCAAAAGAAAAAAAAAAAAACTAAAATAATAACAAAAACAAAGTAAAGGAATTGATGAGAAATTTAACAATTGTATATTTATTTTATTACTCTATGAATCTATAGCTAAGTTCTGGCTATTAGCACCGTGCAACAACTATAATTAAAATTATATTATTTTTAAGCTGATATTAATGTTTGTTCCAAATGAAATGTTTACACTTTGAAGCCGAAATTAACTAAATATACAAAAAAAAAACATAAATACATATATAAATAATTATATTTAAAAATCTGAATGTGTGCACATACTACATAAATTATAATTATTAGATACATATATTATATATATATATATATATTATATTGTTAGAACCATTTTCGCCGCAATTCACATGTAATCCACACAAAAAAATTTGTAAGTTAAACAATAAATTAGCTGATTTTCAAATATGAATGAAATGAATAAAACAAAAATAAAAACAAAAAAAAACAAATACACTCACAAAATAGACAAATGCGTTTTCCTTTTCTTTTTCTCGCCTTCGCTTTTATGACCCTGATAAATCAGTGCGAAGGCGTTGATGATTTAGGCGAAGGGAGGGGACCGGCGAAACGGACGACAACGGCGTCGACAGAAGGTGTCGTTATGCGGCCAGGAAGATACATACGAAGATACTTACTCCGCACGATACGCATACGAGTATCGGGTTACAGTCGCCGTTACAGTTATACGCTCTACTTGTATTAGTGCAAAGCGCGTGTCGTGCTCTTTTTACACCCGAACAAACACGAACGCAAATCTGCATATTAATCCAGTTGTTGGTTGTGTTGGTATTTAGCTATTGAAGTTTTGGTGCAATGATAAATTCTTATCTATTAAATATTTATCATTTTTTTCGCAGCTTTAATTACAGTTATATATCAACTTTTTACTTGTATTGGATTATTCGTGCTAAAGTCGGGCTGCATTGTGTCACGCGCACAACTCTAACATGAATTACCAAATGGCATTGAGGCGAGCTAGGCTATTGGGTGTGTGTGTGTGTGTGTGTGTGTGTGGGAGAGGGTGTTCTAGAAGGGAGGGGCGAGTCGGCCGCTGTCGGTTTTTCATTTGAAATTCCAACCCCCGCATTGGAAAATTGCACACCCAGTGTCAGGGCAAAGTCCTGAGTCTGTCTCTGGCTGCTTTACTTGTTGGCATTGCGGATTTCAACGCTTGCCAGGAAGGGGAGCGAGCGGTAGCGGGAGTGGGAGTGGGTAAGTGTGTTGGTGCGGGTGTGGGTGCGGGTGCGGGAGTGAGTGAGGGGCAGGACACTTGCCGGAAACATATGGCAGCACGCTAAAACCAAAGTCGTCGTCGTCGTTGTCGTCATACACCCCCCCCCCCCCCACACACACACACACATACAAATACTCATGCCTAATGCCAAAGCCACAGCCGCAAATACGTAACAACTGGCACGTGCCCGAACTCGTGCCATAACCTTCAAGGCAATGACAAAGGCGGGTTGGGTTGAGTCGAACGAACAAGGCGAGCACGAGGACGAAGGCAAAAGGGAGATACAGATAGATAGATAGTGGGAGAAAGAGGGAAAGCCAGCGAGGCCGAGGCCATAGCTTCTGGGTGCCAGTCTATCTTTGTATGCATGTGTGTGCGTGTGTGTGTGTGTGTGTGTGTGTGTGTGTCTGTGCAGCTACTTGTTGTGTTTTATTTGTTTGCCGTACTTTTATTAAAAACGAACGCTACTTAATCAGCAGCAAAATGTCGCACTTTACTGCACACACAAACACTAATACAATCATACAATTGAGTGATAGGGAGTGGGTGTGCTGGGTAAGTGCTTGTAGCGGGGAGTGCGGGGTGACAACGACGTTTGGCTCTTGCTCTGTTGGCGCTCCTCTCCGCGCGCTCCCGTTACACCCATTTGCGAAAACGAACTTATCAGCTTTTTATACTGTTCTTGTTGTTGCCGCTGTTTCTGAGCTTTGCTAAAGTCGTCGCGACTGGCGTCTGTCGCGTTCATCCGGCCTTCGTTCGCCTGCCTGCAGTCAGGCACCCAACCCCAACCCCAACGCTCCTCCCCCCACCGCTAGACAGCTTTGTTACTTTACTGCTGATAAATAGCATTTAACATTTCTGGTTTGTTTTTGTATTGCCATCGCTGCTGCCGTTTGCTGCCAGCTTTGCTTGGAACGTGCTCAGCTTGGCGATTTGCGATTGGTAAATTGGGTAATTGAAAACACTTAACCGTTATGATTTATTATCTATATTATACGCTGTGATATATGTAAGTGTCATAACTTTCCCCGTCCTCCTTCAAGCACCTCGAGCTATTTATATTCAACAATCATATGACTCGCGCCAAACTCAAGTAACAATTTTCAATTGCAAGCTCTGATTTTATACGCTGGGTTATTAAAACTGAATCAATCATGCGAACCTTAACCGTTAAATTCCCTTTGATGGATGTGTTTACAAATATTTAAAGCTGAATTTGACAAAGAGAAATAACATTACGTATGCATAAATATATGTTTTCTGTGCATATCGATGTATTTAAGTAAGTTTTGAGCTGTGTTTTATTATCTTCATGTCTGAATGCCACTCAACTGCACATTAAATTAATAGAAATAAAAACGAGAAGCAGGAGAACTTCATTTTTTTGTTGTATAAAAGGTTTAATTTAATACACTTGAACATTTGACTCCATTGCTTAAGAATATGTTGGTTAGCACAGTGAAGAACAAGATCCAAATTTGATCACATCGATGTCCTCTTAGTCTTGGTTAACGTATAAACTTATTTGGCAGATCTTTATAAAGATATTAAGCTATCCGAAATGTAACACTCTTTTTTTAACAAGCAATTATTTAATTAAACTCCAAAATGGCCGCTGGAAATTGAGAAAATGTGTTTTAATAAAGTTTTCTATTGAATATTTCGATTTCATTTAATATAATCAATAATTTTTAAATGATTTAGTAAGTCTATAAAACTGTGTTTTGCTGCAAAAACAACACGACAAAAAACAATAAGCAAATATTCCAATCACTAAAAACTTTCACCTAAGAATTAAGTTCCGAATTATTAAATGAAAATTCTAGCAAATTTTTACTTAAAATGATTAGTCTAATTTCTGTTATATTTTATAAATCATTATGTATTTTATATATTAATCCACTAAGTTACAAGTAACTTTAAAATGGGATACAGGGAATACTTTTTCTATTCCGTATTTTATGTAGATTTTTTAGTATTAGTATTAGCAATAATATTCTTCTTAAGTGCAAAGAAATAGTTACACTAATCTTGTTGCATCTCCTAAATAAATATATGGCTATTTTGTTTTTTTTTTTTAATTCAGTATTTTGTCGGTAATTTCTTGTTTAAGTCCAATGCAAACATGCTCAAAAGCAAACTACTTTTCTAGATGTATTATACCTTGAATGCTCAGAGTCTTTTGTTAACGGTTTCACTGTTTTATTCACTCAAACTAGCTACCGGAGTCTCCCCACTTTCTGTGCGGACTCTTACTGCCCCACTGGGAGAAATTCCGACTTACTCAGGCATGAAAACCAAATAAAACCGCATTTATCGGGATGAGCCGCAGAACACAACTGTTTTAAAGCTTAACAACTTATTTTGTTAAGCCAATTTTGTAAACTTATAAATCTTTCTGCTTGTCTTCGTTTTTGGTTCGACAAGGGAAGCATTTTAGAGTTATTGGAAATCAGGTGTAAGACACTTTAATTTAGAATAGAGCCTAGAGAAACTGAGTGTAAATAATACTAGTTACTTAAGAAGAATATTATGCCAATTAAATTGCATACAGTGTTGAATGAAGGCATAAAATATTTAAAATTAGAAGAATTTGGGGTACGCTCAAGATAAACTAGCCTAATTTAAGCTTAAACCAAAAGATATATATAAAAATGCAGTATAAAAAAGGTATCTCATTTCAAAGTAATAAGTAAGTTATTCCAAAAGCACAACAAAAAACACCATAATATTTGTAACCGCAAAAGTGATTTTAAATTCCCTAAGTTTTCTTATTGCAAAGTTACTTTTAACTTATATTAAATGCACATTAATTGCCTTAAAATGTCAAATCTTGAAATGAACATGTATACTTAAGATTATAACAAAGAAACGCTATAAATATATTTATACTTCGAGTAAAGATGATGTATTGAATAAGGCTGCTCGTTTATAGGTTGAATTTACCCAGTAACTTTGCGGTTTTTGGGTTGTCCTTTATTTAATGGTATAAATAGGTAATCTGGCTATGGGATCAGTTTCCAAGATGGCTTCGCTTACAAAAAACATTGCGTGGCATCAGCAAAAAGAGCGAGATTTCCTTAAAAGTTATTTTCCTAGACTTCCAAGAACTCAAAATACCTGCTTAAGGTTTATTAGGGAATTACGAAAATTGGAATAAACTGAGACATTTATAATGAGTTTATTACAGCTTACGGCAATTTTTATTTTGCCCATTGGATTCGTCAATTGTTTGCAATGATTGTTTACGATATGATTTAAGTAAATTGAGGCTATTAAATCGCACCTAAAAATCAATCATAGTTTGCAATATAGTTTTATGTTCTTATAGAGGTCATAAAAGCTCAAACACAATGGCAAAGTTTCGCTTGGCGGAATCTTATCTGGGATTCGTTGGTATGACTATTTACCATGCTCGCGCAATTATGGGAAATGGAAAATTGTGGCGCTATCTTTGAAAGCACTTTTCTTCTACTTTCAAAGAAAGAAAGAGCGAGAGAGAAAGAGAGAGAGAGAGAGGGAAGAGATCTGTGTGCATGATAAGCACAAGAACTACCAGAGACAAAAGCAATGCCAGTGTGCATCGCCCAGTGGAACTGTTGCCCATGCCCCAATCGGCATCACGTTCCGCTGCACGCTTCAACTTTGAACTCAGACTGTGCAGGCAACAATTCGAATTCGATAGCAATATTTTGCAGCGATTAAAACTAATGAAAAGGTCAGAAAGAGAAGGACAGAGCAGAGTGAAAGGAGTGCCTGACTGTCCGCCTGCCTGGCTGCCTGCCTGCCTGCGCTTAGACTGTCTGTGTGTGTGTGAGTGAGAGGGAGCGAGCGAGCGAGCGATTGTAAAAACAACAAAATGAGCGTTAACCAAGCGAATCCTCTGCACGTTTTTTGGAGTTGCGGGCGTACAAGGTGCGTCCCTGGCCCCTAACCCTGGCATGCCAAAACCCATACCCAAAACCCCAAGCCCCAACTTCGACTGCTTAAAATCACACGATATTCGAAAAACACGCAAAGCGAATTCGATTTCGTTGTTGCTCTTCGCTCTTCGCTCTCCTACTCCCCTACTCCTTTACTCTCTCAAATCACCGCCAACCTTCCTTCCCAGCCTCCCCACTGCCTACAACTCTGTGTGCTGCTAGCATGGCAATTTGCCATTTTGAACAACGCAGCGGAGCCAGCCACAGTTTTGCGGCTTCATTGGATGCCGTTGCCAAAGGCAGGCGCAGTCGAGCAGTAAGTGGAAGAGCGAGCAGCAAAGAGAGAAGGGAGAATGTGGGGCCTTTGGTTAGCAGATGCTTGCCTGCCTGTCCGTCTGTTCGTCTGTCTGTCTGTCTGTCTGTCTGTCCGTCTGTCTCTCTGTCTGTCTCTCTGTCTGTTTGTCTGTCTGCTTTTTGCCTTTTGGCAATTGCCGAGCTTCTGATTCAGATTCTGCACGTCCCGACGCGACTGCTGCAGCTGTGCGATGTGTGAACGTGCAGTCAAAAACGAATAAAACGAACGGTGTATGTGATGAGAGTGAGTGACGTTCTATATGCCTGTATATGTATATGCGTGTGCATGTGTATGTGTATGTGTGTCTGCTTGAGCATGTTCTACGACTCTTTGGGCAGTGCACCTGTTCCCGTTCAGTGCGCTCTTTGCATGAACTCTGTCTCTGTGTTTGTTCGAAAAAGCACAAAAACTGCTTGCGCTGCTTTTTTGCTGTTTTTGCTGTTCTTCTTTCTTCTTTTTTGTTTTTTGTTTTTGGTGTGTTGTCAGTTTCATGTCGCTGGCAGACTGTAGGCGGAACTCAAATAAAAGTTATATTGCTGCTGCAGGGGTATTCAAGTTAATCGAATAATAAGCGCGTGCACACACACACACACACATACATACACATACATAGAGAGCAGACTGCAGTCTGCAGCCGAGGTCGAAACATGACCAATTGGCGTGTTTTTCGAAATACTTCGCTTCGTTGGAATGGAAGATGATAGCCTCGCCGCCTTTAGACTGCTCTCGTCTTGTTATGTTTGCGCCTCGTTTTGTGATTTTCAGCACACACATACACACGCACACATACGTACATAATATTTTATTACCTCTTCTTCTGCGTTTTACTTGAACATGGGGAGCCCATCAAAAAAAAAATGTGCACTCATTTGTGAAGTGCGCGGCGCTTTGTGCGTGAGAAAAAACAACTTGCAACTTTGCTGCTGCTGCCCCCTTTGTACAGCTTGTGCAGCCCGGCCAGCGGTGCTACTTGAAAGCGTTTCTCCGAGCTCTTTAAATTCACTTCTAATTGATTTCGAATTTTTTTCAATTGTAGCAGCAACTGCTACCCGCAACTCTTGCTTCGCTACCCGCTCTCTTGTCGATTTCTTGTCAATTTTCAAGTAAACATTTCCCCAGATATGCTCACATATGCATAAACATATATATATATATATATATATATACATATACATTCCCCAATTGATATGATTTCTGATTTACTTGACTTTGGCTGGAATTCAATTAAAGGCCACCCTTCTTTGGCAATATAAGCACATAATTCAACATATTTTTTATAAAATTATTATTATAATCGGAAATATATAAATAATAAATTATATACTTCAGCAACAATTTGTGTAAGGCTTACAAATACAAAAGTTACTCAAAATCCAATATTTATAGTAAAAAGTGTTTTAAAAAAAAAAGAGTGTTAAAGAAATGTTCTTTTGAATCTATTTTACTATATTTATAAAGTTACTTAATGCATTTTGAAAATTTAGGTATAGTATAAAAAGACGTGTATATTTCATAGCTTAAGCCGTTACTGTTACCACACATAAATTAAAGTTTTTGGGATAAATTATTGAAGTTTTAAACAATAAGGAAAAATTTTTTGCTTTTCAGATTGTATTTTGGTTATTTCTTAACTTTCATATCTGTATAATCGCGAATTACTCTTAAGACAAATACTTTCATGTAAAACGCTAAAGTTTTGCCGATTTCAGATATTGAAAACAACAATAATTTTTGAGCGAAAATGTGTTTTACACATTTGCAAAGCAAATATCTTGTTTCCGCTGTTTGTCTGACGGAATTGGCAATTAAAATCAGAGTCTGTCATTTTCTTTGTATCAGGCCCCATATAGATAAGCTTAAAACTTATGCAAATAAAGCAGAAATATGTCATTTTTATGCATATATACATCAAATAATTAGTTAATTAAAAAGTTGAATACTTGTCTCTATTAAAAATAACTTCATTCATCATTTGCATTGCTGGTTTTATATTATTTTACATCTTAAAAATAAATTGACAGCAGTTTTTTTTTAATTAAAAATAAATGCTTTCATAAGGTTCTTAAATATACGTCACAAAACGTACAAATTAAAATAAAAAACATATATTTCTTGACACATTTTAAAAACTTAAGCTTTTTATTTATTTAATTTGTAAACAAAAAAACCACTGTGCACTAATCATTCTGTAATTTAGTCAATCAATCAGAAAAGTTTTAGTAAATAGATAAAAATGTGCATTTTTCCATAAGAAACTCTTATTTAATCGTCTACTGAAATATAAGAAAAAGTAATGGAAAACTTTTAATTTATCGTAAATCAATTTTTAATGAAAATCTGCTATTCTTATGCATATTAAATGCATATTTACTTTATTAAAATTATAGATGGACTGTTTCTAGTTCACTAAATGCTGATTTATATTTTGCAGATCTCAACGTGATATATGGCAAATATGGCACTTTTATTATGCAATATGCTTGCAGTTTGTTGATTTTATGAATTTCGTAATAGGCCATAAAATGCAGATTATTTTTGGATGGGTTATTTTAAGTTCTGCTCGCTTGAATGTATAATCTCAATTATAAATGGATGTATGCACGTAAGTATAAATATATTTTACTTTATGGTATTCACATATATATACTTAGGGTTAATCAGTACATATGTTTAATCAGCTCTTGGGATTGATACTATTTATGCTGCAGAATAATTTATTTGTTTCAATTGCGATAAATTTGTGATAATAATTTAAAGAGTTGGTTGACAAAGATTCATTGATAGAGTGAGAGAGGGGAGAAAGAAAGAGAAAAGTTATAAGTTTGCCTGGCAAAATTACTTAATTGTGTGTTAAAAATAGTATGCACAATACTGCGCTGTCTGATAAGCAACACATATTAAATAATCAGTTCAAAATCAATACGAATCTTAAAATTCAAATTTATTTGACCTTCGCCTGAAGCAGGTTTCACAAAAAATACGAATCCCATCAGAATAGAATTTGAATGCGTGAGTGTTAAACTGTATGTGTGAAACCAGTATGGGCTGTAGTTAAGCTAAGCCAATAAAAACTAAAAAAAAAATATATTTATTTATTTGATAAGTTTGCTTGTTTTCAGCTTTGGGGAATTGCAAAAGCACATTAGTGGCAATATCTGTCAGTAAATGTTTGATAAACAACTTGTCGAAGAATGCTTTCAAATACATATGGATATATAGATCTGTAGATATATTTGGATATACAGTTATGTGTGTGTGTGTGTGTGTGTGTATTTGTGCTGTGCTGTGCTGGTTTTTAATGGAGCGCAACTAAAAGTTTGAACTTGCAATTTAGTGTCGACAAGGGCATCATAAATAAACAATATATGCTAGCATTTTTCTCGCTTATTGTGCGAACAGGAACACATTTCAAAACAGCCAACAAAACATTCATTTTGTTGCTCAGCTCACATTGCATGCCAAACAGCAACAAAAAGCACAACAACAACATTTTGTTCGGTCAAAAATTCCACAGCATTGCTGCCGCCGCCGTCTCCGCAATAGTCCCTCTTTCGCCCCCCCTCTACCAATCCATCTCTCTCTCTCTCCTTCTCTGGCTCTCAGTCTGTCTAGTTGCTGTCTCTCTCGCTGCTAGCGTCACCGACAAAAGCAATAAATTCGTATGAACAAATTGAAAATACGCTGCTGTTGTCATTGTTGATGTTGTCGTTGTTATGGTTGTTGTTGTTGTTGTGATTGAACATTTTTTTTTTGTTGTTTATGCTATTCGCTGGCATACGTATTTCATTACATGACTGACTGGCTGACAGCAATTTTAAATTGCAGCGCACGGCGACCCCAAAAATGGAGCACATTTTTAATACAATTTTTATTTTTTGACTTTTCGCAGCTCAAGGTTTGCTTTTCGCTCACACACTCTATACATGTATGCCTCTAACACACACACACACACACACACACACACACACACCGCTCACCCTTGTGTGCAGACATTTTATTTTACAGTGTTTTTTTTCACATGTTCAGGCTCTGCCACTACAAAAGTTTCACAGTCCCAGTCGCTGCCTCTGTTGACGTCGCGTATAGTGCGCCATTTGTCATGTGTCGACTGCGGCGGCGACTTCGCTTGTTTTTATTTGCTCTTTCTCTCTCTGCTTGCAAATCCACCCGCCCAACCGCCGCCAACCGACTGCCTGCTTGCCTGCCTGTCATCCTTCCTTCCTGCTGCCGCCCCATTTGCTTCATTCATCAAGCACTTGCCTAGTTTGTTTTGGCTTGCTTTTTCTATACCTACTATTCCCTTGCCGTTCTGCAGTCCTGCAGCGTTTCGCCACCCCACCACATCCCTCACAAACCTATTTACACTTTCTATTCAGCTGTCCGCAATCTTCATAAGCTGCAAACTTTTTTACTTATTCTCGTCTTCTTCTTCCACTTCAACTGCTTATTCTGCTGCTTCTTATTATTCAACTACATTCCCTTGGCCCCAAAAAAGTGCGCCCTCTTTGTGCTGCTACTTCTGCTTATGCTGCTGCTGCTCTCTTCACAGCACTTTGCCTCTCTTTGCTTTATGTGCTTTGCAATTTTCTAGCAATTTCGTCTTGTTCGCGTGCAGTTCGTTGGTTGTTTGGGTTTCTAGCGGGTTGGGGTGCTATGCGATGGTTTGCATTGGGGGCTTTCTCATGTATGTATGTGTGTGTGTGTGTAGCATAAAGCATAAAGTTCAGTCTGGGTCCAACGGACTACGGACTTTGCATTATTTTCACATTTATCGCCCTCTCGCTCGCACTCTTTGTTCGCCCAACTCTGCCAACTTTGTCCGCTTTTAAATTTCATGGAAAATCGTTTTAATTATATTCGTACAATTTCAAAAAAATTTTCCCTTTTTGTTGCTGTTGAAACTTTTTGCTCTCGTTATTTGGGCATTAAAAAATTCATAAATTGAAATGAACAGCAACGTTAAGTGTGAATGTAATTAGGTGGCAACTCGGTTAAATAAATCTTAATTAGCAATTTACATTTTGACGCGATTCCCGCCTGGTGATTTACAACTGTTTTTAAAGTTCAGCACAAATTGAAAATGGCGTCATAACATTCAACGTTTTTAACACACACACACACACACACACACAGAGACACTCATAAAAGTCCTTGTCCGTGTCCGTGACAGCTCTTTGATGACTCTGTCTCTGGCTCCGACAACAATAACAACAACAGCAGCAACGACGCCGACGCCATGCGGCGCGAGGTGCACCAATTTGATTGGCATTCACAACAGCAACAGCTGCAACAGCAGCAGCAACAACAGCTACAACAACCGCTGCGATTTTGCATCAGCATCAACATCAGATACTATGGCAACAAGCAGGAAATTCAATTACGCCATTTGTTGTTGCCTGTCATATGAAATACGTGACTCATGTTTCACATTTTGATATCCCCCCACATATTATATTATGGAACTCTGACTGTCTTTAATGCTTTAACAACCATTTCAGGAATCTTAATGCCTCAACTAGCAGAGTAATAAGCTTTCACAGGTGGCCTGCAATACGCAAAGTTGAGTTATCAATTTGCAACGCTTACGAGATCTCCAATGAACCCTTGTAGAATTTATGAGTAACATCTGAAATATCTGTACTTTCCTTTATCAGTCTATTTGAAGTACTTTGTGGCATTTATTTATACATTAAATATATTCATATAAAGCATTCAGCACACTTCTCAAGCACAAAAGGTGGCAAAATTGGACTCATTTCTATAATTATGCTTGCCTCAAGTTGTGGCAATATACATGATTTTCAGACAATTTTGTAGTATTTTAAAAACATTTATTTAGTACTCTATATTATACACATTTATTCCGTACAACCTATTAACAAATTGATTATAATGTATGTTAATTCATTCTGATTAAACAAAAACGGTGTGAAAAATCCTTCCATTTCGATAATAATAATTAATAATTAATAATTGACTGTTTAACAAGTAGTTTTTAATTATACATTTCAACATTTTTACAATCTATATTAAGTATTTAAAAGTATATGCATACATTTTCATTCACAACAGGTATTCAGTAACTACAAATAAAAAATCCAAGATCTAAACTTAATATGAAAAGTATCTTGTAATTTTACAGGTTTTCTAGTCAATGCCAAACCAATTTTGTTCATATTTTGATGGGTTGCATTTTGAGAAAATGCACTTAAAACTAAATCAAAATTCTAATTGGAATTAAAAACAACACATACGTTACAGTATATGTATATGTATATGTATTCAAAATATTTTATAATTGCGTTCCAAAAGGGGTGCATATTTTAAGTAATTTAACGAGCACTTTGTCCGAAGGGTTACAAGCAAAAAGTTTAACGGCAAATTTCAACCGTAATAATGGGCATATAACACTAGATTATTATTTCAAGGGTGCTTTTTTTTTAGAGATTTGGTTAGCTAAAGATTTATTCATCAATTAGAGAAGGGTTTACAATATATATATATATATATATATATGTATATATATATATATTATACGACTACACCTATAAAAATATTTAAATTGCAAATTTTACTGCTCTCCATTGGAGCTGTTCTCAAATTTCCGCAAATGTTCAACACGCAAATATTGTTTCCCCATCTAAATAAAAACATGAGCAACATTTTTTGTGAACATAATAAAAAAAATAAAAGAAAGGCGAGAGCCGAAAAACGTTAACGAAAACCAGCTGCGGCCATTTTGAGATATTTTATTACCCATAAGTCTCGAGTTATGACAAATATAGAAACTGGAAAACATTAAATTTTGGCGACAGCCAGAATATCCGTAAAAAACCGAACCAAAATTGATATGCAGCTTGACGAGCTTGGAGAGGCCTTCAATAAGTACAAACATCTACAACACACATACATAAAATGTACATATATATAAACATAAGCAATATATATATAAATTTATATAATCTATAGCTACAACCATATAATGTTAAGCTGAGTAAAAAAAACACTCAAAACAGACTTGAACTTGAATGATTGCTAAATTTATACTACTTATATTATGGGTTTTTTTTTGTGTTTTATTTATTTGCTAATTAGCAGCCAAACAAACAATATATTGAAATTTCGTTTATCAAACACAACATCTCTTGATAATCAAGTATTTATAACATCAAATATTACTCAAATTTATGGAGCTTGATCAAAATTCGATTCTTAAACTTAATTAATGCAGTGAACCAGCTTTTTCACAAATTGATTCCACGAATTTACTAAAGTTGAGATTTAAAAATTATTTTAGACTGCGATTTTAATTAGGAAACTTACTTATTTGAATACGTTTTAAGTTGCTGAAGTTATTTTGAAGGAAGAAATGATTGGAAATCGTTGACAACACATGGTGAATATTTCACTGAATATATTATAATATGTAATATGTTGCAAAGTGCGTTACTTATTTTTAAAAATAGTAAGTAAATATCTTAACTTTATCTAGTACAATTTTATGAATATTTGAAAAGAAAACTAAACTTTATTAATATAACATAAAACATATATCGACTTAAATTATGTTATTTATATATGTTTAAATATTTTTCTTTATATTAACTACAAAAATGATTACAGAATTTCACTTTATATTCTTAAATTAGAGCATGCTTGATTTTAAATATTCTTAACAAAGTTTCTTTGCACAAATATAGACTAAATTGAGGATTATATAATTTTCGATTGCTGTTCGAGCTAATTTTCGTCACAGCAATTTAAAAATTTCGATGGCACTTAACACGTTTTAACAAATATTTGTCTGCTTTGCCAGACAGATCGACTGTGAGTGGGCTAACTCAATTCCGCTAAGGAATGTATTGACAATTGCCATAATTTGGCTTAGATATGCACGCCCCATATGCCATATACATATACATATACATATACATATCCATATCCGTAAGCGATACCCGCATCCCGTAACCCGTGTTGCATTCATGTTATTAGGCTGTGTTCCTGGGTCTGGTGCACATAAAAACTGGCAATCGGCACGTTTCAACTCCCACACACATACTCTACACACACACTCTACACACACTCACGCTACACACACACCTACACACATAAGGAAGCAGTAGAAGAAGCAAAGCGAGGCGATGCTTTCACGTCAGACAATTACATAAAATTTCTATACAGCCGACGGGGGCGACCTTAACCATAAAATGGCGGCGATGCCAGAGCTAACCAGCCCCAGATTAAGCTGTATGCCCAGGCACAGTGGCAACGCTGCGACTGCTCGTTGTTGTTGTTGCTGTTGTTTGGCTCACATGTGAGATAAAAATACCATAAAAACGCCGTCGCTGGCCGCAGGTAAAACACGCAGACCGACAAAGTCAATAACAACAACAACAACAGGAACAACGGCAACAGCAACAGCAACAAGAAGAGCAAGCAGCGATAACAAAGTGCACACAGCATTCGCCCATTCATTCATACACCCATATTCGTTAATACATTTGGACAGCGACAGCAGGTAAAGCAGACGACAGACGGACGCACTTGTGGGTGGGCTCTGTTTCATTTTTTATTTTGTTTTCTTTTTCATTCCCAACGTGTTAAGCGGCATAAAAGTAGAATAAAAACTCAAAACGAAATGAAGCGTGTTAAGAAAAACAACACAAAAAGGGAAAAAATGATGAAGAAAAAATATGAAAAAAATAGAAGTCGGCATATTTGCTTCTGCCGCCCTTCCGCGCTCTCTCCGCAGCCGGTAGGATTCGAACCTACGCTCCCAGAGGGAATCTGATTTCTAGTCAGACGCCTTAACCGCTCGGCCACGACTGCTCTTGGCACATGAGCGTCTAGTTAGCGGCTTTATGCTTCGCATAACAGCGCCAGTCAAGCAGCAAAACAGCGGCGCGAACGGCGACGTCAGCAGCAGCGTCAGCTAAAAATAAAGCATATAAGTGTTAGTGTAAGTTGTTGCTGCTGCTGCTGCTGTTTCTGCTGTTGTTGTTGCTGTTGCTTTTGCGTCGTTTCTCTTGAGACGCTGCGTCGTCGCTCGCACTAAAGATAAGATACTCTTTAGACTTTAAGCTGTGCATGCAATAAAAATAAAGCCTTATAAAAACTTATTTACGCTTTAGAGACTTTGCTCTCTCTCTCTCTCTCTCTCTGTCTGACCGTCTGTGTTTTGTAGTGTTTGCCTTAGTTTCGTTTTGTATTTTTGGCATTTTCACTTCCATTGTTCTCGCGTCGCATTAGCGCTGCCTTTTTTGTTTTTTTTTTTTATGTTTGCTTCAGCTTCAGCTTCTGCTTTTGCTCTTCTTCTTGCTGGGTTTTGCGCAAAAATGCGTAGAAACAATTTGCTCATCTTGTGCTTGGCCTCTCAAAGTCGCCGTCCCTCTGTCACTCGTCTTCGCCGTCTTCGGCGTCATCAACTTAACGTCGCGGCATGTCCAAAGTAGAAAATCTCATTGTTCCGTGTGTTAAATTCCATGAGTCTGCACAATATTCGCAGCAATTTTAGAAATACATGTGTAGAGGTGTGTGTGTGTCTGTTCTCTTTGCCCATTTTGCTTATGCATACAACTATGTATGTATATATATAAATATGTATGTATTGCTTACTAGCAGCTATCAGAAGCATACGCAATTTAACCTATTTCGAAACAAAAGCAATTTCACCACAATTCCGACGCATTTGCAGTTCTTTTCTGTATTTGCAAAATGGCTAACGCAACGCAAAATACAGCATTGGCCATACAAATAGCTCAAAATGAAGAATGCTCCAGTCGATAGAGTTCACCCAGCCAACATTAAAAATTAAATTCTGCAGTTTAACCACAGGTATAGAAAATCGCATCTGAAATGAACATACAAAATGGTAAACTTGCTGATAGTTTTTTTTTTAAATTTATGCTTACTATTCAATCTTACAGTTGTTCGATAATATGTCAGTTTATATTATAATTACTATACATGCAATCTTTTGGGTATATTTAACACCCTTGTGAGCCTATAGCTTCTCCATTTTTAAACATGTTTTCCTAGGATCTGACATATTTTAAGATGATACAATCTGCTATGATATGTTTTAAGGCTTGGTTTTCATTATCACAAAATCGACAGAGTTCGCATCCAACAATGCCTTACTAATTCTTGACAATTGTTTCATTTATTGCCATAGGAAAATATTGTTATCGATATTTGCTAAACAGTGGCTGTTTTCGATAAACTGAAATAAACTTAATATGTGCAGGGTTCAGGAGAATTTATATTCTAAATCTAAAGTCGTTAGCTTTATTATTTTCTGACAGTGACGCTCTGCGAATATGGCTAAAAACCACTTTTTTTTATAAAGAATATCCATCATATAAATGCTTCCTTCTCCCTAATAAATATTTTTGTACAACGTCATTGTGCAAATTTTCTTAATTTTAATGAGTGCAGGAGATGGAATATTACATGCAAATATTATTAACTTTTTTAATCTTCAATTTGCAACATTATGAATTGGATTATCTTTACTACTATAGTCAGAATCTTTAGCTTTATGTTTTTTAATTTGATTTCAACTGCTGTCATTTAAACTTATCAACAGATATTACTAAAAAGCGTAAAACAGCATTTATTTATATATAAATATTCTATGGTAATTATAATATATAAAATATATATTTTACTTAAATTTTACTTTCTGTATTTATAATGACAAAATGACTGTTTCTTTACCAAAACTTATATCATCTAAACAATTTGTATTGTGAGCGTTATCAAACAGATAAGATAAACTTAAATAACTTTTAAAAACTGTATATTATTCAACACTTTAAAGCTTAAACGGAACATTTGTCGAGAACATTTTGTCCAAATGGAAATACAAAAAACTTGCTAAAATACATGCAAATATACACAAAAAAAATATATATATATATTTCTGTGTAGATATTCCTTGGTTGGAGCTGCTTTAACTTTGAGCGGGTTCAAGTGGTTAAGGTACAAGTTCAGTTTCAGGCCATATTCAAGGTTTGTGCCAACTTTATTTCCATTAAAATTTCAAATTTGAAAACGCTTGTTCGCTTTTAAATAGGCAAATATGTGCACAAATGTGTCTGAAACTTCCCAGCCGGCCCCTGCTCGAAAACGATGTGGTGGAGGAGGAGGTGAAGGGGTAGAGCTGGCACATTTTGCCTTAGCCTCCGTTGTGAACTCATTAAGCGCAAATTTTTAGCCCGAAAAGCGAACAGTTGACTCAAAACTAAACTGTGCAAACAATAACAAACTCATTTTAGATTAGTACAAAAGCACAAAAGTACAAAAGTATTTAAAGTGCTTATTTCTCAGTAATTCTCCGTACCTCTCGGCAGTTCTACTGAGGCTAATTGGACCGGATGTTATCCCCCTGAAAGCGCTTCCATTACTGAGAATTACGTTTTGTGCCCACTGTCAATTATCATGCCTAGTAAATTGCTATAAAGCCAACTCATTTTAAGAGGTAAGGATTTGATGCTTTAATCTGAATATTGTTTAATGTCTAAGCCGTAGGTTATATATATAGTATATAACAATATAGTTATGATCATATTGCAGTTTTATTGGGCAATAATATTCAGTTAAGAATCATTATAAAGTTTGCATGCTGTGTTTTGTCTTAACTTGGCGCATCGGACTGGAAAAGCATTGGGTTTAAACCGGTTTGAAGTCTTGATTATGATATTATTTGAGTTTTATTGCTGCAGGCAGTATTTTTAGCGCAATTAGAAAGTGAAAAGAAATATTTAACTTCTACTCGCGAAACAAGTTAGTAGAAGCAATCTAAAATCCTTCCTTCTTAAAACATGTTATAAATTTATAATAATAACTTTATCTACAAAGTTTTGTTTTTCTTTTTGAAAATTTGCACAGGTATATATATTCTGGAACAGCATCGTCCGTCTGTACGATATTTTATATGCACATAGTTCCATCAGCCATCTTAAAGAAACTTGGTTTATGAATCTGTCTTCTTCTGAAGGCAGTCGGAGATAACAGAGAAGGACTACTATATCCTATAGCTGCGATAGGAATAATCAGTTTTAATATGTATGCTTATTTTAATCAAGAAAGAACCGTTGACTTGGACTTTCCTGATTAAGCTGTTCTTTAAGACCGGATTTAATCTGCTGAAATCTAAATTTCGCTTCGAAATATTATATCTTTTAACGTTACAATTTGTGATATATATGTCATATCGGTATAGTCGTAGACATATATATCACCCTCTTTATTAACTTTAACTAATTTTGAATTAAGTAGCATATTTGGATGTATTATAAAATTGTTGTATTACAATGAATTTTTATATTTAACTATTATTTTTCATTTACTTTTTAGAAAAACTGAAATTACAAAGTGAACTCTGGTATTTCAAAGATATTTCTAGCTGGTTCACTCATTTTCACGTCTTAGATAGGAATATATGTATATTGAATATGCTTTTTAATATTCAACTTATTCAACAAAAAAAGAAGTATAATTGTTGCTTAATCAATTTGATTTTTTCCCTTTGATTGGTTATACTTAAAAAAAAAAACATTTTATTATTTAATTCACAATATTATTTTTAGTTTTTATAATGTAAATAAATGTTTAAAAAAAGATAACTTTTCAGATAATACTTAAGTAGCAATTTTAATAATCCGCTTTAAAATGTAATCCAAGAATTGAGATTGAATGGAAAAGTGAAGTGTGTTTTGTTATTCTTGAGATGATTTTTTTTTGCCTTACGGTTGTTGTCCTTCGAGCAACAATGGCGTCTAATGTACCGTTTTCTAGTGCTGCGGTCCAATTGAGTATCGAGTTTTGGAGTGTGGAGTGGAGTGGAGTGGAGAGGAGTGAGGGGGGAGGTGAAGTGAAATGGAGTGCTTCGATGATATCTAGCATCTTAACTTTCGAATTCAATTCGCATTGTTGTTGGTTTGAGAGAAATCAGTTGCTGTTGTCGGCATTGACCGCAAAAATGGGGGATGTTGCTGATTACAACGATTGCCCTTTTTTTTTTTGGGGGTTGGTCCTTGATCCTGTGGACCGCGTGTCCTTTTGTTTGGGTTTTTGGGCAAACGACGTATAAACGATGTGCCAAATCCATTACCAGTGTTCACAATAACCAATGAAGCAAATACATTTTTTGATTTGTTTATGGGATATATTTTTTTAGTGCTTTCAGGGCTTATTGGATTTGAGGCCACATAGAGAAAATGAACTTAATCTAATAATAAACTATGCTTACTTAAGTTTGCAGCAAAGCAAAGCATTTTAAGCTTTTACTCGTTTACACACAAACGAGCTGTCAATAACTGACCCCTTCAAATTTGACCCTTTCTGTTGTTTGGATATTTGCTGGCAAGTCAGCATTTTCCCATCACCTTGGTTACGGTTTAATGTACAAACTTTTGCCACTCGGTAACAGATACTTGTACACATGCAACAACAACAACAACAAGAACAGCAACAACAAATCTGCTGCAAAGAGACACTGCCATGCATCTTTCGGACCATTCGGACAATCGCCGCATGCCGCATGCCGCAAGCCAAGGAAATGAAATAAATTGCAAATAAATTCAATATACTCGCTTGTGTCTGTTTGTATCTCTCTGTGTGTGTGTGTGTGTATTTGCTTGTACGTCTGCGCTCGCATTAGAGATCCAGTAGCAGAGATACATAAATCAAGGCCATAAATGGCAATTGCGCTCGACGCCGACGTCGACGTCACTTTGATTGGAAGCAGGCAGCAGCGTCGTCGTCGTCGCATTGTGATTGGAATTGTATGCATGCATATGCATCTGTGTGTGTGTGTGTTTGTGTGTTTGTGTTTGTGTGTTTGTGTGCTTGTGCATGCTGCTTGCGCTCTGCCTCTCCTACTCCAAAGACGTTTTGATTTCGCCTTGTGCACACACTAGCACTTGAGCGGCTCTTGCACTCGCCTGCTGATTGAGAGTCGGAGTTGAAGTCTCGGCGACGGCGAGATCGAACATTGAAGCAGTCGAACATTTTCGAGTGTTGGAGCGCGCTCTCTCTCGCTCTCTGCTTTAGTTGCTATAATTTTCGTTGCTCATTAGAGTGCTGCCCTTTGTTTTGTTTTCGCCTTGCACTCTTCGTCCGTTTTTTGGGGAGTGGGAAAGTGGGGGAGATCGACGCGCTGAGCAATTTAATCTGTCGAAAGCTTTGTATGCGCTCAGTGCGCCCTTGCGCCATAATTTCGCCATAATTTTGGGTATTAAGTGCTGGCAGCCCATTAAAGTTGCTCAAAACCAGCAACCGCAACTATGTAAGTCTGTATGTCTGTATGTGTGTGTGTGTGTGTGTGTGTGTCTGTGTGTTGTGTGTTTGTGTGTAAATCAATCTTTATTAAGCGCGCCCGTTGCCTGCAGTGGCGTCGCGCAATAAAAAACCAAATTGCATTGCGCTGGCCAGCAGCAGATACGAAAACAGCAACAACAACAACAACAACAACTACAAAAACCTGAACCTGTTTAAAGTGCAACTTGCGGCAGTTTGCGCTCCACGTCTGTGCTTCAGATTTCTCCATCACTTTACTTTGTTGTTGTTGCCATTGCTGCTACTTGGGCAGCTTTAGTTTTTTTTTGTTTTTTTTTTCGCTTTCGTGCTACAAAAGTCGAGTGGGCCTCTTGTGCTCAATTTGGCGATGTGTTGCTTTTGTTGCTGTTGCTGCTGCCGTTGTTGCAGTTGTTGTCAACGCGCGTTGCCGGCGCTCACTTGCTCATACGCCCCGTGCACTCCGCCTCCGCCACCGCCACCGCCTTTGCCTCTGCCTCTGTCACTCAATTGCTGCGCCAATGCCCGGCGACGATGTCGCGTCGAGTCGAGTTCGCGTCGCGTCGCGCTGCGCATATCGCAAAATGCAATCGCAATTAAGTTTTATTTTGTAGCGAGCGCATTTTTTAATTAGCAAACGACGCGGCGTACGCTTCGTGTCGCCAGCTCAGCTACCGCCCCACACCAAAAAGCTCCCAAGACGGCAGCAACGGGGATCGGTAGCCGCTGCATCTGCTGCTGCTGCTGCTGACGTTGCTGCTGTTGTTGTCGTGCTGCCAATGTTTACGCTGCCTACGCGCACTCTCTGCTGCTAATGATGATGATTGCTCTCCGACTGCCAATGTTTCGTGACTGGGTTTTCAGTGATGGCAGATCTTGGACACAGCATGGAACCCTAAATTTGGCAATTAAAGTTTATCATTTATATTCAATTGGAACGTATTTAAGGCTTAAAGAAGTCAGTTATATTTGTTAAATCAATTAAATCAAATAAAATGTATTTATTTATTTATTATTTATTCAGAACTAAATTCAGGAGACGACAAAAATACACAAAGCAGAAAATTGTATTAAATTTAATATAAAATAAAATTTAAAATCAAATATAAATTTATAAAAAGGATATAATTTGAAGATTCCTGTGAGTATTTCAATGCAATATGGCTTAACATTTGTTTAATTGTGAAAAGCCCAGAAAAATCAATCAGACCAAAGAAATGATTTGTATGAATTAGATTCGCACACATTTGAAACATAATTGTGAAATAAATTGAATTAATTTCAAGAACTAAAAAAACAACCAGATACCAAAAATATATATATTCTTTATTCAAGTATAAAATGTGTTAAGAGTCAACAGAGCTGCAAAAATCTTAAACAAAGCATTTATTCCTATTTATATATCTATATATATTATATATTATTCATATTTATATATATTTATACCTAGAATTAGTATGCTCATTCTGTATTAAGTAGTCTTAAGTTAAAATTATTGCTAGATTAATTGTCATCTTTTTAAAAATAATTTTGTGATTTCAGCTTAAAGTTGTTGGAAGTTTAAATTCCAATCTCGAAACAAAAATTCTTTATTAAACATTTTTCTCTGTGGTTTTATATGGATATAATTTGTTTTTTTTAATTGCATTTATTGCACGTGAGTCACGTAGCCATCTCTAAGCAGAGTATCTGTATCTGTATCTGTATTTGTATCTGTATCTGTATTTGTATCTGTGTCTGTTTTTGCGCACTGCATACGAAAATTGCTCGAAAATTTATTCGCTTTTCGATATTTAGCACCCATGGGGGTATTCGATCGTTGTCGGATCTTTGCTATATTTGGCACACGGCCCCCAGACCCCTTGTGGCTACACCCCCTGCCCCTCCACACTCCCTCTGCCCCTCCACTGCTGCTGCTTGGCCATAAGCCCAACTGCGTAAATAAATTTTCATATTGATTCGTTGCCATTTTCAACTTTTATCGCTCGTCACTTGGCGAATGCATTTTATTATTATTATTTTTTTTTTTTTGAGCAGCGAAATTTGCATTTGACTTTTATTGATATATTCGCAATTTTATTGATCGTTTTAATTTGCATTTTTGAATTTGAATTGGAATTCGAATTTAAATATTGCTGTCTGTACGCGTTTGTTGACTAAATGAGCCAAAAGCATTTCTTGCATTTATTTTGCATATTTCTTATTTTTATATATTGTATTTTTTTTGTTGTGTTATTTATGTTTTGTGTGGCCGACAAAACTGGTTGCAGACGCCACGTGACTCAAATGTGCGCAATATTTATAAAAATTTTATTGCATTAATTATTTAATTTACGACTTTCTTTTTTTTTTATATGCGTCGTTTTACGACACGAAGTTTGCAAACCGCCTGCTGCTGCTGCCCCATAATAAATGCTTCTACAAAACCCGATAAACCGATATACATATATATATATATATATACATATCACAGATATGGAATGCGAATATTGCGCATTATTGATTGCTCCGTCCATAAATATTACTTCATATGAATTGATTAGGCAATTTGTCGCTATGCAAATCACTCTCACACACAGCTTGCCATATGCAACGTGAATTGTGCAACAATTCAAGACTCGATGACAAAAACAGCTGAAAGTCGATACTGAGACATTATTGCATCGGTAATCGAATCCGCATTTGCTCTGTCACCCTTCCTATTCACAACACTTGTCTACGAGTTGCTCCACTCAATGATTGATTTATCTGCATATTTATATATATATAGTGAATATATCCACTTATAGATTGATTTATCTGCATATATCGAATTATGCATAACAATTGACTTACTGTGACATATTGAGTAATTGTTCGTTTGAGTTTTCATTCCAGTTCAACGAGACATAATCTGACAACTTAGCAGGTTTTTCAAAAATCGAAAGGTGGCTAATTTTTATCTTAAAATTGTTCTAGTAAATTTTTGTAAGTTAAGCGACTTTCCTTCACTTTTTTTTAAAGAGTTTTCCGCTTGAAGTTAGAATTTATATTTTTATTTAAACTATCTTAACTGGTGAATAATGAATTTATTATTATTATTATTATTATTGTTATTATTATTATTATTATTATTATTATAATTATTATTATTATTATTATTAGCGAAGAGCCTCGAGTCTTGTGTCCTTTTTAGATCCCTATAGATCCTATATCTATTTAATTAACCATGTTTTGTGCTCAAATTCGAGAATCTATATCGGTTTGAAGATTTCTATGAATATACTTGTTTCCCTAGAAAAATATATCGTCTTCTGGCTTAGGCGATTATGTGGATTTTTCGTTATTGTTACAAAAATGGCAGATTCAGTTAATTTTTGACATTTTTTAGCTAGAAGACCTCTTAGTCGACAAAGTCAATAGTCTTTTCATAATCGTTCCATTATTGTTTCCTTATCTTTTCCTTATCTTTTCTATGAATTTGATTTGCCTTTTTATTAAAAATTAATATATGTTTCCCATTTTTATACCTAGTTTCTGTACGCAGCTCAATTTTTGTTTCTTAGTCTTAGTTCCAACTATATCCGGAGTCCATCTTGGGGTAAGCTAGTATTGTGATCTGATTTGGTGTAGAATGGTTTACAGTTCCCGGATTACTTTAGACGTAATTGTGTCCTTTCTTAATGCGAATAGTTGTGCTTAATTTTTGGGAGTGAAGTCGATATCCCTGTTTCGATAAATACGTTAAGATACTTTCGCGCTTGCCATGCGCATGTTATGTAAAATTTTAACAATAATTTTAAACAAAATCTGTGTACCCAAATCCAATTCTATTAGTCAACTTGAGATTTTCGCAACTTGCATTTCGCTTACTCAAAAAACCCAATCTTACATCTTACTCACGACCGGCCAATCAGTCAGTCAATCAAACAATCAAACATGCTACGTGGCAATCGTTAGAAAACTGGTTTCAGGGTCTGCCACAAATCAAGTGGAGTTGCGGGGAGTGCATAAGTTGAACGATGTCAACATTCTGCTAATGGACTTAAATATTTACGCAAAGTGTGAGTTGAGATTGATGTTTGCTTTATTTTCGTATAATCCTAGTCAAAGGGCGTCTCCAGACATGTGTGAATATCGGAGGAGCGGGGATTGGAATGTAATTTTGACTATATTTTTTATCGGAAGAGCGGGAATTGGATTGTAATTTTGTTTAATTCTTTTATCGAAATAAGTAAGTAATTGAAGAAGGGAAATGCTGATATCTGCATATGAATATTAAAGAAAATCCTGTAGAATTTCTAGGCTCACTGAAGAGGCCACAGCATATCCAAGTGAAACCCCTTAGATATGTTACCAACTGAAAAACTTATCTATCTTTACATGCAGATCTAAAATTTACTCATTCTCTTTAATATTCAACTTATATAAGTAAAATTTTAGCCAGAAGAGTTGTGTAAATATCAGGCAGCTGAGTAGCTTAAATTTGTATTTAATTCCAGTATTTTTCCGATTATTATGTAGATGTTTTAATATCTAAACGGATTCGGATTACAGCTTGTTAGCAAAGTGTATTTTGAATGCAAGTTTGGCCAACTAGTTTTTAATAACTGTGGTAAACACATTCTAATAAAGTTTCAGCTTTGTATTAAATGATCTTATGTTTTCTAGTTTATCGGGGGTCTTATGCATCTTATGTTTTCTAGTTATTAATGTGGCTATGAAAAAACCGATGTCCTGTTGGGAACACCAACAATCTGCAGCAATTGAAAAGAGGTTTAAGAGAAAGCACAAATTGTTGGCAATAAAAATAAAGCTTTCCCCAAGGATGCCATATTTTATTCTGATTGTTCTTTTCAGATGTTCCTAAGTAGAAATAAAAAAATTTTGAAAAATTGTAATAAGTTAAAGTATTTCAGCACTTATATCAAACACGCCATATATTTTACAGATATGTTTACCGAAAGATAGTTCAAACGAAAATACTTTTTGCACGCCGTTGCTATCAGACTTGAATGGAAATTGGACAGCAAATGCCACAAAAATATAAGTTATCAGCACAAAATGAAGTAATTGGAATTGCTTTTGTCTGAAAAAAAGAAGAAGAAGAAAAAAAAAACATTGGGAATTGAATGACGCAGACACGCAGCAAGCAGCAGGCAGGGAGTCGGAGCCGGAGTCGGTGCCTTGAGCTATATCAGGGTCCAAAAATAATAATAACAATAATAGCGATAAGCGAAAACAATATTATCGGAGTCTCGTGTAGAACGACAATCATTTCCCGGCAAATGGGCAAAAGTTAATAACTGTGCCATTAAAGTTATGCCGAAACCCATTATTATTTCATGACTTAAAGCTAACTTCAACTACCGACTCCAACTTCAACTTCAAACTCCAACTCCGAATCCCACTCGGACCGTACTCCTGGTACTTGCATGGCCCGGCACGGTGTTCGTTCGTGCGAAGAGAAGACTCTGTCTTTTAGGGGGGCGGACGAGGGCGAGGGCGAGTGGCAAGTGACAAAAGGAAACCTTTGCGGTTAATTGCACCACCACCACTCGGCAAGGCCAGCCCAGCCCAGTCCAGTTCGGGGTGCGGGCAGCGGGTCAAAGGCAGCGTTAAATGTCAATTGGGCCATTCTGAGGGGTTGTCATCAACTCCACGCAACGCCGACCCATTCATTCATTCACTCATTCATTCATTCATTCATTCACTCATTCATTCATTCATTCATTCACTAATTGATTCACTCTCCGTCTCTGTGTGAGCCTAACAACATGCTGCAAGTAGCAACAATGCCTCTAACAACTTTTATGTCAACTTGACTTTGGCTTCAACTGTTTTGTTAATACTAGTTGCAAAGACAGCGCTTTGTTTAGGCCAGAAAACTTATTGCTAATTGCCGGATTTTCTTGCTTTCAGCTGAGCAGTTCTCTGAAAGTATTATATTTGCAGTTTTTTTTTAGTTTGGCTTACAACTTTTTATGAACCCTAAACAGTTTTCGTTATAAAATTGGATAAATATAGAAAGCTAAGCAGAGTTACCATAGTTAAAAGTTACAGTGTACAAAATATACAATTTCTCTATAATACATGTAAAAGAAAAGACGACCTTAAAACTAAAAAGTGGCTGGCTAATTTTTATAGAAATAACTTCTAAATATGCCGCAACAAATGTTAGAAATTAGGAAGAACTTTTTTCTATTCATTTATTAAGAATTTATTTATTTATATACGATTTATTTAAGAAATTTATGTGTAAATAATAAAAATATATTTTTAAAAAGTAAAAATGCTCAACATTTTTTTCATATTTAAGAAAAGTAATGAAATTTGCTTTGAGCAGTCGAAAAATGATGGAGTTTGTCTGCTGTAGACTTTTTTCTGAGTGTACTTATTGCCAAGCATAGGCAATAAATTGATAAAAAAAAACATTGACTGATCTCTGAAATGATAAAAGCGGGTTTTGTTTTGGTATTTCGCAAGTAGTTTTTATTATATTTCACACAATTGCTTCAGGAACATTATTCGAAAAGCCAAAAATGATCAGTAATTGTTAAAATTAGCCACCTTCAAAGCTCAATTCTGCTACATAATTTCAATATGACTTAGACTATTTAGACTTGGTCGAAACAGGCAGACTGAAATGGGCTGACTTCACATTTATATAATATTATATATTATTAAATTAGCGCAGTTATCTAAGTAATAAAAATGGCAATTATTCAATTATAGCCAACCAGCCAACAGCTAACCAGCCAACAAGAAAAGCTACTTAGCCTAATAATAGTAACTATATGCCTAAAAGAGAGCTGTCAATGGGCTGTGTGGACGTGGCACAAGCCTCCACTCAGAGTCCGCCTTTTGGCCGCAGGCTAATTAGTTGGCTAAATGTTTTATTTTTTTTTTCCATACACGAGCATTTCGCAACGGTTTTTATGGCTGACGGCAGCAGGCAAATAAAAAGCTCTTGTTCACATTTAAAGCGAGCCGGCAAAACGGGCGAGATTTAAAATAAATTATAACGTCAAATTCCCAGGGGCGCTTTACGTAGTTGTTGTTGTTGTTGTTGTTGTTATTGCTGTTGCTGAGTGCTTTACGCCGCCCCCTTTGGAGCAACGGCAGCAGCAGCAGCAGCAGCAGCAGCAGTTGAGTGATGAGGCGAAAAGAGAAAAGTGTGAATGAGAGAGGGAGCGAGAGAGAGAGAGAGAGAGCGAGCCACCCACTCTAAAATGCTAGCGTACGTCAGCGTCGACACGCCAATTCCATATGTTAAAAGAGTTGAGAGAGGTGGAAAGTTTGTGTGCTGAGGGGGGGGACTGTTCTGTAAGGGGTGTGTAAAGCATGGCACGTTAACATCAACGTCCAACGACGACGACCGCATTGCATGAATTCAACTTAACCTCAAACCATTTTGGGACTACACTCTGTACACACATACAGATGCACACATACATATATATGTATATATGAGTGTGTGTGAGTCTATCCATCGGGGTAAAATACAAGCAGCCAAGCAGGCAGAGCAGCAACAACAACAAAGCGCTGCGACTCTGCGATAATTGAACATGTTTCCGCTGCCGCAGTTGATGTTGCTGTTGCTGCTGCTGCTGCTGCTAGCAGAGCCCTTGGCAGCGACTGCGGCAGCGGCCCTTTAGCATTTCTCGAAATTGCTTTTTGCTTGCTGCTTCTTCTTTGAGTTTGGATTTACAGCTGAACAAAAACAAAAAAGAAAATAAAATAACAAGCGCACGAATAAACTGAATGCCAGCCAAGCCCTTCACACACACACACACACACACACACACACGCACGCACACACACAGAGAGAAAGGGTCGCACACAGGCGCTAGCTACTCCATTTTGTATGCGTTGTTTTAGGGTGACCAGCTGACGTCAACAGCAACAACAACAACAACAACAAAAAACTTCTTTCGTTTGAAAGATTTTCGTGCTGCCTTCGAATTGGGAGTTGCTTTCTCACATTTCACTGTCTTCTGTCTGTTTTTTTTTGCATAGTTGCTTTTAAGTGAGAAATATTTTTGTCATTTTGAAGATTGATTGATCTCTCGCTGGTGGTATAGAAATACACAGTTAGGAATACAAAGTTTGCTGTTTGACTATACTTTTATTTCTTGAAAGCTAAACTGACTGTTGATCAGTTGTAGCTCAGAAAAAGTGAACTTTCTCTTTATAGATCTTTTTTTCTGCTTGTTCTTTATTTGTAAATTTACAACACTTCAATTTCAACTCTATATCAAAGAATTTACATTTATGAAACTTGAATTAAAATATGCTTGGCTAAAAAAATGATTAAATAGATGTGTCCACAATCTTTTGAATGCGTTCCAACTATAGTTAATTGTATCAAAGCACAGTTATCCCTTCTAAGCATTTACCCAAGAACCTGGTCACCCCACAAAATACAAAATACAAAGCGTTTAGCTTAGCGTGGTAAACAACATAAGGATAATGAATGGGCTGCTACCTCATGCATTGTAATGAAGGCGAACTTAATGCAGAGTACGCAGGACACGCACAGCGGACAGGACAGGACAGGACACAGACCGGACACAAGAACAACGATAGTCAAATAGAAACCCAAAACGTGCGATGTGTAATGATAGGCCCATTTTCGTATGCATATTTTATTAACTATTAGCAGCGATGCGGCAAAGTTGCAACAATAATTGATGAAGGCAAATCGAGGCGCCACACACAAAACACAAACAAAACACACACACACACATAAACACACACACACACACACACATTGAAAAGTGCTCCCCCGGGGCCAGTGCTACTGGAACTGAGACTCATCCCAGCGCACAAACAGCATTCACAGCCATAAAATGTGAGCTTTATGTGTGCGCGTTTATCCTTTAATATTTTTAAAGCCCACACAAAATGCTAAAGCCCACACACACACACACACCCACACACACACACACCCACACACACAGAGACGAGCAAAACACACACACACACAGTGTCACACAAATACAGTCACACAAAGTTGACGAGCGCACAAGTGCAGAGAGCATGAAGGCTTTATAAAAATTAAATATTTGCCCAGGAGAGCCAGTGGAGCGGACTAGGCAAACTGAATTCTGAATGCTGAACACATGAAACTGGGCAGAAGGGGAAGAGGGAGCACGAACAAGAACAAGAGCAAGAACAAGAGCAAACGAAAAAACGAAAAGCAAGAAAAAAGAATTTGCCAACGACAAAAAAAAAAAGCAACAACGTTTTCTTCTATTTTGATGCGCTGCTGTCGTTGCTGCTGCTGCTGCTGCTGCTGCTGCTGCTGCTGCTCTCTCAGCTTGCTCAGTTGCTCAGCTCTGTGTGCGGTGGGTGGTCCACAGCGCCTCTCACAGAAACTTTCTGGCGCGTGCTTTACACTCGCTTGTGTGTGTGCCTTGCCAAGCGCTTGAGGCGGTGCACAAATACACACAAGCACACACATATATATATATGCACACACATACATACAGCTGCACACGCGGTAAATTTGTGTTTGCTTTTGACTTTTTATGCTAAGAACATTACTGACATTGCACACATTTTGTTGTTGCTGCTGTTGTTGTTGTTGCTGTTGTTGTTGTTGTTGCTGTTGTTGTTGTTGTTGCTGTTGTTGTTGTTCTTGTTGTTGTTGCTGTTGTGTGCATTTGGGGTTGGCTAACAGTTCGTTTTTATATTATTTTGTTCAGCCTTCTGTTCTGTTTCGTTCCGTTCTGTTGTGTCCTTATTTCCGGCCACCCTCTTGTTTTTGTCATTTCCATTTTATTCGACTTTTTATTTTTATTATATTTTCAGATTTCGGCCGTGGCTGTGTCTGTTGTGGCTTCGTCCTGCCTAAATTCCCCAGAGCTTCAATTATGCCATTTAATGATTGGTTCGGGTTGTTCAGCAGCCCAAAGCCCAAAGCCCAAATTTGGTCTTCATCTTTTTTCCCGTAACCTTTTAGTGCACATTACCCATACACAAATATACCCCCGCCCAACAAAAGCTAATTGACATATGCACAGATATATGCATCGAAAATGGGTTCGAAGTGCTATCTGCAGCTTGTTAAAAAATTCAAAAAGTTTTCCACAAATCTTTTATTATCTTAATAATATTACTTTTGTTCGAGTGCCCCAAGAACTAATGAATGAAATAATAAAAACTTTTTGGTTACAAAACTTTATTTATTGTGTCTTTAAAAATACCGTTTCCAATAGGGGAATTGGCCCTAATTTTATATACAGACTTCTACCTTTCTTTTAATTAATTAATTTCTTATGTACTTAAAATATCTAAAACTGGCCTAAGCAGACATTTATACAATTTCAAAACATTGAAGTAAAAGTATTTTATAAACTTACCTATCCTGACATTCCAATAGAAACTCAATAACCGAGTCGATATAGTAATGTCCGTCGGTTTCAAAGTAATTCTAATTAAAATCTTATGTTATGAAAAGTTATGCAATTCTTTTAACAATAAAATAAAACTACTATATCTATTATATATATAGCATTACTAAAATGTTTTCAATTTAACTCCGTTCTACAAGAGTACTTAATCTACGACTTGCCCAAGATAACCGATCTTAGTTGTTATTTCTTTTTAATTGTTGAGTTATAGTAAATTAGCACAGACATTTTGTGGTATCTTCTCTGATTTACATAACTAGCCGACTGCATTCGAGATACGAATCATCAGAAGCAGCAAGAGAACCGCTCTTAGATTGCAGTCATCCACTTTCTTGGGATTCACCTCTAGTCGAGATCGATTTGACTTAAAATACCCAATAAGGCAACTCCTCAGTAAAGCAACTTTTCAGTTAAGTTGAGTCTGGCCTGTTGGATTGTGGATTATTTCTTGCCCCAGTAATGGAATGCATTGAAAGCTTGATTTTGTTTTCCCAATCTTAATCTAATTCCATCCATAATTGTTAGATTTTTATATTATCTGTGTTTTTGCTGCAGTTTCTAAATTAGGCATTGAGTTGAGATTCTAAAGAATGTGAAAGGAGTCAAATCAGGAACTTCGAGACTTGGACGATGTTTGAATGAGTTAGTTCGAAAGTTGTCTCCCAGATACAAAGACTCCATAGCTCTATTTTCAAGTAAAAATATATGTGGATATACTAAAAAAGAAGAGTATCAAAGATCAGTAGGATGTTAAAGATATAACAGCAATATAAATATGCTAATAAACAAATTATTATTTTTTCTCTATATATCTAAATAAACCCACATTTGAAACAGACTTCAACCAGACAACCCAGTGAGACAACTCTTTGTCGATTACCAGCAAATACCCAAATTGAATACTCATTTCAGAATTGAACTCATACTTTGGACAAAATGCATCAGTCGTGTTGGCCATTTGATGGACTCGAATTCCCTGGAGGAGCGTTAGTTCCATTTGAGCGTTAGAAATCCACTTGAAATACATGAAGAAAACTCAAGCGAACTGAACTTCAATGAAATTCACTGCCATTTAATTGACACGGAGTCTCTGGCATTAGACAAGCGGAACTGCAGGTTTCCCCAACGGAGGCATCAGCTCGCTAGTTGATTTATGGTCATGTCCAAAACTCCGAACACCTTTTGCCAGCCAACAACGGAACACTTGGAAATGTGTGTCTGCGCGTGTGTGTGTGTGTGTGTGTGTGTGTGTGTGTGTGTGTGTGTGTGGTTGTGTGTGTGTGTGTGTGTGTGCGTGTATGAGTTTCGTGTTTGCAGTTTGCCGGCGGTTTGGTGTTTGCTGTTTGCTGTTTGCTGTTTGGTGTTTGGTGTTCGGGTTCCCGTCTCGTTTCCACTACCCACTCCCTAATCCCGCTGCCAGTACCACGTTCGGGGACTTAATATATTAATCAAAGGCATGAAATCTTTATCAAGTTGTCATGGCGTACGACTGACAATGAGTCTGACCTGGGATGTGGACGAAACTCGTTTGGATCCTTAACACGCACGGATATTCCGCATCTTGTAGTTAAAGTGGTTTTCTTCTGCTGCTTTTTCGTGTTGTTGTTGTTGTTGTTGTTGTTGTTGTTGCTATTCTTGGTCACAATTCTCAAGAAGAAAAACCACAAAAATTAAACAACAAAAGTAATTTGCAATTGAACGAGGGTTGCTCATTTAATAAGCAATCATGTTTTGCTTTACAGATCAGTAATGATTATGAGATTTATGTTTAAATTAAATATTTATATTGCTAAGCATTCCAAGAATAATAATGCGTAGGAGAAATACATAAAAATATAAGAGAACTTATCATTTGACAATATACAAATCTTAACTTTAAAAATGCGGTTGTGATTTTTTTTTTTTTTTTTCTGATGTATGTATGCATTTAGAGGATATAGTATCCTAGGAACACATTTGTGTCATTCTGCAAACATAGAAAGCCTCAAAGCGATATAAATTCTTGAATTCAAGCAAGAATCGTTTTTGTAAGGAAGAGTTACAGGCTTAGAAGAATGCCTTATAGAGCTCCATAAAGCTCCAAATAATTTAAAAAATAATTTATGTTTTATCATGAAAGTTTTTTTTAATTAAAATGACTTAGGCTAATGTTTAAAACAGAGTATTATTATAGTAGATTATAGAGCATAAAACTTGTATTCCAGGTTGAGGAAGAAGAATTCTCTAAGATTGAAAAACATAGCTAGATCAGTAGGTATCAAAAAAGCTTCCCTTAATGAGTTGCATTTATTATAAAATTGGAGTCTTGTGCACTGCGATTTATTAGATCTATTGTGCCCCCTTCTAAGCTTATAGCTCCACCATCAATCCCAGTTCCTTAACGAATGTCAGGATCTTTGATGGATCGAGGGCTTCTATGTCATTGAGTTTCATACAAACCTTAGTTTAAAATATCATATTTTTTACATACTCTTTTGGAACCGTAACCGCTTCTCTTTGTGAGTTTCCTTTAAAAGATCCTTTGTTGTTTGAAAATAATCTTGTTTTGAATATAAAAATAATTATATAAATAAATTTAGTTGATATTTGAAAAGCATACGTATTTTTGTGCATTTAACGGATTCAAAAGCATCTAAAATAAAAGCAGCTTGAGCTATAGCTTTTTAAATTTGTTGATGGGTGCACTATGTACCGGTTATTAAAACAAAACCTTGTCAAATACTTTAAATATATATCTTACGTAATATCAAAATTATACTAATTGTTGAGCCTGATGATCTCATCTTGTAGTTCAGGTTGTATTCAATTCCAACACAAGAAGCAAATGTTTACCAAAAAAAGGGATCATCTTCTTCTTGTCAGATTAAGCCTATAATGCCATTATGTGAAAGTGAATATAGATATATATAGACATAGATTTAAAGGAAAGTTATGAATATAAATATAGATATAGATATATATATATAGATATAATTATAGATATATATATATAGATATAGATATAGTTATATAGACATGTCTATAATTAAGGTAAGTATAGGTTACACCTATGTCGAATAATATCCTAACTTAATATTTAATATGTCTATGAGATAATATTATATTCAGAATGAAGACATTACTACGTATATCAAATAATTGTATTTCCCTTTCTTGGCAAATAAAACTTTTACTCAAAATTGAATGACTTAGAATATATCTTCCCATAATAAGTTCAGCCTTGTCTCAGCAATCTAACCCTAGGTTAGATTGGCGTTTGGAGTTGGCATCAGTATAATCCTCAAAGTTTGGATAGCTATTCATACTCTGATCATTATATTGATGCCAAAGTATGGATATATCTATTCATACTATAATCCTTATATTGATGCCAACTCCAAATGCAAATTGAGTCACTTAAATGTCCCTCGGATTCGACGCTGCCAAAATTGCGTCTGCTTAGTGCGAATCATTTGGCAAGCACACACTAAAATTGTCACCCGATCTCGAATGAGTTTTTTTGTATTCGTTGAAGTATTCGTTTGAGTATTCATTTGTGTGTTCATTTGTGTTTAGACTTGCGATCCGTTTCCAATCCGTTTTGCTGTGTGCGGCAAACATTAATATTCACATGTCGTTCATCGGTATGCGCGACCAGTTACGGGGGCCCTGTTATCGGGGCAACAAAGTCACCAGTCGCCAGTTGCCAGTTGCCAGTTGCCAGTTGCCAGTTGCCAGTACACATGCCCCCATGCCCCGCTCTTCACTCTTCACTTCACTCACTTTTAAGCGTCCCCAAAGCCACTGCCATTCCCATTCCTCAATGCGCCTTCTCCACTGTCTAAACAGGCCGTTCCCTCGTGCTCAGGTTTGCTCTGTGCCTCCCCCTCTTGCACACCCTAACCCCCAACTTTGGCCTACCTCCCTCCTGCCTCCCCCCGCCCCCCCACATACACCAATTCCTACTTGCTTATAACGAATGGTTCGGGCACAAAACGCGCTTTAGGCTGCATAAATTTATTCGTCGCTGTCGCTAACTAAAGCCGAGGCGGCTTTCCAGCTTTCAGACTCAACCTCAGACTCAGCCCCAGACTCAGCCTCAGCCTCAGCCTCAGCTTCAGATTCAGTTTTAGTTTCGTCTCCGTCTCTCCGGCTTCGTTTGCGTCTCCATCTCTGTGGCTGAGTGGGCCTCTAAAAACTGGTTCCATTTATGCAAGTTTCTTTATTGTTGTTGCTGGCGACGCTTTTGGTATTGTGCTAGTTGTTGTTGTTGTTGTAGTTGTTGTTGTTGTTGATGTTGTAGTTGTTGTTGTTGTTGTTGGCTGGCTGGCTTTCGCATTGAATTTTGCACCTCGGCTTTTGCCGCAGATACATTTTAGTTATCGGCATCTAAATTCAGACACTGTCATGCAGCTTCCCCCCTCCCCAACCCGCTGCCAGCAAGCCCCCCCCCCCCCCTGCACCATCCCTGTCTCAGCCTTAAATGCGAGTCTTAAATCAGAGTCGTACTATATTTGTTATTCGGTTTTGTCGGCATACGAATTTGGCTTCAGGATGAGCAAATACTAGCAACGAAATATCCACCAACAAAAAAAAGTATCAAATTTCAGTTGAGCTCAAAAAAAAAAAGAAAATAAAAAAATACAAATAAAAATAAACAAAACAAAAACAACTTTAATATTAAAAGCGACTTAAAAGTGCAACTAATCGTTTTTGATCTTAAGTCGACAGCATCTCATAAGTGGCAGCAGTATTCATTATCATTATCATATAAACATTATTATTATTAAATTAACATTTTAATTGCATATTCAAATTGTAATTTGTTTATTTGCTGCAAGTTGTAAATTATAAATTGTAAAATTGCTCAATTCAAGCTGTTAATAAAGACGACTTTAATGAATAAAACTGAGCGCTCTCTCTTTCTCTCTTTCTCTCTCTCTCTCTCTCTCTCTCTCTCCCTCTCTCTCTATCTGTCTGGCTGTACAAGTAAACATCCGCTTTTTGGATTTTGCCCGTTTGCCTTTAATTGGATTCAAATGATTTCTTTGTTTACTTGAAGAACTCAGCAGCTATCTTCTGTGCAGATATATATATATATATACATATATATACATACATATTAACACAGATAATTTTTGGTATACTTATGGGCATACATATTTATTCACATTCATTCATTCACATTCATACTTATACTCATCGAGTCACTCAACTGTTTGTTTGTAAACAACTCAAATGAAGGCCTTTTTAGCTAATATTTAGACACACACACACCACTCACATACACACACACACACACACACACTTACTCATTTGTATATACGATTAACTTTCTATGCTGGACATTAACTTTAATGCGCTTTCGATTCGATTCATTTCATTTCGTTCCATTCGATTGTTTATCTATCGAAAGTGATCCGCGGCGCTTCGCATGGAGATAAAGCAATCTTGATTCGATCTTTATCATATTTTTTTTTTGGGATAAAAGGTTTCGTTTTCAATGCATCTTCATCACATTGGTTTTGACAGTCTCATTTGAATGTTGTCTTTGTCAACAATTGAATCTTTTTATGTGTTTAGCCACCATTTTGAGTATTCATTTGTGGTGTTTCTGTTGACTGCTTTTCATTAATTTTGCTACCGAATGAATGAACGCTATTCAATGGCACATAATCATATTATTATAAAATATTCAACTTTTTACAGCTTGTTGTTCAACTTGTCATAGTTATTCAGAGCTATTTCATCATAATATATGACAAATACTTTTTGAATGTGCTACAATCTATAACCATTAATTATTTCAATTCACTTTTAAGTAATTCTACAATTATATTTTTGGGCTTGCTCCATTTTGCAAAAAAACTGATATACTTTGTAAATTGGAGCATGTTTATAGCATTTTTAAGAAACATACTTTTTCATTGGAACTTACTTAAAATGCTGACTGCCTCCACAAATTACTTTATTTGCTGTTAATTTGATATATATCAACATCTATTACATCTACCATATAATTTTGAAATTCAGCCTTACTTAAAGTGTGTAAAATATTCTAGAGTACAGTCCTCAACTGTATTCCTAGTTGACGAAAGTTGCCATTATCCTAACAATTGAAATGTTTTTAAAATATGCTTAATTGTTTTAAGTTCATATTAATAACAACTAAATCTGATTTTGTCATTCTCTTTAAAATTCACTAGAGAAACTACAATATTTTACGGCTAAAGACCATCCACACAGATTCAATAGACGATACTCAATACCCCAAACCGAACAATTTGCAATGTCGTTGAGAAAACCCGTGTCGCATTTGGTTTTCGCAATTCGATGGTGAAAACTTTTGTGCAAAGTTTTTTGTGTTCGCAAAAGTTAATTGATTTATATTTTGGCATTTTCCGTAGCGCTGCAAGTCAGGAAAAAAAAGAAATAAAGAAAAAAGAGAAGGTGCACCATAAAAGTTGCAGCTCCAGAGACCTTTTCGTGACAAATGCCGGAAAGTCGCGTCGTCGTCGTCGTCGTCGCTGGAATTGTTGGCGCTGGCTTTTTGTGCCTGTGGTGAGCGACTACAGTTTGCAAAAGTTACTTAATCATGGGCTTCAATTAGTGCTGCGAGCTGAGTTGCCACAGAGTTGCTGGGTACTGGTTACATACAATGCATAGGTTTCGTGCCAAGAGCATATTGTGCCTGTGTACGCTGGGACTGGGATGGACTGGGAAGACGGACGGACGGACTGCGATGAAGCGAAGCAAAATAAAAATGGAGTGTCACGGCTGCCGCACACAACTGGCTGCAGTGGAACAAAGCAAAAAAAAAAAAGAAAATAATAAAATAAAAATAAAAGGATGGAGAGGGTGTGTGTGGTGTGGAGTGGAGTGGAGTGTTGCGATGAGACGCACACAGTTGCGCTCATTGTTGTTGCCAGTTGCGAGTTGTGAGTTTTGAGTTGTCGCTTGTCGCTGGCAAGTCGCAGCGAGCTGCTTCCGCCGTTTGCCTTTGTACAGCGACTCCCACTCGCCAACTAACAAACACAGCACTGCAAACTGGGCACTAAGCTTCAAGCTGACTGCTGACTGCACTCACACTCTCGCGCTCTCTCTCTCTGTCTCTTTCTCTCTCTCTCTGTCTATCTATCGCAGGCTCTCTTGCGCGTTCGTTGTTTTGTTCGTGACCGACTGTGACTCCACCTCTCGCCCCTTGGGAGTCCCATACTCTTTATCGACGCGCTTACCTCTCTCGCGTGCTCGGCTCGCATTCGGTTTTGTTCGTTGTTCGGCTGTTCGTCTGTTCGGCTGTTGCTCAGTTCAGCTCGGCGCGCTCTGTTCGGCGTCTTTCATCAGCATATTTCGTGTTTATCGCTGAGTGATGAAAATTATGTTGATGACGTTTGCACAGCTCCGAGTTGGGGCGCTGCTGCTGCTGCTGCTGTGACTGTCTCTCAGTCGCTTTGTCTGTCTCGCAGTCTGTCTGTGTGCGCTTTGCACGTCGTCACCTCAGCCTTCCCCATCTCCCCACCAACCCCTCTCCTTGGAAAGCGTCCCTCTGGCTTTATCGCTTGGCCCCAGCGGCGACAACTAGCGAAAGTTGTGCTAAATTGGAACATCAGCGTTTTGCTTCTGTTTATTTTCATGTTTGCCTTGCGCCATTGCCATCCAAATGCATACAGCTGGCTGAGCTAGCTACAAAAACAACCAGCAACAGCAACAACAACAGCAACAACAACAGCAACACAATAGCAACAAATTCATACACTGTCAGTACATTTATTTATGTACTTACACAAATTCATGCATTTATTTATTGCGTTTTTCGGCATGATTTCTTTGCCAACCTTTGACATTTTCAGCTGTGCTGCTCATGTCTATCAGAAACTTCGCTCTATGCTCTTTCCACACAACACTGCTGTGTGAAAGAGAGATATAAATAACTAACAAAATATCAACTTGTATACACTTACAACACAATTTTATATAAACTACCATGAAAATAGAGTTCCGTACTCTTATTTTGTATATATGCATGTTTTATCTACTTGCCACAAATCTGCCAACGGGTGCTGAGGTACTAAACTAATATTCATCTTTTGTTCTTTAATAAAACACAATTTCCAAACATTTCCCTGATTTCCAAAGATTGGGTCATTTTTGTTTAAAATAGTGGAGTTCATGACATAATGTTAACTAATTGTTAGACAAAAAAAGGAACTGCAAAAATAATATGTACTTTATGTAAAAGAAATGGAAAATACGAATTTTTTCTTTGTCAAAACACTTTTTGTAGTTTGCGGATAACAATTACATAAAACAAGAAAGATATAATCAATATTAAATAAGGCTAATTCACTTAGGCTATAACTCGACCGCTCTGTTGCTAATCCATCCAGAATTGGGTAAAACTGGATCAGTTAATAGAATTCGCAATTGTTCTTTGGTACTAGATTTGCTAACTGTTTTATGTTGGCCAAAGAGGGGCTCCACAGGGTTTTCAATTGTTGTTAAGCAGCTGACTTTTAAGTTTTAGTTCCGAGCTTGACAAATTATTCTGTTTTTCTATGTTTTTAAGGTTTTTTACATATGCAGTTTCACGGTTGATTTTGAACTGAATATTACACATTTGTGTATTTATATTGAACTCGAAAAAAGTGACATTTTTGATCTTACTTACAACTGCATTTAGCAATAATACATGCATAAATGTTACATAAATGTTGTTCTAAACAAGATAACTTTAAAACTGAGGGAGTATTCAAGATAAGGACTGACGGATGGGTAGATGGAAATGGCTATAGTGATTTGGCTAGTGATACTTACCAAAAACTTATCGGCATCATCTGCCTTTTACATACTTTTTCACAACTTCGCGATATATTACTTAACGATTTCTTAAGTGGGCAGGAAATAGATACTTGAATTTCAATTTTATACACATAACTGTAACTTAGGGTGTTCCTCACTAGCTGACAGCTGCCATAATCCAATTACTTTCACAGCAATTCTATTTGACATTCTACAAAAACTTTAACTTTTAGTGTACAGATTTAGATTATATATTTTTTAATGTATCCTACTGCTGTACTACTTGATCATATAATTTTTATGCATTTTGAAGGGCATAAATATACAAAACAGTTGATTTTTCATAATATATTCCCTACTGTAGATATATTTTATGAATGTGTGACAAAATAAACTGCATATTTAAAGATTTACTGTTAAGTTTGTATTATAAGATAAATACCTATATACGTACATAATTTTATATCGGATTTTAGTCAAATTTCCCTCCAGCAAGTCTCAGTTTAAACAACTTTTTAATGTCTGACATACAAAAACAAAGATGTTGGTTAATTGAAAAAAAGAAAATCTCCGCAAAAATGGCGACTAAATTGTCATTTAATATTCATGTTAGAAATCGAAAATGTTGTTAGTAGAAAAACGGGAATACAGATTTAATATTTGTAGAACAAGTCAGCTTTTGTTAACTTGGCATTAAGTTACAATTTTAGACCTCGGCTTGTAATTTAATCCTTATAAAGTAATAGTTTATATAATTCTTTAATAAATATGGAGTGCAGTATTACAATAAGTTATTCAGCTAAAATATTTTAATTCCAGAATAGATATACAGATTTCCAAAGTAGAACAATTTCAGATATATTTCATCGCATTAAAGCAAACATTTGGTAATTTTTTTGTCGATTTTCGATTTTCAATCGATCAACTTTAAATTTAATTTTTTAATTTGTATCTTTTAGGAGAATCTATACATATTTACAATGCGCTGCTGGATTTTTAATATTTCAAATATTTTCAACATGCATTTGCAATATTTTTTGGTGTAAAATCACAGAAAAAAGAAAGCTAAACTCGAAGAAAGTGAACTTCAAATTAGTTGAATCTTCGGGCTGTTTTTTGCCCGTCTCCGTTTTATTTCTGTAGACCTTTTTTTTGTGTGTGAAATTGCATTCGTCTAGCCAATTTTGGACGAGTTGTGGGCCAAAAACAAAAGAGTTTGCCAACTTTTCAGACTCAAAAACAATGGAAAGCCAAGTGATGCGATAAATGAGCAGCACGAACAACAAATTTGTATTTGTGACTGGACACGTCAGCAGAAAAACGCAACAACAAAAACCACAGCAGAAAAAAAAAACACAGCACCTGAAAATATTGTATGTAATTAGTTGAGCCGTGATAAAAACGACACACAACAAAAACAAAGAGCATAGGAAAAAAAGTGTTTATGAATTGTGTGTGTGTGTGTGTGTGTGTATTTTGGAGTGTTTTGGTGTTGGTGTGATTGTTATTGCTTTTGCTTTTGGCAAGCGAACGTTCGTCGTTCGTTCGTTCGGATGTTCAATTATTTTATCGGCATCGGCAAGCGAAGCAGCGACGCGACTGAACAACAGAGAAACGGCAGCAAATGCGCTGTTGCCGCTTTTCAGCCGCGCCAAAGCCAAAATGAAGCAATACACACACACACACACACAACAAGCCCAAAACATAACAAAAAGTGGCGCGCTTATAAAATTTTCCGCGCTTTTCTGTTTTGAATCAAAATCAGCACTCACACGCACGAAGACGCACACTTACATGCAGTGTGCTCTCGTTCGCTCTCGTGCTCACTCTCACACTCTCTTGCGGCGAATTCGTTGCCGCGTGCTCTCACATTCGAAATTCGAATAAAATATTGAGCTCGAATGGAATATCTTGTCAGTTGCTCGCAATATCACGAAAAAGGTCACAACAGAGATACGCACACACACATGCACTCGCATAGGCACACGTATACACTCACACATGCGTACGCATTTTACTATAATTTACTTTTGAGTTTGCCGGCGCTGTTGCCACACTTCATCATTACGTAGCATGGCGAAAATTCAGTCGTCATTGTGGGTTGTTTGCCAGTTTGTAGTGGAGCACAGACGAGGGATGGGTGCTGTGTGGAGAGGGGATGGTTGTGTTTAGCTACGAATGGCGCCATTTATGGCGATTATTAAGTTGACGCCGCTGCTGTTGCTGCTGGCACATTTGATGAGCTTTTTTATGCACTTCTCTTCTGCTCCCCATTCCATACTCTCTGCGTGTGCTTGTGTGTGGCACACGCCCCTTGCAGGCAGTCAGGCCACAATAACAAACCAAATTAGGAAAACTGTCGCCCATCAAATGTTGTAATTACGATTTTGCTTTGCTATTCGACTATTATTGCTAGATGGCGTTCCTTTTATCACCTATGTCTTAATGTCTTCTTGCCTCGGCTAATGCCTGCCCCACATCCCCCTCTTGCCCCGTGCACCCACTTATTTATTTATAATTTTATTTTCAACGATTGCTCTTTAAAAGGCGTCGCTTTTGCTTCGTCTGCGTTGTTTCGCCATGTGATAAAAATTTAATTATAGCATTTTTGCGTGTTGCTTTTCGTGGCATTTTCTGTTTCGATTTTGCTCGTTCTATTTTTTTGTTTCTAATTAAAATTCGAAACAAACATCAATGAAAATTAGTGGATTGAATTAAAAAGCTTTCGATGTCTGTTCATCTGCTTGTCATGTGTGCTTGTAATTGTTTCTGTGTGTGCTTGTGGCACACGCAGTGCAGCACGGCATGACGTCAATTTGGTGACGCAAGTCTTTGCTGCATTTTGATGCGACGCCATTTTATGTTATGAGCAAAGGCTGTGCACAGTTATTTCTTCTTTTTTCTTTGCATTTGTTTTTAGCCTGCGGTCAAGGCAAAAGTGGATGCAAAAATCGCCGCGAGGAGCGAGGTCTTTTTACTGTTGTTCATATTAAGACGCAAATACGAATTTAAACGACTAACAAAATCTGATGAATTTTTGATGTGCGAAAAGCTTTGAAATAGAATTTTAAAAGAAAATTAACACAGCTTTAATAAGTCTTAAGTCTGCCTATCAAATTTTAGATATTTTCCCATGCACGGAGCAAGAGTTAAAATTTTATCTACAGATATTATTATATTTCTAATTTAGAATCATTTTGTATGTCTGCACTACTTTTAGAAATAATATACATATCTTATTAATGTATATTATATTTTTATTTACATTTAAATTGAAATTTTATTTATTGTCTATATATTTTTATATGTTTTTGTGTCGGCAAACTTTAGTTGACGTTAAATAGATAAATAAATAAGCACAAGTTTTGCCAATTTTGAAGACCTCTGGTAATGACAATTTTGACTTTAGCATAAGTCATCATAGAAATGTACTGGATATTTTTAGGCAGTTTCTAGTTAGATTCAGTGAGCCCCCTCTGTGCCTGTGTTCGCTCCATTAAGCGTGTTTCTTTCAGAAATGCAGGAATTTTTGTCGGTTTGATGAATTGTTTTTCTATGATATTGCGACACATCAGCCAAGATTTATTTTGATTAGCTGATTAGATTAATTAGACTAGTTGCAGTTTCTGATTATAGTTGTTTTCAGCTAGGTGAGTTCTCAATATATCGATGAGTATTCTATGTATTTTCTTCTCTTCATAGATATTACTTACTTTAATGGTTCTTTTATTTTTCCCCCACCGCTGCCTGGTCCAATTCCGCTGTTTGTCCTGGACGGTTTTTTACGCAGAATCTGGTCTTATTTGCAACTGACTTGCTTGGTAGGAGCTCTTTAATCCGTATTGATTTGTACTTAGAGCAAGTAAGAATGTAATAGTAAGATAAAGGCAAAAAATGGCTCTTATTATCATCTCAGCATAAGGGGAGACATTAAACATAAAACTTTCCATCTTTTTTGCCTATTTAATGATTATATATATATAGCTTTTTCGATTTTTAAGGTCAAAGCAATAAAGAATGTTGCTCAATTAGATTAAAAATGTTAGTTAGATGCACAAAAGACTTTATTTGAATAAAATATTAAGTTTTGTGTCCTGAAAATAAAACTTTTAGGCAGTCAACAACATTTGCAATACTTTTTTGTAGTGATTTTAACTATATCTTTTCCCTTTCTCTTTAGGTGGCAATTTACATTAAAATATTAATCCTTTAAGATTCGATAGATAAATTTTGGCTTAAATAACCAATTTGACTCAAAAGTTGGTAGCAAGTCAAACCTTTTAAATTTCTGGGCAAATTTTTATCTTATTTCTCTGAAAGTAGAGAAAAACTCAGTTAGTTAATTTTTTTAAATGCAAATCAGCTCAAAAGTAAGTTACCAATAAAAAAAGACTGTGTAATATGCAAGTGGAGAATATAGCGATAAAAAGTCTTTGCCACCGCGAGTTGCGACGAAAGTAACGGCTGTTTTGACAGCTCATTTAATTAAAAATGGTGATTTGTGTGGCAAGTGGCAAGTTAACTGGCAGCTGCCGCCTTGCAATAAACTAAAGCCTTAAACGGACTACCAACTTGCAGCAAATCGCTTACACTTGCAACTAGAGTGTAGGAGCTGGGAATAATGCGGGAGGGGAAGGGGGTTGGGGTTGCGGTCTGCTGATGTATACATTTTATTGCCAAGTTCTAAAATGGGGGAACAAAGTGACAGCAGCGCAAATTTAGAGTTGAGGGGGAAGCCACTATGTGGCAATGTGGCACGGTGGCAGATTGGTGCCGCCTTTTAGTCCCTTTGCTGATGTCAAAATAATGAACAGCTAATTGATTGATTGCAACGGAAATTTCATTTAGCACCCTGCTCGAAAAATTGTTTTAAAAATACAAAATTAAAAAAAGATTTGATAAATTTCTAGTATTTAATTCAAATCGGGATTGAATTATTCGTGAGTACTTTTTAGACAAAATTCTGGAAGAAGTGCGAGGAGAATAGTGGACGATTTATTGATATTATTGATTGATTTCTCAATGGTTTGATTCAGTTTTGTTGATTTTGTTTACTATATAAAATTCGATTAAAATTTGCTTCTAAGCATCTCAACAAAATCAAAATTAACCAAATATACCTAACACTAAAACATTAATAAATATAAATAAGGAAAGAGAGAGCCAGAGAGAGCGCAAACAAATACAAACTGTACAAATTTGGTTATAGCGCGTAATTTGAATCGTTTGAGTTAAGCGACTCTCTTCTTGCTCAATGGCTGCAAAAGAGAGTGAGCTGAAAAGAGAACAGCGAAACAGAAGAGAAAGACAAACCGGTTGCCGAGCGATAACACACGACGACGATGACGACAACGACGTCGCGACGTCAACGACGAGGCAATCGAACGAACGAATGAAATGTAGAACACCGATTTGTCGGCTATTTAACGAAACGAGCGACCAATCAAATGACAGCCGACAGAGTCAGCCGAAGTGTGTGCGTTTCATGCGATTGGACTGCGGCCAGCATGCTACGTGATTCGGTCAGCCACTCGGGTTGTTCGGGCGTGGCTGCAACACGTTTCTAAAACCGAAAAGGGGCGAGTTTCGAGGAGTACATAAGTATGTATGTGTGTGTGTGTGTGTGTGCACGTATTGATTGATGGGCAGGGTGGGTGGGGTGTAAAGAAAAAATAGAATAAGGCAAACAAAAAAGTTTGTTTGATTTTAAATTAATGGCCGCAAAGGTGCAACTTGACGTGTGAAAGAACGAAGGAAAGAACAAAAAAAAGATAGATTGAAACTATTTAATTACAGTTAAGTACAAATGAAGACGAGGTACAGTTGCTGCAAGAGTTAAGATTGAAGACAACGCTGAATATTGTTATTAAAGTCCAAGCCAAATAAAATTGCCAGCCCAAGCAAACGGATGAAAAAGAAAAAAAAATAAACACGTCGCTTGCCTCGCATTACTCATTATGAAAATGACAGCAAGACGAAAAGAAAAAAAAAATAAATGTGGCTAACCATTCAAAATCAGCCATATGGAAAGATATCTTTGAAGCAACGTACGAGGGGAGAGAGAAGGAAGGAAGGGAAGTGAGTGAGAAGTTGAAGGGAATACACACAACAAAGGAAAATGCCACTGCGCCTATCTATTCTGTGTATGTGTATATTTGTGTGTGTGTGTGTGTTGGTGTTAGTGGTTGCGTGAATTTGTATTTGTGTTGTACGCGAGGAAACTCGAAGCAGTTTTCGAGGGTTGCTGTGCAAACTGAGTGGGTGGTTGATGAGGGGTGGTGGGGGGTTGTGTGCTATGTACTTGAACAAATTATGGCTTTGTTTTATGTAAATGAAAAAGGAGACTTTTGTTTAACTTGCGATTTGCAAGAGGGTTTGTGCATAAAATTTGTGTCTACTTGTTTGCCCTGCGTAAACATAACTTTTTTATCCCGTTAGATGCACAGTTAGCTATGGCTAACTGTACTTTGAGTTTTTCTGTTATTCAGAAATTTCTAGCATTTTTCATTGTTCATTTGTTATAATTAAAATCAATTGCGGCATTGTCGATAATTAATTGTGTGCAACTCTGGAAACTTGGGCTGCATGCGGGTGTGCGACTTGGCTAAAGCAGTGGCGCCATCTAGTAACTTTGCGCTAAGGCACTGTAATTGCTTTGGCTTGTGTCTTGGCTAGCAGGCGTTGGAGTGTTTCTGTGCTAAGCGCAATATTCTAGTCACGCAAGGTTGGCTGTGCTTAAGGCTGCGACTTTCGTTAAGTTGGTGGAGTGAACTGAACGAAAACAGCCAGTTTAAATTTAAATTGAGCGAGCGTATTTATTATTTAGTTAAACATTTAGTAGTGACAGTTGAATGAATGAATTATTGTACATTTTTATAGTATATTTAAGCGGCAAAGATTTAATAAAATATACATATTTTGATGATTATAAATAAGAATTTGTTTTTTATTATCTATATTCTGCTTTGACATCTTCATAAGACTTTTAAAATCTACATTTTTTAATTGATCATTTATAAATGACCATAAATATTAAGTGGAGCAAACATTTCATTTAAATTTGTGATACCTATTTATTTTCCAAATAAATCCAACTTAATTGCCAATTTACTTTAAATATGCTTTCTCATAAAATTTGATTTCCATAAGATTTCTGTTTGTCTGTTTGTTAAGCGCTTTGTCGGAGGCGTTGTGATAAAAATAATTCAATCAAATGTGCACTAAGCTCAATAATCCACAAAAGTTACTTAAATTGCAATTAATTTTTGGCCAGCTCGATTAAATAAATTGCATTTCATATTTAGACATTTATGCCAATTGTATAACAATTTATAATATATATATATATATAAATATATATTTATTTGCAATTGTATTTTAATTTTCATGAAATTCATTTTTAAATAAACAATAATTCAATGCATATTTTATGGCAATAACCAATGGTAAATTTTATTGATTTAAGAAAACTAAATCAGCAAAAATCTTAACAGCAAAATTCCAATGCAAAAGAGCAGAGATTACTATTTTTTTTTTTTAAACTATTTTCCCACATTGCCAACTGCTCAAAGTGGTTGCCACTCATCAATATTGATTGAGGCCCGTTGCTGTTTTAGTTGTTGTTGTTGTTGTGCAGGTGCCGTGTTATTTTACAATTTTCGGCACAAATTTGTTATGCCACAAATCCCCAGCAGCGCTTGTCAAAAACTGTTGCTGGTTGCCACGTTCAGGTTGGCCAAAAACACAGGCGCAACGAATTGGCCAACACCCCGTTGCAATCAGCCAATCAGCCAATCATAAATACTTCATTACGTTTGCACTCCCCGCAAAGTGGCCAAAGCACAGTGCACAGTGACACAAAAACAAACGAAAACAAAACAAAAACAAAAACATTTTCAGAGAATGTGTAATAAATACAAATTAATTTATATTTACGTGTTTTAGTCAGCCAACTAACTTATTATTAAAAAATTATTGTTAAAATCGAAAATGTAGATAGTTTAATTCAAGAAAATATTATTATTATGATTATTATTAGATTATTATTATTTACAAATTTAATTTGGAACAACTATCGGAATTATTATATATATATTATTGTATTTTTATTAAATTTAATGTTTAATTTAAGTTCTTTATTTAAATGTAACAATTTAATTTTAAATGTTTGTTTTTATTAAATCCTCTTCTAAGAATTATAGACTGTTTTTAGGTGAGTCATTTTGAATAAATAAATAATAATATGTAATTAGTCATTCTTTAAGTGGATTCTTGGAAACGACGCTTTCCAAATCAATAGAAAAAAAACATTGATAATAAAAGTGTTTATAACGAAAAAGCCCCTTTTAACAAGAAGCATCGATTAGATTTGGTAAAAACACAAATCAATTAGAAAATCTATACTCCACTTTATCCCCCCCCCCATCAATTAGAGTCTCAGTAAGTAACTCTTCTTCTGTTGCCCTTAACTCATTTTATATTTGCCATAAATTTGTTTGGTCTGATTGGATTTCGCTGGCTTTTCACTTGCAACACTTGCAACAAACGTTGAACCAAAATTCAAGCAAATATTTATAGTCTTTATGTATAAAATTTAAATTCAAAATAAAACACAAAAATCTTAATTTTAAATACCAATTTAAAATTACAAAGTTTTCGCTTTTTTCTCTCGCAATTTAAAATTTCAATTTCCAGTTGCCACATTTAGCTGCACTGTGCTACGACTACTTTGACGTTTACTGTTTCCAAAGGTGCATTACAAGGAAAGGGATGGGGGATGTGGGTTAGTGGAGAGAGAAGGTGGCCGGATTGGGGTAACGACTAGCACATTAGTGAACCATTTTCAAAGCCATGCATTGGCATTAATTTATCCATTTTGGCAGATTGCACGTCGAAAATCGAACGTTTCAACATTTCTGGCTTGTTGCATATTTGAGTCGCTTTCTGAATGTTGCTCCTTGTCGTTAAGGAGGATTGTATGTGTAGTGGGGTGGGGATGGGTATGGGGATGGGGATGGGAGTTGTTAACTGTAGTTGGCTTGCACGTAAATGTAAACACCTGAAAGCAGATTGTGCGAACGTGCTGCAAAAATAATAACAAGTCCGTTTGGTTTGCCAAATTGCTATTTATTAAAAATCAATGTGGCAGGCTACAAAATCAGCAATTTAACCAGCCTCGTGTGGCTGGCACACTGGTGGCATGCTACCACCAACCATATTGCTGACTGTGTCTCTGCTTTTGCTGGCTGAGTACACAGCGCAAAAATAAATGCATTCTATAATTAAAATTGATAAAATGTATATATCTTCAATTGAAGCAATTAAAAACTAATTTTTAGTTATTCTTACAAAATCGAAGTTTATATTTGTTTATAAATATTTATTGTTTTGTTTGTATTAAAGTAAATTAAATTTTTTATTTGTGGCTTAAGATATTTGACACTCTTTTCAGTTTTCACAGTTTAACATTGCTTCTGTTTTTCTCAGTGTACAGGCGACAGTTGGGGCCGCAGTGCGGTCGGTGTTACTGTCATGCTCCAGTAACTGTTGCAGCAGCACCCATACATCCACACACTCCCACACACACACACACACCCACCCACACACACACACACACACAGACATCAGAAACACTGACATTAAAGGCAGCACGGCACATATGCCAAAAGCCGAGTCTGGTCACCGGCATCTGGTCAGCCAGGCGACATTTCCGGGTAGTTTGAAGTAATTGCTTTGCAAGCTGTTGCCAACATCGTTGTCGTCGTCGTCGTCGTCGTCCTCGGCACAAGCATGCCGCAGTCTGTTGCACAGGTCCAGAAGGGGTGGCGTGGCATGGGCCGCAGTGTAGTGGTCAGCTTAACTTAGCCGGCAAGCGGCTTAAGTTAGGCAGTTGACCAAAACGACAGCAGCAACACCAACAATACCCACAATAGCAACAGCAGCAGCAGCAACAGCAGCAGCAACAACAGCAACAGCGGGCGACCCACGCGGCGTATGCGAAATTTGACAAAATAAATGCGCCCCGAAGCAAATTTGCCAATTCCTGCAGCAGCTGCTTGCAACACACTAAACGAGGGTTGCTTGTAAACTTGACTAGTGTTAAGCAAAAGTTTTGTTCTTTGAAAAAAACACAACTGATATTCAATTGTTCAATTATAAATTAGCCTACATAATTTTTAGGCATTTATTGTGGTTTTCAGACTATCTAATCTATAAAAAGTTGGGACTTGGACGTAATATTTTTTATTTTGAATTTTAATTTAATAACAAAAAAATTGTCAGTTAAATTATTATCTTCAACAGTCGTTGTTTTCGTAGTTTTGAGCTTTCAGTTTACTTTGTTTTTCCATTGCTCATAATTTTCTTTAAACTTTTATTATAAGCGTGATTTTTACTCTTAAATATTACCAAAACATAGTTTTTATTTTTGTAGCCAACATTGATTTTTCATTTGATTCACTTAAATTGCTCTTGATACGATATTTTTCGAATAAAATATTGTACGTGACTTTGCAATTTTTGTTATTTTTTTTTTATGTTTTTGGGCAGCCTTCGTTGGTTGCAGTTGTCACAGCTCAACTGAGAGTTTTCTTTTCAGATTTCACTTCATTTTTTTGTGCTGGAATGAGGTTTGAGGGGAGAGGCTGGGGGGGGGGGGCAGAGTTGTGGCATTGGGCCAACAGATGGCGTGTGTATCCGTAGCGGCATCCGTAAACATATCCGGCTCCGGCTTTGCATTGCGAGCCGCGCGTTTTGCATATTAACTAAGTGAAACATTTCGTTGACGACTTTTCAAACATTGGTGCGTCCTGCACAAATATTTACCTATGTACATGCAGCGCCACACCAGACAAAGACACATAGACAAAGCCAACTCTTCGCTCCGGGAGATTCCGTTCGATTCGATTTTGAGGCCCTTTTTTTTGTCGCCCCAAGACATTTGAAATTGAAATTTAAATTCGATTCAAGGGGAAAAAAAAACGAAAAAGAAAAAGGAAAAGGAATTTGGGCGCATCCGTTTGACCGTATCGCTTAACGTTTTCTTTTAGCCAACACTCGCTGCTTCTTCTTGCTATTTATCACCGGCTCTAGCTGCAACATTTCAAATACAAATTTACAGACACAGACACAGCCAACACAGGCAGTCGAATGAGTCCAATAAGTCCATGAAAGTCCTTGCCTGTCCTGGCAACCCCTCGCTGTTTGTGATGTCTGCGTCAGGATTTCTGCAAAATAGCTAACTGAAAAAATATGTGTGTGTTTCTCTATGTGTGTGTGTGTGTGTGTGTGTGTACTACTCGCATACATATTTATTAAATATTGAATGTTTTCTTTTGCCTTTGCTGCCTGCAGCCCAAATATTTTTCCTTTTTTATTTAGCGTTTTCTGTTTCCTTTTAGTCCCTTGTGCCTGTGGCAAGGAGCACCCTTAAACCAACTCCCAGGCGAGGGATGCGGAACGCAGGTCTGAGAACTGGGGCTAATACGCCAATATTCCTATATGCAAATGCTGATGATGATCAATTTGTTGCCAAAATGGCAACCATCATTGCGCATTAGAAAGTCATTTATCCGACAGTTTGACGTTTGATATCTGAGATGACAATTTATGGATATCTTTAATGCAACAAAGTGGCCTATAAACTGTGTGGCAGCTCAGCATAAAGTTAAGATGGTATCATAAGAAAATCATTCATGAGCAAGTTAGTGAAATGTATTTAAACATAAATATTGTCATAAACTATAAGGTGTAATAAAGTATTTCAAGAATTATAGTCACTCTCAAATAAATACTTTTCGAGGTGATTTCTGATTTATGCAAGAGTGTAAAACATATGGAAACATTTCGATAAGTGTCTGGTTTCGAAACAAATCTCTTTTCGATAACAGAAGAAATTTTTAGATTTCGCACTCTATTTTAAATACTCTGACCTATTTTTCATGCTCGGATAAGATATACAGGTTTTGTTATCGAAAACTGGAAACCTATATGGAAACTTATATGTTCAAGTCTAATATGAATTTAATATCAATCATTCTACTCATCCGATTAGGGAATTATAGTAGTAATTTCATGGATTCTCTTGAACAATATCAAAAGATTTTCCTTTTCTAAATAAATAAATAAATATAATTCTTTAATCTGAATGTTCTATTTTGCTGGCCTAAAGTGTGGCATATGTAAATAAGGATTGGTAACGCTTAATTAAATATAGATATTTCCATGAGGCAAATAAGCAAGGCAAAATTATTTATAGCTGCGATAAGTAATTTTTATTTTGTGGTTTTTTATGTCATTTTTATTTATTCTCGTTTGTTTTTAAATTTTTTATTTTATATTTCTACCTATTGTTTGTATGCGAGTTTCATATCGTTAGATAATGCTAGTGTTAAGCGATATCTTAACGACCCCAGATCTCCACGGTAGAGTCGAGGCCTCTGTTAACCTGGCTGCGCAGATTGACTTTGACAAAGCGATAGCCGGGACCACCAGACCACAGACTGGGCGTGGCACCAGAGGTGTTGCGGAAGTTATCGATCACATTGATGAAGGTTAGGTTATATATGTTGCTGGTGCCCTAAGAAACCGACAAAAAAAATCTGTATTAAATCAACTGTAAACTAAATGAATTTCTCTATTGACTTACAGGGTGGGGGAAGTCAATGTTGATGTTCCAGTAGTTGTTCTTGATTGGGTTGCGCACCTCCCTTTGTCTGGACAACAGCGTATCACCAAAGTACTTCCTGCCCCAGGAGGCACTGTGGGCCTGGCTGGCGACGAATACGGCGAATAGGAGAACGCAGACGTATTGGAATTTCATTGTGGTTGCTTGAAGACTCTTCGTTTGACTCTGATTCAGTTCTGCTCCGATTGCTCATTATATAGCAGACTATGCCATGAGTAATGTTGTTTGCATATATGTGTGTTGTCTTGTTGTTTCATTTTTAATTAACTTTTTGTTAGTGCAAAGTGTTCGCTTTTTTTTTTTTTGCCAGCTTATCACTGCCGGGTCCAGGGGCGTAGGCAGCACCAGCTTAAGGGTCTGGCGAAAAGACAGATCTGCCCCCGCATTAATAAGCAGGTGACAGGTGGACAGGGTAATCAGTTAAATTGATAAGGTGACGAAATTGTTATTTTATTATTACAATTAATGTTGAGTCACGGTATCAAAGTCGCTGGACAAATTCGAATGATTTAAATGACCAGCGGCACTCGAAAGTGTTATCAAAATTTGTTAGATAATCAAACTTTTGAAGTGCATTCGAATTCGTGGAAGCTGCTCGTGCAATAAAAACTATGATAATCACCCAATGTGGTTATCTATTTTATGATTCGAGTACTTTTCTTATATAATTTGATGATTAAGCAGAAAGTGTGTTCGAAACTATTCGCAACAACAATGTGAATGATATTTTTGGCGATCTAATCTATTCCATTGCAATTAACATTCATTGTGAATCTTCCTGCAATTGTTTTTCCCCCTTATATTCAACAAGTGCCTTTTTGTCTATGTTTCTGACTCATTAGTTTATTGGGTCAATTTAAATATTTCTGAGGGGGGTTCAAGATAATTCGTTCAGGTCTCTCTGGCTGCATGTTAACATAATTTTATTATAATTAACAGAGCACTGTTAATTAGCAGAGCACGGACATTTTATGAACAGCTGCTGTTAATAGCGAAATTCGTTAAATTCGACTAGTTTAATTTAATTTAATTATTAACGGGAATCATAAAATCATGTTTGTTTGTTTACAGTTTATCAGCTGTATTTATGTATTTACTTTAAACAATTTGGTAAATGCTCAGCGATAACAGCCCTTTTTTTTTGCAGTGATTTAGTATCTAAATTCAGAATTCAACAGAAAATTACTTTATTTATATCTTTCAATAGAAAATGTGTCTCTTGCGGTCGTAATTAGTTTATAATTACTTTGAAGTCCCACAATCCTTTGGCAACACTTATCAAAAAGTTTATTTATACTCATTACTTTGCACATTTCAAATGATATTTTTGCCATTGGCGCTCAAACAATTGCATATTGATTGCAGTATTCAAAAACAACAATATTTATATATATATATATGTAAATATATATATATATATGTTTATATATATTTATGTTTATGAATATAAATTGTGCTGGCAGGCATTTTTCGTCAGGAACGAGCAACAATCCATGTTGGCCTGAGGTTATCATTGTTATGTGCGGTATTTGTTTAATTATGCCCAAAGTTTGTGGGTTCATTAAAGTGCTGATTACTAATATTTCAAATGTCTGGCCAGGAAATCCCCCGGCATTGTGTTATATATATATATATTTGCTCGGCCAATTGAGTTGAATGAAAGAGCTGAGGCAGTCGGAGCTTATACAAGTTCATACATAGTCGATTATATATCTATATAGCTGAGCTGAGCTGCAGTTGGTTTGAGGACACCCTTGCGGCGTTCTGGCTGCCACACGCCTCCCCTGCCACCCCCCAGCTGCCCACCTCCCACATAAAATATACGATTCGAGCTCTTATCTGGACTGGCGTCTGCTGACGAAGTGACTCTTGGCCTGGTTGGCTGCATATTTATTGCAAATTACAAAACCCAAAAGTCGCTTGGCTCGAAATAAAATCTCATTACTTGCAGCAGCCCAAAGCATGCTACTGATAACGCCAAAGTGGGTGGTGTGGGTGGTGTGGGTGGTGTGGGGGGGTTGGGGTGGTTGTTGTTTCTGCCTGCTCCCAATTGCAGTTGAGCAGACATATTTGTCACTTATGAAAGGGATAATTTGCCACGCTTGCCAGCAACAACAAAAAAGTCAACGGGCAGGGGTTGGGGGGGTGGCTGTTGCGCTTTGGGATTTGAACAAAAGAAAAATGCCTGTGGCCAGTTGAGCAGTTGGGAGGGGATGTATGGGGTGTAAAGCAACCCAATTGCAATCGACTGTCGGCATTTTTATGCAAAACTTTTTAATCACATTTTATTGACACATTTGACAAGAGGTGGAGTAGTGCATGGTGCTGTGGAGGGGAGAGGGGGTTGGTTGGTATACTGTTTCTCGGGGGAATCGATTTCCATTTTTAAATTGGGCAAATTAAGGGCGGCTGACTGCTGCTGCTGCTGCTGCTGCGGCTGTTGCAAGCATTGCCCGATAAGCAATTTGCAGCTGGCAAGTACCCTCATTGTCACACACACCCACACACACACATCACACCAACACACACACGCATTCGCTTGTTAAACTCGATTCGACAATTGCCAAATTTAAAAGCAATAAACGTACGAGCAAATTTCTTGGTTTATGCCACGTTCTTTACTTTCCCTCGGTATTTTTTTCGATTTTTTTTTTTTGAACATGTTTGACAAGGGGGCGGCAGCGCGTGGCACCCGGCACCCGGCACCCAGCACGTTGCAGCCACCACCAGCCACCCTTTTCAGTCTCCTCGGCAAGTGTCGTGAGCTGTGAGTCTGACTGGCATTCCGGTGCTGGCAGTGCCATTTCTGAGTTTCCCCAGTTAAACATGCAAAGGGCTTCCCTTTCATTTACGCTTTCAATGCCAATTGAAGCGCACCCCAAAAGAAATTCACAGCCCCTCTCCCCCTACCCCCTCCCGCCACATACAGTTCCTCGCTGCCTTTCACCATCAACTTGCAAAAACCCATTGCAGGGCAGAGTTGAAAATGCGCTTTGGAAAAATGTCAAGTGCGGAATGTGCACTTTTGACAGTTTCAGTTCATTCGCCAGTCACTCACACTCACACTAAGGCACACACACCCCACCCCCCGACCTTTGGCGAACCCTGACAAGCCAGTCCTTAACCCTAAAACATCCCTCACACAGTGACTGCCATCCAGACACGTACCCATAATAAAACTTGCAGCCGACTCAAAAACAAAGCGTCGCGATTAGCCAAGTTGGGCGACTTGCCAAATACCCAGTAATCGAATGCCTATGCCACAAAATGTTGCAAGTACCAAATATTAGTTTAGACATTAGTTTTGCATTTTTCGCTTGCTTTCTTTATATTTTAAGTTTGTTGTTAATTTTTATTTATTTATTTTTTTTTTTTTATATGGTTTGGATGGTTTGGTCAAGAGTTTCGTGTCGATAGTTAGTGCGGGGGGAAAGCGGATGCTTAACGACCCCAGATCTCGATGGTCGAGTTGATGCCTTGGCTAATCTGGCCTTTCAGATTGATTTTGGCAAAGCGATAGCCGGGACCACCAGACCACAGACTGGGCGCGGCACCAGAGTTGTTGCGGAAGTTATCGATCACATTGAGTAAGGTAATATTATATATGTTTCCGGCACCCTAAGAAACAGAAAAAAAAATCTGTATTTAATGAACCTCAAACAAAATGAAATTCTCCATTGACTTACGGAACGGGGGAAGTCCACGTTGATGTTCCAGTAGTTGTTCTTGACTGGGTAGCGCACCTCCGTTTGACGGATCAGCAGAAAATCGGAGTTCTGCCTTTTGCCCCAGGAGGCACTGTAGGCCTGGCTGGCGGCGAACAGGGCCAACAGAAGAACGCAGCTGTATTGCAATTTCATTGTGGTTGCTTGAAGACTCTTCGTTTGATTCTGATTATATTTTGTTGCAATCGCTTTTTATATAGCATCAGCTGTGTTATGATTGAAATTGTTTTTTATTTTATCTTTCTTTAATATTTAATATACTTTAAGTTTGTGAGAATTTTTTATTTTTTATTTTTTGCAGCTTATCAAGAATTCTTGCGAAAAGATAATGCATAAGACTTCACGCCAGTTACTAATTGACTTGACAGTAATAATATATAAATTGCAGAAGTCTTATTTAAAACTGAAACTAAATATATAGCTAAAGATATGGTATTAGTTGCCATTGATCGGTAAGTACTTATTTACTTATTCAAGTGGGGAATTTGCTTGCTTATATTTTAAGTTTATTGTTATTTTTGGCTCGCATGCGAGTAGTCAAGAGATTCGTGTCCATAGTTAGTGCTGGGGGCAAGCGGATGCTTAACGACCCCAGATCTCGATGGTCGAGTTGATGCCTTGCTTAATCTGGCCTGTCAAATTGATTTTAGCAAAGTGAGAGCCGATACCACCAGACCGCAGACTGGGCGCGGCACCAGAGCTGTTGCGGAAATTATCGATCACATTGATGAAGATAATATTATGTATATTGCCGGCACCCTAAGAAACAGAAAAAAAATCTGTATTTAATGAACCTCAAACTAATTGAAATTCTCTATTGACTTACGGAACGGGGGAAGTCCACGTCGATGTTCCAGTAGTTGTTCTTGACTGGGTAGCGCACCTCCGTTTGACGGAGCAGCAGAATGTCGTCGAGACTCTGCCTTTTGCCCCAGGAGCTACTGTGAGCCTGGCTGGCGGCGAACAGGGCCAACAGAAGAACGCAGCTGTATTGCAATTTCATTGTGGTTGCTTGAAGACTCTTCGTTTGATTCTGATTGTGTTTTGTTGATCTCGCTTTTTATATAGCATCAGCTGTGTTATGATTAAAATTGTTTTTTTCGTTTTCTTTTTATTTAATATACTTTAAATTAATGATAATGGACTATTTTTTTTGGCAGCTTTTCATGAATTCTTGGGAAAATATAATGCATAAGATTTCACCCCAATTATAATTTGACCTGACAGTACAAAAATAAATAGATTAAGCAAAAACAAGTCTTATTTAAATCTGAATGTATGTAGCTAAATAAATATGTTATTAGATGGCATTGACCGGTAAGTACTTATTCAATTAGCGATTAAGACAATTCGATTAATGAAAACTAGTAAATCACTACCAGTTTCTGTTATGTTGTTCTTTTTTAATGAAAGCTGTCTCAAATAACTAACATTGCGACGAGATGGTATTTTTAGTTATCAGGCTGTCAGTGACGCATAATATTTTTATCGATAAGATAGTTGTGAACACCAGCTGGAAGAGGAAGAGCGAATGTGACTGAAAGATAAATAATTCAGTTCTAACTGTTTTTAACGTCGTTCAAATGTGAGTTGCAAAACAGTTTAATATACCTTCTTTACACTTTGCTTGCAGGGTATTGCAAACAAAATCAAATATTAGAAAACCGTCAAACAGGAAGCAAAAAGAAGCATTCTCATTCTCATTCTCATTCTCATTCTCGGACTCAGTCACAGCGGGTGTGTTTTTTTTATGTTTTTTTTTTTATGTTTTTAATGTGTTTCGCTGTTTGTGGCGCATTTTCCTGCCCCGCTGCTGTTGCCAGCAATTGGAATTAGTTGCTGCTGCTAACAAAATAGCAGTAAAAAAAACAGAACCTAATGCGACAGCAGCAGTCGACAACAATGCCAAGAACAACGAGAACAAAAGGAAACGGGAAGCAGCCAAAGAGTTGAAAGCACAACAAAAAAAAAAAAAAAAGAGAAGAAAGGGGCATGGCAACAACAACAACAACAACAACAAGTGAAGTATAAAGCAAAAAGCATATAAAAGCGCTTAGTTGCTTTGCCTCAAAGCTCAAAGCGGCTGTCGCTTAAAGTTGCCACCAACAGTTGCCATTGTTGTTGCAGCCGTTGCCGTTGTGTTTCTTTTTGTGTTGTTGTTGTTGTTGTTGTTAATTGCTGACTTAATGGCGCTTTAATTAAATCGCAACACTGCAGGCGGCAACTCGACTTAAAGTGCCACACAGTTTACCGTAAATTAAATATGCTATATATATATATATATTTACTTATTTTGTTGCAAAACTCACAAAGTTTCTTAACTGTTTGCGCCAAAAAAGTTGCGCAATTTTTTATCAATAACTGTAAACAAATCTGCTTGTGCTGACCGCAGACAAGAGATAAGCTACTATTGTGGCAAGCTGGCTGGCTCTTCTTGTTGCAATTTGCAAGTGATTCATTTTGCCACAAACCCCAAAACTATGCAGCACTTTTTCTTCACAGCTGTCTGCAGCCTGCCCCGATTTGTATCTTCAGCTGGCCATTGTGTCTGGCCATTGTCTATTGTGGTTTAATTGCTGCTTTTATCATTCGCCTCGATTCGATTCGATCCGTTTCGTTTCGTTTCGTTTTTGACTTGAATTATCGTCGTTGCTCCTTGCGAGATGCGAACAACAAATTTGGCGGAAAATTGCAATTAACCCCGATACACAGTTAACATTTAACGGCAAACAACAATGGCAACTCTTGTTGCCGCCACCCAGCTGAAACTGACAACATAAATAAATTTGCCGAGCAGCAACAATTGCAACAGCAACCAAAAGATAAACTGAAATTGCATTTTATGCAAATAAATGAGATCTTTTTAAGTTTCCCCCACTCAAATACAATTTCTTTGAATTTTCATGCATACCTTAAGTTTTACACACAAGTGCTTGAATTTCTATCGATAACTTAAAGTCCTTTTGATAAATATTAATTTTGCATCAAAAGTGGAAAATGCTAAAATGTTGTAAGCTAAAATTTTAATATTTGCAACTCACACATTCAATATAGCAAAGGCACACATTCTTGGTTTAATGTTGTTCCGTATATATATATTTTTTTTTCATATAATATTTACGTTTAATCAAATGGAAAAGCCGTTGCAATAACTGAAACTGTAATAATAATAATATTATAGTGCCAGAGAGCTGCACCCTTGTGAACTGTACATGTGTGCGCCCATTGCTGCACATAGATATATTGCTGCACATCCTCCGCCTGCCTGTACATCCCGCATTCCTCTCAAATTGCAGTAAACATAATCTCTAACGGATTTTCATACACTTGCACACAGCATCCAAGTTTTGACAGCTGAGATGCGTATCAAATTAGAATCGATAATATTTCAATTGTAAGAAATTCTTTAAAGGCTTGGAGAACTGTGTCTAATTATTATTTTGTATTATTACTATTATTAAATATTAATATTTTATGAGTTGGGCGATTTCCCCCTTAGCTACGAGGTCTATGAAGTAGGCAGCATTTCATCTATAACTAGCAGTCGAGATAGAAAATTTTATGACTATAATTTCAGAAAAATTTTACATAAGAATCAGAAATATTTTAAAGTGGATTTGGAAATATATTTCCAAAAAATATAAAAAAAAAACTTTTTCTAATTTATTACAATTTATATTCATATACTTAAAAACTATTTATAAGAGCATCAGAGAAAAAAATCAGAAATCAGCTCATGAAAATGGTTGTTTGAGTGAAATCAGACATAACAAGACAGGAAATAAAATAAACTTGCATTTATGTTATTTATGTTATTTATGATTGGATTATATATCTGGCACACTTGTCAGATATCTGTAAGTGTATTCAAACCATGTCAACTTAAGAACAACAATTTTACCTTGTTTTTGTTTTGATTTTTTCTTGTTGCATCGCATTGAAATGTATTTATTTTGTGGTTGTGAGTTTTGCGTAGTGCAATCAACGTTTCACCATAAAATTGGTTTTACACACAAAAACACAAACACACACACACACACACAGAAATTTGCATATATCATTTTAATTAAAGTCGCAATAGGATGCATAAAAAATCACATTTCCCAAGCCACGAAATTGTTTATATTCGCTGAGTTTCGCAATTTGTTTACACTTACCAGAGAATTAAAAAATCAAATAAATTGCACATAAAAATAACTAAATAAAAATCACCAATTGTATTATGTGACAAAACTAACAATGCTGGAAACTAAACTCTTAAACTTTTACATATGTTTTTTTGAAATGTGGTATACAATTTTTCCATTAAATATTCACATTCACAAATTGAATTAAAATCCATTTAATCAGCATATAAATCAATAATTGCTTTGAAACTAGTGCAGCACTTATATAATTAAATAATTCTGCACTTGATGGCCAATTTTGTGCGCTGGCAATTAAATTGATTAATCAGTTAAATTTTAAAAATATTACAAATTAGGGCGTTGGCATAATGCAAAAGGTGATGAATCTGCTTTGAGGTTGCCAATATCAAAATAATTTAATGGCTTACAAATCGATCTTTAAATTTAATTTCAAAGTGTGTTTTTTTTACACTAAATTTAAAGAAGCTTAAATTTTCATCACACTAAATATATAAAATGTAGCCATATAAAACATGCGAGTTGTTTGACATTATTTATCCATTTATTGTTGACGAGGGATCCGCAGACGACAACGCAATCTGTGGCCCTTGCTAAGTGTTGTAAATGGTTGCAAATGCACACACGTCATTAGTGTTGACAATTATGAGAACGCATAAAAACTTATTAAGCATCCAGCACACACACAGCACACACAGCACACACAAAACACAGCACAGCACGGCTGAGATTGGCTGGGCGTGCCGTGCCGGCAGTGGTTTGGTGCAGTACGAATGGTGGCGCAACTGATGTTCGTATGTGGCACTCGATTTCGGGCACGCACAGCAAACAACTTTGGCAGCACCCAACAAAGCCTTTTGGTCAACTGTGAGTTGTTCCAGTTTTTGCCAGCTCAGCAAGCAAAACATACAACGTGGCACTTTTTATTCCACTGGCCACTTGCCATTTGCCACATGACGCTTGCCCCTTGCCACACTTGCCATTTGCCACTCAACGAAGTGTAGCCGTTATGAAAACCAACAGCGAATGTTCTCCAACTAGCTGAAAAAAACAAAAAAACAAAAAGAAAACATAAAAAATAAACACAGAGGAAAAACTGACAGTGATTTTGTAATTAGAGCGTAGTCAGGACGTTGAAGGGTGGGGGGGGGGGGGGTGAGGAGCACGTGCTAGGAGGAGTGAATGTCAGAGGGCGTTTTGGAAATGCGACGAGTTCAGCATTTGACACGCACAGCAAATTTGTATTGGGTAAGAGCCAAGCTGAAATTGACTGAACGTAAGAAGTTTCCGGCCCTTTGCATGCTAAAAGCACTGCTCACAGAAGCACTTATTTCAGCACAGCTATAACTAATGTTTCTGGTACTATTAAAAGCAATACAAATTACTTTATAATAAAGTTTATATGTAAGATCTCACTGGAAAGTAAGAAAAAAAGTACCTGCCAAAATCACTGCTCGCAGAAGGGAAAATAACATGAACTTACCAAGGCAAGCATTGTCGCAACTGTATATTGGTTGAAATGAAAAAAAAAATGACTCTCATTTTTATGTGGCAAGTGGTTTGTGTGGCCATAGTTTCCACTCGGCTGCTGCGTACGTGCCACAGCTCGGACATCACGCATACGCCGCATTAGCCAAGGCAAAGCAATCAAGCAGAGCCAACAAAACAAGTGACAACGAGTTGCCAGCTGGAGTGCAGTCCACGTACCAATTTGGCTTGTCTGTTGCAACTGTGGCAACAACTCTTTCTAGGGAATACTGTAAAACCAAATAAGAGATAATAATAATAATAAATAGAGCTTTGTGTGTGTTTTTTTTTGATGATTCAAAGGAACATTTATTTAATTTGCTTTTGTTTTTCATTTCATTTAGTTGTTTGTTGCTTGTTGTTGTTGTTGTATGTTGCTGTTGTCGTTTTGAGCAAAAATTGAATTTCTGCTTTTGCTTTTTTTTTTGTTGTTTTTTCTTTTTTTCTTTTTGCTATCTTAAACTGCCACCCACCCACAGAGTTGGAGTTCTCAGAAGAACCCAAAAACTGTCGCACAGATGATATTACATTTAGGGTGTGTGTGTGTGTGTGTGTGTATGTGTTTGCTTGTTCGTTTTGTGGGGTGGGTTGTGTTTAGTGATGTGTGTGTGTGTGTGTGTGCGTGTGTGTGTGTGTGTGTGTGTGTGTGGGTTACTTTAGCAAATATTTATCCAATACACATACATAGTATACTAGGGGTACACATATATCTTAAGTTAGACAGACACAGTGAATACATCTATATAAAAATTGGGTAGTGTTAAAGATTGAGAGACGTTTAGAATCTGAATGATGATAATTTTTAAGTTTTTGTTTTTGCTTTGATTGCTGTGTGGCAGAGCATATGTGCGTGTTTCTGTGTGTTTCTGTGTGTGTGTTCAAGTGTATTTTGGATATATTTATGTGTGTGTGTGTGTATGTCTGTGTGTGTGTGTGTTTGTGTGTTGTCTTAAAAATACATAGAGAAAACCTAGTTGATGCATGTTTTAGTCATCGTATCCTTTTGCAGCTTTGTATTTTCATTTTGCGTATTTCGTATTTGGATAGTCGCAAAATGTCCCCCTGGGGATATTGTTGGCTATTTGTTTTTGCATTCGTTTCGCAAATGTGATGACAAATATACATAGATACATACATATACAAATACATACATACATACATACATACATACATTCAGGATACATACAAGTACGAGTTAGAGTATTATATATAAATATATATATGAAACACATTCAGTTAGTTATAGTAAGTGTGTATGCAGGGTGTGTGGTTGCTGTGTGTGTGTACGTGTTGTGTCAATTATAATTAACTATTTAAAATTGTTTTACACGTTAGATGCATCTGCCTAGCAGCTTCACATACATAGCATATATACTAGATACATACATTTGAGAGATCAGAATCTGATGCGACACATTTAGCAGAGAATTCTATTATTTTCTAGTCAATAAGTTTTTTTTTTTTTTTTAGTGAGTACTCGTATTCGGTAGTAGTAACATTCGATATTCATTCATTTTCAGTTTTCCCATTACCTTTGAGTGCAAGTAAATATCTTGAGCTTGAGTTGAGACATTAATTAATTCATTTTTTTTTGGTTTGGTTTGTTTTAGTTTGCCTATGCTTAAAAATAAAAACATATATTTAGTGATATAGCTTACATAGCTAGACGAATAAGCAGCGATTAGTGTTTTCAAATAATTACTTAGTATCTGTATTTTTTTTTTTTTTTTGGTTGTTCTTGTTGTTGTCGGTTTTTGATTTGTTGGTATTTGGATTTTATTGCACTTTCAACAATTACAAAAAACATTTAAACTACATTTTGATGTGTTGCTGGTTACTATTTTTAGTTGCCTGTTTTGGTTAGAAGTTTCAATTTTTTTTTTTTGCTTGCATATTCTTATGAGCAACTTTAAGTTGCCTTTTGTCAACTGAAATGCAAATAATATCATAAATAGAAATATAAACAGAAACAATGGAAACTAAATCTTAAACATAAACAACAACAATAATATCTTAATCTAAGCTGGAAACAGGAGACGAGCAGTCGCAAAACAGGGGACAGCAAGAAAAACTTGGCTAAAATGCCACCCCCAAAAACAAGAGTTCTGAGCCAGATAATCAGAAAAAAGTATGCACATATAGAATTAATAAGTTTGTAAAGAGCTGCTTTTTGTATTGAGTTAATGCAATTGAATTAAATATCAAACAAAATGCCAGCTTAACTTTAAGCCAGCTAAATTGCACTCTGCTAAATAGTTGCTCTTCTCAAGACTGAAAAAAAAAGTGTAGATTGTAGAATTATCTGAAGTATTTGTCAGTTGCTAAAACTAAATAGGCTGCGTATTATCTTCGTGTGTGTGTGTGTGTGTGTGTGTGTGTGTGTGTGTGTGTGTGTGTGTGTGTGTGAGTGTGTGTGTGTCTGTGCGGTGTGTGTGTGTGTTTTGTGTGTGTGGCTTTTGTGCTTTGAGTGTCTTAAGTAATTTGTTCATAACTATTAACTTTAGCTCGGTTCATTGACAATTCTACATTTAACAATTGCATTTGCCTCACATTTGTCTGCCGTTTTCACCTGATTCTGATTCTGATTCTAATTTGAACTTCAGACGCCGCTGTGCCTCATTTTGACTCATTTGGACTCCATTTGACTTTGTAATCAGTCGAGAGTTTTTTTTTTCTTATATAATATTATATGTGATAATAATCATAATATGTAATAAAAAAATGCTCGTTGGTAAATAAATAAATATAAATATATCGTTTCATAACAATTGAGGACAACATTTGAGAACAAAAGATTCCGTATTTTGTTGTCGCACATTCAATTCTACTTCCTCTCTCTCTCTCTTTCTCTCTCTCTCTTTCTCTTTCCCTTTCTCTCTCTCTCTCTTTGTGTCTACTTTATTCTTTTCTTATACACATTCAATAAAATATGCACTCTTTACTCTATACAATCTTATATCTTTAATTAACTTTGCAATCGCAATCTGAAGTGTATACATATATTATATTATATAATATTATATTATATTATATTATATAAGCATGTGTTCTTATGTGTACTCAATTTCTAGCTACGGGAATGTGTTCCAGAGAACGCTTTAGCCTCGATTACAAGGCGAATTGTTGAGCCTGCCTCATAGACACTTTCCACTTGCAACATGGACTATGGGAAAGGTTATTGATTTTCAGCGAGGAGATTACGTTTTTGGGAACACTGCTGTATCTGCTTGCAACATCTGCAAATTTTGAAGTGCAATTGTCTGCAATTGGATTTGATTTAATTGGATTTGTGCCACTTAAACGCCTTAATATTTACTTAGACAATTTGTTTCCACATAATATATATATATATATATGTGTGTGTAGACAAACATACAATCAAGAGAAATTGTTAACAGGTAATTCACATTAAATTCTCACATTTAAAATGTAAAAGTTTTCAATTAAATTTATCTTACTTAAGTAACTCGCTTTTGCATTTATTGCATTCAGTAAATTCCCCGGCTGCAACCACTATCCACATCCACATGAATGCTCGGCCTGCAGTGCTCATTCAGTCAGTTCATCATCCTTAGATATACATGCCCAGATCAACGTGAAAGTCCTGCAGATAGGACAACAGCTGGGAGGGTGTCGGACGTTGCTTTGGCTCGCAGTGCCAGCAGCAGTTCATCACCGTAAAACTGTGGGTCAGATGGATGGAGCCGGGTTTGTTGTTTTGGGTTGGTGTGATGGGTTGGTCGGTTATTGGACTACAGTTAAGTCTACTCACAATTCATCCGGACAGTTGACGGGCTGCTCCAAACGGTAGCCGGCAGCCAAGTAATTGGTAAGCTCAAATATGTCCACCTCCTCGTGCGGCATCTGGGCGAGTGTCACCAGCTCCCAGTAGAGTACGCCCAGTGCCCAAACGTCACCCTGTGTGGTGTAGACCTTCTTCTGCAACGACTCCAGCGACAGCCACTTCAACGGACGATTCTCATTGTCTCCCAGGCAGTCGTAGTCATCCGGAAAGAGATCGCGCGAGAGTGCGCTGTCGCAAATCTTCACATACGCCTCCTCATCCAAGCTGTGATTTGATATGAGAATTATAAATTATTTCCCCTCCCCCACCCTATCAACTTGCCAGTGTACTTACTAGCAGTTACGTGTGGCCAGATCCTTGTGAACAATGCCCAGCGAATGGAGGTAAGCCAAAGCCTTGGTTATATGCAATCCGAACTCGACCAGTTGACGAGTGCTCAGCGCTGTGCTGGACTCCCTTGACTTTTGCAAGTAGCTGTCAATAACACATAAATCAGAGTAATCGAAATATTTGTCGTCATCTAGAGAGCAGCTGTTGTATTCAACTCACATCTTTAGATTACCCTTGGACGGATAGGGATATGCTATCTCTGGCGGACCGGGCAGCTCCGTATTGGCCAACAGAGGCGCCAATATGTGCTGATGACTGACGCCAATCAGCAGGGAGGCATCCTGCAGCAGGCAGGCCACCTGCGTCAACGAGGCACCATCGATTACCGTCTTCACCAGAGCATCGCACGTCTCGCCCAGCTTGCCCGCATAGATGCGTCCGAAGGTGCCCTCCTTAACCAGCTGCTCATAGCTTAAGGCGCCCGGCTGTACGCTGGGTATGCGACGCAGACGCTCCTTGGTCTTGTCCCCATGACCATGACTGGCCACAGTGATGGTGCTGCCGGTGGCAATGCCACCAAAGAGGCTGCCACTCACATTGCCTCGACTGCTTTTTGGAGTGGACATGCTGCAGACCTGGAAAAAGGTGAACAGACTCGTTTGTAAGTATTTTAAACTTAAATTGGATTAATATTTGTGACAGGTTTTAATTTTGAAGTTTGGCATAGGAACGACGAAAGACAAAGGGAGATTATGAAGCTGGGAAGAGACACCAGCACTCCGACAGGCCAAATGTCTTTTGGTCGGCTATAATCATAAATGATTTAAGAAAGTAATATCCATGGGTAGGAATAGGCTTAGGATACTTGTCGGTCTACTGACAGGACATTGCAGACTAAAAAGCCACCTATCCAAACTGGGTATTTATAATAACAATCAGTGTAGGTTTTTGTGACGGTGAGGAGGAGTCCACAACTCACATCCGAACAGAATTTGTTGCCTTATCCAGGAAAGGATGCAGCATCCTAGGGATGCATGTTATGAGTGTCAATGACATAGAAGCCCTCAACCCAACAACGATTCTGGCATTCGTGCAGGAACAGGTGTTGATGAAGGAGCTATAAGCTTTGAATGGGCCACATTAGAACCCCCAATTTATTTATTTATATTTTTAAAGTTGTTTTCTTGCAAAATATTGGTATTTCTTGGTTAGCATAAGCTCTCCTTTGATTAGTTTGATAAAGCTGAAGATAACTTGACCCATTAAACATATATTAAAGTTGGTTGCAATTTATAGACTTTCTGCTAATATTTCTGGATAACTTGTTAGGATTATATAAGACCAGCGATTGTAACCTTTTGGGAATCACTCAATCACCTTTCGCTTATGGAAACTGTGTGCTATCAAAAAGTCTTCAACTCTATTTGTATACCAAAAACAAACGGTTTTTTTTGGGTATGGACAATTAATGAATTTTGGGTAGTAGAAGATTGTAGTGTGGAGAGAGGGAGGGGGGGTGGTAAGGTTTGGTGTTGCTACCGACAGGCATAATGTAACAAAAAGGGCAATGAAAACGCAATTTCATCTGCCGGATTTGCATCTTTCAGTTTGCATCCGTTTACCGTTAGTCATGCACTTGGCTGCGCTCCGTTCATTCATTTTAATGAATTGAGTTCCGTTTCCGCTTGAAGGAACTGCTGATGTTGCCAACTGGCTGGCGTTGCCAACTCCGTCAAACGCTGCTTGCTCTGCCTGCGCCATAATTTGTGCATAAAGTAGGGAGTGTGGCCCATGGTGGAGTTATCAGAGAGTGGGGGGGGGGGGGACTACAGCTGGTGGGGTAGTGGCCGTATCCGCCGGGAGGGCCGTAGTTGTCTTACGGCATGAATAATTTATTGGTTGGCAAAAAGCTTTAATTCGTCGAGCATGTTTGCATAGCCTTGTGCCAGGAGCCAGAAGCCAGGACGAGGCACAGGGAATTGAAGAAGGAGAAGGAGCAGGAGAAGGAGCAGGAGCAGAAGGTGCAGGAGTAAGCAGAATCCAAGCCCTCGACTAACAACAACAGCAACATGAACAACAACAACAATGGCGAGCGCAGCTGTAGGAAATTGCTGGCTGAGTTGTATAAACAAGGGCTTAGGAGGAATGGGCGGAAATGGGTGGATAGGGGCCTGAAAGGCACTCAAGATAAGCAAAACAGTTAGGAGATAGGCAGACAGCAGAGGACCTAGAAGCGAATCTCTTTAGCCCTGCGAGCAGCTCATTTATTTTCATAAAATTCACACAGCGAAAATCATTTACCAGACCGGGACGAGAACTGGGGTATGGGCAGAAGAGTGGCAACACTGGAGAAGGAATCTCAATACGCTGGTCTAATAAACTCAAGAAAAATCTCTTCATTTCTTTCTTAATTTGGTGTGGAAATTTACATAAATGTGGCATGGCGCAGGGCAGAGGGATTTAGTTGCCACCTGAGAGACTGGCCAGCGATAACGTTTATTAAAACAAACAGCTTCATTCGAGGCGACACAATATGCGTGTGCTTGCCACAAAATATTGTGGACTATTACGCTATCTACCTACACGACTGTTGGCAATTGTCCTGGCAATTGTCCTGCCAATTGCAAACAGGACAACAACCAGCAGGAGCAGCAATATCCACAGCAACCAGTAGCAGCAATAAAAACAATAGTTGTTGCCCGTTGTTTATTCATTATTGCCTTCACTGCCACATTACTCCAACAGTTTGCCTATCCCTGTACCCTCTGCCACATCTTCCCTCCCCCTATTTTTTCTCTCTCATTCTCTCTCTCTCTCTCTCTCTGTCTGTCACTCTTGTGAAACCAGCATTGTCCTTTATTGTACTTGTTTCTGCTGCTGCGGCTGTCGCACAAAGAAAATTCAATTAAAAGGCAACAGTATCGCACTCCATCATCAAAGCTCCAGCTCCAGCTCCAGCTCCAGCTCTAGCTCCAACACCAATACTAGATCCTGCCTTAGTTGGCTCTGGGCCGGCTCATCAACGCTCTCGCTCCACCTCGTCAGCGGCAGTTCGTAAATGCGGCGGTGGCAATAAATCCTTGTCGTCCAACTGGTCCAACGACATGCAAAGCGCTCGGCACACAATGCCACAGCTTTAGCCATGAACGGACCGCGATGGGCTTGTGGAGTAGGTAAAGGGGGAAGGGGGGGGGGGGGGAAACAGCGACAACAGCAATGTCACCGACAGAGCACAACAAAAGTGTCTGCGGACTTTACCGGCGTCGCTTTTATTGCACCAACTGTAGAAGGTTCCCTCCAGCTAATATATATATATATATATATGTATATAATATATAAATTTGTATGTTTAATGCTTTTTTGTTAAGTAATATTTGAGCAGAGAATTGTTCCCTAATGAGCATAGGTCAAGTGTAATTAGATTTGATGTAATAGGCTTACCATTAAAGGCAAAGTTGACTAAAAATGTATCTGCAGTTAAGCTTAGTCGGATATATATATATATATATAAAGCATATATATATATAAATATACAGTTACTGCAATATACAAATGTAGTATTTATGTAAGTGTGAACCAACAACAAAAGGATTAAATTTCTCATTAGCATTTAATTAAATGACAAAAGTTGGTAAATAATTACCAAAACTTATTTAAAAAAAAAAACTTTGAAAGGCAATTTAAAGTTGCCACAAAAGTAAACATTTTGTGATTAAATGCGATTCTAATGGATTTATAAGCCTGTCAAATGCAACGAGTCCACAGTTTGCCATCAATAATTCAGGCTCCAATCCACAGAGGCCAATGCAACTGAGTCTCATCAAAAAGCATTCAACTGACTTTGATGCTGATGACCAATTTCGATTGCAAAGAGCAGCACTGCATTTTTGGGGTGCAACCACCTGCAGCATGCCCCTCATCAGAGTGCTCTATCCCTAGCTAAGCTGTTTTTGTGTGGCATATTAAAAGTGCATGTCAAACAGACAATATTGCATTGGATTTTCAAGTTGTTGTTGTTGGATATTGCTTATTGCTTGAACCCCAAAAAATTGGATAGTATTCGTTGGAGCTGTCAACTGACTTTCTAGTCGCAGTGCTCTCTCATCGCGCTTTGCACACCGACACCGACAGATGAAATGGGAAAATCGTAGGGGAGGGGAGGGTAGGGTAGGGTAGGGGAGAGAGGAATATGGCAGTCATCATGGGGTAGAGATGAGGTTTGCTTGTTAGTATAAATTTGCACAAATTTTAAACTCTATGCGACAAAAGCGGGCGGCATTGGAGGGTGTCAGAGAATAGCGAATAAAGAGATCGATTTGGGTGGGTGTGATGCTGGGTGTGTGTTGCTAGCTTGCCAACATAGACGACACTTGGCATTACATAACCAACAACAGCCAGCTAAAACAACAACAACAACAACAACAACAACAAGAACAAAAACATTGCTCAAAGCGTTGGCAATGTTGACGTTTGGTTTGCAGCTGTTTGGCTTTGTTGTGACATTTCTAATGACAACAGAACATGGCAGGCAGGCCAGCAGGATAGTTAAGGGGCATGGGGTGTTGGCTGCGTAACTGCTGGTGTGCAAATGACAACACCCACACACACACCAACACTCTCACACACGCAGACACACAAATTTCGGCTTGCACACTTGACAGGCGTCTGATTTGTTTATGTCACTTGCAGCTCTACGGCTGCCCACACACAACACATACAACACTAACACACAACACACACACAACACACATACAACACACACACACAAACTTTGCATTCGCTCTACAACCACAGTGCTGAGCTGCTGACTGACTCGTAATTAAAAATGCTTGCTGACAATTTTACCAACATTTCGTGTGCCTCACAGCGTTTTTGCCTGCAACACGAACTTTCATCTAACACACATCAGCAGCAACCCAGCAACCACCAACAGACAGAAGCAACTAGCAACAAGCAGCGGCATCAACACGAACTATAACAATAAGCTACAGCCCGAGACAATTTAACTGTAATTTCAGTTAGCCACAGTGGCACACGTAAGTGCAAAACCAAAAAAAAAAATGCAAAAAGGAATTTACAATTTTTAATTTATTTGCTAAACGTACAAAAAAAAACAAAATGTTGGAAAGTTATATAAATAAAAAGTTTACTGCCTAACTGACTGACTGACTGACAGATTGATTGATGACTGGTGATTAAGGCTCACCACATATTGAAAAAGAGTGAAAATGGAATTACGAAACTTTCCCTTTTAAAGTTAAACATGCAAGTCTGGAAAATTATTGAATCCTGTTAGGATCCCCTTATTTATTATTAAATATATCGCCTTCACGCGAGGATAAATTATTATTTAAAAATCCATTGCGATGAGTGCAACATTTGTGTGGCATATTGATAATAAACTTTAAATGTAAATCATTTAGCATATGGAAAATAAATAAACAGAAATATGCCACTAAAAAACTAGTATTAAAAAGAAAATATACAGTTCAACTTTAATTTTTAACTTGATTACAAATCACTTAACTAACTCGAAATGCCCACTGTGCATTCTTCAAATTGTTTTAAGCTGGAAAAACAAAAGGAAAAATGCAAAATAACTGAAGATGTGGCTTTAGCTGTTGCTGTTGCAGCAACACACAATTGCCACAGGCAACGACAACAACTGCTTATTATGGGGGGGAGAGGGGAAAGCTGTACGAGCTGTCACCTTGGCATTACGATGCAAGCGGCATCTTAATGAACTGAAATTAGTCAGTTGACAAACGTAAAGTTTGTGTTGCATGCAGCAAGCAAACCTGAGCTGGTAGCTCAATTATATTTCAATTTACCTGATTGCCTGCCAAGTTTATCTGCCTGGTGCCATGCCACCTTTTGGTGCATGCCATTTCTCATTTTCCATTTCCCATTTTCCAATTCCCATTTGCCAGCTCTGCAGTCGAGCTGAAACGAGCCTTTAATCAAGACTTTTGGAATTTTTGAACCATTTTTTGTCTTTTATTTATTTTCAAACTGACTAAGGAAAAACTCTCATTAATTTCGCATTTGGCTTTTAGCTATTGGCTTGGCTGGGGGGGGGGGGGGGGGAGTGTGAGCGTTCTAATTGGCTGGGAAACTAATTTGAATTTTGATGCATGCCAATTTGATGAGTTGGCGTTGCCACCCTGCCACAGATTCAGTAAAACGTTCGAACATTTAATAACAGTTTGACAACTTTTTTTTGGGGCGCCTTTTGTTGTGGTCTTAAGCCTCTAATGCATAATTAAAAGGCCCGAAAGCCACGAGCCTCAATTAAAATTCTTAACCCATTTCGCTGCCTATACACACACACTTACACACACACACACACACCCATACACATACCCATACTAAATTACAGGCAATTACCTTTCAATTAAACATCGCGTGCCTGTTGACACGTCCACAGTTAAGTGTCTCTCATTAGGAATTCAATTGTTGCTTCAAAAAGTGTTTATTAATTAAATTGTTATTTAGAATGTTTTCGATTTGACTTTAATTTATTGATTGCTTCGGTAAGACTAGCCTAACCTAAAATGGTAAATGGTGAAAGCATCGCTGATAATTGAATTATTTCCAACTTATTTTTCAACATTTTTGATTAAGTAGAAACTGGTAAGCAAACAGGTTAAGCTGCTAACGGGGTAAACATAATACAAGAAGCCGTTAATTAAAAGTACAACTGATTAAATGAGAACCAAACTTTAATCTTTAAAGTCAGTTTAAAAGTTACACTTATTTTTTGTCCATACTGCAATAAAGCTAAAAAAAAATAAAGCTCGCTTGAAAGCTGCATTTAATCTCAAGTTTAACTATAAAAAAGCTGGTTAAAAATTACAAAAAAAAACTTTCGTAAAAGAAAAGTAAACATAAGTCGTAAGTCTTAAATCTCAACTGAGTGCTTTGTGCTCGCACGGAGCAACTGCATCCTCGACAAAGCTTACTTACTGCTAAACCCGTCTGCTACAGCTCAAGTGACATTTTGAGCTAATGTTATTTGTACATCAAATGTGGACAACATAAGTCATTGTTGTCTGCAGATTTCAGTGTTTCATTGAACAAGCTAAACAATGATTTACGTAGTTTTCCCCGCGATCTCCGCTCTCCGCTCTCCGCTCTCCGCTTTCCATCCCCATAGCCGCAGGTGGTTAACACACACACACACACTGACCACATCACACTGAAATCAGTCGAAAGCAACAAGCAAAGCATCCATCTTATCGCATCCAGTGTCTGCTCCAGAAATGAGGATGGTGTGAAAACCACAGAGGCCTATGCCGCAAACTGCAGCTGCTCAAATCCCTTACAAAGCCCATGTTGGACAGTCGAAATTCTCTTTATTCCCTTCTCTCTCTCTCTCTTCCTGTAACGACTATTCTGTGCCTGGGTAACAGGCAAAAAAGGCAACATCCGCTGACGGCTTCCGTTTGTCTCTCAGCGCTTGTCCCTCCGACAGGAAGTAATCAATAGTGTAATGGCAGACAAAAGCATCCGCCGCAGTTTGGCACTAGCCGGGGCACAGAACCTGCAGCTGAACCTGTCCACAAGTGCCAAGCGAAACTAGATAGAAAAAACGAAGGCAAAAAGTTGTGCAACATTTGCTGAAAAAATCAACGGACGGCTACGCAATTTGTCAACCTTTGCCAACGGCGTTTTGCCCCCCGCCCCCCCGTGGTTCCATATCCCCTTCACTCTGACATTTGTTTTTGGTCTGTGTCGCAAATGTAAATAATGCGTTTTAATCAAAAGAACAACACTGGGAAATCCATTAACGGAGTACGTGCGGCACCCCATGTGCGCGCCATTTGCCCCAAAGGTAGACAGTTTTCTCTACATTCTCCTCTTGCCCCTCTCTCCCTCCATCCCATTTTTCTATGCCTTTGTTAAGGCCAAGGCTTAACTTTTCGCAGGCGACGCGAGCCGTTTGCAGGTTGATTTACAAATTTCTTTAATGAGGCGACGACAACACTTTTAATTAGCACCTGTTTATGTTGCACGAATCTCTCTCTCGTAATCTCCATAAAGTACGCCGTACCGGGGCGTGCTCCATGGAAATTAATTTCCAACTTTGCTCTATCTATGCTCTCTTCTATCCTTTGCTCGTATATTCCGCTTGGGTTGCTCACGCACTTCTTCAACTTTGCCCCCCCAAACGATGCCATTCAGATGCTTTGCGTGGCGGTGAGAGCGAATGCTGTGCCAACTTCTAACCCATTCACTTTATGTACTTGCTCGACATCTTCAACCGCAGCAGCCACTTAATCCCCTTCAATCCTCATCTCCATCTGAGCTTAGTCCTCATCCAATATCCTAATGCTTTTCTGTGTTTGCTTCGCTTACCCGCTGCACATGGCGTGTAGTCTGATTGCCTCACTGCTCCTCCCCCCCCCCCCCCACAGTTAGTTATTCTTCTGCTCCCACCATCGGTTCGTTTGAGACTTTTGTTGTTGCTGTTGCAATAATATTTTGCAAGTGTTTCTAAACAAGCACAAAGTCATGTTTCAACAGCTGTAGTCTGGCTTCCGTTCACTGCTGTTTTTATTGTTATTTACCCAACTGCCTCCAATCCGCCCACCAACGCTCCACTTCACCATCCACCCATGCCTTTGCATGTGCTGTAATTGTTGTAGCTGCCGTTAGTTAAACTTTCGCTGCACATTAAAGCAATTTGGGCAACATTTATAGACTGATTTAATAGAATCCAAAGGGAGTGCTTGCCACTAGCATAGAGTGGGTAAGGATAGGGATATTTCCACACAAGTGAGCAGATCAGGGCCGACAATATTTCTCTGTGTGTGTGCACTTGGATATAATTGTTTGACTAAATGAGTGAGTCTCCCCTCAACTTTTGCCTCTGGCTCTGTATCTCCTTCGCCTATTTGGCTGGTGCCTCAGTTTGCTTAACTCCCACACATACTCACATGAGCATGTAACAGGGGTTGGAAAATTGTGGGTGATGGGGGGGGGGGGGTTATAAGAAGAGAACAGCAATAATTATGGCACACTCCCCCTGCTTGTCAGACAGAGCCATATGCAATTTTGGGCTCCACATTTGATGAAATTCATTTAATTCCCCTCGCATCCTTCAGTGCAATACGAGGATAACTCCTCGCGTTGTGTATTATCCCAGACATCCCGATATCTCAGATATCCATGTGAGTGCGTAAGTGAATCTATGTTTGTGAGTGCCTTGTGGGAGTTCTTGCGCTTCTCCTCCTTCTGCTCCTCAGTCAAATGGCTCGAAACGGTTGCCATAATGAGTATGAAATTGAAGTCTAAACAAACAGAAATTGTTTCAGCACATAGCTGAGGCCAAACGAAGGAAAGGACAACGCAAGGAAGCAGATGGACGCAAGGAAGCAGCAAATAAAAACTCCGAGGAGTCTCCATGGAAATTGAATATTTAATTATGCGTCGATGGAAATGGCGTTTGAAGATGGTGACGAAAATGGCCCAAACAATCAAGATGATGGCGACAAAGCAAAAGAAAGAAGAAGAGGTGGGGTGTTGTCTAGGAAAAATGTAAACCCTGGTGCCTCTTGGGTAGATGCAAAGTTTTTGTCAAAGCAACAGCAGAGAAGCTACTAAATAATTTATTCTAATTTGGGACAGATTTGCCAAGGCCAAGAAGTTAAAATATCAGCCAGGGAAAAGGAGGAGATGTGTAAGAGGGGTGTCGCAAATGAGCGAGGGAATGTGTAAAAAGATTTGTGGACTATCACAAAATTAATTTGAGGGATTCGTACACATAATGCTTGCTTGAGATTTGATAGCTCCTTTAGTTTTAGATGTGGTTTTCAGTTGGTTTAACTTTGGTTTCTTAAATTGCACTCAGCGAACATCTATTTTAGAAGAACTGCAAAGGGAGGAAGATGAAGGGGGAGAGTTGCCTATCTTTATTTGTCTGGGACTGTTAAGCACCTTTCGCTTATCTAAACAGACTCACACGCGTCCCCCAACTCTGACAAATCCCCTCTCTCGTATGGGAACTCGTATCTATGTAATTTACCTCTGCCGGCAATGGGTTTGTGGGTCGCAGCACGAAGTACGTGAGCACAACGCCAAACTTGCCCCAGCCCCAAAGGAAGCCCGGCAGCTGGCAACCCTGTCAGTCTGGCATCCCGGCACCCTGTAGAGTGAAAGGGAGATTCGCATATTTATGAATGGCTGTTGTTTCGAGTTTAACGCACTTCGGGAGCTTTATCAGCTCGTAAATATAAATTAGAATTTAATTTTTATCGCCGAGGAAAGGTGGCTCGAGTGTGGCACTGGATATGGCTGCAGCCTTGGGAGCAATCGTCTGGTGAGTGGCACAAATTGGCACTGAAGTAGAGCAGTGTAGAGTGGACTGGCACTGGTGGCCAAGGCAACCGACCCACTGCAATCTGAGCATCAACAGGATTCATTTCCATTTGTGCCTGGCACATGGCACGTGTCGCAACATATCAAAGGCATTGATTTACCTGAGGCCAGTCAACCCCCAGAAGGGAAAATGTGTGGCCACAGATTGAGAGGGAGAGAGAGAGTGGGGTAAATTGGGACTCACCTGTGTTAGCTGCGAGGAGGTATAGTAGGATATCCTCGAGGGACAGACCGATTCTGGCTTCGAGTAAATGGTCTCGCCGGTCTGGTCGCCCATTGGCAGCAGGGCGGTGGCATAGGGTGTGGGCGTGGGCGAGCTGCGGAAGCCTGCAGGGAAATAAGTAGTTTGTGTTCGATGACAAACATAATATTGGATTGTTAAGGGGAAGGGAAGGGAACGAATGACTTACGGTCAAATATGCTACACGACTTTTTGGTATCCACCGGATATTTGTTGAGGCTGGCGATGGTCGCGTAGGAGCCGGTGGCACTGGGCGGTCGTCCGAGCGGATCAAGGCGAATGAATACGTTCTGGTGACTGCCATAAGCCGCTGTGGTGAAGCTTGTACTAATGGAAAGGTGGAGACAGGAGCGGTAAGTGTAATAAGCGGATAGATAATTGAATTGATGGGCCAATCAATCGGACTTACTGCAGCGAATCCTGGCGCAGCTGCTTGCGAGCTCGCACATACATCATGCTAGCCACGAGGCCTACAGCAAGGACCAGACCCAAAGCACAGGCAGCGGCACTCATCAGAGCGGGTCCCTGGGAAGGGGCGTGTGCTGGGGCTGGCGACTGGTTCGGCTCCGGTGAGATGCCTGCAGTGGCAATAAGCAGAAACGATGATATGTGAGGATGACAAAGTGAGTGAGAGTGTTGGGACTCGAGCTTACCCTTGGCACAGATCTTGTTGCGCTTGAAGTGGAGACGGGTATCATTGAAGCGGGGAGGTCCTTGCACTACCATGTTGACATTCACAGGCAGTTGGAGGCTGACGTTGCCCGTGCAGGGTAGATAGACCAAAAAGGATTCGATCTCCTGCGGCACCAGTCCCTTGTGCGGAATGCTCAGCGTGGGTGTGCCCAGAGCGTCCTGGTCGTTGGCGTACTCGATGCTGATTGTGTAGCGCAACTGAAAAGTAATAAAGGGGGAGATAGCCAGTTAATGGAGTGCAAATCAAATTGGATGTTAAAGGGTGAAGGGGAGGGGAAGGTTTACTTACTGGGTAAGCGATGAGACTCTGCCAGGAGAACTCCAGCTCGTGCACATCTGCCGGGACGGGGACGGTGAAGTGCATCGCGTATGTGTTAATGGCTCCCTCGTGAACGTAGAACAAATCCGCCTCCAGCCCTGCGAATGCGAAGAGAATGAGAATGTGAGAAGAATTAGGATGAGATTGGGATGCGGATGCATTCCAGGCATAAGGAGAAAGTTTATTTCACAATTTGCTTTGTTAGAACTTTCCCTTAAAGTCTCAGTCCTCGCAGTCTCTAGCATTTTCTACTGCTGTGCAAACTTTGTGCATTTTGTGTTTACTTTTTCCGCAAGTTGATGGCTCTGTTCCCCTCTCCTGCCACCTGCATCCACCTTTCCACTTCAACGGAAATTGATTTCCTCGACAACGCAACAATTGAGGGTAGCAGCGGGTTTGCAGAGGGCGAGCGCAGTTCGGTAAACAAAACCCAAGACACAATAATAATCGAAATCGAATCCGTCACAAACAGGCAACAATGCAAAGGGCGTCAATTGGTTCTCGCTCTAGGGTGGTCTCAAATGACGCGCGACAGGCATCCGCGGGGAGCGGAGGGATTTCAAATGGGGTGAGACCAAATATTAAAAGGTGTCAAGTGTTGTCTAACTCGATTGGAGGCGAGACATCAGAAACATCATTATCATCATCGTCATTCGCTTTGCTTTGTGTAACTCGTAACTAGCTTGGGAGCGCCCTAATCTCTGACCCCGACCCTGGCAGCAACTCATCCCTGCTAGCAGTGAAAGACGAGCTGTTCGAGTTAAAAAGACGTGAAATTAAATTTCTTCATCCGCTTTCATTGTTGCCAATGCCTCACTACCATCTTTCCTAGTCGGCTGCTTTATGTTGCATCATTTACTCCATGGGATCAGGCTTAGTAGCGTTCGTATTTATCTTGGTCTTGCTATGCTTTGAGAGTCGCAAATAGTATTTACTCTCCTCTGCCTCCTTTGAGACAGACAGCGCGTCTGTTGCGGATGTTGAATGTTGCGTTTCCGGCGGAGGAAAACGACTGAGTCGCGTATGTGAAAGTGCGCCCATTTAGGATAGAAGAAGAAGAGGGGATCGTCCGATTTTTAAAACAATTTCAAATCCAATTACAGTACAAGAAAAAGCATTTTCCTTCTATTCTTGGCTCGGCAAAGAACTTCCCCAATTCTTAAGCCATTTTCCTGAACAGTTTCATTTTGTTTTTGAATTTGAAATTGTTATGCACCCCGCTGACTTCCTAGTCCTCCAACTTACCCAAAGTGAGCTACTTTCCTTTTATGTATTCCGTTTTCCGCTTTCCGCTGACAAACTGCACAGCTCTGAGGCAGTAAAAAGCAGAACCAGTGGAAAGGTGCTGCAACTGGCTCTCAATTTTCCCCATTAGTCTTGTTTTTCATTCATTTAGGGTATTCTTCGCAGACTAAACAAAAAACACAAACATAACCTCAAAGCGAGTCACATTAAAAATGCACAAACACTCAAAGAGAACAATGTCACTCAGCCCAGAACAAGGATGAAAGGATACACAAGCTGGCAGAGGAGGGTGCAAGTGAGTTCTCGTAGCCGCAAATGGAATGAGAAATGCACTTTTGGCAAGCTTAATTAATTTAATTCTGATTGAAAGCGGTTGTGATTCACGTTTAGAGAGAGTTCAACTTATCAATTGTCATCTTTGATTAAATTTAAATTACATCTTTAATTTTCGCTATTCGCTTGTTTTACTAGCTCAGATAAAGAGGACATCCAACTTGGTTACGGGTCCAAGTTCTGCTCCGTCGAACTTTGGCCGTCTTTCATATCACGCGCCTTGCACAGCTCCAACTTTGCCGCCGCCTGAAAAACTTTTGGCTCGTTCCCAAGTCTTCTTCTTCTGATTTTAGCTTGCCCCAGTAAATTCCCCGGCCTCTCCACCATAATTATAATACCTGCGATTGTCTGAATGGCTTCGCCACACACACGTGACACTGCAACCGCAGACGCTCGCTGCCAGAACATAGTAAGGAGGGAGGAGGCAGGAGGCAGGAGACATAATAAAAGCAGCGTCTGATTCAGACTTTGACAATGGCGTCAGACAATTTGCATAAAAGATTAAGAGGATAATTAGTGTCATTAGCTGGCAGCCGCTTTAAGGGAGTGCAACGTGCATTCCCTGAAATTATAATCTATCCTTGTCCCGTCCCACTAACCTGTTCCATCAACTCTGGGTGACACCTCGACACGGCTTATCCCTTTGCAGTGAATGCAGTGTTTTAATTGCCTGCGCTCCTTGAATCAGAGTCGAGCTCGGAATTTAATTGACACAGTTTACACATCTCCCACACCTTAAATTCCTTTCAAGTTATCCATTTTTCTTGTTACCTCAGCAATAAAGCGAGTCGACACCAAAACACATTGGTAAACCAGAGGAGGAGTTGGGTGTGAAGGGTCGAGGGTTGGTTTATTAATATGGCGATTTTCGGGCTGTTTTCTATTCATTAAAAATAATTTTCTTTTGCATTAACTTTTAATTTAAAGGGAAATTTCACAGCACAAGGTGGGAGACAGCCCAAGATGGAGAAAGGTCCTGGTTCTCGTGGGGTTTGGGGCCAAGAAATGTGCACATCAAAGTGAAACTTGTTGAAATTGCATTTTTACGCGCCCTTGCACACCGAGTTCTAGGAAGGGAGAAGAGGGTGCGGATGGGGATGGGGATGGGGGTGGAGATGGGGCAACCCTGCTTGACTGGTGGCTGACGCTGACTGGTGTCGCTGGCAACATTGGGTCGAAAATTGCTTGTTGCTGGGGCAACGCGATGGAATGGAAGGCAGAGCGGAAAATCTTCAACAAAAGCGTAAACAATATTTAATTTTAATGTTGTCGTCACTCCTCCTCCGAAGAAGGAATCAAAATACATATAAAATGAAGAATAGTTAAGGGAGGCAGGATAAAAATCGTTTAACTCATGCTTACTGCATGAAGTGTGGAACTTTCCTTCAAATAGTGAGTAGACATGTGGAATACTGAACCGAACTATGCTCACGATTTTTATTGCGAGAATGCATCACGTCAATCACAGCCAGGCCAGTAATGGAGGCACAACCAGAGAGTAAAAGTATTTCAGAAATGCGCACATTGAAAAGGGGGGACTGGAGTTGGGGATTGGAGTTGGGTCATGCAGCCGTGACGCGACTTCCACATGAACAAATAGCTATAGAGACCATATGCGGAGAAGGGTGGGGCGACCTGAAAACAAATCATGCAACAGCATGTCGCACGCTGAAGGAAGGGAAGCTGTTTATGAGAATAAGAGAAAGGGGAAGGGAAGGCGGGCGGGTCAGTTTGTTTGATTTCATGCTGCTTGTTAATTTTGAAATGACATTGGGGGTGGAAAGTATTGCGGGGCGGGGGTGTTAACTGGTCGTTAAAAACAAAACGAGTTCTGTGGATGGGGCACATAAAAAGAAGAGGAATGGTGACTGAAGGAAGTGCCAGAAGAAATCTATTGGAATCGGGCAAGGCAGAGGAAATTACAAAGAGCAACAAACAAAGTGGAAGATTCTCCGAGTTGTCGCTAATGAAATCCGATTTGCATTCAAAGAAGAAAGCTTGTGGGGCTTACAGAGGGAAGAGAGGGACAAGGCCGGCCGGGAGAGTGCATCATGCTTCAGCGAACTCGATTCTAAGCCAGGAGAGAAGCGAAAGGAAGGGGCTAATATGAGAACAAGCTCACAAGGGAGCGGAGGCATTAAGATGGGGGTCAAGTGGCATGATGACGTTGGCCACCGTTGCAGCTCAGATTTGTTGGTCATTCATCAATCTGGGACTCGTGTGGCACTTGTGTGGATTATTTTAATTCTGCTCAACTAATTGAAGTGCCGTGATTTGGCGATTAGGAGTGACGACTGTGAGTGATACTGCATAATGAGACGAAAGCATTTTGCTCCAATTACAGTTAAGTGCCGGAAAATGCTGTGCACAGCTAACGGACGAATGATGGAGTAGTGGGGTAGGCGAGAGTTGGAGTTGGTATTAGAATTGGAACAGCTTCGACTCACATTTTGGAGCCATGAACCATTAATCAAAGCGAGGCACGACGTCTTTCCGACCTGGCACGCCGAATGAATTCCTATTACTCTAACTATTTTTGAGGTAGGAGTAGGAGCCGGGGCTGGGAGGGCAGTTCCTGACAAGGTCGATCTGAAGACACTTGAACCGCTGGCGCCATCAATAACGAGGCCTCGCGTTTAACAACAAGCGGCAAAACAGCAAAACAAACAACAAAATGCTCAGCACTGGACTGTGAAGTCGTTAGCAATTGGAAGAGGGTGGAGGATGGTGGAGGAGGGTTGGGGAGGGTAAGGAGAAAAGCTACTTGCAGCTGTCAGCAAAGTGGCAAAGGTGCGAGGGTGGCTCAGTTTCGGTTCCGGTCTCCAGCCGGAAATCGATTTGTTTGGATTTGTTTTGTCGTGTTTTCGCGTAACTTTTGTGGTCGTCGTCGTCGTCGTCGTCGTCATGGTCAACAATTATTTTGGAACTATTAATGACTGCGACGTGGTCTCCGCCTATTCATGCCCCCTCCCCTTTGCAGACGTAGGCTGTTTGTTTTTCCTGTTGAGGAGCAATGAATTTGTCCTGTCGCACTTTGCCATTCAACTATTAATCATATCTGTGGGGCGGTCTTTGTGGCGTGTCTGGAAGTTCCACCAACAGTCCCAACGATTATTTCCTAATCGATATGTTTTTTTCCACCCCAGAAAGATTGGTCTGTGATCTGGACTTACCCATCAGTTTCATCACTTCATGGTGGCTGATGAAAATATTGAGATATCCGCTGACCGATTGCAGCTGCCAAGTGAGCAGCGAGATCCAGATGCACTGCAGCAGGAAGCAGCGGCTGGTGGCCATAGTGAGTAAGTGGGGATCTGCTACAACTCCTCCTCCTGATATGAAGTCTGGGTATGCTTATCTGCGTGCCAGACGTTGAGTTAATAACTTGTCAGAGCATGTGTCGCCACAATTGGGGCTCATTTCAATGGATTTCCCCTTTCTTCTGGTGGAACTTCCCCTTCGCCTTTAGCTCTGTGACAGCCAATTTCAATGTGTGGCAATTGAAGCGTTCAGGATGCACAGGCGCAGGAAGTAAGCAATGGGGAATGGGAAGCAGACTCAGGCAACAGCAACTGCTGCTAACAGTTCCGGATGCGGCCACAAAGCGACGAGGATTCAGTCTGCCAAAATTTGGAACTTTTCAGCCGCTGCAGCTGCGTCTGACTCTCCACTTCCCCTCAGCTGTTTACTCTTCTCTTTTGCACACTGGGTTCAACTTTTCCAGTTTTGTTTTTGTTGCGGTTGTTTCTCTTGTTGTTGTTGTTGTTGTTGGTGTTGTTGTTGCTGGATTCGCCTGTCGACTGCAAGCGGCATCAGCATTTTCGCATTTGGCTCTGCTGGACTTTCGTTAGTTTTTTTTATTGGCCAATCCTCCTCACCTCCTTCTCCCACTGTTGCTCCTTTGACCAACTGCTGCTGCTGCTGTTGGTTTGGTTCTTTTCGTTGGTGACGTGTTCCCAGCTGGTCAGCAGAGAGTGGACAACGATGGCCAGTAGCCCGTTATTGGTGTCGAGCACGTGTCCTGGTTGTCCTCGTTGTTCTGGTTGTTCTTTTTGTGCCGTCTGCTCGTCTAGTCGTCGGTTGCCTGGTTGGTTGGTTTGTTCTGTAGAGAATTCTGTTGAATAGAAAGTGATTTAGTTGAGTTTCGGACAGTAGCTGAAGCTGAAAAGTTGAAGTTGAAGTTGAAGTTGATGTTGGTGACACTATTTGGCTTGAGAGGGGGAAGCAGAGTGTGGTTGAGTGGCTCTGTTGTTTGTTTCGAAATATTATTTGTGAATGTGGTTCTCAAAGAAAGTTTTTTAGCTTGAAAAGTAATTATAAAGTTGAAAAAAGATTATCAGCTTAGGGAATCGCATATGCACTTGCCCACAATTTTGGGGAAGGAATTAGAAAGTTGCTTTTATGACTTAAATTCACATGAGTTGCTTCGATTGGCGTTTTAAATAAATTCGTGTGAATAATTTGTTTATGAGAATTAAATTATTCAAGAAGCTTTTGGAGAGCAAGCGAGGAAATTTGGAACAACTTTTGGCTTTTGGATTTTGTGGTTCAAGTGGTTTTTTCCTCTTTGGTTTTCCTTATTTCTGCTGGTTGCGTGCAGCTACACGAATGGAATTCCAGGTGCAGTTAGAGCCAGAACCAAAACAAATACAAAAACAGTTGGACGGATGGAAAATCAAGAGTTGGCATGGAAACAGAAAGGTGAACTTACATAGAAGAGGAAGAACGGCAGTCAAGTGCCTATGAAATGAAATTGTTGCCAAGAAACCGAACTCCAAATCCACCTGATTCTTCTTTCCCTTTTCGCATTCTCAAATCTCCATGGCAGCAGATTGGAAATTGTTTCAGAGTTTTTTTGGCCGCAATAAAAATCGAAATCAGAAAACTTTGCTGCTTCTTCCTCAACCACATTCTGTTCCTGTTCCGCTTATCATGCCCATATTTCACGTAGTGCTTAAAGTTTCTCGAAGCGCGGTCAAGGCAGACGCGAGGACGGCATCGAAGGCATGTGCCTGGGATTTAATTAAACTTATCTGCGATGAAAGCGGACGCCGCAAGGATGCACCCGCCGACGACCCACTTCATTAAGAGCCAGGTCATCAACAGACCACAACTGCAACTCAATTCAGAACAAAAGCTGGCCAGACAACCACAGCGACAGCTTCAATCCAACCCAAGCCCAGCCCCGAGGATAAACTCTTCAACAAATTCATTAATAATTCAAAAGACAAATAAGCACTTGTAAGTGCTCATATGTGTGAATATGCGTGTGTGTGTGTGTATGTGTGTGAATATGCGTGTGTGTGTGTGTATGTGTGTGTGTATGTGTGTGTGTATGTGTGTGTGTATGTGTGTGTATGTGTGTGTGTGCGTGTTGACATTGCTAGGAATGTAACTGATTTAAATGGAGCAGCAGACAAACAACCGGCAGCCAAGCAGTTGCCATCCAATCCCCTTCTTTTGCACCCCACCAATCCTCCCTCAGCAGTAAAAGCTGTCAAGTCGCGTGCGCGTGGAAAACATTCGCTCAAGGATGCGTTGCCTCCCCATCGTCGTCATCGATAACATATTAACGACGTCAACTCAATCATAATCAGAACGAAGGAGGAGCAGGAATTTGGGGGAAGTTATAGACTGGGATAGGGAGTTCGCTCTAGGATGTCGCAGGCGACAGGCAAAAGTAAGTAAATTATTGGGGAGAGTCGGTGCTGGAAATTTTCTGCTTAGTCACACGCATCATCAGTCAGTCCCAAACCTCAAACCATCGACTAGTCCTAGTCTCAGCTGCCACGTCCCTCGCCGTTCCCTATCCTCCCTGTTCTTGCGAGTGACAAATTGAGCGACGGTTTTTGTTTTGAGCTGAAGATGGTGTTCTGGGGCTGCTGACGATGATGATGTGAGTCCTGGCAGTTGTCTCAAAAAACTTTTCAATTACATGATTCGCTGTATAATGAATAATCATCTTTCGTCTCCCTACAAGCCATTATCATTATCATTATAGACTTCCCTGCTCCACCCACTTTGCTAATTTTTGCTGCACACGATATTTATTGATGTTCTTCATTGTTTGGCTTGGGAATATTTACAAACATTTCCCGTTTATCGTTAATTTCGGTACAGCAAAATGGGGGATCTTCTGGGGGGTGGTATAGGGAAACAAAACCGCCTGGGGGCGTGGCATGGCTGGCAGCTGAGGCTTGTTTCAATTATAAAATGGCTTTCGTTTCTAATTGAATCGTGAGTTTGAGTTAAGTAAAGTTAATATTTTATTTCCGCCTCGTTGTTGTTTCAATTGCCAGTCCACCCTCAAACCCAGTTGCTCCCTTTTGGGGAGCTGTTTGCCTAGCGCCTTCCCCCATTTGGCGACTTTAAATGCCAGATTCGACTTGCTCCCGTTTCCCATTTCCACATTCACATTTCCATTTGCCATTTCTAGACTCGTTCCTATTGCTGTGTTGCCAAGAGCCGCGAGGCATTTGCTTTTGCTTCAATTGCAGACACAAAAGATGCCGGGGGACGGGGTAGGCACAGGGGCTGTTGTCTGCCTTCCCAATTGTTGGTTTTGTGTTGTTGTTGTTGTTGTTGTTCTTATTGCTGTTGATGATAAACTGGCAACAGATTTTATTGCAAGCAAAACCAGCAGCTGAAGTCGCCTTGGCTATTAAGCTGCCCCATAAACCTCACATAAAAATCTCCAAAAAAAAAAGACAAGAAAAAAGAATAAACTAAAATTGAGCTCTTGAGTAATTTGAGATATTTGTATGCGCAAATAAACTAGATTTCAATACATTGCTCAGCGGCACTTTGTTTGGCACTCATTTCGCAAATAGCTGGTCGACATTTGCCCCAGTCAAATGTTGCGTCACTTCGCTCATTAACTTTAATGGACAACTGCCACAACTGCTTGCCACAGCCGCGCAACATTGCGGCAGTTTTAACGTGCAGCAAACGCAAATAAATTAATACAAACAGTCAAAAGTCAGACAACAAAATTCGCTGTGTAAAGAGAGAGGAGTGCGGAGAACACAACGACTTCATTAAACTAAACGTAAATATTATAAAAAAAAAAAATATAAAAAAAATGTAACTCACAATATTAAAATAAAAACTGTTTCCACCTGTTTCTCGACAATGTTCCAGATAAATTTGCTGCTTTACATTTTGATGGCTGATTAAAAATAACGAGCGACATTTGCATCTGTTTACGTGGCAATGACAAAATGTTGCCATTAAATCTATGTAACTGAAACCAAATAGTTGGGTATACTCTGCCTAGCCATTGGATATGTTACCAGATTATTATTGATTGATTGCAATCACCTGTATTTTTAAGTTGTCTAAAATATTTACTTAAGCTGAGCAGTTTGCAGAAATCACAGAAGTATGTTGAGTCACTTAGTCTATTTTTCACTCCATAAATGCTATATCCAATTGTAATGCTATGAATAAAGCTATATATTTAGTGCATACATATTCATTATTAAATTAATCGCAGCAGTACTAGGTATATTTGAGTTGGGCACTTTGAATGATTTTCATTTGCTGGTTATTGGGCAATTACGGCTTGTGCGGAATTAGGGGAGAGCAAAAGCACTGCGTCCATTTCTGTGTGTGCTGGATAGGCCTAATGTCCAAAATGTACAAAGTGCACAAAATGTTTGAAATGTTCGTCGGGCTGGCTAATTTGTACAGGCAATTAATTTACATTTGGGCCTAGGGCGATGGCCATTATTGTGTGGTGCAGCAACGGATGGAAAGGTGGGTTTTGTGCCTGCCCATTTCTGCGATATTGTTTCATTTTGGTGCTCCGCTCAGCTGGGCAACAAGGAAGGAATACATATGTAATATTGAGGCAAAGTGGGTTTTTGAAGAGAGAAAGAGAGAGATAGAGTTAGAGTTAGAGTTAGAGAGCGAGACGATTTGTCGTTTGTGTATAGTGGAACATGTGTAGTAAATATCCCAACTCCATGGACACTAATAAAGCCTGTGGCCCAAAATGGTGGTTGAGTCTGGCGCTGCTATCGCTGCGGTGGGATTGTTGCTGCCTGTGGCATCGGCTCTGTGTCATCTAATTTGTTGCTATTTAATGGACATTTTGTGCAATTTGCAATGAACTCGAACAGTTTATTTAAGGCTACAAATGTGTCAAGTCAATAACTAAAAGGTTAGCAAAAATTTTACAATTAGCTAAATAATTATACAATGATGCAATTTCAAATCAACAATATATATATGGGAAATGTCTGCTTAACTAATTTCAATAATCAAACTTATAGAAGGAAACCATCACCTAGTCCGAAATAGAGACTTTAACTTTAAGTTTATTTCAATTTTGAACAAATACCTTGATTAACTTCATCACCATTCCACTCAACTTCTGTTCACTTGCTTGAAAATGGATTCAATGAATCTCTGCGGATTACTTTGCTCCGAGACGACCATATACTGGCCTACTTCTATAGCAGAGTACTCAAGCTACCTCAAATCACTCAAAACTCTTTTGTATCAACCCAAAAACTTGTCCTATCTAGCCAGAATCATACATCTTTAAAAATTTAAGAGCTTTGCACAATATTGCTTTTAAAAAAACACGCAACTGTAATTTAACTCAATTTAATAATTGAGCCATACAAACACAAAAATAAATAGTAAAAAGAACTAAAAATATTCATTTTCATCACATTCAGCAATTTTAATTTAATTTTCTTGCCATGAAATATATGTTCTTTATTTCGCATAACGCATAACAGTTTCAGCTTAAAAAAAAAGTTTTTATCACTCGCAAAAGTTTTAAATTTATTTCAATTTCGTTTACTTAAATAATATGAATTGCGAACACACATGTGTGTGTGTGTGTGTGTGTGTGTGTGCCGGAAACTGGTTGTGTCTGTGGCTCATTATAATAATAATTTATTTAAACATCACGTATATAAAAATTCAGTTGAAAAGATTGTGAAAAATATGTGAAATAAACAAAAAACTTGCTTAATTTAAGTACGAATTTATTTATTTAAAAATTGCCAGAAATAGACATGAAAACAGTCCCAATTATGTTTTATGAGCCCGATTCGATAACTCTTACAGCCAGTGGTCGTCTGTGGCCGTTTCTCAACATTATGTGCGGTAAATTTATTATTATGGCCGAGGGAATGTGACACAATCGCAGCCAAGCGATGACACTTTTAGGAGCCCTAAACCACTCAGCCACCCAACCACCCGAACCACCCAACCACCCCACCACCCACTCGTACTTGGCATTGTTGGTGTCTGGGTGTAGCTTTTATCTGGCAAGTGCCATAAAAAGAAATAACTCGACTCAAAGACCCATTTTAAAGTCTCGAAATGTGAGCTGGGCAATTCCCCAGGACAATGGCTGGCAATAATCATTGATTTATTATGGCTGTCATTTGGCCTTATTAAAATGATATCTCAAGACAACGAATCATGTACAGATTTTTGGTTTTATGACCTTAAACTCTTTGAAAATTATACGGGATATTCAACTTAGAAAATTCAAGTATTCTTTTGACCTTTTTAAGTTATAAGTGCATGGGGGGGGGGGGGTGATTGGGGCAAAGTCCTCTATAATTGAAACATCGAGTCGCAAAGCCGTGCCACAAAGTAGGGCGCTAAGAGCGTGCCTAATCTATGCATATTTCTCAAGTTGGTCCCATAATCAGAAGCCGTCCACTTAGCAGGCGACCCAAACTAAGGGAAACAAAATGGAAATACGGGGAAAAAAGCGGGACAAGCCAAGAGAAATGAAAAGAAGTAGAGAAAACTGTAGCTGTAGCATACATTGCGGGGCAACATTTAGTTGCACTTTGGCAGGACCCATTGTTGTTCCTAATGTTTGCCCATTTATGTTTGAGGCAAGCTCGGTGCGCGTGACTCCTGGCCGAGCACTTAGGCATTCCATCAGCGTGCCGCATGGCGTGTCTGGGGCGTTAGCGTGCCAAAATGTTCGAGTGCGACGGTGCGGGTTGCGGGGGTTGCAGACTATTCAAAACTGTCCAAGCGCAGCGCAGGATTTGCATAACTTTACGCTTTCTCAAGTTGTTGTTGTTGTTGTTGTTGCCGCTTTAGATTTGAACGGATTTTGCGGCCATTTACTTTCGCTTACTTTTAATAGGATGCAAGCATTACTTGTATACCCTGTAATTCTATCGGGCGAGGTGCATGACAAACTAAAGCTGTAAGTTATGATGCATCATAATTCTGATTTCTGCACATATTTAGTTTTACAGGGCATTTGTCATGGCTCAACATGTTTGGATTGTCCGCTTTGAAGCGATGGCCAAAAGCTTTTAATCTGTCGCACATTGCAATTAGTGTCAACGCTTAACACCAGACACATCTCAAACAAAAATACACTGCGAGAAAGTACCGAGTCGTGATGAAAATTGATGATGACAACAGAGAAAATGCTAAACTCGCATGAAACCAATTAAATATTTCTATATAGAGGTTTATGTAGATCTGAAAATTCAGCTCTAATTTAAATGAAATAATTACTTGAAGTGATTTTCTAAAAGTGTGATTTTATTGAAAGTTGAAATTATGTTTTAGAATGTTTACTCGTATTTCTATAAAGCTCAAATTTCAAATGCAAACTATTTTTTTTAGCTTCAAGTTTGTCGTTTAGTGTAATGGGCTCACACACACACACACACACACACTCTCGCACACACTCGCAGACATTTAGATGTATGAGAGTAAAGGACGATTTGAGAAAATGTGAAAATATTTATTTAGTTTCACTTTGAAGTGGGTCGTCTGTTCATCGTCCCATCTCGATCCGTGCTGGTTGGTTAGTCACGGCTGCTGCATTTGGATTTAAGACGAATGCGAGATGTGTCCTCGATTTGTGTATGTGTGTGTGTGTGTGTGTGTGATTGCTCGTGCGGGTGTTTATGTTGTTGTTGTTGTTGTTGTTGTTGAAGTGTTTGAGTGTTGAAAAAAGTGTTTAGCAAAACACATTAAATGCTTACTTATCAAAACGCAATCAGCTTAGGCAGCAGAGTCCGCTGTGTCGTGTCCCATATCCTGTGGTGCCCCGTGCCCCGTGCCCTGTGCCCTGTGCCCTGTGCGGACTGTCAAATGATATGAAATGTTATGCTTTTAATCCTTTCATTGGCAATTCGACACAGACGCGTCGTGCTCTGTTGCTGATGGCCAGTTAACACGCACAATGCCGACACACACACTGACAAACAGACAAAACACACACACACACTCGCACAGCTTAATCCTTTTTGGCTGAGACACAATTCGCACTTTGGGCCAACACTTTCATTTGCCCGGCTGGCAATATATCATTTTTCACAGGACAATGCCAAGCGCTGACAGGAGCAGCACAAACTGACGCGAGATAATGAGAAAAGCGCCTCGAAATTTAAGCGCTTAAGAGCCCATTTAAGCCTGTCAACATGGGCTCTTGGGCCACTTGGGGCTCAGTGTCCTGCCGCTGTTGGTTGTCGTCACAGCACGCGCGAGCAAGCCAAGTGGCAACCGCGAACAAGCAAAATGCTGCTCCTGCTCCTGCTCCGGCTGATAATGATTATGATAATGGTAACACGATGACGTCGACGTCAAACGATGGCCAGAAGCACGTTCTGCGTTTACGTTTATTAATGATTTTTTTGTGGAATTTCGAAACAAATGCAATGTTTTGCGATTGTTTCTAAACTGGACGGAGACGCACGTTATTTCACTGTATCCTGCGAATTTTTGAACTGCCGGCGATTTTGCAAAGTTTTGAGTTTTGCGCGTGTGCTTTTCGTTCCACGGCCGACTGACTCTACCGGAAAGTTGTGTGCGACTAAATGTTGCACTAACCAGCCCGTTGGACAGAAATACTGTGGGGGCACAAGAAACACGAAGTGACCCGAAGTTGAACTTCGTTCTTAGCCTGTGTGGGCACATGCGCAGTTTATCCTCAAATATGCCGGTTGCTCTGGGTGGGCTTTTGGGGGGGGTGTGGTGGGCTGGTGTGGTTTGGGGGTCTCTGCAACAGCAGAAAGGACAATTGTTTGTTGGCTTGCTGCTGCTGCTGTTGCCACATGCAACTGTTGCGCATTTTTTTCCAAATGGCCAAAGTGGAGCATTTGTTATTGTTGTGCTCTTTTTATTTTTTTTTGCTTCTCTTGTTTTCAAGAGAGAGAAAGAGAGAGAGAGAGAGCGAGAGAGAGAGAGAGAAAGGGTAAGAGAGAGTTTCTGCCGATTGATTTCTTATGGTTAAGCGATAAGCTAATAAGCATATCTCATCATTTAATAATAATTATTGGAATATTTTTACAAGGCACGATTAATTATATAACATGCAAGTAAATTACATATTGGAAGTAATGGATGATTTTTGACTTTGTCTATTAATTAGGAGTATTAGGGATTATTTATGATTTATTTATTAATTAATATATTAAATATCGCTTGACATTTCCATGTGTTGTGGTTAGAGTAAATTAAGCAATATTGTTTCTCTAAAAACTATAACTTTTTATCAACTATTTAGAATGCAATCAACGTATTTTAATCGAAATGCATTTATATGCAAACTAAACTTAATCATTGTCGTTTTTGAATATTTGTCATTGTCATAGTTTCAATTGCTTTGACAAGATTTACAGCTGTTTTGTGGGCACTATTGCAACGGAGAATGAAGCATGCAACGGAATTGAGCTCATGTGTCGTACACACACTTGCATATATTTAATTGTATTTCACTCGTATGCATGTGTGTGTGTTTGTGTATGTGTGTGTGTGTAAGTGAGTGTGTGGCTGTGACAAGTAGCCCTATTTGTTGCGCTACAAATTCAATTTGTCACTCAAAAGCCGTCGAAATGAAGCAATTTCCTGTTGCCTGCCAACAACAGCAACAAAAAGGAGAAGAGAAAGCATATAAGAAGGGGGACGAGGATGGGGACGAAGAGAACCAGAACATGAAGATGAACTGTTAGGAGCAACATTTCCAAAACTAATTAAATGAAACGAACTCAACGAAGTTAGAACCAAACTAAGCAAATTGGGCAACTTGTCGTTGTAATTACATCAAAATATCTAATAAAAAAAAAATCCAAGAAAAAGTAAACGTTGCACAAAAAAAAATATATATATATATATATATATATATATAAAATCTGTCAGTTTGATTCATTTGGGCAAGAAAAGTTATTTGGCAGGACCTGTCCCGGGCTGACAGATGGCCGAAGCTGTCAACTGCCGACACAAAGCTCAATTTGCAGCAAGAACGAATGTCAATTAAAATTTTTTAATGAAATAACTTTCTTTGATTTTTAGAATGGTTTGTGGGGGGCAGCCAGGCAGTCAGGCTGTTTGGCTATTTGCCTTTGCCCAGCTACAGAAATTCAATTAAAAAAGGTTGATTAGTTCGCAATTACATTGCCAAACGCCTTAAATATGTCTCATTACCAGACAACGAAAAAGCCGCCTAAAAAGCACCCAAGAAAAATGTTTTAGCACCAATTTTCTGACAGTCTCCGCAGGAAGGACACTTTCGACTTTGGACTTTTAATTAAAGGCAAGACAAAAAAAAAATACTGATGAAAAATATCAAATTGACAATCAAAACAGAAATAATTGAAAATATTCATGCTGTGCAGTGGAAAACCCTTTTTCCTAATTTGTGGCGTCATTTGTGATGTTTACACGTGCAACAGTCGAATTAATTGCAGATGCGAGATTGGAGAGTGGAGTTTCTGCAGTTGCCACGTGTCTTGTGATGCCATTAAGTAGCGACCAAGGGACTTGTAAGAAAAAGCCGATTAAAGACAAGTGTTTACCCGAAGGAGTGCTTCCAGGCCACTGAGAACTAATAACTGATAAGCGAAATAGTGAACAAAAACCACATGAGAACCAGTAAGCCGCCAGACGTGCACTTATCGGCAAGGAGGCAAGAAGCAACAGCCAAGGTACACGCCCACTTTTGCAGTAATGAGTCCAACTCCTGGCCAAAACACACACACACACACACAAAAAGTGAGTCAAGGGATCGGCAAGGGAGGGTGGGTTCAAATGAAAGGTTAAGCGTGCCACCACCCCGTGCAACAAATGTGTAGAAAAAGCTGCAAAGCAGGATAACAATACAAAACAAGAAGAAGAAGAACAACAATTGACAGACGCTTAAACTGTTGCAGGAACTGAAAAAGCTGCAGCAAAGTGGCAAAGTTCACACTAACCCCCCCTGTAGCAAGGATGCCGAAGGGAGAAGGAAAAAATGCGCAGAAGCGGCATAAGGCTAAGGGAAAAGGATAATAATGCGAATGCGAGAACAAAAACAAATATGTGAAACTCGATCTGTGGCTGCCACTTGGTGTGTGTTGAGTGAGTTATGTGGAAGTGTATTGTGTGTTGTGTGTACGTTGGGTGTAAGTGGTAAGTGGCAGGCAGACACACGCTAGGCAGAGGACAACAACAAATAGAAAATAGAATCTAATCGCAATAAAACGAAACGGAATCCCCTTAATGCACCATGTAAACAAAATAAGCACGTGACCCGCAGAAGGGCGATGTCTCCCCAAAAATATTCTTGGACTGCCACGATGCTCTTGTGTCCTGCTGGCGCCGAACAAATTGCTTCTTGAACATTATCCAGCCAGGCAGTAACTGTAGATGCAACTTCAGAGAGTAATCATGGCGCCAGCATAAAATAAGGAGAGTCTCGCGGCGTCTTCGAAGATTGTCAACTGCCTCTTCATAAAATGGAATGAGGATTGAATAATTCACACTTGACCAAACTCTGCGAATGCACTTTTCATTTCCTCCTGTCTCTTCTATTATGTTGCACAATATTCAGAGTCCTTGAATGACTGTCGAGCTGTGACCGCTTTACAAATCGTTTCAGATTCTCAGATAAAATATCTGAAAAGGAAGAACAGGAATAAGGGGAATGCAACAATATAAAAGATGTATCTCTGATGTGTCCGATGGGAGTCCGTTGCAATCCTTTGCCGCATTCCGCAACAAATGCAACACAAACTCGGACACTTGCTGCCACATTTTGGGGCATTTCCTTTAACGCCTTCCAATCTTATTGTCAGCAGCTGACAGTGGGAAGCAGAGCTGAGGAAAGCTGCTGCCATTTGCAGTTGAAATGCCTTTAAATTTGATATCTCGTGTTTCCGGTTGTGGGAGATTCCACTTGGCCTGTAGCCAACTGCCAGGTTTCTATTGGTTCTCGTACTCCTCACTTCCTTCCATCCAAATAGTTAATTACCTCGATAAATGGCGAATTACAGCACTCAAATAGCATATGGGGGCAATAACCCCATCAGACTTGGCCCCAACTAAGTTTCCAACTCAACTTCACTTAATTTTATGCGTCACTATTTGCTTTTAGTGATTCCCTTTCCGCAGATATGTTAAGAATCTCTGACAGGATTCGCAACTATCAAGATTTTACGAGTGAAGTTATGAAGTCTGAAGGATAATAATGGACCAACACTTTATACTTGGCACTAATTCAAAATCCCCCAACAAGTTTGAGAAACGCCTCTGGCCAAGGGCAAGTTGGCTTGTTGGCAGCCGAAGTAGATATTTTTACACTGAGAGAAATGCAATCGAAATTGTTTGACAGCGAATATTATTATTCATAAGGAAAACTAAATGCAAAACTCCAACCAAAAGTCAAGCGAGTCAATTGTTTGATGCTTTGAGGCACAAACTCAGTGGCATCCGCATTGCCACAGGGAGAGAGGGGCGAATAAGGAAGCGAAGCAAAACTTTGCAACCAACAACAGCAGCAGAAGTAGTCTTCAATATACAGCATGGCAACATATAAGATCTGCCTATCCAAAGGATAATGGAAAAGGGAGAGTCAACGTTGAATACTAAGGAAAGTTTCTTTCGCAACGCTTTTATGACTCTTTGCTGTCTGGAAAGAGACTGCTGCAAATAGCGACAAATTTGTATGATTGGAAAAAATACAGAGCCAGACATTATATGGAATGAGTGGATGTGAGAGTATAAGATGGGGCCATAACTGCGGGGGGATTTCGCCGGGTAAATGAAGTGTGATGCTTTGTTTTCCTTTGATTTAGTTTTATGGGTCTACATCGGATGTAATTGAATTATGCAACTTGGCGCTGACGCCCAACAACAGACAGCAGACAACAGACAACAGACAGCAGACAGGAGACGGCTTTATTAGCATTGGATCGTAAAAGTGACTCGTCTGTGGATAGGGGATGATGACATTCATAATGACGATGCGAATGATGATGGACAGCATGCGACTGTTGCACAAAATGGCTGCCGGGGCAGGTTTCGATATTTGGTATTTGGATGCGGACAGGAATAGGAACATGGCTACGCTTTTTAGCGGTGATATCTGAATTCGAGCACAACACGCGATGAAATGAGTTGGAAAATATGTCTGCGGTTGCCCGCCAGTCGGAGAATGGCAGAAGGCACATCGACATCCTGCCAACTCACTGCACGCTGGAAATTTCCATAACTCAATAAAGCGCCACATTAACTGATATCAGCCGTTGTGAGAGTTGGACTGGATGAATATTGAGTGATAGAAACATAACTCAACATTTGATGTAGTCAATGCATCGATGGATTCAGCAAATGCCAATTTGAACTGCTCAGAGCCAGAAACAAAGACAGATAACAAAGGGATGCATACAGTCTAATTGAGTTGAAAGGATGCCCAGCTGACATTTGATGTTAACTCCGATTCGAGGATGAAACGAAACTGAAACTGAAACCATTTCAGGGGCCAAGCAACACGCGTTTGCTTTCAGGTCGAGGCTCCCAGGGGAACATCAATTCGAATAGAAACATACTTTACAGAATGGAATCGGGCTTGGCTTCAATATTATGCATCAGTGTCTGGGATCTGCCCATAATTAATATGCGAGTTGCCATAGAGCAATCTGTCATTTCATATGAGCAAGTCACCCTCAACCTACCCCGTTTAACAAATGCGTAGAGAACTCAAGTGACGTGTGACATGAGGACAGATTCAGATACAGATTCGGACAGCTCGCTTCAGTGGCTTCCAATTACAGTTTCATATACCGGCAGAGCATTTTCACTTCCACTCGGTGCGAGTTCAAAATCGAAACCATGAAACCAATTGAAATCAAAGACATCCCACTGAACCCCTCCTTCACTTAACCGTCTCATCCTGCTCCCGCTCCATCCTTCTCTTCAACTGCAATTGGAGTTGCGATGCATCGCTATGTAATCGGTTGGGGAGGTCCAATTGAGAGCTCTACCGTTTTCGTTGGCCTTGTTTGTTTGCGTCCTGTTGGACATGGAGTAAGCTGTGTAAATGACAACTGGTCAGCAGGCAGCTCACGCACTCACACGGAGGCTTACAAGGCTCACCCGATATCGTAATTCCAATCAACACGAATTGGAGCAGGGAAACACACAACAAGTTTAGGGCTAAGCTGCCAGTAGGCAGATTGCAGATTGAAGATTGCTGCAGTCGTCGAGTGGGGAACAATGCAGTTTAGTAGAACGCAGGACGAGTTCCAAGTTTGTTTTTTTCTTGTTGGTTCTTTTCTCATTGACGAAAATGCTCACGTCCTGAGGACGTGACCAAAATGTTTTCCCATAAATTAGGAAAATATGAAAATGAAGAGATGAAGCAAATAAAATGGAGCACCTCGTTCATCCTGAAGTTTTGTCAGTCAGTTGGCGACTTCATATGTTTCCCTGAGAAGCAACTTTGCACGAATCCTTTGAAATATTTATCAATAATTTGTAAGTCGCAGTTGAAACGCCTTGCCGCGTCCTCGCTTGCTCCCTCTAACCATTTCTTCTAACCACAAGACATTAACCCCAATTGGCTAAATGGCTCATTAGGTCAGTGGGGAAGTTCTCTGAAGTGCCTGTCTCTATGTCTGTCGGTATGTCTGCCCAAAGGTCTGTCGCTAGCTTATCCATGAGGTAAGCAGCCAAAGTCAGTCGACTGCCATTCAGAGAAGTTTTCCCCATTCAACCCGTCGCTTGTTGTGGCATTTAGGTTTCCATTCATTCGCAATAGAAATGGAAACAAAACGCAACCAAGTTGCACTGCTGCGTGGTCAGTTATAATTAGGGGACGCTTTTAGGGTTTTATGGGGCAAGCGATTAGCGCAAAGAGCCAAACCACGAACCGAGGAAAGTGAAGCCGACTCGTAAACACTTTTACGTTGACCCACTCGAGAGGATTCCATTGTAGTGGTGGGGTTTTTCTTGTCTCTTTCTTATTGCCTTTTGCCTCCATTGCAAATTCAATATTGTTAATTGGCGACATGGTTCCAGCAGAGTCTGAAGCCACCATAAACCTGTCATAAACCGGTTACAGCTGTATTCCAATTTGGAGCAACTCAAAGTTTTGTTTGCCTAGCGTGGGACTGGGAGGACATACAAATGGGTGCGGACGAGGACATGCATAAGTCAATGAAAATATGTTGGTTAACCTAGGACTAGGGCGGGATGTGGATCTGGATGTGTTGTGGAGTTGATTAATTGGTCATAAACCAAACGATTAGCATACTAATTCATAGAACAGGAAACTGTCTAACTCAAGAAAGAGCTCAGATGAACCCACTTGGCGAGGGTGGAATATTCACATATCGAAGACGAAATGATATGTCTGGAACTGGACCAGGGGATGAAATGAATGCCACTTGGAGTTAGCTAAAGAACCGTTGGAGTTTCATTTGCCTGGGCAACGCACACCGTTATGATTGAGGGCTGTCTCTGTCCTCTCTGCCGAGTGTTCCAGGGAGTTTTCATAGCTTCCCCAAATTAAGGGGATGTGGATGTGGTTCCAATTCTCAAAGGGAAGGAGTACACGGTACATAGTACCCAGGGCTGTAATTGCTTAATTTGATTACGTGCCGCCGTAAAAAGCAGAACAGGAAATTTGCACATACACTGAAACACACACACACACACACACACTAACAAATTCAGACGTTAATGAAGTTGATTCGCTGCTCCGATGGATGTATGGTTGAATGGTTGAACGGTTAAATGTATGGATGGATGGCTAGCTACCTAGCAGGCAATTGCACATGGGTGTGACTCAATCCTCCCCTTCCCCATTGTCGCAGTCTAGCAACCCCCTCGACTTTAAACTCGGAAACAACTTAATTTATGATTATGCAGAGGCTGAAACTCTTTGCCAGAATGTCGCCATCATATTTGCAGGAAACAATAGTGTGGACAACCACAATAGAAACAACAAGGACAGCTAAGTACATAAGTGCAAATTTAGGAGCAACAATAAAGCGTCAGAGGCACGCAATCGAAACCGGTTCGGTTTGGTTCGGTTCGCTTTGGTTTGCTCGTGCGATAATTAGAAGGGACCTCTGCACGCTCAATTAGAAGCTTGTGAGCAGAAGTGAAAGGGAAAATCTGAGTAAGGGATGGGGGAGGGGGATTGGAGCAAACACGTTTATTTAAACACTCTCCGGCTCAGTTGCAGCGAAACCAACAAATACAACAGGAGAAGGCAACATGGCCGCAGTGCCGAAGGAAAACACGCGACGAACTGCAGCTGGACATGGTGAGGGTGATGTAGGGTGTGGGAGAGACAGGAGAGAAGGAAGGGAAGGCGTAAAACCGGCAAAGAGCCAGTGGGTGGTAAGGGAGCAGAGAATGCTTGAATGTCTTAATTAACTGTTAGTTGCGCTTAGCAAAAGCAGCAGAATGGGGTGTTGGCAATGGAGGAGAGAGCAACTGGTAGGGGCAAAGGAGGAGAGAGTAACTGCCTGTCGCCCGTTGTTGCCACTAAATAATGTGGAGCCGTGCCTCAACTTGGTATTTATGATTCGCCGTTATTTTAGAGAGAGGTTTGCTACGCTTCGGATTTGAGTTGTGTGGAACTGAATGAAGAAGGGATTTCGGCGCCGAGGGGAGGTAGGAGTTAGGCTCGCTTATCTGATTTGGGGATACACGAAGTGTGCATAAACCTGAACACGTCCCCACCATTAAAATACACACACACATGCACACACACACACATGCGAGTTGGCTCTTTTGTTTAATTTTATATTTTTTTGTCGGCGCCAGACGAAAGTGTTCGCTAGACAAATGCCAAACCGAAGAGGAGGGTTAGGGGTTCAAGGGGTTGCTGATGCCATAGAGAAAGAGATGTAGTGTGTGTGTGTGAGAGAGAGAGAGAGAGAAAGAGAGACTGGGCTGCCATGTCACTTGGTCATAAAAAAAGTTTATGTCTGACATGAGCCAAAAACAATTTGCATATTTTTCCACTGGATAACAACTTAATTTAGGATACATTCGAGCAATGGCGACGGCAACTGAGACTATTGCGTTAGCTGTTTGGGAGGGGAATGGATGTAATATCATATCTGTAGCTATATGCATATATATAATAATAGTTTGGGCACTTGGCTTTGAATACGAAATTTAATTTCTTTGATTCCACTGCCCAGAAAACAGTCAAGAGTTGACCAATTATTTGCAAAGTGGCCCTTGACGTTTAAGCCATGACTTAGAGCTAAAGTGGCTTTACATTTGTTGAAGCTGTTGCGGCTTCCACCTTGAACGCAATTTATTTGCCGTCGTCGGTCTGACTTTTGACTGACGCCATATTTTCTGCAACATTTGCAATAGCCGTGAGCTCATCCGCTCATCCGTGCAACGCAAGACCACTTAGAGAAGCTGCTCTACTGCTGCTCCTGCTGCTCCAGCTGCTGCTGCTACCTTTCTCCTGACAGAGAGAGATGCATAAGCGTAATGGAAACTCTTTCTGGCAGCCATTTCTCATCGTGTCATGACTTTCTTAGATCAGACGCAGTGAGGCACTGGCTTTGAGCAGCGTAATCCAAGCTGCAACTTATGCCACAAGACTCTTCTCTCCTATCGCTGGGCAATTAGTTGTGCCCTAAAGTTACTAATATATAGATGGAAATATTTTAAATGAACTCTTCAACTTCAACCCTCATCTCTGCCTTTCAATTTATAATGTATTTTTTTATTCGAATGGGAATCGCATTTAAATTTCAATTTTTTTTTATGCCCAGCAAAATTGAGGCTGGCTTTGATGTGCTTTTCATAAAGTGAGTTGCGAAAATGATATGACTGAAGGCAATTTCCGCTGCATTTGCGAACCAGCGACTCTAATCTAATCTAATTGCTGAGTGCACAAAGCCGAAGCGAAAGCGCCCCCAAAAAATTAAATCGCTTTCATTCATTTTGTGTATTCTAATCCAAAAAACCATTTATTCACTGCCCAAAATACGCACAGCAGCATCACCTGAAATGTTGGCAGGCTTCAAATGCAGCTTTTCTTTTACTTTCACTTTGTGGCCGGTTTTAGCTAAAATCCACGTGAGTTACTAGTTTTATACCCTTTCAAAGGATATCATAATATTATTAAGGAACACGTCTCTGATCTTATAAACTCGATTAGCGTCAAAAAGCAAATGTCGTCCTCATCACGTTCGTCTACGTCTCTTAGATCATATATGTATTTTTAATGCTGACGGGAAACTATATTATATAGCTGCCATTGGTATTATCAGTCAGAAGATGTGCTCCTGTATAAGTCACTATTTGAAGTCACTATAATTTTATTATTTTATCTTATATTATTTCTAATTATTTATTCAATGTAAATAATTAGAATCAGATGTGATCTGGTGGTCATTGGTCTGCAAGGGTATGAAATATTCGATGTGGCAAAGATAGCTTTATTTGTTGATTTTTTTTGGTTTTTTCTTTTATGCGATGTGGCAGCACTTAACCAACACTGGCAGCAGCCAACACTTTGGCACGCTAATAAACTTGAAAGTTTGGAAAAGCCCAAAAACGAGTCAAAACTTTTTCATTGCTTGTCGCTGCGACTCCAATGTCTACTTTGTCTGATCTGTCCCATTTTATATACCCTGTACCCATTAAAATTGTGAAAAAAGAGTTTAATAGAGTTGTGCAAAAGTGTAAAAGGTGTAGAAGTAAGTTTATTCGAGTTGATATCGATAAAAGTTGATTATCAGCTGGTTTTTAATAATATTTGTTAATTTGAAATGTTTTTAGGATATCAGCAATTCGAACTTTCTCTACTACAACATTCCTACATTTTTTTGTTTCTGTTCTGCTCTTCGCTCTTGCAGAGGGGCGCCAAAATGGCGAACACTGGGCGCCAAATGAATTTTATTTCACAGACGCAAAGCGCGCAATTTTATTCACTGTCAAACCGAATTTGCTTCGCACAGCAACACGAGTTGAAAAACTTTCCCCAAGCGCTGACAAAAAAATGCATCCAAAATTGAAATTAATTTGCTGGCTTCTTGTTCTTTATTTTTTGGCACTGCCTTTTAAGCTAATTTGTTGGGGTCCATCTCTGCTGGCAGTGGCTCATCCATTTCCATTTCCAAAATGCTGCAAATTCTGCGAACATATAGAGAGCATTTTTAATCCAAGGCTAGTTGCCAGCTCTTAGTCAATTACGCGAATCCTGAGAAGTCACTTAAATGCTATGTCATAGAGCTCGCCGGGACAGGCAACTCGAGGTCAGGTTTTTACGACGGCCCAAAAACATTTTGAGGCCGTTAACAAGCTTTGCCTGCTTTCTGATTGCGATTGGAATTGAGTTTGCGATTCACATTCGAGATGGTTGCTGGTTGCTGGTTAATGTTGTCCAGGCAACACTAACTGCCAGCTAGCCCGAGCCAGTGATAGAGTAGGTCTGTGAAGTGCATGGAGGAAACTCTTTAGCAATTTGCAATTGGCATATCGAGAGCAGAGAAGAGCTGAAATACGGCAGAAATGAAAGCTGAGAGTTGAGAGTCAAGATGCATTCATGCATGCGGACAATCCACGGCTCGACGCACTTCTATGTGAGTGGTTTGGCGTCCGACGCAGACATTCGATGGACCCCGGTTGGCATGGGTACGCCAAATATGCATGGAGGTGTGGGGGAGTGCAAAATGGGAAAATTGCAAAATGGGAAAAGGGGTACCAGGAATGTGGCAATATATCACGCAACGTTGAATCCGTTTGCAATTTTACAATGTAATATTTACAGTTTAACTGGATTCAATATTATTTAAACCTTCTTTTCTGACTGTTAACTGAATGTGTTTGAAAAGTGCAAATGTTACCAGTTATATAGCTAATTCTCACACAATTGATTTTTTTTTAAAATTTCAGTTATTTTTATTGGAAATACTTTAATGGTAATGATTTTGGTATTCGCATTATTTTTATTACTTTTTATAATTATTACGAATGAAATCAATAAATTGCTTGACATTTGAAAATACAAATAGAGTTAAGCAGAGCTCATAGGAAATAAATTGGTAGATTTTGACTTTAATTTTGCCAATAATTGTGTGTTTCTCACACTCTTATTTGTACACATACTTTTCAACTTTACTGTATTGGCGTTAACTTTGCAGCAGATAAAGGTCAAAAGGCATTTGGCACTTAATAAAAGTTTTTTTTGGTCACTTTAGTTCGTTGGAAGTGGCCTTAACGGAATTCCACAAAGGCAGTGAAATTAATTTCATGGCTCAAAAAACACAAATCGTAAACAATTAGAAGAAGACCTCACTCAAACACACACACACACACACACACACACAGACACACACACATTCACACATCGCACTACACGCATCAGTGCATCAAATTTGGGAAAGAACAAACAATAATGTTGTAGTCGAGTAAGCTCGAGTATGATATACCCAAAACCCAGTTGTAAAAAATATGTTGTAGTATTATTAATAAATTTCTCTTCAAGCGTTTTGCACACTTAAATGTGAACAAGTCTGCAAAGTGCGCTCTATATATATATATATATATATATATATATTTATTTATTTATATATACATACTATATCTAATCGAAAATGCTTCCTTCACCTTGTCACATACATTTGCAGAAAACCATTATAGCCTTTTTACTCATTTCCAATGTGTTCAGGGTATAAAAAAGTGAAAGAATTTCGGGCAAACCAAATAAAGCGACATGTGAAAAAGACAAAAATAAATCCTGAAGTTTTCCTTAGCCGGGGCAATAAAAGTCCATTGCTCATTGTCTTGCATACAACTGTCCAGGACGCTTGCCACAATGTGCACAGTTACGAAGTTCTATATACTCTGTATATAAAGTCTAAATTAAAATAAATATATTTAAATTAGATGAAAAAAATGAATATACATTTTATAATGGTTATTGTAGATGTTGACTTTTGGACAACTTCTTGCAACTAATTTAGGCGCAGAGGATATGAAAAGTGTTGCCCCAGAAACGGAAATCAGATGTCAAAGTTTGCAGCTCGTTTGATTGGGCCAATTGTTCACAGTTTGTTCACACTTTGAGCCGGACATGTGGTCGTCTTGGTCTAACCGGGCCAAGAGCTGCGATTGCAAACTACTTTTCAACTGCCACTTGAACGATACTTTTAATTGTTGAACAAGTCTCGACGTTGACTTGTCAAAGACTTGCAACGTGGGCTTATTCATGTGAACACGCAACTAGCAACTTGCCACATGACTAAGTGAATCGTCTGTCAGCCAAGGTGAGTCGATTCGCATTCGTTGGGTTGTTTGTCTTTACTTCGCTTTTGGAGTCGAGTTGCGAGTATCTTCGTTTGCCATTGCCAATGTAAATACGTGTGCGAAAGCGACCACCTGAGAAATCAGCACTCAACAGGCCATGCCACAACGCGACGCGACGCGACGCGACTCGACGCCACTCGAATTGTGCCTCGGTTTGGCTTGTTACCAAATCGCTTAAGCGTCGCCGCAAGCCAGCAATAAAAATTGCAGCCCATCTATTGTTGACTGTTTGGTAAGTATTGTATTGGTATTGGTAAGCTGTTGTTATATTGATCTAAAATTGAATATGGAATTTTGTGGCAGCTTCTGTTGCTGCGACTGCGACTGCGACTGCGACTGCTGCATGTGGCAGCTGTCGCTTGCCACTCGCGGAACTTGGCTGAACTGGCTTAAAACTTTTTATATAAATCATGCAGATGATATTCAAGTTTCTACGGGGAAATCTTCCATTGTCAATGTGAACAAGCAAACATCAAAGACAACGTGACCCCACAGCGAGCCACCCAAAATCATCTCCACCCTCCTCCTGTGTTCTACTCTAGTCTCTTCATATATGCGCGTTGTACTTGCGGTAGTGCCACAGATTTTTATGACATTGCCGCACATTTAATTTTACAGCTTATCAAAACAGTTGACACTTCCACAGCATCGACTCCTGCGTCTGACCCAGCCGCTGCTGTTTGCCCTCCTCCCCTCCCCCCCCAGCGCATTTTCTGCTACAGATTGTGTTTCAGTTTTGGGCTGGCTCGCAACCGCATTGACAGAGCCACGGCAACTGCGACAGGCTCTGGGTTCAGGTTGAGGTTCGAATTCAGGACAAGCGGCTCCCTTGACGCTATTTACATTTTGGTTAACTGTAAATTGGCTTTGTTTTCAATGCCTGTGTGCATGTGTATTCGTGTGCGTGTGTGCGTGTGTGTGTTGGTGTGTGTGTGTGCTATAAAGTTTTTTGAAGCTCATTGAGCGCGTTAATTGATTTTGCGCCAAACAAAGGCAAAAGTTTGAAGCGCTGTCGGGGGGGGTAGCAGAGGAGCAGGACATGCGAGCAGATTGTGGGACTGACAAAAGGTACAGCAATAAGGCAGCAGGACCAAAAGGACGTAACGACTGTAAGGAACAAAAAGGCCAATTGTTGGCAGCGGCAGCAGCGGCAGCAGCAGCGGCAGCGGCAACACAATAAACACAGCAAATGTGAAAGAAGCTCTAAAAAAATATGCCAACAACAAGGGGATGGTTGTGCTTGGAGGGTGAGGTTCTCTGTGTGTGTGTGTGTGTGTATATGTGTGTGTGTGTGTGTGTGTGTGTGTGTGTGTGTTGTGGGCAACGACAACTGAAGCAATTTACAAAATGACATTATTTGAGCGTAAACATAAAGAAAATCAAGCGAGCCAGCGAGCGCAGCGCACAGTGGGCAAATGGGAAAAAATTACGCCAACAACTAAAATAGACAGCAATTCGTAACAGGCCACACTCACACTCACACCACCCCACAACACCCCACCCCACACCTCCTGTAACAGTTGCCATTGTTATTGCGACTATTGTTGTTGTTGTTGTTGTCAAGCAGCAGTTGAGGAGAGAATCGCTTGCTGCAAAGTTTACATATTTTTAAACGAGGGCGCAACTATTTTTTTTGCCACTTCATTTTTTCGTCGTGCTTTGGTCTGGTCTGGTTTGGTTTGGTCTGTTTTGTTGTTTTGTTGTGTTGTTTTTGTTTTTTTTTTTTGTATTTGGCTTCGTTGTCCCTTGGAAAAACATTTTATAGCCTCTTGTTCGCGACGTGCCAAGGCGACGGGGAGCAAAGGGCGTGCAGTTGAATTTGGAGGTGGGCAGGTCAATTGCAGGCGTTTCTCGGAATTTTTATTTTTTATTTTTTTTGTTTGTTTGTTCGTCAATGCATATGTGTGTGGGTGGCAATGTGTTCCGGCGGCTTGCAGAGAATGTGAGAGGGGCTTGGCGATGGTTGGTGCAAGCTTAAAATGATAATAAAAGCGAAATAAATTTTGTGCAGCATAGGCGATGGCAGTTTGAGGGGGGGCGGTGTGCGGGTACGGGGTGCGGGGTGTGGGTGCGGGGTGCAGAGTGACTAACCAAGTACATGCACATTTAAGAAGGGATAAAACGCATAAAATAAATGAAGTGTACACAAACACAAAACAGCAACTTAGAGTGCGAGTGTGTGTGTGCGAGTGTGTGTGTGTGCGAGTGTGTGTGTATGTGTGTTGATGAAGAAATGCCTCATAAAATAAATGACTCAGCTGTTAATGTGGATAAGGCTCATATCTTTTGTCCTCCAAGGGAATTTGAACTTTGCTTATTGATTCGTTTTAAATTTGATTAACTACCACACACACACAGCACAGTCCCAAAAGCAAACGGCTCTCACAGCCTGTCAGAGTGAATAATATAAAAATATATATTTTTGATCATGTGTTGTATAACGCATCCACTGCCCCCCCCTCCTCCTTTGTGTTGTGTGTGTTCGCCTGGATTTAACAGCACATTTTTTGGCCAACACAACCTTTTAATTAAAAATGTGAAATCATCTGCAATGCGAATTCGGCGGCAATGTCTGCACAAATTTACCTTTGTCGAGTCAATATTTACCTGCTCTGATTTTAAATTTCTAGTCACTGCTCACAGGTCTGCTCCGCTGCTCCGCTGCACCGCTGCTCCCCTGCTCCACTGCTCATCAATTGCTGTTGCTCTCTACAACAATCTCTGACCCTGTCAGCAATTTTATTTGCCTGTATCAAGAGTCTGCAGAGTGCGAAAACAAATAGCAAAACGCATACATGCATATGTGAATACACATACACATACACATACACATACATACAAGCAATATTCATATAGCTTTATTCAGATGCAGTTCTATAAATATATATTTATATACATCTATGTTTGTTGCAACAGTCATCAATCATTCATGTTCTGGAAATTTGCTTAAATTGTGCAATTTTATTCACACTTGTATTTATCAAATGTTTGTTTGATTGACGAATCTCGAATGGTATTTTTTTTTATATATATTATAATCATCCTAGGTAAAGTGTCCTTAAAGCATCAATAATAAAAAGAGTTCTTGTTATGAATAATTTAATTTTCAAGTAAGCCAAGTTTAAATTTGGGGGCTGGGCAGCTGCCCCAACTGACCACGCCCAGCGTTCTTATAAATACCTGTCATAAACATATTTTCCGAGACCAAAAGTTTTATTTTTGAGTTAATTAACTGACAATATATATATTTTTTTTAACAATGTACAAAAATTTGGTTCTTAAATGTATTTTAACCAAATGGTTGCAGTTAATATTTGCTTAAAGTTGGGAAAATTTCTTGCTTAATTAATTAACGATTAAATTTAATTTATTGATTAAAAATTAAATTATGTTGAATTGCATTTTAAAATTTTGAAAATAATCCCAATTATCACATGACTAGAAATATTGATTATAGTCAATAATTATTATTTATGTAAAGCGTATTTTGCCACATTTTGATAAGCGAATTCAAATTTCGGAACATTTTCTAGCAGGTTATGCAATGTAATGGAAAATTGTGCTTGTTAAACATGTTGAACACAAAGTAAAATGTTTCAGTTTATAGTAGAGCAATGGGAGAAAGAGAGAGAAAGAGATGGAGATAGAGATAGAGCGGGAGAGTGAGAGAGAGAGATAGAGTGGGTGAGGCAAAATGCGAAACTGAGAGAGGTGGTTAAATCGATTGCAATTGTTGCCAGAAAACCAATGTCAATGACAGACACAATTATGCAAATGTCAATGTGTGTGCGTGTGTGTGTGCGGGTGTGTGTGTGTGTGTGTGTGCGTGTGTGTTTGGCTTTGTGTGTGTGCAACATTGCATAATGAATGCTCCATGATGCGTGGGTGTTCGATATGTTCGTGTCATGTTAAATATGCGCACACACAGCAGACACACACACACAGCAGACACACACACACACGCACACCAAGCATTGTTCAGTGATGCGTGCATCTGAATCTCAGCTGAATGTGATTTTCGAATTGTGAGTGTATGTTTGAGTGTGTTGAATGTGAATGTGAATGTGAATGAGTGTCTTTGGGTTCGGTTTGCTATTTGTTTCCTAGCCATGGCGAAACTGACCCTTTGATTTATCAAATGAAATTGTTAATTTGCAGCCAAAACCAATTTTGAGTTGCACATGTGGCAGTGGCATAATGTCTTCTCTCTCTCTCTCCCTCACTCTTTATCTATCTGTTAGTCTCTCTCTCTCTCTCTGTCTTTCTCAGCCACATGAAAAATTTGCAACAAGAGTTGCAGCTGTGTCTGCTGCATTCAGCGTTGGCAATAATTGACTACTACAAGCACAACAACAACAACAACAACAACAACTGCTGCAAATTCAGTTAATGCAGTTTCAGTTTCAATTTCAATTCGAGCCTCAATTTTGACCACGAAACGAAAATTTCAATTGAATTTTGCGCTCGAGCCAATTAATCGATTTTCATTTAAATTTTAATTTAAGCCAATTGCCGCACAGATTTGTTGTTGTTGTTTTTGGTAATGCTTGCAACATGCATTTGTTTGACTTGTGGCTTAGTGGGTGTGTGTATATGTGTGTGTGTGTGTGTGTGTGTGTGGGTGTGTGTGTGTGTGAGTGTGGTATAGAGATCAGACACAACAAAAATCCATTTACCATAACAAAATTGATGGCGATTTTAATTGGCATTGATTGCGAAATAACAATTGCATTTAATAACCAGCACAAACAATTATTTATTGCTATGGTTATGCATACACACACACACAAACACACACAAACACACACAAACACACACACACACACACACACACACACACACAAACACACACACTCACACACACTCACACACACACACACATACACTCACTCCTCCACTCACTCAGTCCATTAAAAATGCATGCAAATTTCTCTCTCTCTCTCTGTCACTCTCAAGCCACCTCTCACTTACTCAATTTGTCTCCCTCTCATTTTTACTGTTTCCCCGTCGCCCTCTGATCTGTGGTGTCAATTGGCAAGTCGCCATTTTTGTTTTACCTGGGTTCACAATTTCCCCCGTGTAATAATTTAGTACTAATATTTGTAATATTTCCACACGAAACTATTTTCAAAACTTACGAATTTTGACTTGCTAAAAAAGTCTAATTTAAATTCAAATCAGACTTTCATTTATAAAACTTGTAAGAAAGAGATTTATGAATTAAATTAACTTAAAAATAATAATAATAAATATAAGTAAAATAATTGAACGGTTTTCCCATACGAATACAGATTTAGTAAAAGTAGAATTTTAAAAAAATTGAACTAAATTTAATAAATTGCAGATCTTTGGATATCTTTCAGTTTGCGGCAATTGATTTATGTGAGTGAAACGACACAAGTTGAACTGACATGAATCGAGGCAATTTCCTCGCATGTCGTAATCAGCGGCGCCAAGTTAAATTAACATAAATTGGATTCATCTATGGAGGCGTATCTTTCCGCTAGGTTCTTCCTGCTACTGGTTTTGTACTGTGCCCCCCCCCCCCCCCCCCCCCCCCACTAACCCTGCTCAATCTCATGTGACAGGGCACATTTTGAGGCGAAGAGTCTTTTGTTTGGCGCAAAATTCAATTAACGCACATCGTTCATGTGGAGCCCACAGCCAATTTACAGTTAACCAACATTTGAATGACTTTGGTGAAAAGTGGCGTTGAACATTGGCGTTGGCGAGGCGTCATCATGCGACTTGCCCTCCCCCCCACCCTCCTCGACCGTTGTGTTTTCGGTTTGGGAGTCTCTTTGATAAGTTATAAAATTTAATGCGCCATCATGGTCGTAAAATCTGTGTGGGGCGACGCCGTCGACAACAACTCAATGAAGTTGCCACAAACAATATAAAGTCATATAACGGAAGGCAGTGGCACGACTGGGCATGCCAGCGCGGTGGTAGGATGTTGCGGGGACCAGCTCAAAGAGCATAAAGCAGCCAAGCACCCAAGCAGCCAAGCAGCCAAATATGCATGATGTACGAGTCGCAGGAAGTGCCCGAGAATGGATGAAGTCAGGGGTAACTTTGGCCAATCTGATGGCTGTCTGGTTGCCTGGTTGACTCTGTCTGGCTATCGTTGATATTTTGCTGTTTGCTTTAAGAGAATGCCTGAAATACCGTTTGGCAAACATTTGGCCCCGTTAAAAGGGGCCGAACTGGCATGCAATGTACAATGTACCTGTGGCTAACCTAGTCAGGTGTTGATGGGATGGCATTTTCACAGGTGTTGCGCCGCAGCTGATTTAAATTATTCGCATGTTTGGCTTTTGGCCGTGGCCAGCGCATAAATTCCCCATAGTACATACGGAATGAGACAGCCATAAGCTGACCCCGAAAGCAATTGGCCGAGATAAGATGTAATGGCTTTTTATGGCCGACCGACCCTCATAGTTATCAACAGGAATTACGAGTGGTGCCAACGCCTGGCTGACCAGTGGCCACCAGTAGCCACCAGTAGCCACCAGTAAGTGCAGTCTGTGTCTGGCTAACAACTGCAGCTGGTTGCTGTTGCTGTTGCTGTTGCTGGCCACAGCTTTAAGTTGCAGCCAAGTCAATGACACTTGGCCAACTATACTCTTGCCAAGCAGCCACCCACAACCACACCCACAACCATACCCATACCCACACCCACACCCACAATGTGACCCTCAACTTGGTAGCAACGTTGCTCGTTGCCAGTTTAATGGCCGCTGAATGATTTAGCAGAAGTCTGCCGACTTTGGCTAGCTAACTGGCTGTCACGCCTCCTCCTTCTCCTCCATCAGTTGCTACTCCTGTTTGTTTGCCAAGTTGCCATCAGTTGGCGCATTTCCCACGTGTATCAGCCCACGTTCGATTCATACTGATTCATTTTGATTCATTTGAGCTGCGCTCTGCACGGCCGCAATTTCACATTCAATTTTAGATCCATGCCACAACGCATAATGGAGAGACATACCATACATCTGCACTCCCCCCCCTCCCCCCTCCCTCTAACTCTAGCCCCTCAACCAATTCAGTTCACAATAAGCTACTCCGTGTTGCCGCATTTTGTATCATTTTTATTATGGCTCTCCACGCCTCCTCGTCCGTCCACCTTCGTGGCTGGCTCAGACAATTGATACAATTGATATCTCAGGTGCTCGCTTTCGCACATGTATTTACATTACCAATGCAGCAGAACCACTTGCCAACCCACCACTGCCACAACACTCACCCGCTCACCCGCTCACCTGCACACCCCTTGCCTATGTTCATTCCCCTTGCCTTTTCAAGTCTAGTTGCGGCTCGCCTTGACTTTCCCTTGAATAGTTTGTGCTGCATTGTGTCCCAACTTGCTATTTCCTTGTACCATGCTGCAAGCTCTCCTTTATTTTCAGGGACAAACTCACACACACACACAGACACACACACACACATTCCTTGCATCTTTGATGAGAAGTTGGGTGCAACCAACTTTAGACAACTTGGCCCACAATTACAAGTATTGAAAGTTGCACTTTGAAGTGCACTTTTCATGCGAAAACACTTGAAACAAAGTGTTTTCTGGCTGGGATTGGATTGTAAAACTCTACATGAAGTGCTTAGACCACAAACATTAATTGCAGTATAGCTGAAAGTGCAGACAATTGGCCAATCAAATAATTTGCCAAACTTTGTGTGATACACGTCTGCAAAGTGCAAAGTGTTTTGGACATTGTGTTTTTGGCCTACTCCATTCGTTTTTGTCTTTAGGCTCTAACTTAATAAAACTAGATAAGTCATCACACAAGCTATTAGCAGAGCAATGTGGCCAGAAGCGTTGTGTCTATTTCCCGTGCTAATATTTAAATATGTCTGCAGTCAAAAACGCAGTCATTCCTCAACAGACAACTGACAACTGACAACACTTAAGTCTAAGTTTCTGATATAAGCCCATTTTAAACACATTTTGAACACATTTCAAATATTCATAACACATGTTTTTAATTTCTATTTACAATCTGTTACAACACCTGTGTGTGTGTGTGTAAAACTATACGTGTGTGTGTATGTGTAATCCCTTTTCTCACCACACCTTTTTTCCCTCTGACATGTGTGTCAGAGCAGGATTTGGCATCTGTTTTTTTTGAGGAGTTGGGTGTAAACACACATAAATGAAGAGAACACACACACACACACACACACGCGTAATAAACTTGATTATGTGCTTCCCCATTCACACCTTGAGCAGCTTTTCTTTTTCGCAGCTTTTCATCAGCATTTCTGTGGCTTTTTCACAGTTTATGTTGTTGGCTGTTTCAACAACAATTATTTTCAATTTGAGTTCTGCGAGCCATGAAATTAATTTCGTTTGCTTTCTCGACCTGCCTAACACTCACTCCTACACATGTGTAGGAGCTCTAATCCCTAAGAGCAACGAATTTATATATATATATATACATATACATATAAAGAAACATGTGAAGCTGGCTGGAAGCAGCTTTTTGAATGTGTTGTTGTCTGAAATCAATCTTTGTTGACACTTTGAAGGCTTTTAACCTACCGTCAGCTTTGAACAGCTGTCAGTTGTCTCACTTGGAGTTGTTTGGATTCGGAAATGATGCTCCCATTGTTCAAGCATTGGTCCAGCAGAACAATAGCAAAAGTCTGTGTGGCTTTTTAGAGCAACAATTGAACCCTGACGAGGATCTCTTTAAGGGCAAATTGTAATGAATGCGTGTAGAGGTGGGTATTTATTACACTTATTCATCTCATCTCATCTGGCTGGCATCTGTTTTTTAATACGATTCATTTTCGTCCACTTTATTTCAAGTTTATCTCAATTTGGATCTTCTTTCTGCCCTTACACTTTTTGTATCTGCACTCTATAAAATACGATTACTAATCGCTTTGTCTACTCTGCTTTGCCTTGGCTTGGCTTGGCTTGGATAAGGGCTGGCCTGGCCTGTCCTGTCCTGGTCTGGCCTGGTTTTGTCTAGTCGTGTTCTTGCTGCGGGCTCTTTTGCGCAATATCTTAGTCATCCACGTCACAAAGGGACACGCCCACTGCACAAGAAATTTGCCAGCTCATCATTTGTGCAGCGCTGTGTAATTAAAGGCGCTTCCAAAATGCTCGACCACAGCTGAGAAACAGTCAGTCAGGCAGCCGGGCAGCCGGGCACCCAGTCACCCGGGCCCTGAGGCACTGACTCGCAAAGAACTCGAGTGAGTTGCTTAAATCTACAGTCATGTCTATGACTCTTTCTCTCACTCTCTCTCTCTCTCTCTCTCTCTCAGTGTGTATGTGTGTGTAGCGCCTTTTCATGTTGATTATGCTAATTTCCAAGTCGAGTTTCGAGTGAACATGTTTTGAAGCATGTTCAGCAGTAGTAGCAGCAGTTGCAGCAGTTTCAGCAGGAGCAGAAGAAGCATAAGGACCTGTCAGCCACACAAATCCATCCATGGGACGTCTTTGACTTTGGCCACATCCGCTTCTACATCCACTTACACTTCCACTTCCGCCGCGGGGCACACAACCAATGCCGTTTGCCACTTTAATGAAAAATGCTGCATAATTTGAAACCCCCTTCTAACCACTTAGGTGTTTTTGCTGTTGTTGTTCCTGTTGCTGTTGCTGTTGCTGTTGCCTTGGCCCGTAATTAAGGCCTTTGAGTAAAGTGAAAGCAATGCTCATGTTGTATCCCCAACTCCCAGATCTCTCACTGCTCCTGGCCATTAACTCCACACTTCGATGGCTAAGCACAAAGTGCGACACTTGCACAAAAGAAAACAAACCCCGCACCCTTTCCATGTACCCCAATAAGGGTGCAGGGTGTGGCAATATCCAAAGGGAGAAAGAGAACATTTTAAAATGTACACTCAAAATAAAACAGGAGTAACATTAAAATTAAAAGAAGCATTTATTTTTCCATACAAATTTAGAGAATCATTTCTGGTTCATAGAAACAATTTAATTTCATTCTAAATTTATGAAAAATGTTTCTGAAATTTTCTGTTTTCAAATCTTGGAATGTTGAATTGTAAAAAATGTGATTTTATTAATAAAGCAAAAAAAAAGCTAATTCAAGAAAATCGAAAAATCAAGCTTAAAATAAGAAACAAATTTCACTGGCTTCTGCTAAAAAGTTTAATAAATTTTCTGTGGAAAATACTATTTTCTGAGTGTGGGCTTTGGAAAATTCGGATTTTGTTGTATTTGTGGAGATTGTGAAATGGGCACGCAGCTGACAGTTTTGAAAAATGAATGGGCGCCTGAATGGTGTGTGGGCGTGGCAACAGGCAGCCAGCAGCGCCGTCATAAGGCATCGGAAACAGCGAGGTGCCGCAAATGTGGCGGAAAATATGGCGTCAGACAGAAGTCAGCGCAGCGCGTTTAATGTGCGCGACAGCAAATAAATTGCATTCGGTTGCAGTGCAATTTGCAGAACCCCTTTCATCACACCTGCAAAGCCAAAGAGGAGCTCAGCTCTAAAAAAAAAAAAAAAAAAACAATGAAAAGCAATTTCAGAAGACTCCAACTACCTGCCGCGACTGCCAGCAAAATGTGTGAAAGAAAAGCGAGGAAAAACGCAGTGAAAAGGAAAAAAAAACTTAATATTAACAGGAGAGAGTTTTTCTGCTTTGAAAGAAACTAATAAAGCATCCACACATCAGGGGTTTGAAGTCCCCGCCCACCTGCACAGTACGACACTGGTTGAATAATATGAATGCAATAAATTCCCGATTCCCGAAGCAAATTCAAAAATGAAGTAGCAGCAGACCAGAAGCCAATAAACTAAGTGAAAAGAATGTCGTAAAAAGCCAACTTAATTGTTGAGAGAAGATCTCTAAAATGCACAGTTTGTTAGCAGAAAGCGTGCAACTAAACTACTGTTGTTGCCAGCTCGTTTTAATTGCTATGACAGCCACACAAGTAGCTCCCCAAATGCCACTCCAAAGAATCCCCTGCCACATCCATACGCAATAGTTGCAATCGTCGTTGCTCGAATGTATCCTAAATTAAGTTGTTATCCAGTGGAAAAATATGCAAATTGTTTTTGGCTCATGTCAGACATAAACTTTTTTTATGACCAAGTGACATGGCAGCCCAGTCTCTCTTTCTCTCTCTCTCTCTCACACAAACACTTCATCTCTTTCTCTATTGCATCAGCAACCCCTTGAACCCCTAACCCTACTCTTCGGTTTGGCATTTGTCTAGCGAACACTTTCGTCTGGCGCCGACAAAAAAATATAAAATTAAACAAAAGAGCCAACTCGCATGTGTGTGTGTGTGTGTACGTGTGTGTGTGTGTATTTTAATGGTGGGGACGTGTTCAGGTTTATGCACACTTCGTGTATCCCCAAATCAGATAAGCGAGCCTAACTCCTACCTCCCCTCGGCGCCGAAATCCCTTCTTCATTCAGTTCCACACAACTCAAAACCAAAGCGTAGCAAACCTCTCTCTAAAATAACGGCGAATCATAAATACTAAGTTGAGGCACGGCTCCACATTATTTAGTGGCAACAACGGGCGACAGGCAGTTACTCTCTCCTCCTTTGCCCCTACCAGTTGCTCTCTCCTCCATTGCCAACATCCCATTCTGCTGCTTTTGCTAAGCGCAACTAACAGTTAATTAAGACATTCAAGCATTCTCTGCTCCCTTACCACCCACTGGCTCTTTGCCGGTTTTACGCCTTCCCTTCCTTCTCTCCTGTCTCTCCCACACCCTACATCACCCTCACCATGTCCAGCTGCAGTTCGTCGCGTGTTTTCCTTCGGCATTGCGGCCATGTTGCCTTCTCCTGTTGTATTTGTTGGTTTCGCTGCAACTGAGCCAGAGAGTGTTTAAATAAACGTGTTTGCTCCAATCCCCCTCCCCCATCCCCCACTCAGATTTTCCCTTTCACTTCTGCTCACAAGCTTCTAATTGAGCGTGCAGAGGTCCCTTCTAATTATCGCACGAGCGAACCAAAGCGAACCGAACCGAACCGAAAGCAAACTGGTTTGGATTTCGTGTCTTTGACGCTTTATTGTTGCTTCTGAATTTGCACTTATGTAGTTAGCTGTCCTTGTTGTTGTTGTTGCTGTCCGCGCTGTTGTTTACTGCAAATTACGATTGCGACATTCTGGCAAAAAGCCTCAGCCTCGCCCAAAAGCATAAATTAAGTTATTTTGGATCTAAATATAGTTTAAAATAAGGGTTAAGTTGCCAGACTGCTGCTATGGGGAACTTGGAGGATTGGGTGAGATTGTGGAAAAATATGTTAAAGCAACCATGTGCTATTGCCTGCTAGGCAGCTAGCCATCCATCCAACCATTCAACCGTTCAACCATTCAACCATACAGCCATCGGAGCAGCGAATCAACTTCATTAACGTCTGAATTTGTTAGTGTGTGTGTGTGTGTGGATTTCAGTGTATGTGCAAATTTCCTGTTCTGCTTTTTACGGCGGCACGTAATCAAATTAAGCAATTACAGCCCTGGGTACTATGTACCGTATACTCCTTCCCTTTGAGCATTGGAACCACATCCACATCCCATTAATTTGGGGAAGCTATGAAAACTCCCTGGAACACTCGGCAGAGAGGAAAGAGACAGCCCTCAATCATAACGGTGTGCGTTGCCCAGGCAAATGAAACTCCAACGGTTCTTTAGCTAACTCCAAGTGGCATTCATTTCATCCCCTGGTCCAGTTCCAGACACATCATTTCATCTTCGATATGTGAATAGTCCACCCTTGGCAAGTGGGTTCATCTGAGCTCTTTCTTGAGTTAGACAGTTTCCTGTTCTCAGAATTAGTATGCTAATCGTTTGGTTTATGACCAATTAATCAACTCCACAACACATCCCGTCCTAGTCCTAGGTTAACCAACATATTTTCATTGACTTATGCATGTCCTCGTCCGCACCCATTTGTATGTCCTCCCAGTCCCACGCTAGGCAAACATAACTTTGAGTTGCTCCAAATTGGAATACAGCTGTAACCGGTTTATGACAGGTTTATGGTGGCTTCAGACTCTGCTGGAATTATGTCGCCAATTAACAATATTGAATTTGCAATGAGGCAAAAGGCAATAAGAAAGAGACAAGAAAAACCCCACCACTACAATGGAATCCTCTCCAGTGGGTCAACGCAAAAGTGTTTACGAGTCGGCTTCACTTTCCTTGGTTCGTGGTTTGGCTCTTTGCGCTAATCGCTTGCCCCATAAAACCCTAAAAGCGTCCCCTAATTATAACTGACCACGCAGCAGTGCAACTCGGTTGCGTTTTGTTTCCATTTCTATTGCGAGCGAATGAATGAAAATACAAATGCCACAACAAGCGACGGGTTGAATGGGGAAAACTTCTCTGAATGGCAGTCGACTGACTTTGGCTGCTTACCTCATGGATGAGCTAGCGACAGACCTTTGGGCAGACATACAGACAGACATAGAGACAGGCACTTCAGAGAACTTCCCCACTGACCTAATGAGCCATTTAGCCAATTGGGGTTAATGTCTTGTGGGTAGAAGAAATGTTTAGAGGGAGCAAGCGAGGAAGTGGCAAGGCCTTTCAACTGCGACTTACAAATTATTGATAAATATTTCAAAGGATTCGTGCAAAGTTTCTTCTCTGGGAAACATATAAAGTCGCTAACTGACTGACAAAACTTTAGGATGAACGAGGTGCTCCATTTTATTTGCTTCAACTCTTCATTTTCATATTTTCCTAATTTATGGGAAAACATTTTGGTCACGTCCTCAGGACGTGAGCATTTCCGTCAATGAAAAAAGAACCAACAAGAAAAAAACAAACTTGGAACTCGTACTGCGTTCTACTAAACTGCATTGTTCCCAACTCGACGACTGCAGCAATCTTCAATCTGCAATCTGCCTACTGGCAGCTTAGCCCTAAACTTGTTGTGTGTTTCCCTGCTCCAATTCGTGTTGATTGGAATTACGATATCGGGAGAGCCTTGTAAGCCTCCGTGCGATTGCGTGAGCTGCCTGCTGACCAGTTGTCATTTACACAGCTTACTCCATGTCCAACAGGACGCAAACAAACAAGGCCAACGAAAACGGTAGAGCTCTCAATTGGACCTCCCCAACCGATTACATAGCGATGCATCGCAACTCCAATTGCAGTTGAAGAGAAGGATGGAGTGGGAGCAGGATGAGACGGTTAAGTGAAGGAGGGGTTCGGTGGCATGTCTTTGATTTCAATTGGTTTCATGGTTTCGATTTTGAACTCGCACCGAGTGGAAGTGAAAATGCTCTGCCGGTATATGAAACTGTAATTGGAAGCCACTGAAGCGAGCTGTCCAAATCTGTATCTGAATCTGTCCTCATGTCACACGTCACTTGAGTTCTCTACGCATTTGTTAAACGGGGTAGGTTGAGGGTGACTTGCTCATATGGAATGACAGATTGCTCTATGGCAACTCGCATATTAATTATGGGCAGATCCCAGACACTGATGCATAATATTGAAGCCAAGCCCTATTCCATTCTGTAAAGTATGTTTCTATTCGAATTGATGTTCCCCTGGGACCCTCGACCTGAAAGCAAACGCGTGTTGCTTGGCCCCTGAAATGGTTTCAGTTTCAGTTTCGTTTCATCCTCGGATCAGAGTTAACATCAAATGTCAGCTGGGCATCCTTTCAACTCAATTAGACTGTATGCATCCCATTGTTATCTGTCTTTGTTTCTGGCTCTGAGCAGTTCAAATTGCCACCTAATTGGCATTTGCTGAATCCATCGATGCATTGACTCCATCAAATGTTGAGTTATGTTTCTATCACTCAATATTCATCCAGTCCAACTCTGACTACGGCTGCTTATCAGTTAATATGGCGCTTTATTGAGTTATGGAAATTTTCAGCGTTCAGTGAGTTGGCAGGATGTCGATGTGCCTTCTGCCATTCTCCGACTGGCGGGCAACCGCAGACATATTTTCCAACTCATTTCATCGCGTGTTGTGCTCGAATTCAGATATCACCGCTAAAAAGCGTAGCCATGTTCCTATTCCTGTCCGCATCCAAATACCATCGAAACCTGCCCCGGCAGCCATTTTGTGCAACAGTCGCATGCTGTCGTCCATCATCATTCGCATCGTCATTATTGATGTCATCATCCCCTATCCACAGACGAGTCACTTTTACGATCCAATGCTAATAAAGCCGTCTCCTGTCTGCTGTGGGTTGTCTGCTGTCTTTTGTCTGCTGTCTGTTGTTGGACGTCAGCGCCAAGTTGCATAATTCAATTACATCCGATGTAGACCCATAAAACTAAATCAATGGAAAATAAAGCGTCACACTTCATTACCACAGTTTCATCATATCCTTACATTCTTGCATTCACCCATTCTTATCCCCATTTTCAGATCATTTCTGACTATGTAGTTTTTCCAATCACACAAATTTGGCGCCAATTCCTTTCAGCAAGAAGTTGTGCTAAGAAAATGTCCTCTGTCCATTTTCCATTGTGCCCTGGATGGGCAGATGTTATATGTTTCGCTGCTGCTTATCTATTTGGTGCAATGGATTGCTGACATCCAAGTGGACCCAGTCCGATGAAGACTTCTTCTGCTGCTGTTGTTGGTTGCAAAGTTTTCCGTCGCTTCCGACATAATTCCACCCTCCTTTCCTATTCGCCCCTCTTTCAATGTGGCAATGCGGATGCGACTGAGTTTGTGCCTCAAAGCATCAAACAATTGACTCGCTTGACTTTTGGTTGGAGTTTCGCATTTAGTTTTCCTCCTAAATAATAATATTCTACATTTCTCTCAGTGTAAAAATGTTCATGTCTGCTTCGGCTGTCAACAAGCCAACTTGCCCTTGGCCAGAGGCGTTTCTCAAACTTGTTGGGGGATTTTGAATTAGTGCCAAGTATAAAGTGTTGGTCCATTATTATCCTTCAGACTTCATAACTTCACTCGTAAAATCTTGATAGTTGCGAGTTCTGTCAGAGATTCTTAAAATATCTGCGGAAATGAAATCACTAAAAGTAAATAGTGACGCATAAAATTAAGTGAAGTTGAGTTGGAAACTTAGTTGGGGCCAAGTCTGACGGGGTTGTTGCCCCCATATGCTATTTGAGTGCTGTAATTCCCCATTTATCGAGGTAATTAACTATTTGGATGGAAGCAAGTGAGGAGTACGAGAACCAATAGAAACCTGGAAGTTGGCTACAGGCCAAGTGGAATCTCCCACAACCGGAAACACGAGATATCAAATTTAAAGGCATTTCAACTGCAAATGGCAGAAGCTTTCCTCAGCTCTGCTTCCCACTGTCAGCTGCTGACAATAAGATTGGAAGGCGTTAAAGGAAATGCCCCAAAATGTGGCAGCAAGTGTCCGAGTTTGTGTTGCTTTTGTTGCGGAATGCGGCAAAGGATTGCAACGGACTCCCATCGGACACATCAGAGATACATCTTTTATATTGTTGCACTCCCCTTATTCCTGTTCTCCCTTTTCAGATATTTGATCTGAGAATCTGAAACGATTTGTAAAGCGGTCACAGCTCGACAGTCATTCAAGGACTCTGATAACTGTGCAACAGAGTAAAAGAGGCAGGAGGAAATGAAAAGTGCATTCGCAGAGTTTGGTCAAGTGTGAATTATTCATTCCTCATCCCATTTTGTGAAGAGGCAGTTGAAAATCTTTCAAGACGAGTCGAGAATCTCCCTATTTTATGACGGCGTCTGCATTTGCTGCATTTGTTGCCTGGCTGGGATTATATTCACGAGGCAATTTGTTCGGCGCCAGCAAGACCAAGTTTTGGGCAAGGATGATGGCAGTTGAAGGGTGGTCACGTGCCCATTTTGTTTACATGGCGCATTAAAGGGATTCCGTTTCGTTTTATTGCGATTTGATTCTATTTTCAGTTTGTATTCCGTCCCATCCACAGACTAAGTCTCGGCAGTTTTGATATACCCTGATTCCAAAGGATATTATTGGTTTTGTCCCATGTCCGTCTGTACAAATATACGTATGAAAACATTTCAAAACTTGGTCTGCATCAGACAGAATGTTAAGATTGATCTGTTTTACTGGCAAATCAATAAAATCTTACTTTTAATTCATTTATAAATAAAAATCCATGTAGATAGCTGGCATCCTCCTCTTCAAATTGTAAAATATATTCAATTCAAAAACCGACACAAGATTTTTAAGATACTTTAAAGAGCCCTTCAATGTTATATTGTCTTTAATTCTTCGTTTGCAGAGTATCCCATATTCGACTCTGTCCGTTTGCCAAATTTGTTTTTTTTTTCTGCCATTCGCATTATTATTCTTTTCTTTATCCTTATCCACGCGCTGTGTAGTGCTTTGGATTTTGCTCGTATTGTTCGTTTGCCCTTCTCGTCTGCTCGAGGTTGGTGTGAACTTTGCCACTTTGCTGCAGCTTTTTCAGTTCCTGCAACAGTTTAAGCGTCTGTCAATTGTTGTTTTTGTTCTTGTTGTGTACTGTTATCGTCCCTTGCAGCTTTTTCTACACATTTGTTGCACGGAGTGGTGGCTCGCTTGCCGATCCCTTGACTCACTTTTTGTGTTTGCTTTGGCCACGAGTTGGACTCATTACTGAAAAGTGGGCGTGTCCCTTGGCGGTTGGCTGATAAGTGCACGCCTAGTGGCTTAGTGGTTCTCATGTGGTTCTGCTCACTTCTCCGCTTATCAGTTGTAAGCTATCAGTTGCTGTTGTTTCAGGAAACCCCTGTCTTCAATCCACATTTTATTGTTGGAGATTAACCACGGGAGACACGTGACTCCTTCTTGAAATCTATTCACTAATCTTCAATCTCTGCAATTAACTCGACTGTTGCACGTGTAAACATAATAAATGACGCAACGAACTAGGAAAGGGTTTTCCGCAGCACAGCGGACACATTTTCAATTATATTTTATAGGCCTCTGTTTTGATTTTAAATTGAACATTTTTCTTAATTTAATTCATATTTTGCATTTGTTCTTTAATTAAAAGTCCAAAGTATGCTTCCCGCTGCTTTAGGAAATGGTAAAAGAAAATTGTGAAATTCGTCCATTTGGCATTTGATTTTCGCTCTGCTGCTAATGAGTCGCATTTTCCAAGTATTTTCCGCCTTTTTTTTTGAGCATTTTCTAACTAAATTGAATGCTGGCAAAATAATTTTAATTAAGTTTCGAGTGGGTAACACATTTCAAAGAAAATCAAATCAAAACGAAAATCAATACGAACTTGTGACGGAGAATTTCCCTACTATGTAATTGACTTTGAAAAGTTGTCCAATTTGTTTGGCGTTGCATGTTTTGGTCTAATCAAATCTTGGACAACTTTAATTGGACAGCATTTTAAACTGACAATTAGCTATGCGTATATATGCGAGATGTGGCCCGCTGCAACAGATTGGATTAGAGTCCATTACCATGCCTGGCTATAAAAAAAAGAAGGCGCAACAGTTGCAACCATGCAGTGGCATCTACAAGGGGCAGACAGTAGCCATTGCGCATGTGACCACGCAGCCTTACTATGTGTGTGTGCGTGAGTGTAGACACCATCTATGGTGTGACGGGGGGAAGAGGGTGCGTGTGCCGGATTCCAGGTTTCGTTTGGGTTTGTTATGTAAACAAATTTGGGAGTTGTCTGCCGGATGATGAGCTTTGCGGCGTGTCTACGACAATTTTGCAACTGCCACAGAGTTTAGCTTTGGGCATCCAGGAACTTTGCCTGAATCTGCCTCAAGCGGAGCGTCGATAATCGATAAAAGGTCAGCTTTAAGCGCCTTAAAGTCCCTTTTTCAGGTATATTATCCTTTTGGTCCCGATTCGCTTGTCAGTGTGAAATGATTATATGATTGCAAAACATTACGCTTAACCCATTTCTAGCAGCTTTTGTGAGTTATTTTATTTATTTGGATACTGCTCGAAAATTGTAATCTGTTTTAATAGGAATACTAGTTGGTTGCCACTTGAAAATACTTGTGGCAAGTGGCTCTAACACGCATTACAGCCCACAATCAGACCATTCGACTGGTTGGCCAACTGGTGACAACAAGGACGAGAAAAACAACATTTTAACTGATTGCGTTTCGATAAGTACGCTTTTAATGTGCGCCTACCTAAGTATGTGTGTGTGTGTGCTTGTGTGTGTTTGTGTGTGCTTGTGTGTGCTTGTGTGTGCTTGTGTGTGTTTGTGTGTGTTGTGTGTTTGAGTGTGTGCTTTTGCTTAACACAACACAACAGAACAGAACACAACACCAGAAGCCAAACTATCTAGCAAACAGACAGTTCATACGGATACACAAACAATCAGCAGGCAAACAAATATTTAATACCCTGTAAATTTAAATTTGCCTGGCCTAAGCTTGACATAGATATTTAGCTTTTACAATTAAATTTATAGGCATTTGCAATCGTCTACCTATTTTTGGATGCTCTTGTTCAATCTCTCAATATACTGAAGGCAGCTTAAATGTCGGAGTGGCCCTTCAATTTCATGAGGATGTCTAAGGATGTCTCAACAAACGTCAAAATCTTATTTTGGATATCTGCGAAAATAATCTCAACAATCATTTTTAATGCAGGGTATCTCATAATCGAATAAGCTCGACTCTAATCAATTTGTGCTGTTTTGTGTGTAAAACAAGCATGTGTGTTCCTTGTGTGTATTTTGCGAGTGTGTGTGTTTGTGTGTGTGTGTGTGTGTGTGTGTGCGTGTGTCAGTATCCATATGTGTTAGTTAGCGAGCTGTCACCCAATAACCGCAGCATTGCGTGACCAGTTTTCATGTATGTGGCTTCACTTTGCTTTCGTGTTGTGTGTGTGTGTGTGTGTGTGTGGTTGTGTGTGTTGACCGTGTGTGCTGTAAATTATGTAATTTTGAGGAGGCGTATCCTCTGTTATTATTTCTCCGGGCGTGTGTTTATATAAAAATCAAAAATTTTGACACTAATTGAAATATGCCGGAGATTACCAAACCGGCCCTAAGTAATGCCAAACAAACGATGAGTCCGCTTTCATCATCCTCTTTACCCCAAGTCCTTGGACCGTCCATAACAGAAAATTATGCAAATTTTTTTGCTGCGCTCGGACACTTTTCAATGCACGTGCCCCTCACGTCCTCTGCTTTGGCTTGATTGAATGCCCACTAAGTGCTTTGGCTTCGATGTGCCCCATAAATAGCAACAACAACAACAACAATAACAACAACAACAACAATCACAACAGTAATGAAAACTTTTCAGAACCAAAGTGCATAGGAATTGTCTGCCCATTAAACTGTGTGCTGGAATTTTTTTGTATGCCCTGTAAATAGCAAAATTAATGGGCTATATGTGGAAATCTTGAATATAGTATAGAAGCAAACTGACTTTAAGCATAAGCAGATCGACTTTATAAATTTACAAATTTAATTTTGTCTGTTTACCAGGAATTTATATTCATTATACTTTATATTGAAATAGGAATGAACGGAAACTTTAGGAACGCAAATGATATATATACGTTTTATTGTCGCACCAACTGATGGCTTTTATGAAAGATATATGTGTTAGTAACATTAAATTAAATCATTCTTTATAAGCTAACATCTACAAGGCTTAAAATAAAAATATTAAAAATATTTACCATAAAGCAAACAACTTAAATAGCCACCAAACCATAATCCCATCTAGCCTAGGGGCTGTCTTCAAACTTTCCATTTGACTTTATATCTGGACACGTTAATTTCTAGGCACATTGAATATTGTTTACACTTGCAGTGCAAAAAAGTTGTTGAAGATCTTAGATAGTCGAAAATGTATTCTCTTATTAAGCTTACTTTACGAGAGCGTAAATAGTTTGTGTTTAGTTTAAGCTTGTGAATAAATAAATTATTTAAGTTATTTATTTTCAATATCTACGCCGGCTTTGAAATATGACAGCAATTCCAAGCAAAATTCTTAAAGTGATTTTTTAAAATAAAACTTTAATATATTAAACAACTGCCTTCAGCTAATATATCAGTCGAGCTCACTCTACTGCAGCTTTCTTACTTGCTATAATTAAGCTGAATAGTTAAGTTTAAATTTAGAATTAAATTTTGATTGCTGCAGTTTTGATGTTACCTTAAGAAGAGTTGTGAGTGCTGGAAATTAGGTGAGCTTGGAAATGAACTTAGACATGGGCAGAGGCAGAGATAAGGCACAGACACGGCTGAACGAGTCGACTAGTTCAATTTGGTCAAGAGGACAAGGGCCTAAGTAGGCTAAGACGAGCAGCATAATTTTCACGCTCTATCAAGGGTTCGTTGACTCGACCTACAATTTGACGAGTAACCGGCTAGAGCCAACGACGGACAGTGGCTGCCAGCCGAGATTTGCGTAAAAAACAAATTTCAGTTTAATAACCAAAATGACAGCGATAAATCAATGATTATTGCTCATTGTACGGGGCCGGGTAATAAGGGGATGCGTTAGCTGGGAGCTCGTTTTTAGCTTGAGTTGGTTCTTTTGCGGCGCTTTAAGGTGGCTGCTGGAGAAATCCGAGATATTTTTATGGGCCACTTGGCCGATAAAAGTCTGGCCAGACCTCAGCCTTAGTCTCAGTCTAAGTCTCAGTCTTGTTCTCCGAGTCCGTGTCTGGTGTCGCTTAGCTGGCTTTTCTGTCACTTTGTCGCTTTTGTGCACAATAAATTCAGCCACATAATATTGAAAATTTCCAGCTATGGATCCCTCCTCGGCCCTGCCAGAGTGTTGAGTTATAAAACGTAATTGAGGTTGTATTTCATGCCAAATGGCTTGCCCCGCTTTGGGGGTCCCAGTCCCAACGGCAGGTGGTTTTTCAGAGTGCGATTTCTGTAAAATGTGAACCATGATAATCACATTTACGATTTTGGAATCCCATAAACTCTGGCAGAAAAACGATGACACGTACAGAAACGCTGCTCTCGGTCTGTCTGGGGCACATTGGCTACGTTTCAGCTTACAATATCCCATCAAGATTTATTCTGTCAATTTGACACCATAATAACCAAGATATATTATCGACCACCGACACTGAGTACTGCTGATCTTAATGCTCTGCTCAATTAAGTGCATAAATGCATATTCCCTTAATAACCCAAAACGGATGCATCCTTTAAAGATATTGCTCATTTTATGCAATTGAAACTTAATATTTTATATTAATATTCAAAGGTATTTTGCACATTCATTAAATAAGGTTTTTAACCTAACTGAATTAAATTTGTTTCGCTTTAATCCTGTTATAAACTTGCTATTAATTACCCATAAATTGAAAGGCGTAAATTATAATAATTAATTTCGATGTTTATCTGTATAATTTATTTATTTATTATTTTTATGACTGTCGCTTCATATTACTTGGTGGCACATACATATTACCTGGCATACAACAATGGCTACTAACAATGGCTACAAACAATGGCAACTAAAATTGTCATCTGCCAGGTAATTTCAACTTGAACAAAGCTGCTTTCACATACCAAACCCCTCCTTCCCCACCAGGGGTGGACTGCCCACCATGCCTAATGCAAATTAATTGCTCTTACAAATTAGCTGGGAAAACAAAAACGTTTCGATTTGGAAGCTGACCAAACGCATAATGCGTAATTTTACGCACAATTTAATATAGGCAGACCGACAGATACTCTAGTAAAAGCTGATCTGAGTTGGATGTAGATAGAAAAGTTAAAGTTGCTTCAGAGTATTCAATTATGTCAGGCAAAGAAACTAGGTATTTATAGTAACAATCAGTGTAGGTTTTGCGAAGGTTATGAGGAGAGTCCTCAACTCACACCCGAACAGAATGTATTGCCCTATCCAGGAAAAGATGCAGTATCCTAGGGATCCATGTTATGTGTGTCAATGACATAGAAGCCCTTAACCCAACAAAGATTGTGGCGTTCGTGCAGTAACTGATGGAGAAGCTATAAGCTCAGATCTAAGAGGTCGCAGTGCACAACCCCCAATATATAATATAATCCAATTACGGCAATATAAGATACTTTTATGTAGTAGAAGTTTTATGTAGTAGAATGTTGTTCTTAACCAATATACCCCACGAGCCGATCAGTGTAAGCACTCAAACAATTGCCGTGTGGCAAGTTAACAAAAGCTCGCGCGTCGCTCGTTATTTTTAATCAGTTATCAAAATTTATCGCTTTAAATTTGTCTGCACAATGTGCGGGATGGCCAGAAAGAGGACTCTGGATGTATATTTATAGTTAGTGTTCATTTTAATTTTGTTCGCGTTATTTTGCGTTTAACATTTACGCGATTTTAATAGAGTGGACCACCGTCCCTGCCACTCCGGCCACTGTCCAACATCCGTTCGCCGCTCTCATATTGCATTTTCCACTTGTTTATAGTCGAAAATGTGTGGAGCACATTAAAGTTAATGGAAAAAGCCAGCGGCTATTCAACGCATGGCAATATCGGATATGGGAACGGGAAGAACTAGCGGAAACAATGAAAGCTCATAAAACTCACTTGAAATGCAATTCGATACTTTTTGGCCTGAAACTGAGCCGAAAACTATTTACGAAATGAGCAAATCGCCGTCGGCTGTCTAAAAACGCAACTGGCATTGGAATTTCACCAAATCCTCGACCTCGATGGATCCCCTTTGCTGTCAGCAGTTTTTTTTTTTAGATTTGGTGGAATACAAATAGAGTTACGCTGCTTTGCGATAGCCAAAGTAATGGCAGATTACATTAAATCTGTTTATATTTTCCATTCTTCAATAGCTTAAAATTCCTTATTCACCCGACTTAACTGCTCACATTTTGTACACAAAAATAATTGAAAGCACAACGATTCGTCGCCCATTCACCTCCGGGCGGGGGTGGTAAGGAAAATAGAACGTGGTCTGCCTCGCAATTAAAGTCACCATAGAGCCAGGTGCTGAAACACAGGCGGGGGTAATGGAAATTGACGTTTGCTTAGCTCAACTCTCCGACTCACGGATTCAATTAGAAACGAAAGCCATTTTATAATTGAAACGAGCCTGGCAGGCAGAACACGCCCCCAGCGGGAGACGCCTACTTTTAATCCAGTGAAATCCAAAAACAAACTGAACATCAATAGAGATTGAGAGCAGCGCAAGATTAGCAAATGCTGAGCAGAATTTTAACTTGAGGACAATAATAATAATGGTTAGTGCGGAGGGGAAGCGGGAAGCTGGATATATGATTATTCATTAGATGGCGAATCATGTAATTGAAAAGCTTTTTTTGACACAACTGCCAGGACTCACATCATCATTGTCAGCATCGCGAGCATCATCGCCAACCCAAAGACAAAACCCGTCGCTCAATTTGTCACTCGGGGAGCTGGTTAGCTGAGACTAGGAGTGAAAGGTGGTGATGATGTGTGTGACTAAGCAGAAAATTTCCAGCATTGCCTCCACACAAATCTCGCTGTCTGCGACATCCCAGAGAGAACTCCCTATCTCTATCTTAGTCTGTGTCTTCCCAATTTTTCCTGCACCTCTTTCGTCCTGATTATGATTGAGTTGACGTCGTTAATATGTTGTCGATGTCGATGATGGGCGCTCCTCCATTGGGACACAGCGCATCCTTGAGCGATTGTTTTCCTCGCGCTCGCGACTTGGCAGCTTCTGAGCTGCTGAGTGAGGATGGGCGGCGCACAAAAGGAGGAGATATGCTGTTCCATTGAAATCAGTTACATTCCTCGCAATGTCAACACAATCACACACAAGAGACACACACAAATATTCACACACATGTTCATCTTACAGTTGCTTATTTGTCTTTTGAATTATTAATGAATTCGTTGAATGGCTTCAGCCTCCGGCGTGGGCTTGTGCTTGCCGAGGCTGTGGCTACCTGGCCAGCATCTGAACTGAATTCAACTGTACGGACCTGAGTTGCAGTTGAAGTCTCTTGATGACTTGGCTCTTAATCAAGTAAGCCGTCGCCTGGTGCATCCTTGCAGTGTCCGCTCTCATCGCAGATAAGTTTAATTAAATCCCAGCCACATTCCCCGAATACTGCCCTCACGACTGCCATGCCTTTAGCTGACTTGACCACGCATTGGAAAACTTTAAGCACTTTTCCATAGCTTTGGGAAATATAGGCATGATAAAAGGAACAGGAACAGAATGTGGTAGAGGACGAAGCAGCAAAGTTTTCTGATTTTGATTTTTATTGCGGCCAAAAAAGCTCTGAAACAATTTCCAATCTGCTGCCATGGAGATTTGAGAATGCGAAAAGGGAAAGAAGAATCAGGTGGATTTGGAGTTTGGTTTCTTGGCAACAATTTCATTTCTTCTATTTTCAACTCTGCCAACTCTTGACTTTCCACCTGGTCACCAGTTTTGGTTTTGGTTTTGCCTCTAACTGCACCTGGAATTCCATTCGTGTAGTTGCATGCAACTAACGAAACAAAAAGGGGGAAGCAAAGGGCAGAAAACCACTTGAACCACAAAACCCAAAAGCCAAAAGTTTTTCGTATTTCTCTCGTTTGCTCTCCAAATGCTTCTTTAATAATTTAATGCGCAGAAGCGAGATATTAACACGTATTTATTAAAGCCTCAATAGAAGCAACTCGTATGGGTTTAAATCAGAAGAGGAATCCCCCTTTGCGATTCCGTAAGCTGTTAATCTTTTTATGAACTTTGTAATTACTTTTGCAGCTAGAAAATTTTCATTGAGAACCACATTCACAAATAATATTTCGAAACAAACAACAGAGCCACTCAACCACACTCTGCTTCCCCTTCTCAAGCCAAATAGTGTCACCAACTTCAACTTCAACTTCAACTTCTCAGCTTCAGCTACTGTCCGAAACTCAACTAAATCACTTTCTATTCAACAGAATTCTCTACAGAACAAACCAACCAACCAGGCAACCGACGACTAGACGAGCAGACGACACAAAAAGGCCACCAGAACAACGAGGACAACCAGGACACGTGCTCGACACCAATAACGGGCTACTGGCCACTGTTGTACACTCTCTGCTGACCAGCTGGGAACACGTCACCAACGCGAAGAACCAAACTACCAGCAGCAGCAGCAGTTGGTCAAAGGAGCAACAGTGGGAGAAGGAGGTGACCAACGGAGGAAGGAGGATTGGCCAATAAAAAAAACTAACGAAAGTCCAGCAGAGTCAGATGCGAAAATGCTTATGCCGCTTGCAGTCGACAGGCGAATCCAGCAACAACAACACCAACAACAACAACAAGAGAAACAACCGCAACAAAAACAAAACTGGAAAAGTTGAACCCAGTGTGCAAAAGGGAAGAGTAAACAGCTGAGGGGAAGTGCAGAGTCAGACGCAGCTGCAGCGGCTGAAAAGTTCCAAATTTTGGCAGACTGAATCCTCGTCGCTTTGTGGCCGCATCCGGAACTGTTAGCAGCAGTTGCTGTTGCCTGAATTTGATTTTAACGCTTCTTCTTTTAGACAAAATTGTGCCCCCAGCGGAAGAGTCTGCTTCCCATTCCCCATTGCTTACTTCCTGCGCCTGTGCATCCTGAACGCTTCAATTGCCACACATTGAAATTGGCTGTCACAGAGCTAAAGGCGAAGGGGAAGTTCCACCAGAAGAAAGGGGAAATCCATTGAAATGAGCCCCAATTGTGGCGACACATGCTCTGACAAGTTATTAACTCAACGTCTGGCACGCAGATAAGCATACCCAGACATCATATCAGGAGGAGGAGTTGCAGCAGATCCCCACTTACTCACTATGGCCACCAGCCGCTGCTTCCTGCTGCAGTGCATCTGGATCTCGCTGCTCACTTGGCAGCTGCAATCGGTCAGCGGATATCTCAACATTTTCATCAGCCACCATGAAGTGATGAAACTGATGGGTAAGTCCAGATCACAGACCAATCTTTCTAGGGTGGAAAAAAACATATCGATTAGGAAATAATCGTTGGGACAGTTGGTGGAACTTCCAGACACGCCACAAAGACCGCCCCACAGATATGATTAATAGTTGAATGGCAAAGTGCGACAGGACAAATTCATTGCTCCTCAACAGGAAAAACAAACAGCCTACGTCTGCAAAGGGGAGGGGGCATGAATAGGCGGAGACCACGTCGCAGTCATTAATAGTTCCAAAATAATTGTTGACCATGACGACGACGACGACCACAAAAGTTACGCGAAAACACGACAAAACAAATCCAAACAAATCGATTTCCGGCTGGAGACCGGAACCGAAACTGAGCCACCCTCGCACCTTTGCCACTTTGCTGACAGCAGCAAGTAGCTTTTCTCCTTACCCTCCCCTACCCTCCCCTACCCTCCTCCACCATCCACCACACACTTCCAATTGCTAACGACTTCACAGTCCAGTGCTGAGCATTTTGTTGTTTGTTTTGCTGTTTTGCCGCTTGTTGTTAAACGCGAGGCCTCGTTATTGATGGCGCCAGCGGTTCAAGTGTCTTCAGATCGACCTTGTCAGGAACTGCCCTCCCTTCACCCTGCCCCGGCTCCTACTCCTTTGCGTACCCTCAAAAATAGTTAGAGTAATAGGAATTCATTCGGCGTGCCAGGTCGGAATGTCGTCGTGCCTCGCGTTGATTAATGGTTCATGGCTCCAAAATGTGAGTCGAAGCTGTTCCAATTCCAATTCCAACTCCAACTCTCGCCTACCCCACTACTCCATCATTCGTCCGTTAGCTGTGCACAGCATTTTCCGGCACTTAACTGTAATTGGAGCAAAATGCTTTCGTCTCATTATGCAGGATCACTCACAGTCGTCACTCCTAATCGCCAAATCACGGCACTTCAATTTGTTGAGCAGAATTAAAATAATCCACACAAGTGCCACGCGAGTCCCGTCCTAGATTGATGAATGACCCACAAATCTGAGCTGCAACGGTGGCCAACGTCACCGTGCCACTTGACCCCCATCTTAATGCCTCCGCTCACTTGTGAGCTTGTTCTCATATTAGCCCCTTCCTTTCGCTTCTCTCCTGGTTTGGAATCGAGTTCGCTGAGGCATGATGCACTCTCCCGGCCGGTCTTGACCCTCACGTCACTCTGTAAGCCCCACAAGCTTTCTTCTTTGAATGCAAATCGGATTTCATTAGCGACAACTCGGAGAATCTTCCACTTTGTTTGTTGCTCTTTGTAATTTCCTCTGCCCTGCACGATTCCAATAGATTTCTTCTGGCACTTCCTTCAGTCACCATTCCTCTTCTTTTTATGTGCCCCATCCACAGAACTCGTTATGTTTTTAACGACCAGTTAACACCCCCGCCCCGCAATACTTTCCACCCTCAATGTCATTTCAAAATTAACAAGCAGCATGAAATCAAACAAACTGACCCGCCCACCTTCCCTTCCCCTTTCTCTTATTCTCATAAACAGCTTCCCTTCCTCCAGCGTGCGACATGCTGTTGCATGATTTGTTTTCAGGTTGCCCCTCCCTTCTCCGCATATGGTCTTTATAGCTATTTGTTCATGTGGAAGTCGCGTCACGGCTGCATGACCCAACTCCAATCCCCAACTCCAATCCCCCCTTTTCAATGTGCGCATTTCTGAAATACTTTTACTCTCTGGTTGTGCCTCCATTACTGGCCTGGCTGTGATTGACGTGATGCATTCTCGCAATAAAAATCGTGAGCATAGTTCGGTTCAGTATTCCACATGTCTACTCACTATTTGAAGGAAAGTTCCACACTCCGTGCAGTAAGCATGAGTTAAACGATTTTTCTCCTGCTTCCCTTAACTATTCTTCATTTTATATGTATTTTGATTCCTTCTTCGGAGGAGGAGTGACGACAACATTAAAATTAAATATTGTTTACGCTTTTGTTGAAGATTTTCCGCTCTGCCTTCCATTCCATCGCGTTGCCCCAGCAACAAGCAATTTTCGTCCCAATGTTGCCAGCGACACCAGTCAGCGTCAGCCACCAGTCAAGCAGGGTTGCCCCATCTCCACCCTCATCCCCATCCGCACTCTCTTCTCCCTTCCTAGAACTCGGTGTGCAAGGGCGCGTAAAAATGCAATTTCAACAAGTTTCACTTTGATGTGCACATTTCTTGGCCCCAAACCCCACGAGAAACAGAGAGAAAGGTCTATCTTGGGCTTTCTCCCACCTTGTGCTGTGAAATTTCCCTTTAAATTAAAAGTTAATGCAAAAGAAAATTATTTTTAATGAATAGAAAACAGCCCGAAAATCGCCACATTAATAAACCAACCCTCGACCCTTCACCCCCAACTCCTCCTCTGGTTTACCAATGCGTTTTGGTGTCGACTCGCTTTATTGCTAAGGTAACAAGAAAAATGGATAACTTGAAAGAAATTTAAGGTGTGGGAGATGTGTAAACTGTGTCAATTAAATTCCGAGCTCGACTCTGATTCAAGGAGCGCAGGCAATTAAAACAGTGCATTCACTGCAAAGGGATAAGCCGTGTCGAGGTGTCACCCAGAGTTGATGGAACAGGTTAGTGGGACGGGACAAGGAGAGATTATAATTTCAGGGAATGCACGTTGCACTCCCTCAAAGCGGCTACCAGCTAATGACACTAATTATCCTCTTAATCTTTTATGCAAATTGTCTGACGCCATTGTCAAAGTCTGAATCAGACGCTGCTTTTATTATGTCTCCTGACTCCTCCCTCCTCCCGCCTTATTCTGCTCAGGCAGCGAGCGTCTGCGGTTGCAGTGTCACGTGTGTGTGGCGAAGCCATTCAGACAATCGCAGGTATTATAATTATGGTGGAGAGGCCGGGGAATTTACTGGGGCAAGCTAGAAGCAGAAGAAGAAGACTTGGGAACGAGCCAAAAGTTTCTCAGGCGGCGGCAAAGTTGGAGCTGTGCAAGGCGCGTGATATGAAAGACGGCCAAAGTTCGACGGAGCAGGACTTGGACCCGTAACCAAGTTGGATGTCCTCTTTATCTGAGCTAGTAAAACAAGCGAATAGCGAAAATTAAAGATGTGCTTTAAATTTAACCAAAGATGACAATTGATAAGTTGAACTCTCTCTAAACGTGAATCACAACTGCTTTCAATCAGAATTAAATTAATTAAGCTTGCCAAAAGTGCATTTCTCATTCCATTTGCGGATACAAGAAACCCACTTGCACCCTCCTCTGCCAGCTTGTGTATCCTTTTATTCTTGTTCTGGGCTGAGTGACATTGTTCTCTTTGAGTGTTTGTGCATTTTTAATGTGACTCGCTTTGAGGTTATGTTTGTGTTTTTTGTTTAGTCTGCGAAGAATACCCTAAATGAATGAAAAACAAGACCAATGGGGAAAATTGAGAGCCAGTTGCAGCACCTTTCCTCTGGTTGTACTTTTTACTGCTTCAGAGCTGTGCAGTTTGTCAGCGGAAAGCGGAAAACGGAATACATAAAAGGAAAGTAGCTCACTTTGGGTAAGTTGGAGGACTATGAAGTCAGCGGGGTGCATAACAATTTCAAATTCAAAAACAAAATGAAATTGTTCAGGAAAATGGCATAAGAGTTGGGGAAGTTCTTTTCCGAGCCAAGAATAGAAGGAAAATGCTTTTTCTTGTACTGTAATTGGATTTGAAATTGTTATAAAAATCGGGCAAGCCTTTCTTCTTCTATTGCAACGCATTTAGACGCACATTCGCATACGCGTCCTTGCTCTTTGTCCTTCACTCTGACTTACCTGCGCCGGAAACACAACATTCAACATCCGCAACAGACGCACAGTCTGTCTCAAAGGACGGGGGGAAGAGGGCAGTAAAGCTGAGGAGAGTAAACAGTATTTGCGTCTTCTAATGCAAAGCGATACTAAGCCTGATCCCATGGAGTAAATGATGCAATATAAAGCAGCCGACTAGCAAGGAGCGAAGTTGGAGAAAGATGGTAGTGAGGCAGTGGCAACAATGAAAGCGGATAAAATAATTTAATTTCACATCTTTTTATTTCGAACAGCTCGTCTTTCACTGCCAAAAGAGATGAGTTACTGCCAGGGTCCGGGTCTGAGAATAGGGCTAGTCCCAAGCTAGTCACAAGTTACACAAAGCAAACCGAATGACGATGATGATGGTGATGATTCTGTTGTCTTGCGTTCAATCGAGTTGGACAACACTTGACACCTTTTATTATTTGGACTCATTTTATCATCATCTCTCCCCGCATGCCTGTCGCGCATTTATTTCCACCACCAGTGAGATATAAGCGATTGACGCCACTTGCATTGTTGCCTGCCGGTGATGGATTCGATTTCGATTATTATTGTGTCTTGGGTATTGTTTACCGCTGCCACCCTCAGTTGTTGCGTTGTCGAGGAAATCAATTTCCGTTGCAGTTGAAAGGTGGATGCTGGTGGCAGGAGAGGGGAACATAGCCATCAACTTGCGGAAAAAGTAAACACAAAATGCACAAAGTTTGCACAGTAGTAGAAAATGCTAGAGACTGCGAGGACTGAGACTTCAAGGGAAAGTTCTAACAAAGCAAATTGTGAAATAAACTTTCTCCTTATGCCTGGAATGCATCCGCATCCTCATCCGCATCCCAATCTCATCCTGATTCTTCTAACATTCTCATTCGCTTCGCATTTGCAGGGCTGGAGGCGAATTTGTTCTACGTTCACGAGGGAGCCATTAACACATACGCGATGCACTTCACCATCCCCGTTCCCGTCCCGGCTGATGTGCACGAGCTGGAGTTCTCCTAGCAGAGTCTCATCGCTTACCCAGTAAGTAACCCTTCCCCTCCCCTTAACCCATTAACATCCAATATGATTTGCACTCCATTAACTGGCTATCTCCCTTTTTGTCCCTTCTCAGTTGCGCTACTTAATCAGCATCGAGTACGCCAACGACCAAGACGCTCTGGGCACACCCACGCTGAGCATTCCGCACAAGGGACTGGTGCCGCAGGAGATTGGGGCCTTCTTGGTCTACCTGCCCTGCACGGGAAACGCCAGCCTCCAACTGCACTTCAAACGTAACAAGATCTGTGCCAACGGTAAGCTCGAGTCCCAACACTCTCACTCACTTTGTCATCCTCACATATCATCGTTTCTGCTTATTGCCACTGCAGGCATCTCACCTGAGCCGAACCAGTCGCCAGCCCCAGCACACGTCCCTTCCCAGGGACCCGCTCTGCCGCTGCCTGTGCTTTGGGTCTGGTCCTCGCTGTAGGCCTCGTGGCTAGCATGATGTATGTGCGAGCTCGCAAGCAGCTGCGCCAGGATTCGCTGCAGTAAGTCCGTTTGATTGGCCCATCAATTCAATTATCTATCCGCTTATTACACTTACCGCTCCTGTCTCCACCTTTTCAATAGTACCAGCTTCACCACAGCGGCTTATGGCAGTCACCAGAACATATTCATTCGCCTTGATCCTCTCGGACGACCACCCAGTTCCACCGGCTCATGTGCGACCATTGCCAGCCTCAACAAATATCCGGTGGATACCAAAAAGTCGTGTAGCTTATTTGACCGTAAGTCATTCATTTCCCTCCCTTCCCCTTAACAATCCAATATTATGTTTGTCATCGAACACAAACTACTTATTTCCCTACAGGCTTCCGCAGCTCGCCCACGCCCACACCCTATGCCACCGCCCTGCTGCCAATGGGCGACCAGACCGGCGAGACCATTTACTCGAAGCCAGAATCGGTCTGTCCCTCGAGGATATCCTACTATACCTCCTCGCAGCTAACACAGGTGAGTCCCAGTTTACCCCACTCTCTCTCTCCCTCTCAATCTGTGGCCACACTTTTTCCCTCCTGGGGGTTGACTGGCCTCAGGTAAATCAATGCCTTTGATATGTTGCGACACGTGCCATGTGCCAGGCACAAATGGAAATGAATCCTGTTGATGCTCAGATTGCAGTGAGTCGGTTGCCTTGGCCACCAGTGCCAGTCCACTCTATACTGCTCTACTTCAGTGCCAATTTGTGCCACTCACCAGACGATTGCTCCCAAGGCTGCAGCCATATCCAGTGCCACACTCGAGCCACCTTTCCTCGGCGATAAAAATTAAATTCTAATTTATATTTACGAGCTGATAAAGCTCCCGAAGTGCGTTAAACTCGAAACAACAGCCATTCATAAATATGCGAATCTCCCATTCACTCTACAGGGTGCCAGGATGCCAGACTGACAGGGTTGCCAGCTGCCGGGCTTCCTTTGGGGCTGGGGCAAGTTTTGCGTTGTGCTCACGTACTTCGTGCTGCGACCCACAAACCCATTGCCGGCAGAGGTAAATTACATAGATACGAGTTCCCATACGAGAGAGGGGATTTGTCAGAGTTGGGGGACGCGTGTGAGTCTGTTTAAATAAGCGAAAGGTGCTTAACAGTCCCAGACAAATAAAGATAGGCAACTCTCCCCCTTCATCTTTCTCCCTTTGCTGTTCTTCTAAACGAGATGTTCGCTGAGTGCAATTTGGGAAACCAAAGTTAAACCAACTGAAAGCTACAACTAAAACTAAATCAGCTATCAAACATCAAGCAAGCATTACGTGTTCGAATCCCTCAAATTAATTTAATGATAGTCCACAAATCTTTTTACACATTCCCTCGCTCATTTGCGACACCCCTCTTACACTTCTCCTCCTTTTCCCTGACTGATATTTTAACTTCTTGGCCTTGGCAAATCTGTCCCAAATTAGAATAAATTATTTAGTAGCTTCTCTGCTGTTGCTTTGACAAAAACTTTACATCTACCCAAGAGGAACCAGCGTTTACATTTTTCCTAGACAACACCCCACCTCTTCTTCTTTCTTTTGCTTTGTCGCCATCATCTTGATTGTTTCGGCCATTTTCGTCACCATCTTCAAACGCCATTTCCATCGACGCATAATTAAATATTCAATTTCCATGGAGACTCCTCGGAGTTTTTATTTGCTGCTTATTCCTCAGCATTTCTCCATCTGCTTCCTTGGGTTGTCCTTGCTTTCGTTTGGCCTCTGATATGTGCTGAAACAATTTCTGTTTGCTTAGACTTCAATTTCATACTCATTATGGCAACCGTTTCGAGCCATTTGACTGAGGAGACGGAGTAGAAGTGGAGCACATGAACAACCACAAACATGCCCAGTGAAAGGCACTTTCAAACATAGATATCTGGGATATTGGGATAATACACAACGCCAAGAGTCATCCTCGTATCGCACTGAAGTATGCGACGGGGAATTAAATGAATTTCAACAAAAATGGAGCCCCAAAATTGCATATGGCCCTGTCTGACGAGCTCCATGAGTTTGGGTTGTTTGCCATAATTATTGCTGTGCTCTTGTTATGACTCCCACATTATCCAACCCCTGCTACATACTCATGTGAGTGTGTATGAGCGTTAAGCGAAGTGAAGGGGCAGAGGGGAGATTCACTCATTTAGTCAAACAATTATTTCCAAGTGCACACACTGAAATTTTGTCGGCGCTGATCTGCTCACTTGTGTGGAAATATCTCATTTGTGTGTGGCTTTTCATACCCCTTCCGTCTCCTGCTCTATTCGAGAGGTAAGCACTCCCTTTGCTTTCCATTAAATCAGTCTATAAATGTTGCCCAAATTGCTTTAATGTGCAGCAAAAGTTTAGTTAACGGCAGCTACAACAATTACAGCACATAAAAAGGTATGGATAGAGCGAGGAGAGGGTTGGTGGGCGGATTGGAGGCAGTTTGGTAAATAGCAATAAAAACAGCAGTGAACGGATGCCAGACTACAGCTGTTGAAACATGACTTTGTACTTGTTAAGAGCCACTTGCAAAATATTATTGCAACATCAGGGGAGCAACTAACTGCGGGAAGAAGAGAACTGAAGTCGGAACTAAATCCAAGATTGACTACACATCATGTGCAGCGGCAGCAACAAAAATCTGTAAAGCGAAGCAAACATTGAAAGACAGAAGGATATTGGATCAGGACTCAGAGGGGATTGAGAAGAGGGGCTGCAGCAGTTGTGGATGTTGGGCAAGTACATGACGTGAATGGGTTAGAAGTTGCCACAGGATAAACGTCAATGCCACGCGACGCATCAGAATTTCATCATATGAAGGCAAAGCTGAGGAAGTGCGTGAGCAGCACAAGCGAAACATAGGATAGGAGAGTACATATAGCAAAGTTGGATATTAATTTCCATGGAACACTCCACGGCACGGGGGATTACGAGTGAGAGATTCGTGCAACCTAAACAGGTGCTAATTAAAAATGTTGTCAACCTGCAAATGACGCACGCAGCATGCGAAAAGTTAAGTCAGGCCTTAAAGGGCATAGAGAAGAGGAATGCGAGGGGAGGGTGTACACAGAACTGTCCCCTCTTTGGGGCATCTTGGGTAAATGGGGTGCGGCACGTACGCCGTTAATGGATTTTCCAGTGTTGTTCTTTTGATTAAAACGCATTATTTACATTTGGAGCAAGCGGAGCAAAAAGGGGGAACAATTTAATGTGCGACAGTGCTCAAGTCTGGCCTGGTGAGGGGTCGTGGAATAATAGGGGGAGTCGCTAATGGCAAAGGTTGACAAATTGCATAGCCTTTACTTGATTTTGTTCAACATTTTTGCATTTTTTTCGTTGGTCTGTCCCCTTTAATTTCCCATCGCCCCTTGAACCTGTCCTGCTGCTGGACCTGTGTCTAGTGCCAAACTACGGCGGATGTTTTTGTCTGCCATTACACTATTGATTGCTTCCTGTCAGCCACAGAGAGAGACAAGCGGAAGTCGCCAGCGGATGTTGCCTTTGTTGCCTGTAATCCAGTTAGTCAGTTATCCAACCGCTCGACAAGAGTTCTGGCTGTCCACTATGTCCACTATATGCGTGTGATTTGGCCAGCCGCAGTGCAGCACTTCGCATAAGCGGCTTCCAAAGCCACTAACTCTCTATGTGATCATCCCTTTGTGGTATTAGATGCTTCCACGAGCAGCGTTCCGGAGACTGTGTGCTCGCGGTTTTCACACTATCCAATCGGCCTCTAGCTATATGTGTGTGTGGGTGTTTTGGTGTGCGTAAGTGTGTGTGGTTTCAACTGATACAATTGCGGCCAAGTTGCGTTCACTCAAAGTGGGGTAGGAATGGGGCGCCATTAGTTGCACTGTTGCCTGTCTATAAACTGGGATACGTACTGAAATTCCTGGATATTTGGAGGGGTGAGCACTCAACGAGATTGACAATTGTAATGAGCGAAAGGCAATGATTAGCCAACTGTAATTGAAGACAAGAGTCAATAAACTGGGTCAAAAAGGAGCACTTTCAACCCCTTTATGGCGAATGGGGTCAAAACATTAATCACTCGTAATGTAGTTAAGGTTTCGAGTATTTGTGCAGATCTTCGCTTGAAATGTCCATCAGAAAATGAATGAAAATGAATCCAGAATAATACGAGGAAAGGGCAATTAAAAGACTACTTGATTCTCTCCATAAAAGTGCATGGGGGCCGGTCAATCAAATTGCAATTATGGCTAACAAATATTCATTCACTATTCATGAGTGCACTCGCTGGTAGTAACCGTCAGTAAGCGATCAATACATACGTCTGTCCATGGATACTCATCAATCAATTCTGAATTGCCGTCGAGTCATATTACGCGCATACAAAATGCCTCACAAATATTCCCAAACTAATTGCATCAAAGTGCTGCCCCAATGCGCTGCAACCGAACCGGATGTGCAACAAATTGTATTATGGCTTTCGCTGAAGCGCAATCCAATCAGCAGTCAACTACTGCATTAATATACATACACACATATCGAACTCGGAATATGGAATGTATATGAAGAGTTCAATTCAACCTTCCTGGGTATTTTATCGTATGGATTATGTGCATTTGTACATATGCAATATCTTAACCATTAATAATAATAATAATAATAATATTAATAACAATAAATATTAAATAAATAAAGTTTATTTTTAAATGTGAAATTACTTAATCGAAAGAATAACCTCAATAAAAGCAAAATTATAGAGACACCAAATCAATCAAACTATAAAGAATTATTGCTCAAGCAAACTATTTGTTGACCAATTGTTAAATTTTAAATTAAAGGGTATAAAATTTGGAGCTTTCTTAAAGAGTTTGGCAAACTACTATATTTAACTACGATGTGGCAACAATCAGCGGCTTACTTCACAAATTGAAATATAAATGCGTGGTTACAAGCACACCCCACCTGCACCTGCTCCTCACCTACCCCATCAGCAAGTCTAACTACTGCCGCCCACTGACACGCCCAGCGTGACACCTGGTGACTAATTTATGTTCATTAAGCAGGCGTTAAGTCGCCTTGAGAGCAGCTGCTGTCGTCCTCGTCATCGTCCTCGTCCTCGTCCTCGTCGGCGCTCATTTGCATACATTTAGGAGCAAGCGTAGGAGGAGCAAAGGTAGGGAGGATGTGGGGACATGAGCCGAAAGCGTCGCACAACACAAAACACATACACAAAACACACACACACACAACACACACACACACACACCAACACAGCGAGAGAGAGCTGATTACTTGCTGTGCGCTGAGGTGACAAACCAAAATGTGTAGTTTCATGTAATTTTGGGGTCGCTGGAGCGGCTGCTTTTGGCCAGATTAATATGCAAATTCATGTTGCCATGGGCTGAGCAGCAATGGGAGAGAAAGAGAGAGGATAAAGAGTAGAAAATAGGAATGCTTTGAGCACAGATTATGCGTGTATAGGAAGTGGCAAGTGGCAGCCTTGCCAGTGCGTTTACAGACACAAAAAATCAATTTGCAACACGCGGCCCGCACAACTCCTCGCCGCACTCCCATGTTTTTTTTTTTTTTTGTTTGTATTTTTTATTTTTGCACTCTAATTTGTGTGTAGTGCATTTTCGTGTCCATGTCCGGAAATGGCAGGAATTAACGGCAAAGTGGAGAAAAGTGAAGCTTAACCAGCGGAGTACACAAAACTGGTGGACTTGTAATCAGCTTGAGAGCTCAGCTGCTGCTGTTGCCCCGACACCCATTTAGTTGGTGGGTGGATTCGACAAAATAAAAGCGCGCACAAATCCCATCCAATCTATCAACATCATTTACGCAAATCGCAGCAGCCGGGAGCACCAGTAGCAGTAGCACCATAAATGGCAACACTTTTGGCTCCAGCTAAAGCAGACGGCTCAGGTCAGGCACCATCAGTGTCAGCTGCATTGGATTTGATCCAATCAAGGATTCACGGAGAAACTTTATTAAATCGAAGTAGAAATGTTCACACTACCAAAAAGTGTGGCGCCAAAAACTGACAGCAGCAGCGACAGCGACGGCTTAGGCCACCTAACACCCAGCTCCACGCAACTACAAGAAAAGACATAGAGGGAGATAAAGAGAAAGAGAGAGAGAGAGAGAGAGAGAGAGAGACATAAATGGAGACAGGCAGGCAGCCAGTCTGGCATTCAGTCAATTGTTGTTGTAGTTTCGTGGCTGTTGCTCAAACTTTTAATTACACGTTCGCTCTGGCGAGACTGGGAATTGAGAGTTGAGAATTGGGGTTGAGACCGAGAATTGGGAACTGTGTGGACTGGAGACTGGGGAATAGGGGATTCGCCCGCAGCTACAAGGCCACTAACATTTTTGGCATGGCTACTGGAATGTTACGCCTGTTTGGCCTTGGCCATTGCTCGTTCCGGTTCTCTGTTGCTTGTAACCAGCTGTTGTTGCCAATGCTGCATGCAAAGCGCCATGTTTGCTTGGCTACAAAGATTTATCACTCAGCAACAGCAGCAACAACAACAAATCAGCAACGATGGTTGCCTAATAACTTGAAAAATTGACAGTCGCTTAGGTAAACCAACTAGAATTAGCTGGGCGAAAGCTGAAATATTAAAATAAAGAAAATTACAGAGAAATGATCAGAGTAATATTTCAGACACAATTTTATCTATATAAATAAAATTTTATATATTGTGCCAAAAATTAGAAAAATAAATTAGATAGTTTTTTGTACAATAAATAAAAAAAACATGTTCAGAATTAACACAAAATTATTAAGTAGTCTTGATATAGTATTGAGATAAGCTTACCAAAGATTTCACATATAATTTAATTCTTCGCTTGTTTGAAAACTATTTTGAACCGTTGGCAAACTTTTCAAGCAGCCCACCGAAAAACGCAACTCACAGTCAGTTTTGCAGTTGCAGTTTTTACGGGTTACGGTTAGGTTTGGGTGACTAAATGGGTGGTTTTGGGTTAGTTTGTTATACAGTGTGCCGTTGCCAACCATTGGGGGCAATGGCAATGATGGGTGGAGGGGATGTACGCGGTTTGTCAGCTTGGCGCGTTGATGATGGAGTGCGGCATTGTTGCATTTTAATTGAAATTTCTTTGTGAACTTTCCGCAACAACAACAAGACTAACGAGAAACCAGAACAGCGACAGCAGCACCAAAAACAAAAACAACAACAACAACAGCAACAACAACGTGTCGCCAGCAATCACACAATGCAACAACAAAAATAAAAGAGAAGAAACAACGCCAAAGTAGCAATAATAATGAATGAATAAAACGAATAACAACAGCAGCAACACCAACAACACCAACAAAAACAACAACAATTGGTTTTTTGCTTTCATTGCTATGGCTTATTGCTGGAGTTGTTGTTGTTGATGTTGGTGGTGTTGCCGTGTTCCCGTGTTGCAGCTGCCCAGTGGCAATGTACGCAATGACAGCCAAAGGCAACTCAACCGTAGCGTATCGAGTTCGGGGTCGGTATTGAGGGGGCTTTTAGGGGTTATCGGTGGTAGGCGGAAGGTGGTGGGTGTTATGGGGCATGGCTACGGTAGCACGGTTCACATTTTTGCGGCACAACGCAAATATAATAATAATAAATTTCGCATATTGCTGCCGCTTCGGCTATTATTTTTCATAAATGAAACTGTTGTCAATGGAATGTTGATGTTGCTGTTGTATCTGTTGTATCTGTTGTTGCTGCTGTTTGCAATACTTGTTGTTTGGTTTTTTGTCACCGCTTTATTGTTTTACCACCCACTGGCTGAATGCCTGGCATTGCGGTCACTTTATTGTTTGCCGGATATGGCCAACACAGTTGCCAGCGCAAAAAGTGGCCAGGAACGCGCTCAGGGTGGTGGAAAGCGGGAGGGAACGAGGGAGCGAGAGTAGGGGTATTTGGGCCGTCGGCTTGCCAGCCAGCCACGTAATTTGCCGCCTGATGAAGATTTACGACATAAAAGCCACAAAATAAACGCCAAAAACACAAAAGTACATAAAGCAAAAAGCCAATAGACTAGAGGATGCGAACACAACCCCCTATACCCCGCCTTCACTCCTAAATGATGGATGCACTGCGGCTTCGGAAGACGACAACCCTATCGAGCTGAGCTGGCTGTCGCCTCCAAGTAGGCGGCATTTGCTGCTGGCCATTTATGTAAATTAAGCAACAAAATGAACAGATTTGTCTCGTATTTATTAGCCAAACTGTAGCCAAAACTTGGCCATAACTTACATGCATCGAGAGCCAATTGCAACTGGGCCCAGGAGACAGCAGCTCAAGCTAAAGCAAAATTCATCCTGATGAAGAATTGTGTACCCTCAGAGCAACTCAAATGAGTGGGCGTGAAAGACCCCCAGGACCAGGCACAAGGCACATATGTAGCCAAGTATCTGCTCTTAATGGCAACCCTATTAGAAAAAGAGATACAGTAATCGTTAGATAAAGAGGAGAACGGGAAGTTGGAGAGAAACTGATTAGGAACACAGCTCCTCCAGCTAGCGCAGGGACTCACCTCCCCATGCTGTTAACCCACTTTGTCTGCTTATGAATACTTTGTCCAATAAATAATTCATGCTGCAAGTAAGTTGTCTGTCCGGAAATGCCGCCCAGAGTGTAGCTCGAGTGGCCAACTGGGCGTGCACCCTACGGATGTGGATGATTGTGAATGATGGTTGTGGGTGTGGAGTGCGGTTGCGGATGCGGATGCAGTCAGCTGTTGAGTGGCAGACAATACAGTGGAAACGGAAATGTAATGCAATTTACGAGACTAAATCAACGGCTGAAGGAGCCTGAGAAGCAACAAAACCCAATCAGAAAACTACACATTTATCCAACTATAAAAGATTAATTCAGTGTATTGCATGTGGGCTGTTGACTCAATCTGGTGTGGGCAACGTATTTTAATTAAAATAAAATATAATATAATCCTGCGTCAAACTGAAAATATGGAAATGGACTACCCAACTGTCGCCGTTTGTTTCCAAATGCGTTTAAATTGTAAAATATGCAATAATATTTATATAAAATAATATAAACATAATAAACAAAAGTTGATAAATACTCGCACTGATTGGCACTTGGATTCATTTATTATCACACAAAAATCATTGGCTAACTATACACGAGTAATGACCTGGCTGTGTAGCAGTACATATTTTAAAATATGCACGGATGAATTTGTGTGCGCTTGGCTATATTCTCTAATTAGGTAAAATGTAATCAGACAAATAACATTTTTCATTAAAATGAGTTGAGCTGTTTTAGTTAATAGATTTGAGCAAGTGAAGAGCTTAGTTAGTAGCTACTTAGATTGGCTAAATTCAATAAGGTACACACGCTGTCGAGGGATTACTGCAGCTGGATGAGCGCATGGCCGGCATGCCTTTTGTATAGCATTAGCGATATGTTGACTAGGAACGGAGCTGCCAGCCAGAAGATGCGCGTTCCAATGCCCGTTGCCTCGCGATGAAAGATGCCCGAGGCGCCGCCACGGCCCGTGTTGCAAAAGGACTCCTCGCAGCAGGAGGTGCAGGCATAGAGTTTGGTCCGTTCACCAATGATAATGCAACCTGGCTCACAGTTAACAGCGCAACGACGGTCCAGTGACCACATCTTTGGCGGACTAGTCGAGTTCTCAGTGCTGGTTGTGTACGAGAATCGCTTGACCTACATATATAAGCCAGATAACATCAGAAATTAGTGCATATATATGTTTAGTACTTCTTACCATGCAGATAAACTCCTCTCCTTGGCACTTCTTCATTAGCGTCGTCTCGTTGCGCTCGAGCACATCCACACAGGCGGGGCCATCGTCCATTGTATCGCAGGCATAGCACCAGAGCTTGTTCACCCGCTCAATGGCCGCTGCCGTGCGATGGATATGCCCGCTGTTGGTCAACGATGTGCTCAGGCTGACCGCCGAGCTGGGGCCCGATCCTGGCGAGCTGGTGCCCGTCCCAGTCACTGCCAAGTCAGATTTTTGCATTGAATTTATTGATTTTGCCCAAACGAAGGTCGCAGTTCAACACACTTACCGTTATTAACGCAGGCGGTGAACACAATGGAGCAGGAGGTCAACACAAAGTAGGCGAGTGTCAGCAGCGCTCTGGACATGATTTGGCCGCCAACTGGGCCAATTAACGCCTTCCCAGCCAGCTAAAAAATTAATTCTATATACCCGTGCAGCCGCCGATTAACTTTTGTTTATATGCAAAGCCAGCAACTGACACTTAACAGCGAATGTCAACCGAAGCAGAAACGGCGATAAGGACATGCGTACTGCAAGCAAACTGCCAATGGTTGGCAGCCCAATCCAACTCTTAGCAAAGACACAAACCATCGCATTTATTTTCTCATAAAAATATATTTTTGTTTTCAATATAATTATTTAAAAAAAAAAATTCAGTTATTTGAAAAATTGTTAATTAAGGAACTTGACGGCTTTGCATTTCAAAATATTTGTCATTATTCTTAAAAGCCAATCCAATAAGGAAAAAAATTATAAACGCCGAATTTTAATCACTTCGCCCAATATAATAATACAAAATATTTATTGGGGCTAACATTAAAATTTTGAAACTCCAACAACAATAAAATCTGTGCTGGACATCAGTAGAGACGCAAGTACTGAAGTGCCTGGCGGCACTGCATGGGATAGAGTTCGCCAATGTTGTACATAAGATCTACGATATGGGTCGGGCGCAGCATGCGCCATGGCATAAACTTTAGCGTCTTCTCGTCACAGTGTATGTCCTTATCTTGTTCAAGTGGGAGCGGCACCTCGTTGTACAGCATCCGCCCGTCCACACTGCGCTGCAGGGTACAGGGCAGACCAATCTGATCAGCGAAGCACTTGAAGAGAACGGCACGCTCAAACTGGCATCCGCTCTGCACCTCGCCCAGTGGTATGAAGTTGGTGTGAAAGACGTGACGCAGATTCTCCAGATGGCAGCGCACTGTGCGGCGGGAGCACTCCTCTGTGGTGTTCAGATCGAGTATCTTAATATCCACGTTCATAACGCTGTTCACTGCCTCGGCAATGATCTTGCTGCGCTTGGCCACGTTCTCAAAGTCAATGCTGCTCCTGATTTTATCAGGATTTTTCACAAGGCCATTTAACTGGGGACGAGCAGTTAACAGTTAATTATAGCAATCCGAGCATACTTGCTTAATTGGATTGATTGTGGTACTCACTGCCAAATTCGCATTTAGTGCCTCCAGAAATTCGTGTAGCTTCCGGTCACCAGGTCGTTTGCAGTAGGACCACTGCTGATCGCCACCGACATCAATGTAATACAGGCAATTTGGCGGTACACAAATCAGATCTTTCTCATCCGCTGATGGGCGGTCAAAGTTCACTACAAACACGGTATCCAGTGGTGAGCAGTCCTGCCTCAATATATCTTGAAAGCACCGGAAATCCTCAAATTTGCGCTTGGATACATAGAAATCCTTTCCAGCGGTCACATCCGTAAAGCCCAAATTGTTGCGAATGCAGAACTTCATGGTGGGGCACTTGGCCAGAATGCTCTCAATAGCCGGATTCCAGGTGGACACACAAAACGCATGCTTCTGGAATTTCATTAGTCTGAAGGCAAAAAACCAGAAGCTGTTAATCTGTAAATAGAGATAAATGATGCACTTACACCTCGAGAATGCCGCGATCAATGTACGCATCTACGAATTCATTGAAACGTGTGGTCTGCAGTATAAAATTGGTGACAGCGGTCTTGACAAGATGCGATACGGATTTTAGGGCTCGCTTGATCGAGGATACTATATAATTATTCAGAAGAACCGAGCGAACGGTTGTCTCGTCGACGATGGTGCACATGCAGCGGAATATGTTGTGAATTAATATGGAGTGTGCATATGAGCGCTGTAAAGTTATAAACTGTAGTCAATATTAGTTAATCGATAACCGATGTTTTAGTGATTACCATAAGTAATTGGGCAATTTGCTCAGTGAGTGGAATATATTCGCCCATTATCTTGCGATGCTCATCATTTTGTGCCAAAGTCTCGATTATCGCCAGAACCGACAATATTAGATCTATCGATAATTCCGCCAATCCTTGCTCTATGGTCTTGGTCAGTGCTTTAGAAATGTTCATCACCATTAACTGGTCAGCCGTGGTTCGGAAAGAGCTGACCAAAAGATTCCCAATGAGCTCAGCGGCCTGTTCGCGGGTCTTAATGGACACCTCCGTCGCTTGCACCAGGGTCATAAGCCGGTCCAGCGCCCCTTCTTTGTACGCGGAGAGAATGGTGCGCAATGCATCCGGGTGTACAGTCATGCGATTTAAACCCATAATAACGAATGGTGATGGCTCCGGTTTGCTTTTCATCAGGCAGTTGAGGAACATCTCAGTAATTTTGGCACTATGGATGCGTGTCAGATAAGATTGATATTTGGCCGCCTCGGCGAATATGGAAATGATGGCACAAATGACTTCCGGGCCCAGTATGTCAACGACTTCGTTCAGATGCTCCACCATCTGGTCAAAGAGGTTCTGCTCGAAGAAGAGCTTTGTCATTTTTTCAGACCGCAACGCCGTCGCTAGTACCTCGATAATGCCAAGGGCATCGGGTGCCTTTGGATTCGCACAGAAGGCTTTGACCAGCTGCTGCAGCACGAAGAAACAACGATGCAGTGCCTCAAAAGCACTCGCTTCGCCAGTGTCGGCCAGTAGGATTTTTAGCACCTTAATGGCGGCCAGGCGTATTTGCAAGAAATCGTTGGTCAGCTCACAGATGACGCGATCTATGGGGAATCCGGGTAGTGTGGTAAACTTCAGCATCTCATTGGCGCTTTGAACCTGTAGGATTTTATGCATTGCCTCGATGGAATTGACTACAGTATCTGGATTATCCGAACTAAGGAAAATCATCTTGAATTTTTCTATAAATTCACCGTTTGCAAGTGTGTTCTGAGCGATTTTCGGATCCCGCAGGCACATATTTATTATGTACGTCAGATACTCGATGCAAAACTCATCGATCTCCTTCAGATAGAACCTGAAGCCCACCTCGAGCAGCTGTGCCGTTTGTTCAGTTTGAAACTCGGCCAGTTGCGTGCGGTCCATGAGCACCGTTATAAGGTACAAGGTGAAACGACGGATAATCACACTATCCGCATTGATAAACAGTTCCTTGTATACTAGCAACTCAAACAAATTTTGTTGCTTCAGATCCTCAATATTCTGATCCGATTTGCGGGCAAATTCCGCCAAGTGATTGAGTACCTGTTGCACTACTGGCTCCTCCTTCGAACTTAGTAACAACAGACTTGTATCAAGGTTTTTCATAATGACAGTCAACGGCGAAAACGAATTTTCATTGGTTTTTGTACGATCTGAATATTGCGATCGAGCATCATATATGCGCTTAGTTCCGCCCGACATTTTTCAATAAACTATATAAAATATATATTCACACTTCTTAATGTTTATTTATTTATTTGATTGAAAAAGCAATACAGTATGATTAACTTACTTAGCGAAAAAAAAATTAAATTTTTTTGATATTTTGTAATATTTTATAGCAGTGAGCATTTTATCATACAGTCTTGCTCGCAGACGATATCTGGTCGCAGTGAATTAAGGACCACAATAACCGAGTCTTGGTCGCATAAATTTTCGTTTACGTTAATTACATTCACAATTTAAAACCTCCATTATAAAATTAATTTATTCAAATAATTTACACAATTTTAATTAACATATATATGAAAACTGTGCTGATCGATGCAAGCATTCATTTTCACCAAGTTGGCAGCGCCGAATGCAAAGAAATCGTATTAACGGCATAGAACGAATAGGGTTGCAAAACGGAACGCAAAAGAACGCGACGCTTGTGTTTGTTCGCTAATATACAAAAAAAAAAGGAAAGGAAATAATTTAAATTGAGCTGCGTACAATTTAATGGACAAGAGAGTTTCCAAACAAAAAGCCAGTTTTTTAATTTAACTAAAAACATTAACATTGAGGCAAATCTAAAAGGTGAATAAGTTGGCGGGACAAGCAATCAGAAAATAAAAACAAAATGATCAAAAAAGGTCGGCCCAATACGAAGCGCAACAAAAAAACTAAGGAAAAAGAAAATGAAAAGCAGCAGGAAGTTGGCGTCCCAGTGGCGCATGGCGTTGTTGCTGCCACCGCTTCCGCCAACAACAACGAAAGTCGGTCCGTGGGCCAAGGACCTATGTTCACAATCTTTTCGAATGCGCAGCTCAACGAAACCTTCCACAAGCGCTATATCAAAGAGCTGCAGCAACTGTACTCCAAGGTATGTGGCATGTGGCATATGCTACAATTCTTGTTGGGCTAATAACTTATTTTTTTTTCATCTGTGATCAACTCTGCCACAGTTCGGCCACGATACGTTTATGTTCACATTCATCAAGATGTTTAAAACTGTGCTGGAGGCGGATGAGGGCAACGAATATGGTAATACGGCGCTTGCATTTTTCGCTAAGTTCGTCACTAGCTTCGAATCAGAGAAAACACATCCCATACTGGCCGAAATATTCTCCTGGCTGTTATCGGTGAGTGTTTACTGTACTTTTTTTTTGTTTACAACTCTTACTTTTGTATGTTGTTTCGTAGACAATTTCGAATGTGCCGAAAATACGCTATCGTATTTGCTTCTCGGTGAACCTCATATTAAAGCATATGGGGCCATATGCGGCATTGGATGACTCCCAATGCGATCAGATTCTGCACTACATGCTGGATCGTCTGAAGGATGTCTCGGCGAGTGTGCGCAAGGAGGCGGTGCTTGCCATGCAGCGATTACAGGTGCCCGATCACCCCAACGATCCCGTGCTGTGCGCCTATCAATATCACCTCTGTTCGGATCCCTCATCCAGTGTGCGACAGTGCATCATTTCGTGCATGGGCCGCAACTATCTTACTCTGCCACATATCCTTCAGCGTCTGTGGGATGTGGACGAGAGGGTGCGACGCCACACCTACATTCACCTGTGCAACTATCCGGTGCGCTCCTACAAGGTATCGCAGCGCCTGACACTTATCGAGCGCGGCCTTAACGATAGCGCGGAGAGTGTGAAAAAGAATGTCATAAAGTATATGCTAAAATCCTGGTTAGAGGCGTACCAGCAGAACTACATACAGCTCACGGGTGCACTCAAATTGGATTCCAATGAAGAGGAACTGAAGCGTTTCAAACGCGTCGCTCGCCAAATGCTGCTCGTAATATTCAAGCAGCAGGACAATAGCAAGTTACTTGCCCAGCTGCCGCTGACCGAGGACTGTGATCTGCATCGGTGTGTGCCGCACGAGGCACTCACTGTGGAGCTTGTGCTTTACTGGCAGTGCCTCAGCACCTACCTGCAGCAGACCCAAGCCGACGAGTTTGAGGAAGTGCTGCCCGAGCTGAGCGTCTTCTGCGACTATGTAAAAAAGTAGGTTCCAAATGCATAATCTTTATATATAAACATATATTCACTAACTGTTTTCGCAGGTACTGTCAGTTCCAGAAGCCAGACATGGAAAAATTCGCACAGATTCAGTTCCAGTGCATTCTGCTATCGCTGGTGGAAATACTACAGTCCTATGATCTGGGCGATGAGATTGGACGTGAAAACCTCAAGGAGTTAATCACTCATCTGCTGAAGGAGTGCCTGCTCGATCACAAAATAATTGCCGTGCTGGTGCGCTGCGTGGAGCAGCTGATCATCGATGTGGGTGCACGTATGCAATACTTCATCGAGATAATTTACGAGATTTGCGAGCTGAATGCCAAGCAGAATGATTTAGTGCACGATCGCGAGCTAACCGATAAGCTGCTGGGCAATGTGGACACCTCGTTGGTCATGAAGATCGGTTCTTTAAAGGTAAAAATACTTGAGCTCGAGGAATTGGAGGAGAACTTTGTGCGGCAAAAGGAGTACATTCGTGCGCAGGCCGTCAACGATGAGCGAATGGCCGTGCGGGACGAGTACAAGGATCTGATCCAGCCACTGCTTGTTAAGCATGGCGATCTGGAGCTGCCCTCACGGCCCAAGTTGTCCAAGCAGGAGCGCGTGCTCAAGGGCCTGTACATATCGTTTTACATGGTCGCCTCCGAGCATGTGCACTCCCTAAATCCCAGCATATGCAAGCTCTATAAGGTAAGATTGTTGAAAATTTCTTATTTGTTGTGTAGGTGTAAAATCTACTTATGGAATATTCACATTGCAGGACTTCATATGCCGACATTTGGCGTCGACAGAAATGGACGCCTTTGAGTGGGCCATGAAGTGCGGCACAACGTTCAGCATTATGTACGAGGCGTACACAAAAGAAGTCTTCGACGTGCTCATTGAGGAGTTCTACAAGAACAACAATTTACGACTTTGCGAAATATCGGCGCAATGCGTTTGCGAGCTTATGGACCATTATGGTGTGGAATATTTGATCGATCTAAATCAGCCGGTGGCCGCTGGTCAAAATCAGCCATCGAAATCGAAGCGTCGTTTGCTGTTTACCATGCAGGATTTCGATGGCGAGGAGGACCGCAGTCAAACGCAGGGCAGCGACCAGAATGCGGACATTATTAACATGATGGGCTTCTTCATCGAGAAGGTCGTCGACGAGGGTATCTTGCTAGCCATTGTGCGCGGTTTGTGCCGATTGGTGTTGCGCGGGCAGCTCGACAATCGCACCGATGTGATTGAGAAGCTGCTTAAGCGCTACTTCAATCCAAATACGGGTAAGCTACAAGAAAACAAAATATATATTATTGGTGCAAACTGACCAGCATTCCTTGGTTTATTTTTATGCGCAGAGCCCATCATTCACCAGATTCTGGGCATGTTCTTTGAGAATATTGTTGAGCAGAAGCTGCAGCATTTGATTCAGCCTTGCCTGCTTCCCATTGTGTGGTCCGTGATGAACAGCAGTTATGACTCAGTGCTGCACGATGTTCTGCCGGATCATGTGACCCGGTTCTTTATTGATCTCACTCAGCAGGAACACAATACGCCACAGAGCAATTTGCACAATCGCATTGCGCTCAGCTTTCTACAATACATGCATGACTACTATACGGAACGAAAGGAGATGTGCCGCCTGCTGGCCAAGGAGCTGATCACGCTCAAGCTGAATGTGCTCAATTGTCCGAAGCTGAAGGATGAAATGTTCGAGCTGGCCGACAAACTGATCAATGTAAGCAGAATTTAACGGAAAACCAACTATTTCTAATTTCTAAATGTTTTTGCAGAGTGAACTGGAGCCGCGCATGGTAAAAAATATTATGGACTTTAAGGATTTACTTAACGGCAAGTTAAATCCGCCTGCACGCAAACCCGAAGGCAACGACAGCGACGTGGATGCAGAGGAATATGAGAGCATCACGGCCTCCACAGCAGCCGGCAGTGAATGTCCAGCGGCGGCTTCAACGGGCGTTGGGGCAGTGACAGCGATGTCTGAGAGCGAACAGGCACCAGCCATAAACATAACCGAAGTATCAACCGCAATAGAAGACGCAGCAAGAGAAGATAGCGTGGAAACGCCAACGCCAACACCCACAAATACAGCCACACCCACACCTATGGAGCCTGTGCTGACCACTTTTGGTGCAAAGAATCAAGTAGGCATTCGCTTCCTACGGCGTTCGCTCCACAATTCTAACACTAACTCGGATGCGGAGAGCATATGTGGCCCACAATCGCCAGCGTCGTCAGTGGGTAATGCGGAAATAGTCCAGCAGCAAGAGGGAGCTAGGGCAATAAGTCGACGCATGTTGAGGAGGCCCAAATCGAAACATCGACTAGAAGAAGCAATAGCACGTGCCTCAACAACGCCCGAAAAGCAACAAGAGACTCCAAAATCCCCAGAAACATTGGCCGAAACAGTAGTTGAACCGGAATCAGTAGCTGTTGATAGTCATAGTCCTGTTAGAGAGCAGACGGTAAGTTGTATGCAAAAATTAAAGTTTCACGCCATGCTTATCTCAACGGGTCCTTTCTGCAGCACAATGATTCGGAAGTGATTGTGGACTCGCCCACATGCGCATCCTCCGATGAGGCGACAACAACACAAAATACGAGTCGTCTGCGTTTGCGCTCGATGCGCAAGCGAAATGCAATCGGCGGCAATATCTCTCGAAACTCGCCACCGGGCAGCAGCAAAGTGAGTACCACGCGCTTGCGTTTGCACATCTAGACAGGCACAGAGCCCAGAACCAGAACAAAACCTAAACCCACACCCAGATCCAGACAGACAGTAGCAGTAGATTCCTCGGGCGGCGCATTAAAAACTCGAAATATAATTTTAATATGTAGCATGTAATTATTCGGAAGCTTTCTACTAAAGGAAAGAAAAAAAAGACAAGTTAAAAACATATAACAACAATCAAAACCAACAACAAACAAAGCTGTTTTCTTTCAACCAACGAGTGCTATCTACATAATACAAAATTGCTCAGATCTATTAAGCTACTTAGTAAGGGATATCTGAAGACATTTTCTGCATATGATTTAAGATTAAGTTTTCGATGGTTTGGTTTTTTTCGCATTTGTTTTAACACTTCCTTGAGTTATTTTCTTCTTGTTTTTCTGCAGCGCAAAGTTCTACATCTCGAGATCCAAACGCCGTTGCGCAATGGTCGTAAGCGCTTGCTTCGAAACGCGAAGGGTGGATCGTCAGCGCGGATGTCGCAATGCTCCGACTCTTCGCGCACCTCCCCAAAGCGTAAACAGCAGCGAGTAAAAGGCAAAACACCCAGAAGGCTGAGCAGCATGAAAGTAACTCCAAAGGGAACTGAGGAAGTCACTGCTAGTCCGACAAACAGCAGCACATCATCCATCAAGGAGAACACAGAACCAGCACCGGCATCGGCATTAGCAACAAAGTCGAGCCACAAAACGCCGCAGACGAGCACGCGCTCCTCCGTAACGGAGGCGAGCACCAGCACGCCGGTTAACATGGTTGTAACGCGAAATTCGGCACGTAAACACCGCTTGAGCAATATGGTTATGACCCGCAAGCGCTTGTCCCAGGAGTTGAGTATGACCGAGGGTCATCCGAGAATGTCCACACCAAAACGCGTCCGGCAGGACAAAGCTGGCAATACAAGTAGCTCAAGGACACCAACGACACGAAGGTTGCGGCCGCCCAGAGTGGAAGTCGCAGCCGTGGCAAATCGCACTCGACGCAATTACCTGTCCCCGCCCCAACCCATTTCTCAGTAATTAGAAATTTGACTTTTTGATTTTTTTTGTATCTTTTGCATTAAGTTATATTTAAATGTTGTGCAAGATGTCCATGTTCATTGCAACTTTGTATATTTGATGTATATTACGTAGTCGTGTTTAAATAAACCCATTTTAAACTTAAACCCTATGTGCACAAATATGTCCACAATGAGTTAAAATATATATATATATATTAAATTGACCTATATAACGACGATTCATGTCTTTTAAAAAGCTGATGAACATTTATAAAGTTGCTAAAAAATGTAAAGCACACCTTAAGGATGAATCAAAGGGCTAAAATTATTACGTTAAAATTTTTTTTAGTGCAATCTAAAACAAACAAGTAGAAAAACTTTCTTAAGCACGCCGACGACTGCATACCCTTGTGGAACGAAGTTTAATGTATTTTAAGGCTTTTTATTTATTTATGTTATCTGTCTCTCGACTGGCTTCGATCTGAGTAATTTACATTTTTTCAAATGAAATTGTGTCAGGAAGCATATCTCGAAGCCCTAACATAAAACTCATAATCGTTCGAGGGATTGTTCTAAAGGAGAGCTGTTTTATACAGTGATACGATGATGCAAATGTGATGGACTTCATAATATGCATAAATAGAACAAATTTTATATCTTACTTATTACCGATTATTATTAAGTACTCTTATTTTGGGATGTGTTCTTGTAAGATGTATTTATTTTGTGAATGTTAAATGATCCTGTGAAACTGGCGATATAGGATTACTCAGTACAATTAAAAACTAGAAACATTGCATTATTAGATAAGTACATGCTGAGATTCCTTCATACAATAGGCGAAGTGTACGAATTGCTACATTAGAAACATTTTTTGAGCAGTGATTGAGTGAAGAGTTCAATATATAAATGTCTTATAAGCTATAGTATAATTTAATATATTGTAGGATACAAAATATCCGAAGCGAACTTGAAATGCTTGTAAGATACAATTAGAAACATACGATAAGGCCCAAAGTAGGTTGTTTTAAACAGGCACATGGTTTGCGTGTAGGATATAAACTTATACAGCTATGCATGTATATATATATATATATATATATATATATATGTATGTAGATGCGCATTATTTAGAGCTTGACCCCCTTCAGTTTGACGGCAGTTGTGTGCAGATCCCATTCCTGATGCTGCAGCGCCTCGTACGCGGCAGATAGGCTGAGATTTGCATCGGCGAGAATATTCTGTAACTTAATCAGCTTGATGGACTTGTGCACATCCCAGTTGATGAACTCCAAGGCGCCCAGACAACGTGTTGGCGTGCTCTGTGAAGGTGAAGGAATGGATTTAATTAAGATTAAAAGTTAAAATTAAATTCGTCATTTAACTCACATCCTTGCCAAGCACTTTGACCATGATACGCACTTCATCCGAGTCGACGCCACGTTCACAGCCGCGCGGCTTCTTGTCGGAGAACTCAAGCAAATCCTCACAGCTCACGGAATTGGAATCGGCCAAGCGAGCTGCTGTCGCTGCAAAATATTCGGCCTCCGTTTGCGGTTTGGGCTCAGGGGTAGATGTGAGATGACCTGTGGTGGTGCTGGTATCGTTGCCGTTGATTGAGTTGCGCTTCATGGCCAGGTTGACAGAGGCGCGCACTTTCTTGAAGAGCGCATTACCCGCCAACTCATTGTCTGCGATGGCCAATCGACGGATGCTGCTCTCCTGAGGCTCTTCTGCTGCAGCAGCAACTGTTGCGGCAGCTGCAGCTGCCGCTGCTGCTAAGGCAGCTGTTGGCGCAATCTCCTGGGGAACTGCCTCGGAGTCCAGTGTAGTTAAGCTGCTGCTGCTCGCCAGTGGTTTATCCAAATTGCGCAGCTCATCGTCGTTTACATAAAGACCCGAGATTTGGGCTGGCTCGAAGCCGACATCCTTGCTCTTGTTATAGTGCTCCTTCTGAATGGAGAAGTTGTAGAAGCCATCGGTCACGTCTGGCGACTGCAGCACGCCATCCTTGCCCATGTCCGCCTCCAGTATGGACTCAAACTGCAGCGAAGCACTGTCCGTCAGCCCGGCAGCATCAGCCGGCATTAGTTTGTCCAGATTTTGGTACGTGTGCGCCGTTGCTCCGCCCGTCGCAGCAGGCATATTCTCATATTCCCTGGCTTCGGAGTAACGGCGTCGCACACTACTCGAGCGCACGGCCGCCACCACCTCTATGGAACGTGCCGACGGCTGCTGCTGCTTCAGCTGGTGCTGCTCTTGCGGCGAGGCGTCGCCGCTTCTGTGCCCCGCCTCCTCGCCGAAATCAGTCAGTTTGCTGAGAGTGCGCTGCAGCCCGTTGGCTGGTATGATAAGCGGATATTTGCGGACGTGCCGCTTGGCGCTGGTCTTGACCTGCTTCTTGCCCTCGCGCGATGGCAGCGGCAGGGCATTCGCCTCCTGCGGCGGATCGGGGAACTTGTAGCTGGCGTGTGTCATGTAGCTGGGACTCTCGCAGGATTCTTTGGGACCAAGCGAGTTGCGATTCTCATTGTTCTGCCGTTCCAGGCTCGTCTGCTCCGCTCGTCGCACGCGCTGGGCAGCAGCGCCACGTGTCGGCAGCGTCATGGGCCGTGGCGGTCGCTGCTGCTGCAGCGGGCGAACATTCTCCGACTCGACAGCGGTGACACAGCTCGAGGCTGCCACAGGCTCGAGGCTCAAGTGACCCGCCGCCACGCCCTGATGACTCATCAGGCGACGCGGCAGCGTCTTGGCGTTCATCAGCTCGAACTCGTCGGTGTCCATGTGGCGCAGCAGTGTGGCTGCCGGACTGGGACCAATGTCCAGCATGCCCTTGCGCTCAATCAGACTGTTGTACGCCTCGCGACCCTCCTCGCCAATCAGCGTCTGTTGTCGCAGATTAAAGAGGCAGAAAAGAAAATAAAAACATAGAAATAAAAATAAGAAACAAATTAAAACCAACGAAAGTTTCTTAACACAATTAAATTAATAATTAACATAGTGATAATTGTAGTTAAGATAACATGTTAGTGATTAAATAACTAAATATACAAAATAATTTAAATTAATTGCAATTACTTTGTCAACTTATTAGTTAAATTAATTAATGGACAATTTCTAAGTGTTTTTTTTTTATTTGGTTTCCTTTGTTTTTATTGAATCCCTTTAAATATACACAACGTTTTTTGATTACCAATTGGTTTTTTTGTATGGTTCTTAGAATGCAAACTTGTAGTTTTTCTTTTCATTTCATTTGTTTATAAATATGTTTGTATAATACTTGGAAAAAAGAGTTTAGTTTTTAAATATTAAGATTTTAAGTTAAGTTTAGATTTAAGTTTAGGTTTGTTTTTTTGTTTTTTGTTTTCATTTTGGGTTGTGAAACGCTTCGAACGCATGCTTTAGAATATCATTTTGTAGTATAAGTTGTTGGTTTTAAATGTAGATATGAATATGTATATGAATTTGTATTTATATATGTAAGTACGATTAATCGTAGGTATATAAACTTTGTATATAAGTAATTTCATGTGTTTGCTTTTCACTTCGAATCTTCGATTTTTGGTTAACTTGATCAATAAATGCATAGAATGCGACAAATCGTTTAATATGAATACATAATTCAAGTATCTTGTGCTCATTTTGAGAGCTCTATAAAAATGTAGACGCCTTAAATTTCGACAAACGAACAGAACAACTCTGATTACAAACCGTTTGTCATATTTCATATTTAGTACATCGTTTTCGAAGAATCAAATATTCTTTACTTATAATATGTTCGAGGAGATACATCTCCTGCAATTCCATACAAGTTGTATGAGTGCTCTAATCAGATTTCTTTTTAAATATATATATATATAGTAAGTATATCAATTATATAGTATAGTAAAAATGCAAGCGTAAGGATATGGCACATAATACACATTTGCATATGTACGATTTTTTGTTTTAGCTTTTTTCTTTCTTTCTTTTTTTGTTTTGATTTGGACAATTTTCATTTATAAATTAGGCAAGTTTTATTTTTTGGTGATGTTTTCGATGGAGGATTGTCAACGGTTTTGTGTGTCTGTGTGTAGAGGATGACTGTTGTTGTAGTTGTTGTTGTTGTTGCTGTTGCTGTGTGTGTGTGTTTTGTTATTTTTTATACCCTGTCCCTTATATGAGGTGTTGTCGAATTGTTCAAGTGTCTAGTGTTTAATGAATTGCTAATACTGATACTCTTTCTCTATTCAATAAATTCTTCGTCATCTTGCTGTAAGAGCGCCGACAACCAAGCTCTGTTAATGAATGATATTATGATGATCTGTAGGAAATTGGATTCTTTGGTTGTTGCCAGCGTCATTCAAACAAGAATGACTCATTCTGAACTGAGTAGCCTTGCCCCGGGAAGCCTTTACGAGTGCTACGCTGAGTTTTTGTTATCGAGCCTTTTTTATTTATACTCTGATACCGAAGGTAAAAAAAATATTAATATATATTATCTTCTCCTTTTTGTCTGAGTCACATTAAGAACTCTTCGATATACTCCAAAGTTAAAACAGTTTACTACTCTGCATGCGACAATTTAAGAGATGGAGTCAGCAGATTTGCAGTTTGGAACTGGTATCAGAGTAATACTCATTTATTTGCATACCCTTGCAGATAATAATATGCGGCAATATCATAAAATACAAATATAAACAAAAAGTTGTGGTTGTTAGGCTTATTAATCTTATTAATCATCAACCATGTTTGATAATTATACTCGGCGAAATGTGAGTCAATATTATAATCATATTAACAACAGTCTGCAAGGGTATTCAATCTTCGGCGGTCCGAAGTTAATTTTCTTTTATTTTTATATGTATGTCAACTAATTAATATTGCTTTATTTATTATTGAGCTTTTAGTTATAATTCTGAGGAGAGCCTGTTTCCCTTTCGAGTGGCTCTCTGAACTTGTTTAGCATATTGCTTATCTTAAATATCAACTGTATGTTTGTCTGCAACTCAATCTGTATCTGTATCTTTCAACTGTAACTGTAACTGTAACTGTATCTGTATTTGTATTTCTTTGTCTCTGTTTAACTGTAACTGTAACTGTAATTGTAACTGCACATTACGAGCATTATTATCATCTGTTCTGAGAGGTCTTCCGTGTTTCCGAATAAGGCACACTCTCAAATATATGTATGTAAATGTATATATATATATGTATATATGTATATATATATATATATACATATATTTAAATCCAAAAAATATATATATATATATATTAATACCGGCTAATATATGTGGCTGTAAATATTTCTACAATTTACTTTTCGACACAACTTGCGACACACACACGCTCACACACACACACACCACACTACAACATACCAACACACACCCACTACCCACTCAAGTGTGTATCCTAATCCGATAACACATGTCCGAATAGTAAATTGAGAACATATTTCAGCATTTTCCTTAGTTATGGCGCCGGGCTGGGTGGAATTCGTGGCGCAGCAAATTCACGCCGGAATTGAAACTCATCGCCGCTCTCCGTGCTGGAGGATGAGCTGCTGTCACTCGAGTCATGCGCCGCCGTCACCAATGGCAGCTGTTGAGGATTCTGTTGCTGCTGCTGCTGCTGTTGGAACTGGTGCCAGTTCATCTCGTGCTGCTGCACCGCGGACACACGAATCTTCTCCGGCCAGTGGAACTCTGTGGGTCGCTGCGGTTTCACCGTTATCAACTGCGACTGTCGCTGCTGCTTTATTTCATCCGGTGAGCTACCCACAAAGTTCGTCGACGTCGGACTTTTGCCCGTGAGCCGACTTATATCAAACTCATGCAACGTGGCGCCGCTTATCGGACGCACTACTGGAGCAGCAGCAACGGAGGCAGCCGTCCGATATGTGGCCACTGCCGAGGAGGCCGCCGAGGATGATCCAGAACCTGAGCTGAGCTTCTGCGATTGCGTTGGTGCCGCCAACAGGGCATGCTGTGCCAATTGGGCCGTAGTATAGTTGTTGCCCGGACCACGTCCGCCAAAGTCGTAAATGCGCTCATCGTAGTGGAACTGCTCGTAGCCAGGATTGGCTCCAGTCCGATGAAAGCTGCGCCTATTGCCTCCACCCATATTGTAGTGCGGCGCCGATTTGATGCTAGAGTTGGATCCGTACAGTTGACGCGGCGATATGATCGCTTCGCGCTCATCGTGGCACGCGGACTGAACCTGCCGGCTGAGACCAGCGCGACGCCGGCGGCATAGGGAGCTGCTGGAGCTGGCGACGACACGAGCGCGTATATCGCACTCGGAACGCGCCAGGTTAGGCTTGCTGGGCTTGCCGTCCTCACCCCCACTAGAGGAGCTACTCGAGTCGAGCGTCATAGGATTGTAGCTAAGACGGCGCAAAGTGCGCGCTCGTATTGAACGCGGCTTGTATGAGGCAGTGCGTCTGGGCAGTGGCTGCTGCTGTTGTAGTTGTTGATGTAGCTGTTTCTGCGATTGTTGCAGTTGTTGGTGCTGTTGCTGCTGGTGGAGTGGCTCCTGTCTGAATTGGCGCTGCTTCGCATCCGACAGCACCGGCGAAATGGGCTGGAAGCTCTCATTAAAGGATGTGGAACGCTGGCGATAGCTCTTGGCAACCGCTGCATAAACGGAAGTGCTGCTCGCATTTAAACACGACTTGACCGGCGAGGCGCTGGCCAGCATCTGCTTGGTATGCCCGTTGCCAAAGCGTTCGTAGCCGCTGTTCATCACCACGGGCGGTGCACTGAAGAGCACCTCGCTCTTCAACGGGAAATAGCTCTCCTGGGGACTGTAACTGCTCTTCTGGCTGCTGCGACGAGACAGCGAAATGTTTGTGTCCCGCGAAGCGAAGCCCGTGTCCGGGGTACTGCTGCGCTTATCGTCGACCAGTTTCTGTTCGGGCTGCTGGCTGTGACTGTGCAGCTGCGCCTGCGCCTGGTTGTGCATGTACTGCAGATGCTTGTCCAGGTGACTGGTTGCCGCATTGAAGTCGAACATCGTCTGCACCCCGTTGCTGTAGCTGTAAACAGCGGACTTGAGACTACCAGTGGCACTGCTGATGCCATCGTCCAACGAGCCCACCAACTGATGCGGCATCTGATCATTTAGAATGGTGTCGTTCGAGTCGCTCTTGTCCAGCTCCGTGTATGTGTGCATAAAGTCCAAGTTCAATGCCTTCAGCGTATTCTCAATATCCATAATATTATCGTTGATGCTCTTCGGCTCGCGCGACTCCTCGCTGCTCGGCTCCCGGTTCAGGGGACGGCTAAGCAGCTCGCGCGACTTCTCAAACAGAAAGTCGGAGCTCTCCTTGTCAAAGATGGGAATGCGCAGATCGGAGCTGTTCTTGATCTCGCTCAGCGAGCGAAAGCGCTGCTTGATATGTTTTTGTATGTGTGTGGAGGGTGTGTTGTGTGTGTGTAAAAAAGGAAACAAAACGAAAGCCAAGAGGAACACAAAACAACAAACGAAACGAATAGCGGGCAACCAAAAGAGCAAAACAACGGGGAATGATTGGAGCGGAGCGCACCGATGATGAAGAAAGAGAGAGCAAAGTGTAGACAAGAAAAGACGTCCGGATTAGCAACAGACAAAAATGGCAAAAATAAAATAAATACACTAGCAATGCCTGTAGCTCTAAATATAACACTAATCATCATATCATCTCACCTGTATATCGGGTATGCTCTGCAGTTCCTCCGTAAAGTTCTTCTTCGTGGAGAAGGGCGAGCCAGTGCCATGTGTGGGCGTATGCGCAGAGCTGCCAGCAGCGCCTCCCAAGCCACTGCTCGACTTGTCGCCGCCGCTGCTCAGATGTGGAAAACGGAAGCTGAACTTCCGCTTGGGACTGTGCGTCGCCGGCGGCTGATCCGACACCAAATTAATCATCGATCTGCAAAGGACAATTAGTAAATCAGAAATATATAAATATATATTATAATATAAATCATGCTGTTGTTTTACCTGGCGCTAATCTCATTGGCCATTTCGATGGCATGATTCAGTATTTTCTCATCCTTGACCGAAATGGCCTTCACTGTGCCCGTTGCCGCTTTCTTCTTGGACATCAGTCCATGGCCGTGCTGCTTGTTGCCATTGCTGTCGCCGGCAGTTTTGTGTCCGAACTTGGCTGACATTTCGGCAAATTCGTTTTTCGTATTCACATGATCAAAATCGGGCGACTTTGGCTGGCTGCCAGAGGCGCCGCTAATTGAGCCAAACATCGAGTTAATCTCATCGAGCAGCGACGGACCAAAGTCCAACTTGTCGCCTGTGATCTCATCGTCGGATATCTCGTGATATTCGTGCGGATCGTCGGTCGTATTGCGCGAACTGGCACGCCAATTAGGCTCGGAATGGATGCTCTTACCATCGGCGCCATAGTTGTTGTTTTGGAGAGCATAGGCCAGCTGCTCCTCGTCCAGTTTGTGGGTGGCAAAGGGATTTGTTGAGCCGGCAAAATCAAAAGAGCTGTGCCCATTGCTTGGTATCAGCTTGGGCGTGTGCTCCGTGGAGGGAATAAACGTGGGATTCATCGAGGTGCCAGCACCCTCCGGAAAATAACCGCTTGCCGTTTGCAGCGAATCGGGACTGGTCGGTGTCGGTGGCAACAGCAGCGGCGTCTGCTCAATGTCCTCCGACGGTTTGTAGGGCGTCACAATCTGCTTGGGTACATGATTATACTGTAAAAAGGAAGACAATTAATAGATAAGTTCCATTGGACTGCGATTCTCTTACATTCTGGGAACTGCCGAGAAAAGCAATGTCGCCAAATGTGGCGCCATCGATGCCCACATGTCCGGTGTGCTTAAAATCATTTTGTGGCTTTGAAATCATTTCCGTGCGCAGTTTACGCTTGCTAATGCGATGATCCCCAACTCGGCTGAAGGAGTCACGATTGGAGGCACAGGGCAAACCCTCAAGAAATGCGACAGTATTTGAGGGATTGAAGTAGCCCGTCTTGCCGGTGCTGAGGACTCCCTTCCAGAAGGGCGTACCCGTATTCCGATCCAGGACACTGATGATGTCGCCCTGGCGATACAACAAATGATCCTTCTTCGGCTCGACACAGTTGACAACGGCCTTGAGCTGCTCGGGCTTCATGTCGGGCAGCTGTTCATAGATTTCGCTAAACTTGGGCCGCTTGGCCGCATCATCCTGCCAGCACTTCATCATCAGCGTGTAATACTCACGCGGACAGCAGTCCGGCTGCTCGAGACGCTGATAATTAGGTGCATCGATGGCCTCCAGTATCTGGAGGCCGGTCAGCGCAGCCCATGGCTGAAATCCATACGAGAACATCTCCCAGAGGCAGACGCCGAACGCCCACACATCGGAGGAGTTCGTGAAGCGCAAATAGTTGATGCATTCCGGAGCACACCAAGCGATCGGCAGCTTAAGATTCACATTGAAATTCGTCTTGTAGTAGTCCTTGCCCACGCCGAGTGCACGCGACAGTCCAAAGTCCGAGATTTTCACCTTGTCCTTGCTGAAGACGAGAATGTTGCGTGCAGCCAGATCTCTGTGGATGAGTCGCTTCTGTTCCAGATAGCGCATGCCATTACAGATCTGCAGCGCAAACTCGCAGAGGGTGGGTATCGTTAGGAAGCTGACACGCAAACCGGAATCCTTAAGGCACTCGAGTAAGGAACGTAGATGCGCAAGCTCCGTGACGAGCATCAGCGAATCAGTGGCCAGCACAACGCCATACAGTCGCACAATGTTCTCGTGCTCAATTGAATGCATTATGGCTGCCTCCTTGAGAAATTCCATGGGATTCGATTGCATGCGCTCGCGGCACAAGCACTTGATGGCCACTTGAATCTGTGTAACGGCAGCAGTCAAAATTAATTACTCACTTCAAGCGGAAGCCCTTGAGGAAGGGGGTGGGGGAAACAACTTCACTCACCCGCTCGCTGCCATTCGTCCAGACGCCCTGCTGCACAATACCGAACTCCCCGATGCCCAGCTGCTTGTTAACGCTAATCGAATCAGCTGGTATGATGTGCTTATTGTTGGGCACCTTGCTGCCCGGTGAACTGGCCCCGTTCCGCGACGCTGTTGCGGTTGCAGCTGCGGCGCCGCTCTCATTTGTTGCCTGCCCGCCGGCGGCGCCATCCTCGCGCTTCACGATTGTCGCTGGAGTTTGGAGCAGACGCTTGAATTTGCTGAGGTAACTGTGGGGGAAATGCTTTTCATAGAATTTACGTAGTCTTCGGATTTCCGGCCTCGACAGGCCAATGAAACGCAAATCCTCATCCGCTGCATATTTGAATTGTGCTGCATTTGTTATTTTTAATTCGTTTCTGTGTAAAAGGGGGAAATTAATTGAGTTGCGTCGTCAACTAAGCCTGGTATGCAGATTCACAATTAATGACGAAGCAACAAAAACCACTGTTGAAGGCAATCTCTTTGCGTATTTCGCTTATTTGAAATCTTAAATACATACACACTTTCTGCACATTGGTATTAAATTATAGATACGAGAGAAAATGTATCAGTTATTTGTTTACAATTGCCCTCATGCTCTCGCTCTCCCTCTCTCTCTCTATCTCTGTCAATCATTGTTGACATATGGAACAGTTTTTGTTTTGCTCGCATTAATCGTGATCAGCATACCAGCCTTGCCATATACCATGGTCAATTTGGGTCACAGAACTCACTTGATGGCATTGTAATATTGCTGCAGTTCGGACTCGGTGAGGAATTCATATAAATCAATTTGTGGGCACTCTGCAAGATACACATAAATAAATATAAAAATAAATACGACTATATAAATGCATATTTAACTTAAGTATGCATGTGGTGTATCAACACCAAACAACAACAGCAGCACTCCATAATAATACCATAGGGAATATATATATATATATATATATATATATATATATATATATATATATATATATATATATATGTGTGTGTGTGTGGGTGGCATGGATTTTAACACCCACCACCACCAGAAACAGCAGCATTGACGCCAACACATATTTGTTCGACTTTGATTCCCATTCATTGGCAGAGCGGCGCCCTCATGTGGCACACAGGCCTTAAAATATTTTCATTCTTTCACTTCAATATTTGTATCTTCCAGTGTACACACAGAGAGAGAAATCTGCCGCTTAACCCGCAGCATTTGTCATTCGGTCGTGTTTTTGTTTGCCTTTGTAAAAGAAACAGCGCAACACATGTATATATATAAATACACACACACACACATTCGTATATTATTGTGTGTACACAGATTGCCTGATAATGTCGGTTTAACCTCTGGATTTGCAATTTGAGTCATAACCGCGGCAATCGACATTCTTTGAGATAATAAATTCCATGGAAATAGTTCACATCCGCTCAACGGCTTTTTGTTGTTGTAGTTGTTGTACCAACTGTGCAACTATATATTTTAGGGATAAATTAAACTGATTGCTTGCACTGTAATTAAATCGGCATAGCTATCCCACAGGATTTGCAGTTGTCCTTGAATTTGCAAAATAAAATCGATCGGCCAATACACACACACACACACATCGCACTTACTATGCACACACAGCGCACAGAAGCTACACATACTACGTAGAAGAGACAGTTTTTCCAGCAGCGAAAACACTTGCATTTTCTTTTCTTACAAACATTTATCACTATTTAGTGTTTTAGTCAACATTCATATAGAATATGGACTAGCTTTTTAGTAATCTTTTGCACTTTTTAACTCAATCTTACCCATTTTATTTTCGCGTGTGCATTGTTTGGGAGTACTGCATCTTAACCAGTGTGAGCTAAAACTACCAGCACCAAAAACACCACATTGCTTTTATAAAAAATACCAACGTGATAATTGCATTCTTGGTATGGTCACTCTAAGCTTAACCAATACAGCGCCATTTTGAGTTTAACATGTAAACAATTAACAATGTATATATTATGCAGCTGTTAAACAAAAAACAGCTGCTCACCAAAATAAACCACTTTTGCAACTAATTCAGATAAACACAAACCAAAACACATGTGGCCCTTAAATTGGAAGCATTCTTAATTCATGTACATATTATTTAATTGATTACTTCACGGCTTGCAATACAAATAAAACAGTGATAAGATTAAAATGTGCTGTTTCAAATGTTCCCCTGCTTAATACACAAAACGCGCCAGAAGAGGAACACACTTAGAACAATCGGAAGTTATTTGGGAAAAAAGAAACGGCCATGCGATCGATGACGGATCGGGTATGCTCGTATCCCAGTGCACTATTGATGGCCGCCATCTCCTCGAACAGTTCCCGTGTGCGCCTATCCTCAATCATTTTTGTTACATATTTGTACATACGTCCATAGTGATTATGTGCACATGCGTGCCAAATGGAGAACTGAATGGTCTTCGAATCGTTCGCGTCCGCAAACTTAATTATTTCTGTATAAATCTCGTTCAGTTCGGCCAAATGATCCTTGAGGTTGTCATTAAGCACACACAGTTTGGACAGTGCAATTCCCTTCTTGGTTAACGCCTCAATGAGATTATTTTTCTGTTTGTCCATGGCTCTGCAATCTCAAAGATTATTAATATGCAGCTGGAACTAGAATTAGCATTGCTTAACTTACGTCTTAATCTTGGCCGCATCGGGACGAGTGTCGTTTTTAATGCCATAAAAGGAGAGTAGAGCATCAGCATCTGTTTCTCCAATTACAATATCCGCCAGTTTGATAATGCGTTCCAAGGCGCATCGCTGTTTCTGAGTATCATCTGGCTTATCCACATTTTGGCTGTCGCCTTCTTTTTGTCTTTTCTGGGCAGCGACAAACGTCAGCGGCAATTGAGACTTCAATTCGCTCGACTCAATGTTCTGGATCAGCTGCAAATGGGCCAACAGATGCTTTGGATGTGCAGCCACAACATCATTGTATATTTTCTCCGCCTTATCCAGTTCTTAATATATAAATAATTAAAAATGTATAAAGGAAAAAAGCGATTAATTTGGATTGGTTAACGGACTTACCACACTTGGCTATGTGCAAGCATTGGAAATCTCGTAGGCTCTCTGCATAATCATCGGCGCTGGCCTTGCCCTTTTGTGGCGAACTGGGTGAACCATTGCCGCTGCTGGCTGGGATCTCATTCTGCTGCGTGACACCATCGCCACTAGTTGAATTGGCAGCACTTGTGGCTCCCTCAGGCGTCGTTGTCGATTTCGGCTTGACCGAATTGGGTGTGGCAGCAGCTGCTGCTGCGGGACTGCCATTGGTTGCGGCAGTTCCATTGGCGGCCCCATTTGAGAACGACTTCTTCTCTGCCGGATTTAGTATGTAGGTGAACGGATGCAAAGCGATGCGCCGTCCACCCTCGTCCTTGGGGAACACCAGATTCCCGCTCAGCCAAGCACATTGCGCCGGGAGATTCGCCTTGGTCAGCTTCTCTTGAGCAATAGGTGCGAGGTAGAGCATCTTTGTAATCTGGCGCACCTTGAAGGAGATGACTTTGCTGCCTCCGACAATGCACTTATTGTAGCTGTCGTGAAAGTCCACCGACAGCATATTTGGCAGCTTGTATGACGCAATCAGCGTTGCCTCCGAGATCTTTTCGAGCAGATCACGCTTCTCGTGCCGCACCTGCAATCGCACCGTATACTCACCCTTCTCCAGCTTCGTGAAGAAGGTGTGCGAGTGCGCATCGCCGGTGGCCACCAATGACTTGTTCACATCGAACAGCATCCACATCTGGGACTCGAACTCGGACTCGTATAGCAGCTCGTTGAATATCGGTGCATAGAGTGCCACCTCCGCCGCCTTGGCTACGTTGAGATTGTAGACGAGCAAGTTCTGATAAATCTGCCTACCTTCAGGCACAACGTCGCGTGTGCCACTCAACGGCGAGATCTTTGCCTCGCTGGGCTTGAGCACGACGGCGGCGTTCTTTAGCTGAAGCAGTGGCTGAATCTCCTCCGCCACCAACGCGTCAACCTCCAATCTGTGTATGCCACGACCGGCATGCATGACATCTGGCGAAACAAAGAACAGTAAATATAGTAGCAAATACATTATTCAAGTATGGATTCATATTTACAAGCTTCCGGATTATGGGCGGCGACTCCGTGAAACTCAAGGCTGTACTTCAAATGGGTCTGGCCATGATTGGCCCAGTACTTGGCAAGGCACAACTCCAATATCCTATTTGCCTGCAAGAGTAAACAAAACAAAAAACGCTCAGTCAAGTGTGTTTCTTATATTTGTGAACAATTTACCTGAACGCGGAAAGTGGTCGTAGTCTCAAATTCCGAGTTGACGGCAACTATTTTCATTGTTTCCAATTTGCGGCACGACTGATGCGGCAACAGTTGATTCGTGTGCAAAAAGAATTTGCCAATATCGTGGCCCCGGCTCGGATCCGTATTCCGCATGCGCAGCACTAAAATCAAAATTAATGAATATAATATAGTAACAATGTTTAATTATATCAATAGATTCGCTTTCACGCACATGCCCAGGTGGCCTTGTCGGGCACCAGAATAAAGTCTCTTGTTATGGTGTTGGGCTGGTACTCAATGCTCCTATCACCCTTAACGGAGGCAGGCTCAAAAATGGGTGTATTCTCTCCATGGTCCAGCACATGCGGCTGCACCACTGTCACAGGTATCTCGAACAATGGACCATTCGTCACACAGTCTGTATCAAAGGCCCGAATGCTGCAAGTTGGCGAGTCGGAGTTGGATTAAAAGTAAAATACCATTGCTAATTTGATTCGGCTTTGCTGCTTACACGGCACTGTGCACACCCGGCTGCAGGCTAGTCGGATCAACTCTGACCACTATTGGGCGGCCGGCGTAGCTGAGGTCCAAAAATGCGCCACACTGCACCCAAGGCTGCGACGGCACCAAAATAAGACGCACATTGAAATTGAACTTATCCTTTGGATCTGCGTGAAATGTACAAAAAGTTAAATTATACAACATATTAATTATAGGTGCAACTACTTACCCACTTCCTTGTCATTAAATAGGACGGGATCAATATCCACGCTAAAGTCAATAAACTTGCGCTGCACGCCCTCCCGCAGATGGATGCCCTTCGCCTTTTGGGTGCCCACGCGCACTAAGAAACTAAAGGAGAAGCAGAGATTTATAACTTCAATTGAATATCAAACCCACATTATTCACACTTACCGCATCATGTTATGCTTGGAATTGCGGTGTTCCACCAAATGCTCGAATGCCTTCTCCACGTTGAGCAGGCCATGGCCTTGGGCATAGGGATCCACATAGCCCAGTTTGGTGGCCGTAACGCTAATGGCGCGCTTAATACTATATGGCGAATAAGCGATATTTTGCTGTTTCAGGCCAGAGATGAGCAGAGCCACCGCACCAGCCACGTGGGGAGCCGACATGCTGGTGCCGTTCATCAACTGCGTTTTGCTCATCATGAACTGTGGCACGGAGGTGATGGCGCCTCCGGGTGCACAAACCGTCACCCCCTGTCCACCATCAAGGCAGGGATCGCGCGATGTCCAAGTGTACACATTGCCCGGCAGTTTCTCACGCATCGCATATTCCGCCTCCATCATCTGCGGCGACACGTAGGCGCCCACGCCAATCAAACTGTCCTGACTGATGTCCGGCGGAGTGCCCACAGTGCTGAGCGCTGGTCCGTGATTACCCGCCGAGACGATCCACACGACGCCATACTTATTGACCACTTCATTCATCAGATCACCAACTCGTCTGCAAAGACAGGAAGTGAAACATTTGTCTGAATAATATAAACGACGCCTAAACAAATATGTTTATCCGGTGGAATATGGGTCAGATTGCTTACCCGGAATTGGAAAAGTTCGAGTGCTCGCCGTAGCTCATGTTGATCACATCAATGCGGCGACCCTCGCGGCACAGCTCCATGACCTTTAAGATGCCGCGAACCAACGCTGTACCCGTCTCCATGGAGCCTAAGCGGCCATCACCAATGGTGAGCGAAACGATCTTTGCATTTGGTGCTACGCCATCAACATCCCTGGAGCTGTGATTGCCACTGGCAATCGAAGCAACGTGCGTGCCGTGCGGGGCTTAGGAGGCATAGAAAAATAAATATGGCAGGTGCATGTGGAGCAAGAGACGGTGAAACCACTACTTACAGCACATGCCAACCACTTCCAGCACGTTGCCATCGTCTTGAACGTTAACGGAAATCGACAGAAAATCGTCGACATTTTTGGTCTCGTGCGTCTTGCTGTATTCGCCGATGTGCAGCGCCTTCTCCAGATCTCCCTGCTCCGTTGTATCGATAATGGTCATCCATCCATTGTCGGTTGGAAAGAGCACACAGTCAAATGAGGTCTTCACCTCATTGTAAACCTTCTCATATGTATTCAGCATTTCCAATTCAAAGTCCAGATTCTCCTTGATAATCTTTTTGTCCCATGGCAGCTTTGGGCCATCACCTAAAAGAAACCAGAAAATCTTTTAACTAAACCACTTGTTGAAACATATGAGATGATTGCTTACCCGTGTTCTGAGATTCAAACTCAACGATTTTGCGACTGGCATTTGCAGTGGCAATTTTGTGCGGTTTGTCCCAATTCTTTAGTTTAGCCTGGGCGACAATCTTGTCGCGCACCTTTGCCGGCACCAAATCGTTGAAGCTCTTCAGGCCCACGCGCACAGCGCGATCCTTGTCTATGTTGAGTGCCAACAGTTCGGCGCTGAGCTGCAGCGTTCGTCCAGACAGACCCTTGAAGGTGCCCTTCTCGCTGGGTGTCACCTTCTTGGTCATGTCAACATCACCGCAGCCAGAGCAATCGAAGCGCTCAATAACTTTCACAGTTTTGCCATCGCACAGTGTCTGGAAATAATTATGAAAAATACATATTTAAATAGATAAACAAATAATTATATAATTGTATTACATTAATAATATCTATATAATTGTATTTACAAAAACTAACCGCAAGTCCTGAAGCGCGTGGATCTACGCCGGAATCAAAAATGGCAATGGTAACATCGCGACCATCGTAGTCCGGATACTTTTGCAGAAAGTTCAGCACGCCCGTCTCCACCTTCGGCACCTGAGTGATGGCGAATAATATGAATTTTGTCACATGACATTGCACAGAGTACATAAAATATAAGATTAATGCATACCAATGCACCCGTGGGAAACGATGACTCGACAATTCCGTTAAGATCACTAGCCATATTTTCCACAAATTTATTGCCGCTGTTATTGTCGTTGTCTATATTTTGCAATTCAGTATATTCTTGAGTTTCGTCTGTGCGCAATCCTAGAATTTTGCGCTGATGCTCGCTTATTTGGTAGGTGGATTGCTGTCTACCGCGTTCTGCGTTCTTTGCTGCACCTTTAATAGAATGATTTGCGGTAATTCGACTTCTCCTTTGCATACGTATGTATATTTGTAAGCGCTGGCGTTGCCATACTTAAGCACTACAGCTGCTCAAATTGAACAGGGTATTAGCGCAGGCCAGGATAAAATTCGATATGTATCGAACTAAAATTGGCATTTTTTGGCACGTTATGCAGTTCATAAAGACGTATTAAAGAAGGAATTTTAACTGCGCTTCATACAAAAAGTATTGCACTTACTGTTAAGATCTATCGATATATCGATAAGCACAACAGCTGTAAGTCTTTTTGTCACTTGCCGTAATTTTTTTTCGTTAAGAAAAATAACACAATAATTTGTGTGTGGCACAGTTAAAATGTGGTTCGAAATCTTACCAGCCGCCGGAATCATCACCGTGGCCCTGTCCGTGCCCATATACGCCATGTACGGCCTGCAGAAGCTGACGATTGGCAACGTAAGTGTCTGGTTCAGCATCAAGATATTCTTATATAATATTGCCCCTTGATTGTGCATTAAATGTAATTTATGAAACATGATTTAACCGCGGCTGAAAGCCCACCAAAATACATGGAATTTTTATAAATACTGATTTTACTAAAATGTCTAATTTTGTGACGACTTTACAGGCCTATCGCCGTAATATGGACGAGCGATTTGAACGTGTGATGTATCAACGCGATTTCCGACTGACCAACAATCCGTACATTATGAATGTAAGTCTATTTTTCTATGTTATAATATTAATTTTGCTTGCCAAGAGTCGCTTTCAATTTTTCAACATGTCTAATTTTGTGTTATTCCTTTATTATTATTATTTTCTTTGATTCATGTGAAATATAAAAAACAGCATTGGTCTAATCTTACAGATTAACAATCATTTATTTCTTATTGAAATACAAACTATCTTCATTTAACCCTTGTGTTGCACGAATTTCCCAACTAACTTCATTAATACTTCATACATGATTTGCTTATCTTTGAATGTCAAAAATTGAGAAACTTCTCATTCTCTTGCAGGGTCTCCATGCTATACCAGATGAGTCCAAAAATTAAATGTTATGTAGTTGAAATTCTATTAAGCTTAAGTGCAAAAGTGAATAAATATACAGTACGAAATTGAAAATCGAAAATTCTTAAGGCACATATTTCAGTTATTGTTAGAGCTTGTAGAATTGTATTATTTAGCAATTGATAAGCGATATTTAAGTGCATTCCTTTACAGGGTCTAGAAAATATTGAAGATGAGGCTGCAGATGATCCGAATAAAGAGAAGCAAAAAACCAATAAGGACGAGAAAAAAGAGTAGATTAAAATGTAGTTAACTGTTTGATTGCTTTGATTTCTTCTGACTTAAGGTTACTTAATGGTAAACAATCGCATGTTTATGTATGTTTGTATGTATGTGAAATAAACTCAACGCTTGCCGCGCAACAAACAACCCTGTTCTTGAGCTTGTGCTCGGAAAAACCACCCCTATGGGGACGTTTCGCCCAATTGGGTTGTCAACTTTTGTGGTATTCTGAAAAAGGCGTCGACAGAGGCGAGTGCAGTGTAAGGAGTGCAAAGTTTGATGTGCCCTACACTTTAATTAGAAAGTTTTGCTATTAAAAAAAAGAATATCGCAATATTTTAACAAAGATCTATTTTAAAATAAGTTAAAGGCGCGTAAAAGACGACCGATTTCAAGTTCGGAAAAGATAAGCAAACAAAACGCAAAAGCGAATCGCACGCAAAAGAAACCTGCTCCATAAGTATTTACATATAGAGACACAACACACACACACACTCACACTCGAAAGAGGTGTCGAGAGTGGGGTGCAGCCATGGCTGGCATGGCCAGGCTGGGGGTTGGCCGTGTGGGATGCAGAGGTTGCCAAACTTTTGTATATGTTTTTGTGGTAGCTGCCTTCGGTCTGAGCGTGTTATTGTTTACATGCGAAGTGGACGCCAACTCACTGAACGCCATCGACATTGAGGAGCCGGCGCGACGCCATCATCAGCGGCACCACGGCGACTTCGAGAGGGATCGGGAACGCGGTGAGCGCGAGGAGAAGGGCTACTGTGCACCGTACAATGGCAAGGTGTGCAAACAGTTCATCACTGGACCCGTGTGGTACAGCCTGGAAGATCCGACTGGTGGCTGGCGCAACGAGCAGATCACCACAGCGCTCTGGGATGAGCTGATAGTAGACTTGACCGGCCTGTGCCGTGAGGCAGCCGAGGTGGGCTAACATTTTCTAAACTTTCTGAAAAACCCAGTTTAATCTCTCACATCCCTTGCAGAAAATGTTGTGCGCCTATGCCTTTCCACGCTGCCATGTGGATAACGGTCGGGCCGTTAAGGCACCGCTCTGCCTTGAGGATTGCCAGGCGACTCATTTGCAGTTCTGCTACAATGACTGGGTGCTGATTGAGGAGAAGCGGGAGCGCAACATGTTCCTCAAAAGTCGCGCCCACTTCAGGCTACCCAACTGCACAGCGCTGCCACATTACGATGCCAGCATGCGGCGTTCCAGCTGCTCCTACATAGGACTAACCGAGATTAAGGAGGCAGAAGTCAGCTGTGAGTATAAACACTTTTTGGCATGGGATTGTTCTTGATCATTGCTTCTTATAGATGACTGTCGCAATGGTAATGGCCGCTACTATATGGGCACGATGAATGTGAGCAAGTCGGGCATACCCTGCCAAAGGTGGGATTCCCAGCATCCGCACAAGCACATCCAGCCACCGCTGGTATTTGCCCAGCTTACTGAGGGCGAGAACTACTGCCGCAATGCGGGCGGCGAGGAACCGCAGCCCTGGTGCTACACTCTGGACGAATCTGTGCGCTGGCAGCATTGCGATATTCCTATTTGCCGTAAGTTTATTTTCCACTACATATTTCTGCAGCAGGAAGTAACTATATTCTTTGCCTTGCAGCTGACTATGTGGATCCTAGTGCCAAGGATATAAATACGCCTATTAAAATGGAGGAGTTTTTCACGCCATCCATGATATTTCTGCTGGCGGGCATTGGCTTCATTGGCATTGTGGCACTGCACCTGATCATACTGCTCGCCTACAAGCTGTCCAAACACAAGGATTACACGCAACCGTCGCAAGCAGCGCACGGCGAATGCGGTGCCTCCATGCGAGGTGATTGCAATTTGTCTGCCAGTCGCGAGACGCTCGGCTCAAACGCTTTTGCTGCCACAAACGCTACGAAATGCGGCACCATTAGGAGCACTGCAACCATTCACAGCAACTGCATCATGTTGACCACCACTGCAGCAGTGCAAGAGCCAAAGACGAAGCTGAATGCGCGCCTCGAGAAGTTGGAGTATCCTCGTGGCGAGATTGTCTACGTACGCTCGCTGGGCCAGGGAGCATTCGGGCGCGTCTTTCAGGCCAAGGCGCCTGGCCTGGTGTCGGGCAATGAGGAGTTGCTAGTGGCCGTCAAGATGTTGAAGGACGATGCCAGCGATCAGATGCAGACGGACTTTGAGCGTGAGGCCTGCCTTCTGGCCGAATTTGATCATCCCAACATTGTGAAGCTGCTCGGCGTCTGCGCCTTGGGCCGGCCCATGTGTCTCTTGTTTGAGTACATGTCGCCGGGAGATCTCAGTGAATTCTTGCGTGCCTGCTCGCCATATGCTACTCACCAGGCGCAGCCGCGCAATCGCCAGCAGCTGGAGGAGCTGCAGCTGCTCCACATGGCGGCCGATGTTTCCGCCGGCATGCTGTTCCTGTCCGAGCGCAAGTTTGTGCATCGCGATTTAGCCACCCGCAACTGCCTCATCAACGAGCAGATGCAGGTGAAGATTGCGGACTTTGGTCTCTCGCACAAGATCTATCTGCAGGATTATTACAAAGGGGATGAGAACGATGTCATTCCCATACGCTGGATGCCCATCGAAAGTATTCTCTACAACAAGTTCTCGCTGGAGTCCGATGTGTGGGCCTTTGGTATCTGTCTGTGGGAGATCTTCTCCTTTGCCCTGCAGCCCTACTACGGTCTCACGCACGAGGAGGTCATCAAGTACATAAGGGAGGGCAACGTGCTCGGCTGTCCGGACAATACGCCGCTGTCGGTTTATGCCCTAATGCGCCGCTGCTGGAACCGCAAGCCCAGCGAGCGACCAGGATTTGCGGAGATTAATCATTGTATTCAGCACAGCATCGCCGAGTGCGAGTGCAAGGCGATGCTCTAGATTGGACTTTGTGGACTCCAGTCAACCACAGTTAATCGAAATTATTCCGTCATGTTTCAGCCATTTGAAATGGATCCGTATCCGTATCCGAAATCTGAATGCTCTCCAGTTGTCTTCCGGAGCAGACGCACTAAGCACACACATAATCAAAGTTCGGAGCCATGAGTACCATGAATTAACTATCAACTGAATTACCAAAACAAAAACAAAAGAATGCATGAAAAGGTTCAAAGTTTATCAATTCTTGTAGTTATTTAAATCTTCATTATTTAATAATAATTTAAATATTTGTGAGGCAATTATTTCGCTGCCTTTTTTTGCTTCGTTTTGATTTTAACAATTATTCTTTTGCTAGTTACTTCATGGAACCTCAGACAGTTTAACTCCATAGTCAAACCCGTATTCGTACTCGTTTACATATATACACAAGTATTATGATTAATATAACATATTATTATGATGTTCTTTAAAGATATTGATTAATATTATGACAATTATCATTATGATATTCTTTCCACAACGAACGCATTTAGTCAGCCATTTTTTTGGTACTCATATCTAGTCCGTAGACAATATAACTTTAATTATTTATATATATATATATATATATATATATATATATATATATATATATATATATATATATATAGTATAAATACATATGTAATAATAATATTATAGCATGTATGTATGCCCAGTGGATTGAATTCCAATCGGATTTTACTAGATTTAAGCTTAAGAGCTCCTTGCCAAAGGTGCTCTATACTCGGGATATTTTATCATATTTATCAATTTTGAAAACAATTCACAAAACACCGAAGACCATCAAAACAATAAGAAATATAAAATATTTAGAGAACTGTCTACAGCCTCAATTTCTTAGGACATTTACATAACAATCTTGTAACTAATTTGTTGATGTAATTTGTACAATATACCTTTCATAACCAAAAAAAAATGTCCCCTTATTAATTTCAACTGATCAGCAATAGTATCCATTGTAGTAGCCATAGCCGTAGGAATACGGACTACGACATGGATATGGAACAGGCACGGGCACCGGTACGACTCCGAGGCCTATGCCACCACCGTAGTAACGAGAACTGTAGCCTCTATAGCCGCCGTAACCATGAGGTCTGTAGCCTCCATAGCCGCCGTGGGGTCGTCCAAAGCCACCTCCACCCCAACCGCCTGGGCGTCCTCCACCCCAACCGCCGGGTCGTCCACCTCCATAGCCACCGCCGCCAAAGCCACCGTGTCCTCCACCACCATGTCCTCCACCACCATGTCCACCACCACCGTGTCCTCCACCACCGTGTCCTCCGCCACCATGTCCTCCACCACCACCATGCCCTCCTCCACCACGCGCCAACGAAATCTGCAGGCAATCGAGCAGCAAGGCGAATAAGAAAAGTATCCAAAGTTTCGACATCTTTCGTGTTCCGTTTTCTTACTGCGACTAAAACAATTCCATTTGATTTCTGGGTTGGAAAGTTTTAAATACGTATACGAAATTAATTAGAGTATTGATTATAATTGGCGTGAACTCAACTCATCGGTCTAAAAATCCCCAACATTGCAGTCAAATATCAATTTTCGCATATATATGTCTATATATCTATATTTCTATATTTGTTGTTTGGCAATACAAAACAGAGCTTAACTTGGCGATATCACAGCAGCCTAAAGCCTAGAGCCTAGGATATTCAATATGATACTTAAACAATAACAATTATATCTAAACGGATGTGTGTATCGGTGTGGATTCAGTGCTTTTTGGGGCAGTTGGAATTCTTGCTGAGCACAAGTCTTTCGGGATCGAGAGAGAGTCGTTTGAGCACATCATAGATCTTCTCTCGTATCTCAACCACAAAGTCTGTCTCACGTCCGAGTACCCAGATCTGATCGGCATAGCCCAGGGAACCAATGCTGCCACACGACCACAATATGGCAAAGTTTTCGTAGTCCGTGTAGAGCACCTGGTATTTACCAGAACCGGGCAACAGGCGGGCAATCACCTCCGGAAAGCGAGTGTTGAACTAAATTTAATCATAATCGTTGAATTAATAGTGTATTATTGTTGTTGACAGATTGCTTGCTGGACATACCTTAAAGTCCATAATGGAGGATCTGCTGTTCTCCGGCGTGGCATAGCCCAGATTTACATTGGGATTGCCAGTGCTATAATTATATAATATATGCAGACAATTGGATTATTCACTTACATCAATTTAAGCCCACCACTTACATGCGATTGACGGTTTTTATGGCCACTTCCAGCTTAAAGTTGTTGAACTTGGACAGATCCGCTTTGTTGTAGGGCTCAAACTCGAAAGTGGTACAGCCCGATGCAATTTCGGGCAAATAGAATGAACGTTCCACCTCGAACCAGTGGCCGAGCACCTAGAAATGTATATATGGCATAGTTGAATTAGAAACATGATCAATAAGATCGCCTGCTTGCCTGCCTACGTTTCACTTTAAGGTGATGAGTAAGCAATTAACTGGGTTACTATTATACAAAACCAAAAAGAGATAAAAAAAATACAATAACTGCCTCCACTCCCAGCGTAAAACATAAACATTTCAAGCATTTATATTTATTTTGTTGTTATTTTGGTAAACTGGTTTTTAGTGCGCGCGGAGTCCAAACATTGCCCAGTAGCAATTTCCACAGATAGCTCTGGGCTGTCCCCTCACAATATACAACATTATTCTTGGGGTCGGGGTCTTTGGCCCCGGCCCAAGTGAACGATGTCAAAGTGCTCTTAACGCTCACGCTTATCAATTGGACTCGACTCAATTGGACTCGACGATTTATCCAATTAGTTGGAGCCCAAAGTCCAAACAATGAAGCTGCATCCCCAACGCATTGCTGCTTAAGGGGGAACTGTATACGTGACATGAGAAACGCACTATCTAACACGATATATATATGTATGTTATGTATTTTTATATATATATTTATCTAAACCCTCATAGGACTTTCAGTCCCATTCGACTTAACTGAAACCCTAAGATAAACAATAAGCCCACATAAAATGCAATACAATTATCAAAGATATATTCTTTATTTATTTTGTTTGATTCATTCTCAAATAAAGTGTTGCAATTTGATTTCATTCTTAATTCCATCTCTAGCTGCTCTCATTCGGGTATTATGGATATGGTAATTTTATTTCGTGTGCGTTTTGAGCAAATGGAACTTTAAGTGATTTCAAGGCGGTCAACTGAATATAAATGGGCTTATGTGTAAGTTTCCAATCCCCTCTCTTTCCCCCACCGCACATGATTAATGTAATTGTGCTGCTAAATTGATAAAGGCAATTTTCTAGTTTGTCCAACTTAAAAACAACAACAAAACACAACGACAACAACGACAACTTGAAAAAGAGCTTTGGTCTCATTGTTGTTGTCCTTGGCGTACCAAAGACGTTAGCCGCTTGCTTGGACATGGTCAATAGTCAATAGTGGTAGTTGTAGTCTTCTTAAATATGATAAAGAAGTGGATTGTTTGCCATTGGCAACTACACGACCATCATAACGATTGAAGATATACGCATTTGCTTTTAAGTTTTTATTAAGTTGTTTTATCTCCTTTGCTGTAAACTGGTTTGCACTTTTACATTGTTGCACACGGTTAAAATTGGTTCAAGTTCAACTTTATGCACAATCTATAAAACTAAAATAAAAATAACATCGCCTTTGACGCCTCGTATTAATTAATGGTACATTTCCGAGCTGCTCTTTGTTTTGCTCATATTTTTTTTGTCATTATTCAACTCAAAGTGCCAAAATTATATTAAAATATGTATTAATATTTATTGGGAACTTACGCGACTCATATTAAACTTTGGCATCGACGGATATTTCGGGCAACGTCCAAATCCATAGGCATGGCTCTGCTCAACAAATGTCAATAATAAAACAGACGACACCATTAAAACCCGCACAATTGTGCAACATTTTTGCTTGCTCATTTTGGTAAATTCGGAAATAGAAAATATTGCTTATTGGGGTGAAGACTGGCACAGTTTTAGTTTTGTATTTGTTATTATTATGCGGCTGCTTGTTCTGAGTAGAATGTTTATTTGTGGGCAATGGATTCACTTAGATATGCACAGTGCAACTTCCGTTTTGGATGTCAGTTGGCCACTGAACGGAACCGTTGGATTTCCATTTCCTCAAAAGCGATGCGAGTATTATAATTTGGTTGTTGTTTGTTTGGTTTATTACTTGTAATTGTTACTATCAGTGTTGTTGTTGTTGCTCGGTGTACCTATTAATATTCCGCATAAGAAATGTGCGATAATCAAAACGTGCTGCTCCTCGAGTCGCACTGGGCTTGGATGGGAGGGTTGTCTTGGTTGGCTTTGCAAGTGCAGCAAACAACAAGACAAAGAGTGAAAATGAAGCGAAGCAGACACTTGTCGGTCTTCAAAACAAACAATAAAAACAAATACAAATATTGTTAACTAGGTTGGCTCGTGCCCGACTAGGCGTTACGTAAAAGAAAATCCGAAAACCAGACCAGGCTAAAAAGTGACAGGCGATGCGAGGCGAGGCGAGGCGGCTGCCGCATAGATCCCGCCACCTAGAGTGGAGCCCGTTCCAAGTCCCAAGCATATGCGGAATGCAACGGCAACTGGTTACTAGTTACTTGCAGTTAGTGAATGGGTGAGCGCACTTTCAGTGTTTTAGAGTGCAGCTAAAAGCTATTGCGCATTCATTCATTATAAACAAAAGTAAAAGGTCTAATAAAGGAAGTATGTCTTTGTTTCTCTTGTTCGCAAATGTGTCATGAAGTTTTAGTTTGGAGATGGCAATTATTTACGGCATAACTTTGCCACTGAGCCACGCCCCAAGCCGGATCCGGTGTAATGCCAATTATGCGAGACACTTGGAAGCGTCATTTATGCATGGTCGGGCAGATTTAATTGAATGAGTGCAAGTTCAAGATAGCTGATAATTATCCAAGCAAATGCATAGGAGAAAATATAAATATTTCCACATGTAATATGAAGGAAGTCGATACATAGTTTTTTTTTATGACACACACATTTTGCAATAATTTACAAGTTATTAACCATTTACCACGTAGAAAAACAGGCAATGAAATTCAGCAGTTAGCCAACCAAGCAACCAATTTGAAATCCAAACAGCTGGAAAAAAGTGTTAATTTTGCAAACAGACAAACAGCTGCAGAAGCAAACAAAAAACGCAAAAGTGATTCGTTCAATTACAAATTCCTTTAATAGTGGCTTTCCACTGTTCGGATACAAATTGCAACTGCGAATTGTACTATTATTTTATTCTATTTTGTCACTTTGAATGCGCATTATCGTTTTATTATTTTAATGTTAATTCTTATGTCTTTGTTTACATGTTTGGCTGCTGCACGTTTTTTGGCATTTGTTGTACGTTAATATCGGTCTAGAAAGTCTAAATCTAATGCTGAAGCCGCGGCAACCTTCTTTCTTTCACAACCACACCGGACGACCGTTGAAAACGTACTGACTGATGTTTATCGCATCGTTATTTGAATTCCAATCAGCGTGACCACAGTAAAAAATATATTTTTTTTGTGTGCACACACTGGTTTTGTAATCGATGGCTTGTTAGCTGTAATCTGCCGGCCTCCACAAATTTGCCGAATACCAAACAAATAGAAAACAATTTTTTTTTAACGAATTTTTTATTTGTTTATGTTATTCACAAATGGCGATTGCATAGTGATAGCGACAAACAAAGCAATAAAAAAGGCGATGGCAGCCTGTGTGCTATGTTTCGACTGCTGCAAGAGCGGCGAGTCGTACAAAATATTTTCCGAGGCCGGAATGCGGCTCAAAATTTGCAAAACAATAAACAAACATTTTTGGCTGGAGGTAAAAATGTGTTATACTTGCTTTTGTGCATTCGAATGATGTTCATCTCTTTTGCAGTTGAGTAGCGCAGCGGGAAGCGAACGCGAGGAAGTTTGTCACCAGTGCTGGCAGGTCGTGAGCAACTTTAACAAACTATACGAGCGCGTCTACAACTTGCACCAGGAGCGCCTCTGTGATGTAAAGAACGTGACGATAGAGTTCTGTGACGAGGCGGAGGCAGCGAATCCGCTAGCCTTTGGCGGTGAATTGGATGCACTGGCCGAGGATTTCTTTGCGTCCGGCGATGTCAAGGTGGAGGTGAACGAACTGGAACCGCTGCCCAAGCTCGAAATGCTCGATGAGCCAGTAGTCGAGGAGCAGAGCAGGGTATCCAAACATGCCAGTGTCGAACGTTCAGCTACTAAGAGGCGCATCAAAAACGAGCTGCTCAGAATCTCCAGTGACTCCGATGGGGACATTCCCCTAGCCGAGTTCCTTGATCTGAAAACTACTGCAAAGCCAGTAGGACCAGCAGCAGTATCGCCGCTCATCGGACGACAGTTGCGTAGAAGCACTCGACGTGGTCGACGAGAGAAAACCCCATCGGAATCTCCTGCAATCAGTCTGAAAAGAGAATCGGAATCTGATGAGGCTGAACCTGATGGTGATGATGATAACAATGATAATGATCAGGATATGGATTTTGTGGCCGCAGAAGCAGTGCTGGGCACTGAGGACAGTGCCAGTTCCAGCGAGAGCAGCGACAGCGACTCTGGCGACAGTCTGCCCGATGTCGAGCCGGAGGAGCGCTATGCGGAGATACCCAAACGGGTTGTAGTCAAACCTAAAAAGTATCGAAAGCGTCCCAAGCCACTGGTGGCGCCGGTGCGCATGAGTCGCGACGATCTCGCCAAGCGACGAGAGCAACAAAAGAAATACGATGAGATTATATTTGAGTTTTTCAAGAAGCTGCCATGTCACGTATGCAATCTGTTGGTGCCTAATTTCGGAGACATGCGTCGCCATCTGCGCATGTCTCACAATATCGAGAGTGGCTTTATTGCCTGCTGTGGTCGCAAGTTTCACATACGCAGAGGTCTGGCCGAGCATGTACTGGTCCATAATAACCCGGATCACTTTATGTGCGCTCCGTGCGGTCGCGTCTTTCAGGACTCCAAGACGCTGGAGGCGCACGAACAAACGCACACGAATCCCCTGGCGGATGCGAAGGACAAACGCATTTACCCGTGCGACAAATGTCCGAAGACCTTCACCACAAAGGCCGCCGTCGAGTATCACATCATGTCCAAACATGTGCCCAAGTCGGACTTTAAATACACCTGCCCCGAATGCAATAAGAAGTAAGCAAAAATATCCCCATTCCTCATCGCTGATTTCAATTGAAATCGTTGGTTTTGCTTACAGGCTGCCCACAGAGCGAAAGCTGAAGGAGCATCGACGATATATGCACGATCCGGAGACGGCAATCATTTGCGACAAGTGCGGCAAAACGCTGCGTACCCAGGCCAATCTTAAAAAACACCACGAACTGGAGCATTCCGATGAGCCACGGCCCAAACCTGACCCGGTGCAGTGCGAGATATGCGGCACATGGTTGCGCCATTTATCCGGCCTCAAGCAGCACATGAAAACGGTGCATGAACCGCCGTGTGGCGAGCACCGCTGTCCCATCTGCGATAAGACATCGACTAACTCCCGAGCACTCAAGCGGCACATTTACCACAATCATCAGTGCGAGAGAAAGTTCCGCTGCACCATGTGCGAGAAGGCCTTCAAGAGGCCACAGGATTTGAGAGTAAGTTAAATCTAATAGATCAAATGGAAATATAATAATTGTACGCTTGCCAGGAGCACACATCGACGCACACGGGCGAGGTATTATACACCTGTCCCAACTGTCCGCAGACGTTCTTCTCAAATGCCAACATGTACAAGCATCGTCAGCGATTACATCGCGCCGAATGGGAGGCGGATCGTAAGAAACCACTGCCACCTAACATAATGCAACAGGCAGCCATGAAGAAGCGACAGGGCAGCAAGGTTGCCGCCCCAACGCTCTTTCCCCAATCCACAGAGCCGCCAACTGCACCAGCTGCCCAGAAGCTGGAACCGCAACAACAGCCACAACCACAAATACAACAACAATTGCATTAATATTTAGTATTTAATATTTATGTCATAGTGATAAGTCAAAGGAAGGAACTCATAAATATACTCTAGGCATAAGGACACATCCATTAGATTAAAGAATACAATTACAATTACGACAACTTATTTTTAGATTTAATGCTCATCCTGTGGAATGCGTATTGTCTCACAGATGCCCTCTTCCCGGTGCACGCTGGCCCAGTGCTGCGACAATTGCTGGCAGATGGCTCGGCGGAACACCATGCATGTGATATGAGGCAACTTCTCGAATCGAATGCGTAACAGACCCAGCTTGGCCAAGGCAAAGCGCCAGTTCTTCATGATGCTGGCATTTTTGCCCACATGCTGTGAATCGGGTGTGATAATGACTAGGATTCCCTCGGGTCGCAACAGCTCATAGGCCTTTTGGCAGCATAGCAATCGCTGATCTGCACTAGGCATGTACTCCAACAGTAGGCTAAATATGACGCAGTGATAGTACCCAGCAGGTAATCGCTTCACACTCTGATCACTGATCTCGGGCTCCGTCAGCTTGCCATCCACGCCAACCGTGAGAAAGTCTGCCTGCAGCACAAATGCACCGGGTGCGGGGCAGAGATCGAGGGCTGTCACCTCCAGGTGCGGGGTGTTGCCAAAGGGATTAAAACAGCTGCCCACGTCCAGCACACGCAGCTTGTCGGGTGGTTCCTCCATGTAGGCGCACTCAGCATTGGCCAGCTCATTATAGGAGGCCAGCAGACGCTGCTCGCGCAATCGTTTTTGTAGATAGATGCCCTCGATGTAGAAGTACTTGGTTATATAGTCGATTGCCCACTTGATGCGACTGCGTGCATGCAGCTCCGTCTTGCTGGCATTCGTTTCCCAGATGCCAGCCAATTGCTGCATTGCATCCGCATATTCTGCCAGCTTTTCAGCATTATGGGGTCCAGTGTGCTCCTGCCAGGCACGCTCGGCACCGTACACTTTGGTGAGTTGACGTAAACTGTCGTGACAGTTCTTCACAATGTTGGCCAAACGTTGATGCTCCTCGGTCGCCATGGTTTTTATATCGTTTCTCCCGAGGCGCAACAAATGTGTGTGTATATTCGCTATGAACGATATTTTCAGGGATGCACTTTAATTTGGACGGCACTGTAAAAAAATGTATACACTGCCCCTTTATATTTTCCACCAAAGCGCAACAGCTCACATAAACAAAAGTATGACCAGCTCTACATGAAGAGTACATTAATTCATTATTTTCAGTCTTTGACTATAAGGTCTCACTTTCAGCGGGCTAAACGGGTACATTTTTAAAAACAAAGAGTAAAGCTTCAAAATTCACAGAGACTGCAATCGGACAATAATTATACGGTTGATCAACTGTTATTTTCACTGAATAATTAGGTGACACTGGTTGTCAATCTTTCGAAACCAAAAATGAGCTTTTCAATAAACTACTATTTGCAAATGCGTTGAAGAATCTCTTAGAATGTATAACAATTTACCTACGTACTAAGGTCAATGGCAATACACTTGACTTTGTGTTAAGTAAACGTAGTGAATATCTTTAATTGTCTGAGCTTGTTTCTAAACGACTTGAATCGGTTGCTTGTTAATTGAATCAATAACAAGTATAAGTAAATTAAATAAGTGCGGCTATTATTCGCATGATAAAACAAGTCGATTGTAACAACAGTTGACTATAGTATATTATTTACTTATATGATCATTAGGTGTGTAGCGATCGACATGCTGCATGCATGAGACAATTGTGGGTTGGGCCTATTTGTAATGTATCATAGTCATCACAACAAAACAGACTTGCTCACTCGCCTACATTGATAAGACTAGGACCAGCATTTTACCAGGCAAACAATTCACAAAACTTAACTTGCACTCTCTTATCAATGCTCACGTACAGAAGAACCCTGGACTGTTGTGAACAACAGCTAACGATATAAGGTACAACATGCGTGTTTATAGTTCTAGAAATAGTATCGATCTAAAGGTCAACATTGCGTAAAAACACATGCAGAAAATGTGTGACACATACATTATTTTATGTGTATAGCAATATGACAAACAGTGAAAGTGTATAAGTGTAAAATAGTTGCCTTATCTTATGAGTAATTTAGCGAATATGCTCGTTCATTTAAAACTTACACAATATTCGTTGTAAAACTACCACATTTAAATGGATGAGATATAAAAAGGGTGCTTGAAAAAGATAAAAGAAATGTGAGAGCAAATGTTATTTCGAAAATGTGTGTCTTTTACAGATCTTAAATACCCTTTGCACCCACTAGTTTAAAAAACTGATATACGACTCTATGTTCGTTGATAAGTAATACTAATAACCCAGATCAATTAAATAAATTGAGTTGATAAGTGCTAACATAAAGACGACAGACTGGTCTCAGCATATTGATAAGATTTAGCTAACACGTTTTAAAATCCATAAACATATTTATATATATGTTGTATACCAAGTACAACCCGTAAAGATTAACAAGTGTAATACTATATTGAGTCGATAGTACATAATAATTTCAGGCATGCAACTTGATTTTTGTTTATCAGGCATTGCTTATCGTTAAATAATCACTGTAGTTGGTTCTTAAAGTGTTGAACGCGATTTCGGATGGACATTTTGGTAGCGATAAGAATAAGAACGCATTCTAAATTCATTCGTTTGACAATTCAGTCGCTAAGGGTTCCTCTAACCAGTCGCTTGCTTTCGCCTTACGCTCCACTTTTCGCTTCCTTCATCTCTGTCAAAACATCAGTTCGAGATGAAAGTTGAATGGGCGCCGGCAAATGTGCCGCCCAAGCGTCGCTTGGAGACCTTCATCACTGGCATGTTTACCTTATTTTTTTTCACGCTACCCATTACGTCAATACTGGTGATTGCTGCACTCATGGTAAGTTGCATAAAATTCCAATAATTTGTTAAGAGTCACTGATTATTTATTATGCTGTACAGTTCTACTGCGGACTTGTGGGACGCACTCTGCTGGTAATCTATACCATTTATACATATGTAGATCACAAGCGGAATCACTCAGCCATGGACACCAATGGGTATGTCTACCATATCTAATTATCCCTCAAGATTTTTTAACTTAACGCTTCAATTTGTGTAGCTGGATGATAAGTCGAACGAATCCCATACATCGTATTTATCGTAATTATTTTCCCGTGTCGTTGGTGAAGACCGTCGATTTGCCGGCCAATAAAAACTATATACTAGCCAGCTTTCCACATGGAATTCTTGGGTAAGATATCTTATCAAGTAATATTACACTTATATATAGAATATACATATAATATTTATAATACTCACTCCATAGCACAGGCATCATCATCAATATGGGCCTTGACATTAGCCATTGGCTCAAGCTCTTTCCCCAAGTGCGTCCCAAGGTGGGCACACTTGATCAGCACTTTGTGATACCCATTTTTAGGGACTTTCTGCGCAGTTTTGGATTGATTTCGGTGTCAAAGGAATCACTGACATATTACCTCACCAAATCCAATGACCCGAAGCATCCAAACAATCGCGATGGATTCACATCCAATGCAGTGGCAATTTTGGTGGGCGGCGCTCAGGAGGCACTCGATTCGCATCCTGGCAAGTACATTCTAACCCTAAAGAATCGCAAGGGCTTTGTGAAGATGGCCATACGCACGGGGTAAGTGTAGCTCATACTGTGCATCGAATTAAATCTGACACTATTCCATGGCACAGTTCCTCCATTGTGCCCACTATCTCGTTTGGTGAAGTCGATATCTTTAATCAGGTGGACAACCCGCCAGATTCGTTGCTGCGGACCATACAGACGATGGTCAAGAAGATAACGGGCATCTCACCGCTGATACCCGTGGGTCGAGGCTTCTTCAACTATACTTTCGGCTTCTTGCCCTATAGGCGGCCCATTGTCCAAGTTGGTAAGTAATAATTGATCTTGATTTTGATTTTGTTTCTTAACTTGTGAACTTATCCATTGCAGTTGGCGCGCCAATTGATGTCAAACAAAGTGAGCAGCCGGACCCAGCTTATGTGGATGAGATCCATGGCAAGGTAATGGAGGCACTTGAGCAAATGTTCGATCAGTATAAGGAAAAATATGCGCCCAATTCAACAAAGACGAAGCTGGTCATACACTAAGCCCACATACACATGCACACCCCAGCTGTTCGGGACTGTCAACTCTCCTATTAGAGCCTCGTATTTGACATTTTTATATCATAGATATAAGGTCACATTAAAGCTTAACTGAAATGAGTTTTTTAAAAGTGCTAATCTATCATAAAATATTAATTATGATGAAATAAGCACAAATTCAAACTTATTACAAATCTGATATGAAGTTCTACAGTGATTAAAAATGATTTATAATCTAGATTAAATGTTTTATAGGCATTTGCTAGTTAATTGTACACAATAAAGAAGATAAGTTGGTTAATTTTAACGAAAGCGTATGTTCTTTTATTATTATTATTATTATTATTAATTTACCAATTAAATTTGTTACTTCGTACATAAATATTATATACAAAAAGAAAAGTAGGATTCGAATTTCATATTGGAAAACTTAACTAAATGTTGCTTTTATGTTTGTGCCATGATCTTAAATCCCATTTTTTCATTTAATTTTTAACTTTTCATTTGTATATACTATATAGAATTTTGGTTTAACAACTATATATAAGGAATTTTAAAAATACAATATTATGCTACACTAAATTCAATCGCAGAATTTTTCGAGTAAGGTACAATTAATTTTGGATTTCATTTCCTTTTATTTTTTGCGCAACAAATCACCATTTTGCAATAAGTACTTACTAAAACAATATGTTGGGATTTAAATCATATGAAATAACCTATAAAACTTTTTGTTTTATTACTAAACTATATAAAATATCTACAAATATTACTTCCAAAATAAAAGGTACTCAAATCTATTAGGGAATTCTGTAAAAGTACGCGTACAATACAATATCAGAAGGAACACTTGGCATAACTGGGTTTTGGGTTGTGTTTTAGTTATGTGAGTACGAGTTGAGGGTTTTTGTATTTTTTTTCTTTGTCGTGGCATATGACACACCATACAGCTCACCTACGTCTGGGTATATAAAATGCATTTCTGTCATACATGCGAAAAATAGTATTGTGTCTCGGCTATAACAACAATTTTCAAATATTGTTTTTTGTATATCTTTGTAGGACATATGTACTCGCTTTATGTATATGATTATCTCTGTAACTGTAGTAAAAACTAAATATATTCTGTGGGCTTCTGCTTAAAAAGTACTCGTAGTATTTGTATATTGCGGCTAGTTGAATATTTTGCTCATTTTTTTTATAAATCACTTTCTATATATTCTTGCATATTTTGGAATCTAGTTTTGCGTATGTGTGTGGGTGGTAAAAATATATATATGTGTTATGTATGTATATAGGATATACTATAAGCAATTGAATTGCTATACATTCTAACTATATAAATATAATTTGATTAATTTGTTAATAGCAATATAAAATGTTTAAGTTAGTTTTTGGCATAATTAATATATGTTTTGTATGCATTATGATGATGAGTTAACATTTTTCAAAATTGGATTTTCATTTGGTTGCTATTAATTATTAAAGAGCCTAAAAACATTTGCTAATTCCATAATATATCATATCATATCATATCGTTTAAATGCTAGCTCTCTCTTTAAATTATTTCTACGGTTTAGGTACTAGCCAGGCAGCCGAATTGCGAATTGGGCGCAACAATGCAAAAAGGTTTACGATATTTGCTGTGGTTCCAAAAAGCGTACTTCTTTTATCTAAATTGGTTTTCATATTTTTCACTTGTGGTTTTTTTTTTGGGTTTTTTTTTGTTTTTGGTTTTGGTTGCTTTAAATCAATCCCTGAGTGCATTTTTACTTTTTTTTTGTTTTTGTTTGTAACCGCTTTAATGCTCTGCTTGCTTTATTGCTGCTAGGTTTTCTTGGTTTTTTTTTTGGTGTTTTGCTTGTTATGTAATAAGTAAAAACATTTTGTTTTAATTTTTTCTTGTCTAGAAAGATTTCAGTTTTCAGCATTATAGAATTGAATTGGTTGTGTGCTGCTTGCGCGCGAGTGCCCTAATTGAAAAAGTTTTTTTTATTTATTAACTACATTTAGATACGAAGATTTTACAATTTTAGTTTTACCAATCTCAAAAATTTGTGGCTTGTGCTTTAGTTAAGTAAAGAAATAACGTTAAGTAATTTTCTAATTTAATGTTTTTCTTTTTTTAAATCTTTCATTTTTTTTTTTTGAGCGCAAAAGGTGCATGGAAGATTAACAAGGACTTAAAGTGTGTGTGTGTGAGTGTGTGTCTTTGTGTGTGTGTGTGTGTTTAATTTTCAGTTTTGGCTTAAGCCAATTAACATTTAACATTTATTAATCGTTAGGCGGTTCTCTTTTATTGGTGTTTCAATTGTGGGCCTAACGGTGAGCTCTAATTAAGTTTCATTAGTTTAATTTAATTTGTTAATTGTGTAAGTATGTATCTACAAAAGATTTATTTACGCCCTTCCTTTAACAACTTTAAAATATATATTAATTTTGTTTCCGTTTTTGGTTTTTTTTTTGTTTTTATTCATTTTGACATATGTATATTTATAAATATGTATGCTTTTATATATGTATATATATATTGTTTTTAGTTTATTTGGTTTTTAATGTGTATATTCAATATATATATATATATATATATATATATATATATATAATCTTGTTTTTTTTGTATAATTGTATAATTACAATTGAATTTATAGTATGTACGTATTTGTTTTGTTAGTGGGGCTCGCTTTCATCATTTAATACGCTTCTCAGCCGATAATTTAGTTATGGAGATAACATATGCACTATATGTAGATAAGTACATCTCAGAGATACAATTATTTTTCTTAAATTTTGTTTAACTACAACAATGTTTCAGGTTCTGTAATCGAATTATCATTTTGTTCAGCTTGCTGGCAAATTTAGCTTCTCGATTGGCCATATAACGATTTGCTAATTTCATTAATTTATAAATTTTGTTTAATTGTAGCAAATTAACAAAATTTGATAGCTTACTAATTTCATACATTTCATAAGAATGTTTTACATGTAGTATTGATTTTTGTTGGGATTACATTTTAATTTTTAGCTATCAGGTTGCGTGTTCCTTATGTTCTTGCTTTATCGGATTACACTATATATAGTGGTATATCATCTAGTTCTACACATGATCAGCTCGCGTTCCATTTGGTTAGTTTCAAATTTAAACCTACACAAAAATCTAGTTCAACAATACAACAAAAAATGCACTTATAATTAGTAAAGAAAACAATAGTACAATTCTATAAAATTTATAAAAAATTGCATTATACGTTTGAGGGTGTATATTTGTCGGTTAGTGTATATGTGTGTGTGTGAGTGTGTATGTTAATTTGTGTATATGCTTGGTGGATACAGCTGTCTAAACAGCCACAATGGCCGCCATCTACGAAGCAGTCGGCACTGGATTAAAATAATGCAGGCCATTGGTCTGTAATAAGAAATATATCGATTTAGAATATAGAATTTATCAGAATTAATATGTATAATACGCACTGCCATATCGTATTCCGTAATATAGGCGGGTATTTCCAACTGATCCTTTGTGATGGCCGAATACAAATGCTCTACGCCGGGCAGCGAGTGCACCTTGGCCTTGATGGCAGGCGCCATGAATGTGGTAAACCACCAGGTCATCATTTTAGTCCAGAACGTTGGATGCACTATGTAGAAGGCCTTCAGATTCTTCTTGTATCTATGCGAAAGATGGTCGATAGTAGATTAATTATTTAAGAAGTTGCATTATAACCCGATTGCTTACTTATATGGCAAGACACTGTAGACCTCACGCAGCCAATGCAACGATGGATAGTTGTTTGTGGATGTGAGTGTGTGGAAGTATGCGATGACGTAATCGCCTTTGACAATCGGATCCAGCAGTTTTATCAGATACAACAGTGCCTAAAAGAATCAAACAATATATATTAATCATCTTCGATTGCAGCGATTAGCTACAATTTTTGTTTACCTTTTCCAAATCAAGATTCTGCGCTGGAAACCATTTGCCACAGAATACAATCACAGGTCTGCCAAGGCGATCCACGCCGCTCTGATATAGACAACCGATTCCAGATACTTCGTTCAGATCCTCAACCTGTGCGCGCTGCAAAAGGCGTTCATATCTGTAAAGAAAAAAATAATAAACAAAAACACATTAACAAATATGCATTTAGATTTATTCAATAATCTACAAACACTTGAAAAATTTCCTATAACTCAAAATTATTCCTAAAAATGTGCTAATGGCTAACAGCTGGATAGATATCCAGCATCTGAGCTAATTGTTTACTTAACTGTCAGCCAAAATGATTCAGTAGCTGTTGATAGTGATGATGACAAGTACCCCAAATATATTCGTGAATCGTAATTGTGTTTGCCTTGTTAACTGCTCGAAATTCGCATTCACGTCTATTTGTTTGTTTGTTTTTTGAAAGGTGTACCAGTTTTATGAGTGCATGACTTTTAAAGGGGATTTGCTTTATTGTTGTGCTAAAATTAGCGCAAATATTTGTGCGATAAGCTTGAAAATGAGCGGCATAATTAAATATTAACTAATGCTAAATACATATAAAAAAAAAACATTGCATTGCAATGTTTTTTTTCTGGGGATATTCGCGATCGTTAAGAGGCGAGCAGCTTAACAGACTGTTAACAGCAACTCAGACTGTTAACACAGATTAATAATTAATTTAAATTTGTAATATAACAGCCAAGCTTAACAGACTGTTAACAGCAACTCAGACTGTTAACACACATTAATAATTAATTTAAATTTTTAATATAACAGCCATGTAGCTTAACAGACTGTTAACAGCAACTTAGACTGTTAATACACATATTAATAATTATTTGTCAATTTCTAATTCATGGAATCCAGGTATAATTCTAAATTCAGGTGTTAATTAAACAGTTTTGGGGCTTATGGTTGGCACACGACTTGGCAATCGTTGAGGCTGAATTATTTTATAATTGCGGCAATGCGACGCATTTAATAAAACCTTGTCCGGCAGCAGCTGACTGCGAGCGATAAGCGTGTAAACCGTAAAATGATAAAAGCAGCGACAGCATCTGCAACGCATGACCCAAAGCAGATTTAGATAAGAAGCATCCAAGATTCTACAGCCAAAAGTGACGCATTGTGACGCAGTGTACAAATAAGATAAATATGCATGTACCAACCATATAAGAGTAATATGTTTGTATAAACTATAGTAATTATACGTTGTACTTAGGAACATGAAATGTTTATTTCCCGTGTGAAATTCACTAACAAACGTGCTAATTTGCCATGCAGTTTTATGTCTCAGTTATTAAGAAGTGCTTTAGATGCGGAAAATTAACTTAAGACTTGCATATTGTATTGTGATTGTGAGCTGTGTTCTTAGCGCAGCCCGGAAATATTCTTCTCGACTGAATACATTGATTACTAACCCACCACCCTCTCCGGGCCCACCCGCATATTGCATGCCATTGTTCAGTTTCAATTGGCAACTAGATAGGCAAGTCCCAGGGTCATAAACGTGGTTTCAATAATGCATGACTGCTGATGAGCTGTCTACAGGACCTTATCGGCATCAGCAGCGACAACGACTATAATCATGTGGCATATCGAGCGCTATAAATAAATGACAACTAGTGAAATTATGAGCAATAATCGAGTCGGAAAAACAATTTCTTTGTAGATTTGGGCAGTTGGGGGGGTCACAGCCAATGACGTCACGCTATTAAAAACAAAAAATCAATTCGAAAATAAATATGAAAGCAATGCCAAACGCCGTCAGAGAAGACTTTTCTGATTACTTCACTGTGGGTGTGTGGGGTATGTATGTGGGTGGTGTATGTGCGTGTGTGGGTTAAAAAGTGTTTCAATCACGTCGGACTGTGAGTGACGGACTGACTGAGTGGCAATGTTCAATTGATTTCTTGCGTCTTTCGTCTGTTTACCTCTCCTCGGGAGTCTCCATGAGCTCATCCGGCGCCATCATATCCCCAGTGGTCTCCTGCATTGGACTGGAGCTCAAGTCAATGGACGTCATGCCCTCGAGCATTGTCATTGTGGCTGAGTGGTTTAGATAGTTGGGTGATTGGGTGGGTTGGGTATTTGGTTGCTTGATTTGTTTCTGTTTTGCTGCCCTGCTTTTGCTAGCTGTTGTTCAATTACGTTGTTATTGTTGTTTTTGTTGTACCCTTTTAAAGGTTTATCGATCGAGCGAAACGTTAAACGAATAACTATACGGAACTCGCAGTTTTTGCCTGGTGGGTGCACTTTCTCGGCAAATTGACGCAAATGGCGCAGGCGATTTGCCTCTTTCAGTTTTGCTTATAAATAGATTTCTCAATATTTAATTTTTGCCCGAAATGTCGCAGCTAGTTTTGCCAGACTTTTGCGTTTCGTACGGAAGCCGCGTCAATAATACTAATAATGACAAGCCGAAAAACGTATAAACATTTACTGTTACAAATATATATGTATATATTTGTGTATATTGTATATGAGAATAAGTATTGAGTTTATATAAATCAGTTGGCCAATCTATTCGAACCGTAACACAAACACAACACAACCGTTCGCCACGAGCTGCGTTTCTCGACTGACTCTCGGCGGCAGTTCTTCGCTGCTCTTTAGTCCAAAATGCCTCTCTCGCCTAAAGCTCTCCCACGGCCACACGCAAATCGTATCGATGGTACGTGTCTACACCAAGATACTTAACTCACAGCAGCAGCAGGAAGTTCGCTCTCCCTCCCTACCCTCTCTCTATTTATCTTTACCTAACTGTTAGCATTGCTCTCTTTGTCTCTCTCTCTGATTTGCGTCTGCGCTTTTTCAGCTGTGCAATGACATCAACAGTAACAGCAAAAACAACAATAACATTAAAATTACCTAAAACAATAATAACAATTGTGGGTGCACAGGATACAACTATCCAAGGACATGTTACCTGCCTGCATGCCTACCTGCCTGCCTGCCTGACTGCATGCCTGAATGCCTGCCTGCCTGGTTGCTTGACAGCCGCCAATCGCATAATGCAAATGCCATGTGTGCTCAACGAATCAGTGGAGAGACGTCAAATGTTGAAGTTCTTTTGTGCCACTTTTTGGACAGCGCAACGTGACGTATGCGTAATTTCTATTTCAACCTAAGCAAATAACCAAGTAGCAAGCAAAACAAACAATCAGCATGAAAACATGTGATCAACTAGAAGATATCCTTATATCAATTAAAGCTCTTTCTTATTGTATAAGAATTTATTAAATAATAAAACAAAAATATGATATTTAATTGAATACTTCATAGTTAACGATGCCTGTGCATAGTAATATCACTCCAGATATAACAATTTTATATTTGTACAGGGTATATATAGACTGTAACTAAATCCAGCTGAATGCATTGAACCCATCGTCACTGTGACTGACTGTGTGGCTGGCCAGGCCTGTTTGCGAATGCACACAATTCGAATAATTACATAAATAAATGTAATTTATTAAAATGAAATTAAGATTTAAATGACTACAAAATGCGATGACACCTGATCCGAGCGAGTTTTGAGTAGGAAACAAGTCGAACAAAATGAACAAAATTTGCGGTTAGATTCAATGAACTGCAACATTCACGTGTTAATCGCAGTTATGAATTGAATGTACAATTGCAATGATTATAATTAAGTTGACAGAATTAATGTCATCGCATTGACATTGAAGCGTAGCATAACTGAATATCAAATTTAAAAAGTCAAAGGTATTGAATTTTATACGAAACTTTTTCAGTTTTGTTTTCTTTTATTGTTCCTATTTGCTATTCATATTTTGTATCTGGCTTGAATTCGTTTTGGGTTCACAATATAAATAAAATTTCGAAACGCAAACTAAAACGCCACAAAGATAAATGTAAACAAAAGATATTGCGAGGGCAGTTCAAAGACAATGTCTAATTAAAATTGAGATATATAAATAGATGAGTTCTCTTTTTGTCAGTCACCTTTTGAACCACCCTTGTGAACCACCTAACTCATGTCTATTATTATTTAGTATTTATCGCTTGACATTCTTGCAACGGTTTCAAAGGGTTCCAAGTCCCATTTGGGCACCTGTTTGACTATTTTTACCCGACTTATAAGGCACTTATATTTAGGAACTGTCCAAAAATGTACTTGGTCTTTGGACATGCAATCAATGACGCAGTTAATTTAGTCACAATTACGTCGAGAAGCTTCAAGATGCGGGCAGTGAGAGGATTGGGGGGATTAGGACTTGACTTCAAATGCACGAAACTAGTTCGCGTGCCAATGTCCTGTAAAACTTGCATAGGCTTAGTTATAGGCAGTGGCATTTGGGCAGCCAATAGGCAATCACAGAGGCAAAGGCAACCCGGTCAAAAGAAGTCATTTGTTAGGCGCTTAAGATATTTCCGGCACGCGCACACTAAACACACGAAACCTATTTATTTACGAGTATTACGAGAAATACCTAAAGAAAATGTTTTTGTGGCCACCTTGGGGGTAAGGTTGGGGTACGGTGTCAGTTGTTAGATCTTGTGGAAGTTTTATGAGCTGCTGAGCAGCTGAAGCAGTTGGGAAGACATGCTAAATAGTAATTGTAAACGGGGAACGAAGTGTATTTAATGACGTAAGCAGCGAATACCTGACATGTCCAGATATGAATGCGTCTGTTTATCTTTTTGCCGGATAAAAGCAGAAATATCAGCAGTAGAAGTAGCAAAAAGGGGATTGATTTCACTCTATAATACTCTATATTAACCGATTTTAAATACGATATTACAAGGACTATAAGCATATATAATAATACATAAGCATAACAATCTATCTGTAATAATATTGCATCTGCATATTCATGTTATATCTGAGTTGAAAGCTATTTCCCATAATTAAGCTACCTATAATTAAATAGCATGCAGCTATAAAACTCCGGTGAGCAAATATCTTTTTGTATATTTTAGCTCTTAGCTTTCAATGCTCTTCCAACACTTACCGCTCTTGATGTTCCATGCCCTCAATGCCTTCGGCAACGACGCTCTCGTAGACGCCAGTTCTGGGCCGATCGCTCAGCAAATGCTGCCTGTCCAGATCAAGCTGTGTGTATGAAAGAGAATGTAAGTATAAATAACACAAGAATAAAGAGATATTGACAAAAAGAGAGCGGAATATTAACGGGGAATTAACCTGTAACTGTGCCTGCAGACCACTGCTGTAGGAGTTGAGGCTAAGGCCATTCATATCCCGGCCGCCATACTCCAGATCTGAGCTGTTGCCCTCCATATCGTGGGGACTCACGTCTGAATCGTCGTCAGCTGTGCGTTGAGAGAGAGAGAGAGAATTAAAATTAAGTTGTATTTGAGAGTAATTTTGAGATGGCATTTGCATTTACATGAGAACTCAAATGAGTTGTTTATCATATTTGTTGATGTTATTGTTTTGTTCTTGCTGCTATTTCTGTTGCTGCTGAATTATCTATTATCACTCATCAGTTATCAATGCTCAGACTCAATTTGCTGTTAAGCGTCGCAAACTTTGTTCTTATGCCTTCAACTTCAGCGCTGCGTAATTTGATATCAACTGAAAGCGACGCCGGCGCCATCAGCGTTTGAACGCCGCTTTTGTCAGCTGCAGAAGTGACAGCGGCGCCGACGCCAACTGTGACTGCGACAGCGACAGCGACAGCGTTGAGCGCTTGACTGAGCCAGCGAGCGAACGGGGAAAGCAGCAAGACGCCCCCCTGCAGCAGCTGCTGGGCGAAGGGCGATCAGAGAGCAGTGGATAAGCAGCAAGGGGGAGGGGCGTCAGTTGGGCGCGATAAGCGTGTTGCGTTTGTTTTGAAACGTTGACATGATTTAAGTGGGCCAAAACGAAACTTTGCCAAGACAACAAGCAGCCACAACAACATCAAAAACTACAACAGCAGCAGCAAAACATGGCCGACACTCATCTTAGCCAACTGTCGTGATAAGCCGCACAGTTAATTTAAATGTTTGATTATAATCTATTTTTTTTGTTGTAGTTGATAAGCACGTAGAAAAGCCTCATCACGTACATTTTGTCACCGACCAACAAAGGCTTATCTAAGATCGCTTCTTATATGCAAATTCTTTTGCTGATATTACTATTAACATAACTTTTTAAAAACTGCATTTTTTTGATTAAAATATAAACAAAATCATAAATTGGATTTTAAACGATCTATGGTAATTGAAATTTAAACCAAGTTGAGATGTGGTAAATAGCAAACTATTCCCTTTTTCAAACACCTGAACTAATATCAAAGCGTTCATTGTTTTTTTGCCTTAACTGTTTACATATTTAAATTTAATTTCATATCTGCCAGCTTTTTTTTTTTAAACAGCCCGAAAGTATGCAATAGCTTTTTGCATAGTTTATTAACTGGCAAACACGAAGCTGACGTCAGTCGCGTGAGATCGTCACAACTTTGTATCAGATTAACAAATATGAATAATTTCGAACAATTTAATGCCGTTTGTACACAAATTTATAGTTTAAGATCTCTGAATAGATTTATGAACACTGATTTAACACTTTTTTTGTTGCAAACTTTTGAATATTCACTTACAACTGTGCGTTAAATTGTTGTGTTTGGCGCGTTTCAATTGAAGCGCAATTGCTTAATCAGTTGTGCAATATGAAAAACGATGCAGAAAAGCGTAAAATTGATGCCGTTTGCCGTTGGATGGATGACTACACAATGGCGTCTTGAAAACGTAACTGAAACCATAGAAATGTGTATGGATTCGGATTGGGAATGGGAACTTTGCCAACGCACAAGCATATATCAAATATTTGTTTGTGTGTGTAAAAGAGAGAGAGAGTGTGTGTGTGTGTGTGTGTGTATGCGTATGAGTGTTTGGTCTAATCTTATCGACATCGACATTATCGTCAGCTGTCGACGAGCTTAACAAGGCAATAAGCCTAATGGAACGATACGAAAATCACAGTCAAACCAACACACATAAGCATGCGATAACTGATAACTGATAAACGATAAAAGATAATCGATAGAACAGAAACGTCATCGTTTCAACACTCACCGTGTCGATGACGCATGTGCACACTGTGACTGTGGTGTGGATTGCGTATGATGCGTATTTGTCGATCCGGATCGGGATGCTGAGGTTCACCCAACTCGCCACCGGTATCCTTGGGCAGCTGCCACAGCGCACTGCGCTCCTCCAGTTGATCGCGTGGGAAGTAGAGCGGCGCCAGCACCTCGTAGGTGCCACGCTCGCTGCTGTTGACGCACAGTATCACAACCTGTTGTGTAAACTTATCCAGAAAGCGACGAATGGTGCCTGTGTATGTATATGTGTGTGTGTGTGTGTGTGTGTGTATGAATAGAAAAGATACACTCCAGTTAAAGATTGTTCACTCGCAAGCAGTCTATATACAATTCTGATTTGATGGTCTTTTCTACAGAAGAAACTGACTATCAGCTCAAGTGTGGAGTCATTGCAAAATGATAAATAGTAAATGAAAGGAATTATCTTTATGTTCTATGTAAAAACTCATAATGATAAGAGCTATATATATATATATAACTATATATACTCTATACTCCATTTAGGAGTACGAATTGTTTAAGAATAAAACTATTTTATGACAAAATTCCATGGAAAATAAAATAAATAATTATAGTATTTAGAAAACAGTTCCCTGGCTACAGCTATATAAACCGAATAATATATAGATATTTGTATATATATATATATGATGTATAAAGACTAGTATTTAAAGCAATAAAATCAGTTTAAAATTACAACTCAAACGCAGAAAAACGTATTAGGCAATAAAACAGCTCAACAAGTAGTAAATATTGTTATATAAATAAAACTAGTATTTTAAGCAAAAAAAAAAAACGTGTTTAAAATTACAACTCAATTGCAGGAAAACGCATATGGCAATAACAACACTCATACTGTAAATTAAACAGCCAATCAAATCAGATGATTACAAGTCAGATGAATATATATATATATATATATATATAATAATAATATATATAATAAATATAGATTGCTGTCATTACTCACGCAGGGCAATGTGCGCGGCTACATCGGCTGGAAATGTCTTCTGATTGCCACTCACATTGCACACGGCGATTGTGCGCAGATTCAGCTCCTTGGCCTTACAGAGAACGTTTCTGTGTTGGATAGTATTGGCAATGCATTAGAAGAGTACAGAGTGAGAGTGTGTATGCTATAGGCAGACTTACCTGTAACAGCAGTGCAAGGCATTCTCGGCGGCCGTCTTCAGCTTCTCCTTGTAGGCGGGTGCAACAGTGTGCAGAACATACTTGGCTGGCAGATTGTATCCACGCGTAACGCGCACATCACCAATGCGGCACTCTAAAAACAAGGATATACGTCAATGATTCCAAAGGAGGGATATATGCCAACCCTTAAACCTTACCCTTAACGGTTGTGCTGAGCTCCTCTTTCAGCTGATTGCCCGCAACGGCAATAATGCGCTCCGATATGCAATTGCTTTCAGTCAGGGTTTCATCGCTGCTGTTCGTGATGGCGTCCACCTCCAGTGTGGTCATGTCGCCATCCCTTTTGAATGACACAGGCGCACACAAGGTTAGCTTGTTAGACAGAGAGAGGTAGAGCAATGTGATGGACTCACCAAATCACCAGGCGATTGTTGACATCTTTGGACAGGGGAAAAGGACTGCAATTGTGGCGCGGCCCGCCGAGTGTGGAATAATCCGTTAAGGGCAGCCGTGTGTCCGTCTTCTGTGAGCCACCCCAAGTGGCCAAATTATCCAATTTGACAAGCTAATTGGAAACGAATCAAAAAAGGCAATTAATCACTGGCTTATTGAGAGTTCTGTCCAAGACTTACACATGAGCTGGTGCTGGAACTGGAGCTGGAGTCGAACGCTTTGAAGTCCACATTTGAGTTCGTATCGAGACGCATTGCGCTACAATGGAACAAGGAATTGGTTATTGAAACAATATATTTGGAGCTCTCCAACGATGAGTTTGTATTTGTGTGAGTGAGAAGGAAGAATTGGTTATAGAAACAATATATTTGCAGATCTCTAACGATGAGTTTGTGTGAATGAGAAGGCAGAATCAAATGAAAATGATGGAAAACACATTATGTGAAGAATCAAGGAAAAGAAGATAATAGGGCAAACAAGCTTAAGCTTAGCAAAAAGTCAATAAGACAAAAGGCTTACTAAAGAATACCATAAAATGTTATTTATAATAAATATAAATAAAAATCTTACAGTTAGATAAAACTGACTATATAATACGCTAAATACAATAAGGATTTCTTCCTAAGATAAATCGTATACTTTTTATAACTATGCAGTTATTGTATATATATTGTCGGGTTCTGGGTTTCAAATGTCTTTGGAGCTTAAGACATGATCCATCCATCTTCTTCTTGCTCTACAGTCTACTCTCAAAAGATCAATGAGTATTGTAAGTGTGCTCAACCCAAAAATAAAATATATCGTTCACCCATTAAAAGTGGAATATATATTTCAGATAAGAGTAAATTAAGGCCACTTTTGTGTGTCACATGTTCTCATATTGCCAATATAAACACGACTGTTTTCGCCGATTAATAATGTATATAATTAATGAGCTCAACTGTGTTTGCTGCTTTTATCTGTTGCACAAATTAGCACGAATTGCAGATACCCTTTTTGGCTGAACGAGTTCTTGCACACAATTCAGACGTTGGGGTAAATATTGTATTGGGGTCAGCCGATAACTTTTAAAACTGGCTCAAAAGCTGAACGAAATTTATGCAAACATTTGGCTTATCTCGGCGCTAACGAGCCACACCAGACCAGACGGGAAGGGTGTGAGTCACGATCGGAAACGTCAACGAACTTTCTGAATAACAACATGTCTGGCTGAACGTCTGTCAACCCAGTTGACGACAGCTGTCCAATTTGCAAGCAAACAGCAAAAAGCAACCAAAGCGAAAAAACTTAAATTTTTTCGTTACGCTTGCAATTTATTCAAGTTGAATGAAAAATTTAGCGGCAGAGCCTATCTCAAGTGATGCACTGGCAGCCTCCAAAGTACCTCATCCTCCTCCTCCTCCTCAATCCACTTACTTGCTGCTATTTATGGCATGTGCGTCACACGTCGAACGGCAGGTGTGTGGCAGGTGAAAACAAAGGCAGCGCCTGCAGCCTTTTTTCAAGCCTGCAACATGCAACATGCAATTGCAGCTGCAGCTGCAGCCCGCTTCCTTGCCTAATTGCCATATCCACACACACTGCGTGCACATTGAGTGCTACATCTATCTACCTGGTTCCCCCACTTTTCACACCATCTGTCTACGACTTGCTTTATGGCAACCCGCAGCCACCAGTTGAACTTTGGCCTTTTGGCACAGCAGTTAGAACAAACTGCAGGTTTGCTTTAGTATATAGTACACTATATATAGTATGTAGTATACAGTATATAGTATATAGTATCTGGTATCTATATAACTGTTATGTGGTATATAGTCCAGGCACTGGCCTAAATTGGCTATAGTAATCTGGCTCAAGGTGCCATTTTCGAGTGCTGATGATAACAAAAGCGCAGCACAATGAACAACATGCTAACAAATACACACACCACACACACACACCACACACACCACACACACAAATGTGCGCATACAGTAAACTCATAAATTTATGTGCCATTATTATATAAGAGCAGTATTACTCACAAACACATGTAGAGGATTTATATATTCAATTGTAGACAAAACGCACATTGATAAATTAATCTGCAAATATGTTTGCATTTCAATTCACAAACACCAAACATTAATGTGAAATAACAACCAGATGTGGCGGCGCATTGTGAGAGATCTCGACGGGGAGGGAATAACCCACAATAGGAATATATTTACTAACAAGAGAGAGAAAATAATAGCGTTAGACAAGCCGAATTTGGCATACCCTTGGAGACACCAGTTAATCACAATAATTATTATTATATATGGTTTGGATTTGTCGCTGCTAAAGTAAATATTCATATTTTGAACAACAACAGAAAAATAAAGAATTTGGAGAGACAGACAAGGTCATATATATATCAAGAATATATATACTATATGGTTTCGCAGACTTTGCCTTCAATTAAAATACTCGCTGCAAGTATATAGAAAACTGGTTTTTGAAAAAAAAACCTCTTATTTTATTATTCACTTCATGTTTAGCCTTGAGTTAGAATTTGTTTGTGGAGGGGAAATCGGCACTCCATCTTGCATTCTAGCAATTATTTTTTAATTTAATTAGATTTTGCCAAGCCATCTAATTAAAATTTGCATTTAGTTATATATAATTGTAGTGGGGGCTTTTCGCTGTTGCTCAAATGTGAATTAATCATCTATTTATATATATATATATTACTTAAATAACTCTCAACAGTTTCCCATGAGACGTTTATTTGTTTTGACTGTAGAGATCTTGACTTTAATGTGATCTTTTAATTCCTATGACTTGCCCTCACGTAATTTAAATTTCTATAATATTCTTCTTCTTATTCCATGCCGTAGATTATCATCAGTGTCAGGCGTGACTAAACAAAAGTCTGTCAATCTCTTTTTTTTCACAAATTTAAGTGGAATTTAATGGTTTTGGTGGGGAGGAAGAATCTCTAATGTCGTCAGAGACAGATTATTGTTCATGATTCTTCCAACCATAGAAAAGTCAACAGTTGACTTAAAAACTATTTGCGAAAGATATACACACAGAGCTATATTTAAAGCTGACTAAACTAAATAAATTTGCTAGATGGAATGACGCGAGAATGCATCAGATTTTCTATATATTATATAGTCAGATATCTCAGATATACTCGTATATGCATATGTGTTGTGCACACTATTAATGCACACATCGTGATTTATTTGTGTCGTTTGTTTACAGTTTTTTGTTGTTGTTACTGCGCCACAATGGGGCGCACCCTGTAAACACGTCGAGCTGGTCTTACCGGTAAATCAAAATTGACAAATATTTGCATGAAGAGAAGAGAGAAAGAGGGGAAGAGGGACTGTGTGTGTGAGTGTGTTTGTGTGTGTGGGGACAGCTGTATGTGCAGTTGTTTGTCTGTGCATAGCTGTTGCTGTTAATGACAACCATTGTAATTGCTAATTAGTTGCTAAAAAAACTAACTAAGTAGTTGGCTCTATCTCTCATACCCTATGCATGCATGTGTGTGTGTGTGTGTGTGTGTGTGTGTGGGTGTGTGGGTGTGTTGACTTTTAAATGAACTACGTCTCAACTTGGTCAGGCTTGATAAGCGCCGTTGTCGCACGTTGTCTGCTCTCAAACTTAAGGCAAACAAATGCCGTCAACAAATATTTAGACGTTATGTGCTAGACGCTTAGCGGCAGTGTAGGAGTGTGTGTTGGTGTGTGTGTGTGTGTGCGTGTGTGTTTGCGTCAGACGATCACATCATCACTTAGTAGTTTAAAGCTTGGCCCGTTGAGTTGACTGATATTTAGTTACAGCAAATTGACAATTTGGATATATTACGTATACGCAGCGTACACACACACACACAACACAATAGCTAAATGTCAAAATCGAATTAAATTATATATAAGTACACAATCGCCAATGTCACGCCCAGCCACCCACCCCACACCCACACCCCCGCCCCTTTCAACAAACGACTTTAGCAGCAACCCAACTCAATTGAAGAATGTTAACCATTGTTGCTGTTGTTGTTGTTGGATTAGTTAATGTTGTTGTTGTTGGAGTTAGTATTTCTTGTCTAGTTGAAGTTGACGTGCTTCAGTCAATTACTATTATAACTGCATGCCATGTTTTTTGTTATTTTTCCCGTTTTACTTTGCTTAAATGTCAGACTTTTTAGTCTAGAAATTTGTGTGCTTTCCCCAGCAATTCTCAACTTCTCAGGCGCTGACTAATACTTGATGCATAATAACAATGGTGACAATTGTTATATAAATGCTTAAACCACAACAATTTCAGCAAAAAAAAAAAAAAACAACAACAAAAAATCGTGGAAAGTTTTGAATGTTAATATGAATGTTAATTCTGTGTGTATAGATTGAGGCTGGCCAAATTTGTCGTTTTGTTGATTATTCAGTTGCTAACCGAAGATAATCAACCAAATAAAATATTGACAAAAATATTGTTTGATTTTCTAATCAAATTGATAGATTTGATTGGTAAGATTACAAATATATAATATAAATACAAATATATATATATATATATAATTTCGATTGAATCTATAGTTGATTTATTATTCAAGATGTCTAACAAAATAACAAAATAACACTTCAATTTTGATACAAGAACAGCTAACATCAAGTGAAAATCATATTTACAGGGTATATGCTGCGTTGATCATGGCAGATTACGTCTGCCAGTGCAGGGGAAACTCTTCCGTGTGCTGTTGCGATTACTCCTGAGAATCACAATTCACATTTGTTATGCCTTGTAAATATTTTGTATGATTTTTGTGCAGTTCTCGTTTTTTTTTTGTGTATTTTTTTTTTGTATTTTTTTGGGTCGCGTTGCAGAGTTTTGTTTACGCTACACGCTCAATCCGCCAAACTGTTGCATAATCAATGCGAAATTGTCGCCCACATGCCAAGGACTGGCAAGGACTAATGCCTCCGATACCTGCTCATATGGCCTATATACAGTATATATATATAAATATATATATATATATCTTTCTGTGTTTCTGTGTGGTAACTGCGCTTGGCACGAAACTAAGCATTACGTATACGGCCTGTTGGCATTGTCCTTTTGCCTTTTTGCGATCTCTGGCCGAAAATATGTCCATAGAGAGACCAAAGGCAAACATAAGAAACGTGTCGAGGCTTAAACTAAACTCACGACGGAGCGACAAAGGGGCAAGGTGAAAGCGACTGGGAATACGGGGGTACGAGTAGGGGTAGGTGATTGGGCATTCCGAATGACAATGCCAACTTTTTTTTTTGTACCAGTCAGCACGAGAGTTCGTTTTGTTTATCTTCGAGTTTCGTCGCTTAACGCCAAACGTCAAACCATATTCAATGTTATTGTTTTTATGTTTGTTATTGTTGTTTTTTGTTTTATTCTTCTCTCTTATTGCGTTGTTGTGTCTCGTCTGTTGTTTCCATGTTTATATTTATTTTGAATGCGTCATTCGTCGCGCCTTTTGGGCTCGGTCTCCGTTTTGGTTTTAGTTTTCGGTTTCCGACTCTTTTCAATCATTCAGTCGACAAAACTAATCTGAGAATTGTTGTATAGTTGTTTCTCTCTCCAAAAAGCAGTGGGCCACATCCATCACCATTATTTCCATTACGACGATCATTAGCTATTCGCAACGGAGCCAAAAGCTTTTTGGTTGGTTAGATATCAATTTCACATACGAATGCATTTACATAATGTTCGCATTTATTTCTATATATATGTAAAAACACGCTATATAATAATATGCCTGACTGCGATTGTGTGTGTGTGTGTGTGTGTGTGTGTGTGTGTGTGCGGTTGTAATCGATTAGAGTCGATTCAGTGTCATACTCATGAGTTTGACGTTTTCTTTGCCGAGTGCCTTATTAATAGCTAATATAATCATTAAAGCATTCATTTGTAGTGAACGAGCAGAGCATAGCAGGTCAACTATAACGCATATCTGACACATTCATTAGTAACTCTTATATTTGCTTTAACAATATATTCTATTAAATGTGCCTCATGCTATTTATTCAGAGTTTCACTTGGCACTGCTGCTGCTGCCCATTGTATCGCACAGTAATCTAATCATATTACTATTTAATACAGTTCCTAACAGGTTTTTTGGTCTATCAGCGTCTGCCGGACTAGGCGTATACGCTGTAAATGCAAAAAAAAATACGTATACGATACGTGTAACATACCCTTAAGAATTCAACTGGAAAATTGTTTTCAATTGTTATAGCAGGCCGATGGGAGTCAATTCAATTTCATGTAATCTGATTATCAGAAATTAGATCTAATTGAACTCTTTATGATCGATATATCCTCTGAGTGCCACATTTATGTGTAGGAGGGCCTTAAAAGCATTTGATAATTGAGCTGCTAGTGCGCATTCAGGCGGGAAATGGCTCTGGGTGCATAGAGTAAACAAACACACACACACACACACACACACACAAACAACACACATACTACATTTGTATCTGTATGTTGTGTGCATTGGATAAACAAAGTACAAAGCACAAAGGCACATGTATGCACAGCAGATGGTAAGCTTATAATAGGGGGGAAGGGGGTTTCTGAGTGGCGCAAGGACAGGCAGACGCTTGTCCAATTCATACAATTAATCGGGTGCCCTTGTGGGAGTTTGTGCCTGTGTCCATTTGTGTGTGGCATTGTTTGTTGCAGTCTTACACACTGCACTTCTTATAGAGGTCGTCGTTTTGCACACTTAAGTTTTTATGTAAGTCAGAACTCGATTTTTTATTTATAAAGTTGTAATGCAACGCAGTGTTGCACGTACTAAAAGAGAAAACTTTTCTGCACCTAAAGAGAAATGAAGTAACTTCATTATCTTCTTTACTTTCTTACTTACTCCAGTATGAGTAGCGACCAGCGACCAGAGTGACCAGTGGTCAATAATAAATAATGACGTTCTTTAATGGCTTCCACTTACAGTTAGTTTGTTGTTTTGCTTTCTCTTTCTGATGCTGCTGCAGCTGCAGAGACGGTCTGAAAAACCGTTGCACAAGCTTTTGAAGGTTACCTTTTGATACGCTAGTGTGTGTGTGTCTATTCTATTATGCTGTTTGTATGTATGTGTGTGTGTGTGTGTGTTTATTCTAACATATCAAGTAAGAGAAGCTTAAGGCTATTATTTTAAGACCTACTTAGTTGAAAGCAACTTTTGTTGTATAACTGGAATTAGAAGCACAACTGTTGTGTGCTATGTATTAAAATATATATTTACATATATACAAATACATAGGTATGTGTCAAACTACAGTGCCTGCAAAAACTTTACACACACTCGACAACTTGGGGACGTTTTTCAAAATGAAAACACCAAACTAAGAAGAAGAACAGCCAAGCGCCATCTAAAATTTACACTCACACGCTCAGTTACATCAATACACACAATCACACAAGCGTACTAGAGGGGGGTGGAGGTGAGGGTGAAGAAGGCGTTGGGAGTAAAAAGAAAATGCGGTAGTCAGTGTTAGGCGCGGTGTGTGTGTGTGTGTAAGAGTGCGAGTGTATTTCAGGTAACTCTACAAATGTGTGTATGCATGTATATGAACGTTATTGTATTGGTATTGACTCAAATGAAAACTTGCTTAATTTTTACGCACTTTTCTCAATGATATTCAAATCGTTGAACAATTTACACACTTTCCAACACTTGATTGATATTTTCTTCGATTTTTATGTCTCACTTTTTGTTGGTTTATTACTTCACTTTGTGCACTTTTTGGGTGTTAATGTGTGTATTTTTGTGTGTTGTGTGTGTGTGTTGCAAATAAACTGGCTCGTCAAGCTCGTCGCTTCTGCCCACCGCTCGTCACGAATCCACGTTCGACACTAAAAAGCTCGCGTTTTGCGGGCTTACATTTTTTTGGGGGCTTGAGGTAGTGCCCAACAATCAGCGCTAAAAAATGACAAATGGTAAGTTAGCGAAGAAAAAATACTAAACGCGCTTTTGAGTCTACATAAGCGCTGCATGACAAAAGCTAACTGCATTTGTCCATTTGAACACTGTGGCGCGCAGACTTGACAAATTTAAAAAGCTGGTTTGGATAAACAGCTGCATTGATTCAATTTTTGCAGTGTTACGTAATCTAAAACCGAAAGTCAAAAACAATAATACTAATGTGCACACACTTTTTCCGCAATAAATATCTTCCTTTTTTTGTGTGTGCTGCCGACACAACTTAATCAGAGTCCATAAATTATGTCAACAGCAAATATATTTGAATATCTTTCATATTTTGCAATTACGAACACTTATCGACACAGCCGGGTTCGGGTTGGGGTTTAAGCTTGATTGAAGATTCATTATAATATGATACGGGCATTGGATGCTGCAAGTTGGTTGCTGCTGCGTTTGGCCAAACAAATAATTATACAACAAACAGGCAAATTTAAAAATATGTTTTGCTGAAGAGTGTGGAGGAGGAGTAGGAGGAACAGGCGAAAGCCGTCAGGTTCACTTTCAGTTCCAGTTCGGTCCTCAGCTGGAGGAGATGAAGATGCAGCTGCAGCTGTTGGATCACAGACTCTTGGCATGTCTCTGTCATAATCAGCAGATGTTTGGCCAAATTGGAAAGGAGGAAATCGCCAGTGGACAAAAATAAAGTAGAGAAAAATTCATCGACTGGTCGATAAATAATAATAAATGCAATTTTTTTTTGTATTTTTCTTGGTTTTATACTTTTTAGGTATTTTTTGTTTGTTTTTATTGAAATTCCTTAGATCGCAAGAAGCGCACAGAAGTAATATGTATATGGTAAATTGTTGTTGTAGATACATACATAATAATTAAGATTATTTATAATATATATATATACATATGTATATATACGTATATATATATATATATATATATGTAATATGTAAGTAATATTTATATATTGTGGGTGTGTATGGTGTATGGTGTATTTGTGTGTGTGTATGTGTAAATAGTGTGTGTTGTGTTGTGTGTGTGTGTGTTTGTTTGTATGTTAATTAGATACACATATACATATATTGTATAGTGTGATATAGTATAGTATATAGTATAATTAATAATTATAATATTATATACAAATCTCAATAGATTGTTGATTGATTTGATTTGAATTCATTTTGATTTCCTTTCGGTTTTTTCTTTTTCTTTACATTTACATTTATTTATTTCTCTTGTGTTTTGTATACATTTAATATTACAAGCAATATTTTTTCAAAAAATTTTCACTTGTTTTATATATTTTTTTGTATTTTTCTACACACTTACAGACTATTCGCTCTATTTATCATCATCCTCATCGTCATCATCATCATTATCATCATCATCATTATCATCATCGTTATCATCATCATTATCTGCTTCAATCATTCGCTCTCATTTCGTTTTCTTACAGCTACTAATATTTCTATATATATATATATATGTATATGTGTATATGTATGTATATATATATATATATATATATATTTTAATTGTTACATATAAAAATGAAGCCGGGTTGTGAGCAAAGTTTAAACATTTTCTCGTTGGTCGAAAACGTGTTGTGAATTATCTGGTTTTTCATTATGTTTTCGTTTGGAATACATACACTACATACATACAAACACACACAGACACACACACACACATATATATATACATACGCATCATACTTATAAATAAACATCAATCAGTGTCACACATTTTGCTTAAATTAAAGTTAATACAATACAAAAATTCAAAAACACAATTCTCGAGCCTATGCAAGGAAAATGTTAATTGGAAAAAATAAAATGACAAACGCAATCAAGTAAAATTAAATAGTACAGTTAACAGTTAAGAGGAAACACAGCTTATACATATGTATGCATATATATACATATATATATATACACTTAAATATATATATATAATTTTGTGTTGGACTTCAGTTTTTTTTTTGTTTCGTTTTTGTTGTCTTTCATTGAATATTGTTTTCAATACAATATACAATTATTTATATATATTTCTCTTACATCGAGTTTATTCTTGTATTATTATCAGTATGGTTAATTGTGGATAGATGTATGAATATATATATATGTATATATATATATATATATTCGTATACATACATATATATATATATATTTAATATGCGCTATATGTATATCAGTTGAATCATTCATAAATTATCACCCAGCAGATTTTAACAAACAAAGAAATAGACAAGCCAAAACACAGTCACTCAATCACATAACATCACAATACATCAATCAATCAATCAATCAATCAATTATGTTGCTGCTGCCGTTAAACTTCACTAGATACCATTAGTTTTATATTTAGTTAGATTATTATTATTATTATTTGTATATAAACTACAATTACACGCATACATACATACATATATATATATATATATATATATATATATAAAGGATACACTGAAAATATTTTAGCAAAGTGGTCTGTTTGATGCTTTAAAAAACAGTTAAGTAAAAAATTTTAATTTTTTTTTTAGAGATTTTGATTTGCGTTCTTCGTTTGACATGCTTCATGTTTTTTTTGTTTTTAGTTTTTTTTTTGCGTTTTTTTTTAAATTCTAAGCTGCTTGCTAAGTTTTCATTAACATTGTTTTTTTTTCAGTTATCAGTTTTTCCGCTTTTCCATTGAGCATCGTCGTCTCACGCTGAGATACATTTAGTTTCGGTTTCAATAACTGTAATTGCATGATTGTACCGTACTTAAGAGCGACACATTTACAGTTAAGATTTAAGAGTTACGTTTTAAGAGTTTATAGTTTACAGTTAAGAGTTAAAAATTAATGTTAAATCATATACAATATATAAATACAATTTTTACTTGCACATCATGTCAACTTCGACAGCTAAAAATTTGACTAATATTTATTCTTTTTTTGTTTTTCCTGTGTTTTTTTTTTGTTTTTGCTTTTGTTTATGTTTTTGTTTTTGCTTATGTACATTTCATAATTTCTGCCTTGCAATTATGTGTTTTTTTGTCATCTTTTTTTTTGTGGTTGATAAGTAATTGTTTTTTTTGGATTTTTTTGATTTTTAAATATATTTATGTATTGTATTTTATTTATTTATTTGTTTAATATATATGTATGTGTGTGTAGATACGTAGATAATTTGCTTGGAATTTCTATGATGCGACGCGGAGGCAGCTTCCCCTAATAGCATAAGAACAAATTCAAAAAAACTAAAATATTGGATAATAAGAGGCTATCTGCGATATCTATATATATAAATATATCGGTGTATTTATATATATAATATGGGAAGGTTGGCTGGCTTACAACGGAGCTGCACAACAACAAATGGGAAACGTAAATAAAAATTAGTTTTAAGTGTGTTGCGCCGCAATTTTAACTCTCTTTTTATTAGTACAAAATCAATATTGAAATTAATGCGAGCAGAAGGTAAGTTGGTAAGTTTGTTTTTTTTTTTGGGTGGCCTATCGAAAACTGTATTTTTTGTTGTTAGAGCATTTAGAAGATTACAGGAAAAATAAACAAATATTTTTTTTACGACGCAAAAGAGACAATTTGGAATTTTTGTTTGTGGAAATTTTGATGTTGCATGTTGATGGTTGTGTTTGCTGCTTGCTTTTGCCCGGGAGGACTGTGGCATCTTTTCTTTTCATATTCGTTGCAACTCCTCTTTTGCCGCATTGCTGTTGACTCCAGTGCAAAACTAGTTGAAACTTGGCGTCTTTCGTTTTTTTTATATTTTTCTGTTTTTGTTTTTACTTGTTTTGAGTGTTTGTGTCATGTGCAGCAGCAGCAACAACAACAACATCATCAAATCCGGCAACAGATCAAACAAAGTTTTCTCGAGAAACCAACGGGACGTATTAATATATATATATATATGGTTATATAGATGTATATATAGAGTAATCCAATTCCTGGCTATATCATAAACGGCATTGCGTATGTTTTCTTATAGATATTGTTGCTGTTGCTGTTGCTGCGTCACATTTAAATAGGAGTCCTCGCCGAGCAGCAGCAAACTGGGCGCTGATCCATCATGCGGATAGAAATATGCAAACTGACCACTGTAGGTGCCCATCTGCTGTTGTTGTTGTTGCTGTTGTTGCAGCAACAGTTGTTGCTTCTTTTGCTTCTTCTTCTTGTTATAGTTGCTGCTGCTGTTCAGTTGATAAACGGGCAAATTGTTGATTTGCTGCTGCGTCAGCACCAAGCTGCCTGTGGCTGCCACATCCTCATCCAGTGCTTTATTGTTGTTATGGTTGTAATAGATTTGCTGTTGCTGTTGCTGTTGTAGTTGTGGTTGTTGTTGTTGTGGTTGTTGCTCTTGTTGTTGTGTCTCGAGTGGCTGCTGCTGTTGCGGCTGCTGCTGCGGCTGCTCCAATCACGTGCTCAGCCAGGTGGAATTGCAGGTGCAAATGGTGCTGGGAATCACAGGTGCATAGTAGACGCCATTGGCATAGATCAGTCCAGGCGGACCAGCTTGAATCTGTATGGTTTGCTGCTGCTGCTGTTGCTGCTCGGCTGTTGCTGCTGTGCCGGCGACAACTGCGGCTGTTGTTGCTGCTGCCGGTGCTGTGCCAGCGACTGTTGCTCCTGCTCCGGCCGTTGTTGTTGTGGTGCAGCAAACCGGCGTCGCCTGTTGCACATAAATCGTTTGCGTCTGTTGCGGCGCCGTTGTTGAAACGAGTGTCAAAACTTGCGTTGTTTGCACTCCGCCCTGCTGCTGCTGCTGTTGTTGCTGCTGCGGATCCAATTGCTGCTGCTGTTGTTGGTGTAGGAATTGATGTTGCTGGTGTAGATGTTGCTGGTGATGGTGTTGCTGCTGTTGGTGGTGATGTTGCTGCTGCTGTTGTTGTTGGTGATGATGATGATGCTGTTGCTGCTGCTGCTGCTGCTGTTGGTGATGATGATGATGGTGATACTGTTGCTGCTGCTCCTGTGCCTGCTTCACCTGATTGGCCAGCGAATGGATGAGCGACAGAGTCTGTCGACGCTCGTGCCCCATGAGGCAGACGGTGGACATCTCGACAACATTGTATAAATGCATCAGGTACTCGTATTGCAGCGGCTCCTCATCGATGCCCCAGAAGTGATTGCGCAAATAGGCCTCCAGTTTCGTTGTCTGTGTGTTGATGTCGGGGAAATCGATGAAGAATCGGGAGCACATATAGCGCTCCAATGTCTTTATCAACTGCGAATCGACGGCTGTATAATTGCGCACCAATAGATTACAATATTTGAGCAGGCCACCGCCGCGTATCTCCTCCGGCTGTCGCGTTGAGATCAGTTTCTTTTGCAAGTGATACAGCGCCTCCTGGAAGTCACCGTATACCGATTCGCCGACCACAGTCGGATAGAAGTTCTCCGATATGGGCAGAGCGGCACAATCGTAGAACAACAGCAGCGAGTCCAACACAATCTGGAACGAGTCCACGGAGAACTCAAACTGGCGGCGCATCGTGTCGACGAACTTCAGCTCAACATTCTTGTGGCCTGGGGAATTGCCCAGGGAGATGAGGGACCAGCGATCGCCATCGTTGTTATTGTTGACCTTGACCATTTTGCCGACGTAGGCTTCCTTGAGGGAGCACGTGTAGATGCGACGCTTGCAGACGCCTTCGGGCATCAGGTCGAGTAGGGTGTTCAGCACGGCAGTCTTGACGCGATCGAAGACACGCGGCGAGCTCAGCTCGATGGCAAAGATCAGATCCAGATCGTTATACTGCTGATCCTCGTTGCCGAGGACATGACTAGCAGCGCCACCATTCAGGCGTATATCCTTCACCAAGACGCCAGCACCGCCACTGTTCACATCAGCCTCGAGTTTGCGTCGCACAAGATTCACCAGATCCTTGAGAGTCACCTCGAGCGTCGGAAAATTACCGCGTCCATGTATGGCCACCTTCTCGTCCATGACGTCGTGCAGCTTGCGCACCTGCTCAAACGAAAGCACAGCCAGCCGCTGTGTTCCCCCAGTGTCCACACTCTCCAGCGATCCATGGTCCGAGGTCGATGCTATCGACGAACCCGAACTGGGCGATGGCGGTGGCGTTTCGGTGCCGCCATCCGAATGGAAACCGTCGTCGATCTGGTAAACGTCCATTCTGTTGTTGCGCTGCTGATGAAATAACGGTTCGGCGGCTCCGTCTAGTGTCCCGCACTGCAAGCACAAAAGAAACAAAAAAATTTACGTTAGTAATGAAACTCTTTAAAAAAAAAAAAAACGGTTAACCTTGAAGAGAGCCTTAATATGAAGAGATTTGCATTAAAGCTTGACTTTAAGCCTTTTAAACTACTTAAAAAACAATAATAAAAAAGAAAATTGATTTAGTTTTGATTTTCTTTGGGTTTTTGTTGGGTTTATTTTAGTGACTGTCATTAAATATTACTTAATACCTATAAAAACAAAAAATTAAGCTAATCTTAAAGCTTTTCTGTGTATTTTAGTAAGCACTAAATTGAAAAACTTGCAGACTTGGAAACTGTTTAACTTTTTTAATCATATCAGCTTTGAACTTATTATTGAAGAAATATTATTCACACAAAAAAATGCAAGTCATAGAAGGATAATTTTGGGCTAAATGTCAAGTTTTCTATCAAGCTTAAACAGATTTTCTGATTAAAAACGCATTAAAGAAGAGAAAAGGGCGTAATAATTTCACAGGGATCAAATTTGTAAAATACGTTCAATCGTATAAATAAGACTCTTTATTGTAAAAGTAAAAAAATATTAAACAAAAATAAACGTAAACTGTTATAGGATAAGCATAATTGTAAATAGTTTCAGTTAAGAATTTTCAATAAATCCACCCAAGCATTTATTATAATTCACAGTCTTCATTTATTAAATTTAAATTATTCACTGATGACAGACACTCAAAGCATATATATTGTGGCAATATTAAGTGTCTCAAAGCCTGAGCAGGCTTTAAATCACGAGTCACATTTAGCTGAACATCTTTTTTCAGCTCCAATTAGTGGTGTGTGTGTTCTAGTTGAAAACACACAATTTGTTGAGCTGTGTATTTATTTTATTATTTGGTTTGTTGTTTTCGTTTTCGTTCTCGTTAATATTATAGTTGTTGTTGCTTTTATGACATTTTATTGCGCCAATGCCAGCTAAATTGCCCAGCCCCGGGGGCTTCTTTTAATTAATTAATTTGCTTTAAATTTGCTCAATTTTCGCTTGTGTTGGTGTTTGTGTCTGTGTGGGTGTATCTGTTTGTGTGCGTCCCCCTCGCCCACACAAGTCCCTCCAAATGTGTATATTATTTTGAGCTAGACAATTTCCCACATTTAATATATAATGTTCAACTTGTTGTTTATTTGGGCTTTTTTTTATGTTTTACTAATTTATTTGTTTATTATCAACGACTGTTCGACTGCCTCACCGTTTAACGTTTGCCTTTGCACTGGGCTCAATGCATTTTTTTCTTTCTTCATTTTCCGATTTTTTTTTCTTTACGTACACATTATATTCAGTTTGACAAAACTAAAATAGAATTTTCAGCCATCCGAGTTGAAATTTCCGCGTTGTTATCGACGGCGCCGCTTCTTCGTCTTTTCCCCCCGCTTCAACACATATTTTTTTCTCGTTTGCCTTCTGCTTTGCGGCTATCGGCATTTGGGTCTGGGTCGGGGCTATGCTTATTTTATACCTATCGCTTAGCTCTATCAATTTTTCTTTCTTCTTTCTACTATTTTCTAATTCTCTTTTTCTCTTTGCATTTACATTTGCGTGCCTACTTTACTGTTGTTGTTGTTGTTGCTGTTGCTGTGTGCGTAGACCTTTTTATCGTATTGTTTTGTATTTTTTTGATTTAAATTATCTGGCATAACGAACTGCTGCTGCTGTATTCGTGCATTTATGTAGATATTATATGTATATATATATATATATATATATGTGTGTGTGTTTGTAGGTCTATGTCTGCGTGCAAATATTCGGACAGCCATAAACCAAAATAAATAGATGGCTGGCTGGTACGAATGATTCACTGGCCTGAGCTACCCTTCATAGTCAAACACACACAAACACACACAAACACACACAAACACACACAGACACACACACACGTAGCCATACTGCAGCAAGTTCGAGAAAGTATGCAACGTTTACACGAGCAAACATAGCTCGATTACTTTAATTCAAACTTTAATGCTTATCATTTAATGTGTATCTCTTTTGGTTTTTTGTTTCTAAGTTTCTATTTTATTTTCCTGATACACGTATTTATATATTTTTCTTATATATTATACATAATATTTTTTTATAGTAGTATATAGATCTTAATAAGCATATGTAATAATTTGTATTGTTTTACTGATTTGCTTGCTGATTAGTGTGTTTTATCTTACATCCTTGACTACTGATATTTCATCTGCTTATCACAATACACACACAAGTAACTAGAATTATCTGCAACATTTTATGTGTTTAGTATTTCGAGTGAGTAACTAAATAAGAATAAAAATACTTCAGTTTGACCGCACTCGCTTTTATCGTTAGGGTTTATCGTGATTTTGTGGTGCGTGTGAATTAAAATGATAAATATGGAAATGCAGCTACTAAAAGCGAAAGGGCAAATAAAAAACAGAGGCGCAACCACAATTTACAATTGACGCACATGTTTAAGTCAACACATTAACTAATTAGCGGAAACTGTCTAAGCTGTCATAAACCCAATGATAGATATTAGATAAAGACAATGAGCAATTAGATTATCTCGAGTTTCTCAAGCTTTTAAGTAGAGCTGATTTAAGTAGGTTAAAATAAAATACACAGGAAGTGCTTTTATTAACCATTTATATCTCGATTCTCGGTTATTCTTTTGATGTTCACAGAGAGAGAGAGAGAGAGAGAGAGAGAGAGATGGTTCGTCTGCCGCATAAACTCAATTCAATTGGGTGCGAACACTGGGAACACTGGCGAATTTTCGAATACATTTGTTGGCTCAAGGGAATTGTTGCTAAGTGTTTTATTTGTGATCAACTTGGGAATTTGCGAATTGCTGCGTTTGCAGAGCAGGAGCAGAATTATTAATGTGATTTAGCTTTCAGCTGAGTGTTAAAGTCTAGTGTCTACTGGAGGTGGAGGGTGGATGGGTGTGAAATTGTTTCAATGTTGCCCAGTGTAGTTGGCGTTTTTCTTCTGCAATTATTTATTAATTGCCGCTGGCTGGCAGAAAAGCATTTATTGCATGGAATTGTAATTTATAATTGTTATTACAGTCGCAATTTTCTCATTTTATTTCTAAACTTTTTTTTTGTTTTTGTTTTGATTGTGTGCTCAATTTCCATTTGAAAACAACAACACCAAGACACAATAATTAAGCGCACATTTCGTAAATTCACAGCTTATAGCAAAAGTGTATTTAATTCCTTTCGTAACTCTTCTCAACATTAATGGGATTCCATCGCAATCTATGTCACAGAGCTCTGAAGTTGGAATTTTACTTTCTCCTCTCCACATACAAAACGCATGCATAATACAAAATTTGTAACTGAAATTCACACCATAACTAAAATTAGCACACTATTTGTTTTTTTTTTTCGTATTCACACTTCTTAATTTCTAAAGTGCATTTCTTTTTTGCTTTTTACTTATTTTGACACAGTTTTTAAGCTGTTTTTTTTTGGCTGTTCTTCAAGAAATAATTTTTAATTTACATTTATTTTTGTTGCAGATTTGCAGATAAGGCTTTTTAATTGGTCTGCAAGCTGCGATAAAAGCCAAGACAAAAAAACTATTTTTTGTAATTTGGCATTTACAACAGTTTTTTTCTGTATTTAATTTTTTTGCTGTGGCGAATTTCACAATGTATTCGTTGAACCCATACACTAACACATATAAATATATATATATACATATGTACTTTATCGTGTTCGTATGTGTGTGTGTGTACTTTTTCCACAAATAATAAATTAACGCTGCAATTTTCACCAATTTCTTCTCGGCATTTATTTTGCTGCTTATTATGATTATTAAGCAGAAATGAATGGCGGTTCAACTTCATTATGTATTAACATGATGATTATTATGTTGTTGGCTGCAGTTGGATTGCATACTCATACAGACGCATACAGAGCAAAAGAGAGAGAGAAAGAGAGAGACACGCAAACAGGTGTATCGGTCTTTGGTGGAACCTGGTGGCCTAGACAGACTTGGACTGGCGGACTGGTCTCAAATAAAAGTGAAAATCGTTGTTTTTTTTTTTTGTTCGATAGCAGCAAAAAAGAGAAAAACAACAGCAGCAACAGAAAGTGTTTGCAAAGCAAAGCTCAAACAAGTGTAACATAGCAGCAGGCAGCTGTGTGCGTGTGATGTCCAAAAAAAGAAGAAAAAACAAATGCAAAAACAAATATGGATTCCGTGTAGAAGAAGCAAAAGTATTCATTCGCATGTGTGATAGATATGTACTGATTTATGTATGTATGAATATAGGATGCAGCAGGGGTTGGAGGGAGTGTAAACAGGCAGACAGCAATTACCGTTTTTAAAAACAAGCGAAGACGACGCACCCGCGACTATTGTTTTAATCTTGATTTTCTTTTGAATTTATTTATTGCTTAGGGACTTTGCAGCAGCTGTGGGGTTTTTTTTATTTTTCAATCACAACTATTCACTAGATATATTTATGCGAATATTTGCACTTTTCACTTTATAACACGCACTACACGACTTACATATGTATTTAGTGTGCTTATTAAATTGTTAACACTATTGTAGACTTTTGAAATTTTGAAGCTACGAAGTGCGCCGCGCGTTGTTCAGTTACGTTGCGTTGCGTTGCGCGTTTGAAAACCAAATGAATTGGAATGCTTATTAGAATATTCGCGAGTGAGCGGCTGGCGCGCACACACCAAAATCGAAAGCTTTGCCCAGCTGACGTCACGACGCTTTTGCCGCTCAACGAGTGACTTTTCTGAGGCATTGAGTGAGTGAATAGTGGTGAGAGGCGTTGCTCAGCTGAGTGCGCTGCACAAGCTTTGAGTGACTTTTGTGTTGAGGTTGTCTTGTCTGTATGCATGTGTGTGCAAGTGTGTATGCTTGTATATGTGCCAGTGTTTTTTTTAGAAGGGCAAGCATTGCATGGCGCTGCAGGTAAATTCTGACGGCCGCTCGGTTAGTCGGTCGCTGTCCGATGCAATGCGGCTGCTGCTGCGGCGACTGCCGCTGCTGCTGCTACTGTTGCTCTCTTGCTCGCACGCTCAGCTGACACGGCCGACGATCTATGCACTTTGTGGGTGTGTGAGTGTTTGTGTGTGTGTGGTGCGCTGCTTTTATGCCATATTTGTAATGCATTTTTGCTGCTTGCGAGTTTTCGATTTCATTATTTGTACAATTTTTGCGTTAAATTCTCATGTAAACAAAAACAACAAATCAAGAGCTTTTGTGTTTGTGCAAACAAGTTTTTTATCTGCTTGATTTTATTTTTGCTTGTGGTGGTGGTGCTGCTGCTGCTACAACGCAAATTGCTTAAATACTTCTTTTGCACCGCTTGCTTTGACTGTGTTCACTCTATTTTTAGACTTATATTTATTTTTATTTTTTTTTTTACTAATTACCAGCTATACCCCAGGCATTACCCATCCCCTCTCCATACCACTCAGTTAAACACTGAAAAATCAACCGCAATGGGGCCTGACAATGCTGACAAAAGCTGATAAGCGCCGAGCGCGCTTAGAAAGGAAATACGTATAAAGTACATGCATACAGAAGACATACATACAATGTACGCTGCCCAAAGCTCGATGCGACGACACAATGTAGCAGAAGATGAACCAAAAGAGCAGATAAGGCATTAAATGCACAAGTAACAACAGCAGCTGCAGCTGCAGCAACAGCAGGCACAATTCACCGAGCAATGAGCTTTGAATTCTAATTTAGATCCCAGGCGCTGATCTCGACTTAGCTCAAAGAATTATGTAATGCAAAGTGTGCAAAGCTGAAACTCGACAGCTTTTACACAATAATGCGCTGCCGAAAATAGATTAACGGCACATGCAAAGCACACACAGCACTTAAATATACACAAACTGATTGTGTTTGCTTTTGTTTTGTTTTTATGTTATTTTTTTTTATTTTTAAATACTTAAATATACAGTTTTATAATAATTGCCATATTTTTATTTATGTATTAAAGATTCTTGCGCTGTTTTTGTCTTTATGATTATTATTTTTGGTTTCGACTCATTTAAATCGCTGGCCTTTTAAATTCAGGCAGTCTAAATCGTAAACACAGAGCTTTATTATGTACTCATTTATATACATATATAAATACATGTACATTTACCGTTAATTTGGCATTTTGTGCGGTGAACGCAATGATCGGCATTATTTTTTAGCTGCTGCTGCTGGTGCTGCTGCTGCTGCTGGTGGCCTGTGGTTCAATGTTAATCAGCGGCTCGAATCGTCAAAAATTAACAAAAATAAAAACGCAGCTAATAACAATACACAACCCAAAAACAAAATAAAAGACATCCACACACACGCTCACACACACACACACACACAGATGTGCAGCAAGTAACGCAATTCAACAGCCAGTTTGGCCAAAAAGATTAACGTTGTTTTATTTTGCAGGCCTTTATTATTATGATGGCAACTGATGGATGCCCCACAGCCAACTACAAAAACAACAAAAATAACAACAGCAGCAACAAACTTTAATTTCAGCTACAGCTACGCTAATGTATCTTGCAGATACACACGCACACACACACACACACACTTGTGCATGAGTATTTGTGTACATAGCTTGCACTGCATTAGAAATCGCTCGCACCCCTCGCTCGCTGTGGCAGCCCTCGCTTTGTTATTAATGCCATTTATTGTCTGCATCTGTAATCCATGTATCTTAATATCTACTGTATCTGTAGCTGTATCTAATGCCACTTGTAGCTGCTGCTGCTGCTGCAGATGATTATGATGATGATGATGATGATGTTACTGCTGGCTTTGCCTTTGCGCTCTTTGGCAAGAGATTGGCGCGTCTGCGTTCGCATTCAAGTCAGTGTGGCACTCAGTGCGGCAGTCTGTGTGGCAGTCAGTGTGGCAGTCAGTTAGTCAGCCAGATTCAGATTCAGATTCACATTCAGTCTGACCCTGACCTAATAAGTATGCGCAAGCGCAAATTGTCCGTTTGACGCATTTGGCATTTGGCATTGTTTTTTTTTTCCTTTTCTTTCATTTTTCATTCAGTCAGAGTAAGTCACATGTATCGTGTATCTTGTATCTTGTATCTTGTAGCTGCATCTGCAATTGCTGCATTGCATTGAAATTCCAGAAAAATTTAAGAGCATCTGTTTTGTGATTACACATATATAAATATGTATATATACATATAGGGTATAATATTTTGATCATTAAAGTGTAATAAATATTTTAAATGCTTTTTTATCGCAATTTACAATTCACAGAGAATATAGATAAGAAATTGATCCATGAATTATAGCGTTAATATTCATTCATCATTTATCATTTTATAAATTCCGTCTATCATTATTTATTTACGCTCTGAGTAAAATCTAATTATTAATTATTAATTTCTTATACAAAAATATTATTTTGATGTTTGGTTTCCTGTAAAACTCTCAACATTCTTACGCATAATTCGTACTAAACTTGGTTTTCTACAGTGTCCCCCAAAAGATTTCGATATGGTTTGAGGCTATTTTCGTGACTTGTGGTGTTACTATTGTTGCTGTACTTTATAAAATGCCAAGGAAAGTGCGAGCGGACCAAGTTCCAATTCCAAATCAATTACAAACAAAGCACAATTCCAAGTCCAATACCAAAATTGAATCAAATACGAATCAAATCGAATCGAATCAAATCGAATAGAGTTGTGTCGAATTCGAATTCGAATTCTAGCGCGCCGCCTTCTCTCCAATGCAAATGAGACTTAATTATTATGCCGGGCCCGAAAACACGAGTGCCAAATTGAAACCGGTTCGACCGACATTTCAAATACGCAAAGCGCGCAACTGACTACAATTCAATTATACAACTACGCCAAGAAGCAAAGCAGAGGTAAGGAGGCAAGGAGGGCAGGTGTCCAAAGACAGTTAGACAGACACACACACAGTTAAAACCTTGCTTAGCCAGGGCAACGAACAGACACAGTCAAAGATTCACTTGCGTTTTTTTTTTTTTGTTTTTTGGCATAGTTTCACATACCGCACAGACGAGCTACAAGGGGGGCAGGGGTGGTAGAGGGAGATAGGGTATCAGGTTTACAAAGAAAAACCGAAAATGAAAGTGCAGCGCAAAGCGAGAATTTGGAACCGTTTTTGATGATGACGGAAATGCTTGCGGAGCTTTAATAACAACTGTGCCCGCAACTGTCTCTCTCTCTCTCTCTCTCTCTCTCTCTTTCTCATTCTCTATCTCAGTCTTGCGTTTTGTTTTAGCTATGTAAATGAGGGGTGGGCTGACAGGTTGAGGTGGTGGTAGGCTTTGCATTTTAGGAAGCATTGACGTTATTGATTGGCTTTCGTTTGACGTCGTCATTTCGTTTTTTTTTTTTCGTTTCGTTTTGCTTTGCTTTGCCGTTGCTTTTTGGGTTTTGTATTTCAGTTTTAGTTTTCAGTTAATCTTGACCCGAACGCCACAAAACGTGACCGCCGTCGTGCAGAGCTGTTGCGACCAGGTGCTCAGACCCCCCCCCCCCCACCCCCTACCTAGCCCCCTGACCAGTCCCTGTGACATCTCCGCTCATTGGTTTTAAATGGAATTGTAGACTCGAGTCTATATTTAACGACAAAAGCACGACAAAAAAAATAAATTTTGAATAATTAAATTACTTCATTTTTTTGTTTCAAATCGCTGCTGCTGCTTTTCTTTTTCCATTGGCTGCGCCTTCATTGTTGTGTTTTTTGCATTTGTATTTTATGGGGTCATTTCGCAGCGGGTCTGTCCCTGTGTCCTATGCCTATTTTTAGATAACCCACAACTTGAACCGCAAACACAATCGTTATGCAATCTACAAAAAAAAAAAAATAGACTCTCTAATTGAAAACATAATTTACAAAACACACACATAAACATCAGAGAGAGACAGAGAGAGAGAGAGAGAGAGAATAGCAAATTAAATAAATTGTTTAGCACTGTGCGAAAACTTAATTGCAGCTTATTTAAAATTAAAAAACTTGCATTTGTTTGCTATGTCAACGTACGAAAACGTTACAAATAATTCGAAAGTTTGCCCCGAATTTCAGCTGTAAGCAAATATTTTGCAAACTGAAAAACAATGACAGTTGATTGTTTTTCGATACACATAAATATTGAGCTGGTAAATAAGATAAACACATAGCCACACACACACACACACACACCTAGACATGGGGTAAGCAAATCGATTCTAGTCAAATACAGATGTGCAAATGTCGCCGCAATTGTGCAAATGTTTTTTAAATATTAAAAAACATTTTAGTTTCCATTTCGATTTCAGTTTGTGTAAACATTGATCGAAAAAAAAAACAACACCTGTGTGGCGCGTTTGCAGCAATAATGAAAACAATTTGATAAATATGTATTTACTAGAGAACTTTTATTTATTAACCAAAAGCTGGAAATATTTGAAGGCATGGAATTAGCAGGAAATTGAATATTTCAAGATAAGAATGCCATGAAGACTGGTAAGAAAGCAATTTAAAATATGATGCGGATTTGAAAGCATCATATAAAAGGATAAAGCGAACTTTCCTGCTAATTAATTAGTTAAAATATCAATCACAATACAAATTTGGCTTTTAGTATATAAAATGCAAAAAAAAAATCAACAGTTCTGACTTGGCTTTCGCAGCTTATAAAAGGAAACTATAACTATTGCTACTATTTGTATATAATATAGTTAATAATAATAATATTTATATTCCGATTTATTTTATATGTGTTTCTAGTTAGTTGTTTGGCCTTTAAAAGCAATTAACTAATTGTGAAATCTGGCCTATGCAATTGACTGATTAGATTGTCACTCGTTAAATTTGTTTGTGAGCATTTGACGAACAGCAATTAAGATGATCACGTTAATAATTACAAAGTGTATGCAGCTAAAGCCTGTGGGAGATCTTAACTAGACGTATATATTTATATTTTAATATATATAAACTGGTAAATACATATGTGTCAAGTTGAACAGCGCTATTACATTCAATTTTAGAACAGGCAAACATTTGCGAGCAGTTGTTTTCCCAGGAAGTGGCTGATAGCAGCAACGAAATCATTTATCAATTTTAATTACACACACAAAGCAACAATTGACTATTTCTAACTAAAAACTATAGTTTTGGAGCCAGTCTGTGGGCAGATCTCAATTTAGAGAATCAATTTTAGGCCCATTGTTCTAATTTAAATCTTATTTAAAGTTATAAAAATGTGTTTAAATTATAATTACTATTTTTTAATTATAGCTAAAAAGCTCGCCTTAAAATAAGTAAAAATAGTTTGTAATTAATTTGATCGAATTTTAGCAATTTTCTTATACTCTTTTCATAAAAGTAACAGAGTATTTACCATTTAAAAGTAAACTGTGTACAGATTTCAGATACATTTGTATATGGGAATTAATATAAATATATATATATATATGTATCTGTATCTTTTGGCAGATCGTATGTAATACAGTTTTCGATACTCATCTGTCATTTCATAGCTGTAATTACAGGTTGCATGACTTTTGTGTCGAGTCACGCCATAAAACAATGCCAAGCAAACAAACAACAAATGGAAAACATCAGAAAAAAGTGAATAGAACACAAAACACACATCAAAACCAATATCACAGCCAAAACGTGCAAAACACAATTAAGCTTTAGACACAAACAACTAAAAAAAACAATAAGAACTGACAAGCGACAGACAACAAATAGACAATAAGCAAATAAATACTAAAGAGTTTGCGCCATATAAATTGTATTTAATTGAATTCACTGAATAAGCCTCAAGTTGCAGCGGCAACAATAGTTACAAAAAGCAAGGCACGTGTCGCCTCCCTTTGTAATGGGTTGCAAATAGTTACAGTAACTAAAAATAATACTAAAAGATTCACAGATACATTTCAATCAGCCCGAATAACAAAAGAAAAGCCACAAAACTGCTTAAAAACTTGCGTTTATTAATTAATCGAAATGCATTTTTCTTTGCTTTAAATGAGAATCTGCCAGCTCAGCACAATTTTTGTTGCAAGTTTGGTAAACAAATTAAAAAAAATTAAAAAAAAATAAATAAACAGTCAGCTATATTCAAATGACGAAAACAACAACAGTTGTATCAATATATTTCGAGTGTGTGCTAGTTTCACTTGAGCAAAATATATATATATATATATATATATATGCATATATATATATATATATATATATATCTATTTATGCATTGTTTTTTAAGTATTTAGTGTTTTATGCGTAATATATTCTCAGGTGTTTTAGTTGTTGATGTTGTTTTAGCTGAACAAAGATGGGCAACAATTTAATGATATACACATATCTATATCTATATCTACCTATATATATATATATATATATATATATATATATATGTCATTGGGGATTGTGTTGCGTGCACAAGAAATATTTGAATTACAGCTACCCACACAAAAACACAAAATGTGCTTTTGTGTTTTGCTTTGGTGCCTCTATTTATGGCTCGATCTATAAATATGTTTATGAATCTATCACTAGATATATATATATATAAATCTATAATTATATCTGTATTTATTCATATGCTTGTTGCATGACTAACGCTTGAGAATCTGGGGATTGCCGGCGCTGCCAACACGTGGCTTCCTCTGTAATTAATGCGGCTTTGAAATTGCAGCTAGAATTAAGTAAAGACTTACAAAAAGTCGCCATCTTTTTGTGACTAAATGGTTTAAATATATAATTTTAATTATTTTGTTGTTGTTGTTGTGTGTTATTTAATTTTCTTATGACTTTTATTGCCATTGCTACTTTCATTTGCTTGTCAGCGTAAAATGTCAGGCCGAGGCATGAGTTTAATGCACTCCAATGCCAGGCAGAGATGGAGATAGATGGAAAGAGATAGATAGAGAGATGTTGTCAGAGAGGGAGAGAGAGAGAGAAAGAGAGATATCAGTGTGCAGCTGTGCGAATGAGTTACAGCTAGGCAGCAACAGCTTTCAAAAATATATAATTTTTTATAAAGTGCTGGGACAAACAAAAATTCGTTGTAAATAAATTGCCATATGTAGCAATATATAAAGTGTTATATATATATAATATATATATATATATATATAGAGCAGACTTTGTGCTTATCAACATCAATCACAGGCCCATCATCCCAGCTCAGTCTGAGCACTTGCAACGCCTTCCAGAATGGAGCCACTTTCAGCGTTCATTGGCCCCCAAACCAAACACTAAAAGCAACCCATTAAAATCTATAGAATTTACTATATATTATATACTATTTTCATTCAGTAAACGATTTACTAATCTGTTTGCAGTTTAGAGCCGGAGCCGGGTCAGATGATTTGCGTATCAAATATTCGATTGCACAATCGACACATTGTCTGAACTGCATTACAATTATTTATATTATATTTTTAATATATGTTTGTATATTTTTTCTTCCATTTCTTTTTTTTTTTTTGTTGTTTTTCATTTATTTTTTTTATCACAATTTTCGGTACTCGAAACTATGCAAAGTCGGCGAGTTTTGTAATTTCACTTTCTTTGCTGGACTTTTTGGCTACGTGCCACACAAAAATTGGCTATGGCCATCAAACTTTATAACGAGCATTATGCAATCGTCGGCGTGAACTGTCTGGCAATAAGTAAGTGCATCGAATTATGTTAAAAAAAAAAAAAACACAAACAAAAACAAAAACAAAAACAAAAAACGAAAAACAAATGAAATTTCTGTTAAATAATACACTCAGATAGGCATATAATATACACATGTGGCAGATAAACACACTGCATATATATTTCTAGTTCTTCTCTTATCTGAACTTAAAATTCCACAAAAACTAAACAAAAATGAAGAAAGAAAAAATAAACTCAAGCATTTAATTAGAGGAAATAAAGTTGGATTAAAAAATAAACTAAAACAATATGCATTTAATACTGGCAGATATCTTATAAATATGCCTTATCTTTTCATTTGAAAAAATATATTTTTAATTTATTCGTTATATATTTTTGTATTTCTTTGTGCTGATTAAACTAAATTCAAGTTAAATAAATATATACAAAAATAAATAAGAAAGTTTAGCTCGTTCGATTATATAATATATATTCTTAATTAATCATGCTCTATAACTTATTCCATTAGAGCTGCTTCCCACATCATATTGCGCCACTTTATTATAAACATTCTTCCATTTTTAATGAGTTCAGCTTATAATAGTTTAAAAAATTAACATGCAAATGCCTTAAATTAACTTTGACTCAAATGTTGAGACAATCTCTAAACAAATCTTTTGAGAAATGTCTTTGCCTAATGAGCGCCTGGACAAAGCCATACTCAGTCGACATAAATCACATTTTTAGAGTACTTCTATTTTGATGTTGCTTCCGTTTCTCAACGATAAGCGACAAACATTCTCAAAATTCAGAGGCAGCATCAAATTGACAAACGAAGCGAAATGAAATCGAATCGAAATGGAAATGGAAATCGAAATTTAAATTAAAATTGAATTAATTCAAGAAGAGCGCGAAACAAATAAAGAAACGAATCAAATTTCAATAGCACTCGAGACACAAACAACAAAGTTACCAATTACGTAACGCCAACTCTAAAAAAAAAAAAAAGTAAACAAAAAAAATAGAAGGTTCAACAAAAAAGAATTATAAATTGTGAAGTATATCAAAATGTTGAGAGGACAACCCACAGCATTTGTGCAGAGCAAAAATAGATGAGTGATGATGCTACTTGCAGCACAACTATCCCATTTGCATATGTTGCACGTTGTGCGCTGAGTTATAAATTTAATCAGCTTATTTTACTGAGAAGGCGTGAAAAGCGAATGTGTTGAAAAATCAACGAAGCGCAACTTGCAAAATAGAAATTCAATTTCAATTTTATAGTTCTGTCCAGCCACTTAACGGATAAGTTAGTCAAGTGCAACCACAGAGCGTGTGTCCCGGTTCGCCATAGCCAAGCATTACTTTAGCCACTTTACACATTACGCATACGCCACGTGCAACAATTGTAGCTTACTTCAATTTTATTATTGTAATTTTTTCAAATTTCCTACTTGGAGCCGAGTTGATTAAACTGCTGCTGCAGCGTTTAAGTGCGAATTGTTATAAATATATATTTAATCATATTCGCAATAAACTAAAAAAAAAAAGAAACAGGTTCAGATTCCTTTTTTAGTTGTACTGACTAATGATTTAGCTGTAAATTATAATCTTTACTGAGTCCGCGATATTCAGTTGTGATTAAGCAAATATACAAAACGAGTTAGTTGACAGAGTTCAACTGGGAAATACCCTCTATAAAAATCTTAAATTTACTAAATTTGAATATGCGTTTATTTTGCTTGTTCAAATTTCGGCAATATTATATTATCAATATTATATATTTATATATTATATCAATTAATGCAGCGACAATAAAGATATATATTTAAGCTAGGACTGATATTATTTCAACTGATAACTTCTATTTCTAATTGGATGTTTTTAGCTTTTATTTTCGCCGAGTTCAGACAAAAAAAATCGGATTTGTATAGATTGACTCGGCTACTGACAACAACCCGCATTACACATTTTTAATGGGTATTTTGAGATTTATTTAAACAACCCACAAATACTGCCTTTACTGAAAGTTCATTCAACGCGGCGCGTCTTTGTATACATTTTTTTTTGTTCGTTGTCTTGGTTTTTGTGGACTTTGCTCGTTGCGCTTTAGTTGGTCTCTGTGTCAGTCGAACTTTGAAAAATGCCAGCTACAACATATATATATATAAATATGTGTGTGTGTGTGTGGCAATGTGGCAAACATTCTGCACACACAAATGCAGCAACCGCAGCAGCAGCAGCAGCAGCAGCAACAGCGGCGGCAACAATTGAAACTGAAACCGCGCTTCGTTTAATTTCAACAAAGTGAAAGGAGTTTTTTTTTTACCAAACATTTATCTTGCATTTTTGCTGTTTAATGCATTTAAAATTTATTTTTTTATATTATTTTATTATAGTTATAGTTTTTTTTTACTAAATAATTGGCCATAAAATTTGTATAGTTTTATGAGCAACTTCCTTGAGTTGCAGGCAAAGCTACAAAATAAACGTGCAACACAATTTGCCAAACAATTGGGTTAAGCAATTGGTAGGCGTCCTGCTGGGTGAAAGGTACAAACAAACAAAAAAAAAGAGCTACGAAATGGGTTAAAAAAGTAATTGCCATAAATAATGACAGCTCTATTAAAATATTAAGCAATTTACAGTTCAACAAAACTCGAAACAAATTGAAGTAATTCAATATTTATTGACTTGGCTCGCTGTGTTTCCAAATCGATATTGATGCAACTTTTGTAGATGCTTAATGTAATCAAATATATAACTTTAAAATTAATGGCTTTCATTTAAGTTAAGTTAATCGATTGGGAAAACAAAAGAAGTTAATGATAAAAAAAAGAGAAGCAAACTAAAATAATTTTTGTATTTATTGCTGCTGATAAAGATTTGATATACTCTTTGAAGTCTTTCCTTGCCTGTCACATTTTCTTTATAAATCTTTTTTTTAAGATTTTAATTGGTTTAAGAAGCGTCTAAAATTATATTATTAAGCTGCTGCTGCTGCTGCTGTTGCTGCTTTTGTTTATGTTGATGCCACATGCAAAAAAAAAGCATGTTGATCCTTGGCCATAACAAAACGGCGACAACAACAATTGCCGGTGAAAATAAGCAAGTAGCAAGTGTGTTGTCCGCAAACAAGTAACAACCAACAACCAACAACTAACAAACAACAACAACTGCGTGCAGCGAACAACGCTTTTCACTTAACAATCAAACAAACAAACAAACAAACAAACAACAACGGAATGCCCAACCCCAAAAGCAGCCACAAAACCAAACCACAAAAAGCTGCTGCTGCATTTTTTTTGCTGCTTGCCGCTGTGGCAATTGAATGCCTCTCAAGCAAAAAGCAAAACAGCACAAAATATGAGCATGCACAACAACACCAGCAGAGTGTGTGTGTGTGTGTGTTGTGCGTGTGTGTGTGTGTGTGTGTGTGTGTTACAATGCCCCCAAGTCATGCACATGCACATGCACATGCCAAACCATTGCGCCACAATCCACAACAACAGCCAGAGTCGCACCACCAACCACCTGACCGTAGCTAAAGTTGCAATTGCAACTGCAACAAACTCGTGAGATTTTGAGCTGAGCGTTTGTGGCATTTTATTGTTGTTGTTGTTGTGGCAGTGGCTGTTGCCTTTGCTCTTATATCGAAGGCACATATTATAGTTAAAACTTGAGTTTGCTGCGCTTTTATTAAGCCAAAAAAATTTCAAAGACAAAAACCGCTCAACAATCAGGAAATTTTTGCTAAACTAATATTTAAAAACATTTTTTTGCATATAACATTAAATGTATTGGTAAAAGGGTTAAAGTTTTGGTGTATATATTGAACAAAATTTCATATTAATAATTTTTATAATTTTACATTTCCAAATTTGTTCAAATGTTTAAGACTTTTTGCAAATTCTAAAAAAGCTCAGCTCAAAAAAAATCGACATCAACAAATTGCAAATAGAACATGATTCAGATATTTATATACAGATTCTTTTAAGCGATGTTATATATATATATATAAATGTATATATATATATATATGTATAATTTTAATTCTACGATAACAACGAGCGGAGCGGAGTGGCGCTTGTAAAGATCTGTGAAGCTTATCTTTTTGTCGGTATTTGCATTTTGTGCCTCTTTTGTTGTTTACGGCGTGAAAGTGAAATCTTTGAAAACGCGCTTTTCTTTGCTTTTGTTGTTGTTGCTGCTGCTGCGGCTGCTGTTGTTGCAGCCACACAAAAAAAGAAACGCAACGACTGTTTGCGGTCATTAAAGTGAGTTTTGTTTTTTTTTTATATATATTTTTTTTATGTTTTCCTCTTCATTTTATGGCTGTCAAAATATTTACAAACACTAAAATAATGTCGTCAAATTGTTTACTCTGATTTGTTTACTTACACCACACCAATTGAATATCATTCAAATGATTCATTCGTGTTATTCAAACGATTCAAAGTGATTCAATGCGCAGGGGAAAATGGCTTACCTGCAAATAGAAGAGAAATATGCAAAACGCTGCATCAATAAACAGTTTTCAAATTAAATTTAAATTATATTCTAAAACAAGTAACAACAACAAGTGTTTTTGCGAAAATATATCATTGTTTGAATAAGCTTAAAAAATACACAAAAATACAAAATCTGTTGTTATTTATGAGCTTCTATTTTTCTATACATATATAATTATGTTATAGAAAAATAACTGTAAAAGAGGCTCAATATGTCGTTACACAATTTATGAGAAATTGCAAATACCATGCAATAAAAGTGTAGCCAAAAAAGGCGCCACAAAACTCAATGTAAATGTCAGCGACAAAAAAAAAACACAAACAAAAAGTGTTAAATTAAAATAAAATCATTTACGATGTGTGTCTAAACGTGAATTTCTATTTAAAAATATACACAACAACAACAACAACAAATGCTAAAATAAAAATCTTGGGCGCTTGACAACCGTCCACGATTGAAAAATTGGACGCTAATTTGAATTTTTGAACGATGCTGAGTCTGAGGGGGGATTGGAATTTGCTGTACGCAACAAGAAACAAACAAATTTAAATAAAAATTCGCAAATTTATGTTGATAATGTGCTCAAGGCAAACGAGCACAAAAAATAAGAAAATAAATAAACAAACACAAATAATTAATTTTGATTTTGTTTTCATTTTGATAAAAATACAAAAAAAAAAAAATAACAAATGGCAAAAGCAAATAAAATAAATGGGCCGCATTTTAGAACAATACTTATTTTGGGCATCAATTGAATTGAGCTGAGCTCATTTCAAACAACTTGCGTACTACTTCAGTTAAGTTAACAATTATTTATATGGGTTATATTTCGACAGCTGTTGTCACAGCTGTTTCCTCTTTCTTTGAATTTCTTTTAGGCCTGATTGCCCATTTCAACGTTAACGGAATTTTTTCATATGTTCATGTTTAATAATCTCCATAAATGGGGGCACTGGAAAACATCAGCAGACAAGTAACTACTTTCAAAAAAACAAAAATAAACAAAACAGCTGCTACCAGAAATGAGATAAAAAAATAGTCTGGGTTATGCTAATACAGAATTGTCTTTTAGTCTTATAAAACTTAGATTAATTACATTTTGTTAGATCATCAATTTTAATTGCTATCAATCATCTTTTTTTTGTATATATTTGCAGAACTCATGGAGTTATGGATAAAATATATAATAAATAATAAATAAATAATTTATAAGTTTTATATAAAAATAATTCCATTGAACTGTCAACTTAAATAAATAACTCAAAAATAAAACCAAAAAAGAGAAAAATGTTTTTTATTTATCTATAATTAGGGTGATTTATTTTTACAACTGCCTTTTATGTTAACTTTTGTTTTAGGTTCACCCTCAAAACCCTCTGGGCTAATTTAAATTGTTTTCTTTATATGTAAAATTATTTTTTTTTTTTATATATATATATATTTGTTTATATTTCAGCTGCCATCAAAGAGCCAAATCGAGTGCCTAAATCAACATTAAATCCCTTTTGGAGAGTCGTTTAATAATTTGTCTACAAATGGAACTTGACTGCATCTCTCTGGGTCAAGTTCTCTGTCTCTGTCTCTGCCAGTGTCTCTTTTCTATCTCAACAGAGCCTTGTGTTGGGCGTCGTCTCATTTTGCTGCCTGTTTGTGTTTGAGTCTTAATTAAATTAGCATTTGGCTCTGCTCATTGTGCTCTTGTCCTTAACTGACGTTTTGGCTTCTGCATACGAAAAGCAATAAACAAAAACAAATGCAACACAAAAACATCGAACAAAACTGCGCCCATTTTTAATTAGAATGCAGCCAACAACAACACTTTAATCAAAGTCAAATCGCGCTAAACACACACAGTGCACACATACTCACACATATGTTAATGCATTACGTAGACATGTGTTAGACGTATGTATAAAGTTGTCTATGTATCTGCGTAAAGCTCACAGCTATTTAGCTATTTAGCTATTTATCTATTTAGCTATTTAGCTGCTTAGCTATTTAGTTTGTGCATGAAATAGCCGACGGACAACGCACTTGGCGACCTTCGCCGTGTACGCTGCGTCGCACTTATCTCAAGGTTAACAATCAATAGCAATAACAACAACAAGAACAACAACCAATAACAACCAACAACAAGAACAACAACCAACAACAACAAGAACAACAACAACAACCAACAACAATCAACAACAACCAGCAGCAGCAGCTACAATAAAGATAAAAGCGCATTAAGTAGAGCAATTGCTGACCCCCGCCTGCTATTTGGCTTTGGCTTGCATTTCAAAAACAGCTAAAGAATAACAAGCCAAAACACTTGAAGAGAACTAAATCCGGGTACTCGAAATGGGCTTGGTTTTGCTAAGATAATTATAAGACAGCGCCGAATAGTGCATACTCTTGCAGCACAGATGCAGTTAAGTCAACTGAAAATTAATCGATTATTTATAGGATTTAATAGTGCTCCAACCAAAAGTTGAGTTGAATTAATGTGGCATCAAAAAAACTAATTCAAACTGTAATTCATATTTGTTCTCAACATTTCTGAAAAGCTATAAATTTACTATTTATGCATACTATATTAAAGTGTTATTAACATTCTTATAGCTATTGTAATGATTACAATAGATCTTAACTAACAATCCATTCAAAATCATATCTTAGTCAAACTAATATTTTTCCCTGGGTTTTTTCTGGGTTTTTTTCTGGGTTTTTTCAATTTATGTAACAATAATGGAAATCTTATAAATATTTATAATTTTAATTTTATATCTTTTATATCTAAAATCTATTTTTATTATGTTAGTTTAATTTAAGTTGACATTAAATAACTAAATAAATAACTTGATGTATATTAATAAGAATTTATAATTTCATCTGACTCACGAGTCCAAATATTGAACCGTTTTGTTTTTAAATACCATCAGAAATCTTACAAATATTTCTTATTTTTAATTTTTAATATAATAATTTTCAAATTGACATAAAATTTAATTTAACGCAATATTAGTGGACATTAAATAAATAAATAACTTGATGGACAATAATATTTTATTTTCTAAACTGAGTTTCACATTCACAAATGCTTTTCATAGTCTAAAGAATTTGAAAAGCTTACAACTTTCTGGCATAGTTTTTTTTTCGATCAAAGCAATTAATTTTTATAGCATTTTTGGACCTGTTTTTTCTGGCTTCAAATTATACAAACTAATTAAATTTTTTGCTTCGTGTATTTTAAGAGCGACTAAATTTAGTTGTCGTTAAATGAATAAATAAGTGGATGGATATTAATAGGATTTTGTGTTCTAGGCTGACTTTTATATTCGAATAATGCTTTTTATAGTCTTAAGACTTTTAAAATCATACAACTTTCTAGCATATTTTTTTTTAGATTACAGCAATTAGTTTTTATAGCATTTTTTCACCAGTTTTTTTCTAGCAGCTTCGAACAAACTATTTCGAATTATATGAAATATTTTGAGTGATTGCCCAACCCCAAACAAAGCTGCAACTTGCATTGTTTGCTTGGTGTTGCTTTTGCTGCTGCAGACTGTTGCTTGTGGCAGCTTAGCTTGTGAGACGTTAGGCCGAAAAATCAAATTGCACATTGCAACAATAAATAATAACAAACAAACCATTTGCGTGCAATTTCGTTTTGGCATTAATTTCAGCGTCGTGACTTGTAACTAGCAGCATCAAAACAAAACAATAACAGCAACAACAAAAATTAAAACTGTTAAACGAAGTTTTTATGACACTTAAACACACATACACACACAACACACACACACGGACTATTTAATAGTTCTTTGGCTAGCAGCTTTTCAGTTGCAGCATCATTTCTCACTCCCCGCAAGCTGTTGTTTGTGCCTGTATCTGCGTGTGTCTTGGTTGGTTGTGCAACATCTATCACAATATATATTTGTATGGTAACCCGAAGCATTTGTTGTAATTGTGATTATGATTACAAACTCATTAACTCGTCGTCAGCAGCAAACTCAAATTGCTTTCGTATGCGAGTCTAAAAACCAATTTACATACAAATTTCGAGTATTATCAATGCTTCAGTTTGGCCCATTTACATTAATTTGATCTGAATTCATTTGCATAAATTTAGGTTCACCCCTTTTACTATCTGCTAATTTGTCACAATTACTTATCAATTGGGGACTTTTTCTAGTTGGGGCTTTTCTATTTATTATACCCTGAAAACACTCGAAATTGGTAAATGATTTAGGTAAAATTTGAATAAGTTATCGATTACCAATAGCAATAAAGAGGGAAAACTGAGAAAAATAAAACATTGCAAATAAAACAAGTAAATATGAAATTTACTAAATTACAGAACATTAATCAGTTTAGGCTTTACCCATTTAGGGTATTCTCCTAGTCGTGCTCTCTCCACTGGAGCAAATTCTAACAGGTTAATGTATGCCAAGGTATTGTTGTAATACGAATATACACATTTATCTCATTAATTAAGCCAGTAGAGAATTCTAATTAAATATTGCATTGGAAGCACAAACCCAACTCGCATATCTTAAAATATTGTATTGTGATTTATGCTGCGGCACGATACTTTGTTCTATGTAATTTCTGGAGATAAATCACAAAATAAAAAATAATAAATTAAAATAAAAATAAAAAAAATTTTGATCATACAATGCGTAGGCCATTTACCTATTGGATTTTTCGAGCGAGAAAGATGTAATAGCTTCAGGCAAAAGTTAAGAATAGAAGCAGCTTAGACAACAACGACAGTTGTTGCCACATGGCTTTGAATGGGGTCAGATGCTAAGAAACATCGATAGCAAAGCGTGTGCCACACACACACACACACATTCACACCAACACACATAATCGTCAATGTTTTTACAGGTAGATGCTGCCCAAAAGATTGGCCAATTTTGAAGGCGGGTTAACGAACTCTTCGCAATCAACAAAGGGAAATAAGAAAAATAATATAAAACATAAGATACATAAATGTCAGGTAGATCAAATTGAACTGTTAATCATTTACTATATATATATATATATATATATATTGTTATACATCTTGATTGCATTGCGTGTGCCCACAGCTGTCACGTCGGGTGTTTTATAAGAACCCTCCTCTTAACTCATCTGGTTTGTTGTGTTGTGTAAACATTCATCTATAAATTCATTTCTAACTGGAATCGTTTATTTATAGTTTGGTTAAGTGTAATATGCATGTTTGCAGCAAATAAAACTGAAATTGTTTGTTTATTTGCCATTTGTAACTTGTGGCAACAATAATAAGTCAAACACCAATTGAATTCCAGAATCATGCAACGTGGCTGCAAACAATCAATATTATCAATTGATAGGCGCAAAAAAGCTGTAAAAGTGAACAAAGGAAAAACAACATAGAAAATAAGAAAAAAATATAAAAGTGACACTCAGCAAATCGACTAGGCAATGAATGGTTTACATAATTGCTGCCCGGGTCTGAATGACAATGCACACACTGAGCAAAATTTATGAGTTACAAATTGTTTTACAAACTAAATTTTAGCTAGACTTAAAATGAGGTATAATTTAAAGTTATTTTGGCCTTAGCAGGGATTAGTTGGCGTTGCCAGATTCTGCTGAAGAGTAATTCAAAAATCTTCAGAATTTGTAATACAAGAAAATGTAATTAAATTGTTTATAATTTTTTAACAATCTGGATTCAATTTTAGTAGATTTTCAATATAATGTCAAGCTATTTATTAGAAAGATATCTCCTTGAAATTATAGTTCTTATTGCAGATATGACTTGGTGTTGCCAGACTCTGCAAAAGAGACATTCAGTAATCACAAGAAAATATATTACAAGAAAATTTAAGACTTGAATTAAATTTGTAGTCTTTTTAAAATTGGGAAACTCAACAGTTTATTTGTGTACATTTTTTCTTTCATTTTCCTTGTGTAATCTATATGTGAAACAGAAGAAGAAGCAGAAGCAAACACGCTGCCCACAATTGATAGTCAGCCGAATTGGATGGCGTTTGGCAACGTGCGCTGCCTGCACAAAAGTTGACATAGAAAAAGAGGCAATAGAAAAAAAAAACAAAATAGGTGCAACTATTGTGCCAAGAGATATATTTACATATATATATATATATATATATATATATATATATATATATATATATATAAACGCACACACATTATGAGGAGCAATGTAATGTAATTAGTGAGGTTTTGCAGCGTAAAAATGTAATTTGCGCTTGTGAAATGTGTCTGGGTGGGCCTAACTCTTGGGTGTCACACGTGACACAACAACCACTGAACACACACACACACCCCCTCCCTCCACCGCCCTGACCTTCTCCACCTCCTTCTTATTTGCGCCCCATCAAAGTTTTGACCAAGTCATTTGGTTTCACTGCGCGCAACGCTAATGAACCCGGATATATACGCATGTACATAGTTTCTAGTCAAATAAATATATATATATATATGTATATAAGTGTATTATTATAGCTGCTTTGCTTTTGTTTATAAATTAAGCATATGTACATATATTTGTGACACGCATTTTTGCATCGAGCTGGAATATCAAAGTCGCATATTGATTTTAAATTGAAATTTTAATTGAAATTCAATTTGACTGTATTCTAAATGTGTCTCCGTTTTAGTTTTTTCTTATTTTTATTTTCTTATAACTACGTTGTTCAAAATAATTTTTGGGGTCGCAAAATTAAACCGAATTCTTGCCACTTAATGGGCCCCAAACAAGAGCAACAAAAATGACAGAAACGAAAAAAACCCAAATAGCAGCAATGCTTGACTAACAGTTACCCAGTTGCACATAAAGATCTATAAAATTTTATATATATATATATATATGACTGATGCCATAAGCTAGTTATTTCTAGTTGAAAAAAAGAGATATATTTCTATTTTACCCTTCTTTGGGTATAACCCAATTGAGATGGCTTTCATGGGGTATGTGAAAAAACATTTTTAACGAGCTACGCATCGGGAAAACTTTTCATCGCCATATGCTACAATTGCGAATGGGCTGTGTGTGTGTGTGTGTGTATGAGTGACATTATGTGTGGGTGTGGCTGTGGCTACCACTTGTGGGTTGCTTTGTAGGGGGTATTTCGGGGCGTGGGGCGTGTCTATGTGGGCGTGACATTTACCTTTGCATTGCTGGTGTACGTTGCTGCTGCTGCTGCCGATTTTGATGATGCTGCTGCGGCTGCGGCTGCTGCTGCTGCTGATGTTGAGGCAGATGTTTCAAGCCAATTTTCCGGTTTCATTTAAAAATCTGTTGTGGGCGGCACAAACCGCACAAATTGTTGCAAAAAAAGAGAGTTACAAATATTTCAAGTGCGCACACTTCAGTTGGGGTGCGGTGCGGGGCTTGGCAGCTGTGACAACTTTTTCAATTGCACTTGCACTCACTTTTGCTGCTCTTCTTCTTCTTATTTTGCTTCTACGGTTTTTGCTGTTGTTGTTGTTGTTGTCTTGATTTGTACACTTCACACACACGTCGTTGACTTTTACATACGTTTCTATATATATATATATTTATAAATATATATGTGTATAACGCGACGAATTTACATACAACTTTTTATTTACTTCTCTTTTCTTTGCTAAATTTTGTAAGTTAAACGCTTTTTGGGCACACACGCACACAGCTGCACTTTGGTAGACAAAAGCGGCCTCTGGCGGCCAAACATATGTTAGATTTAACAGCAGTCGTCGAAAGACTGAGAAGCTTTAATTGCAGTTGTTGCTGGTGTTGCTCTAGCAAACATATGTTTGGGCAGCCAGGCACGTACGCAACTTCTGAAGGGTCGTCGTCGTCGTCGTCGTGACGTGACAAAATCTGAGGTGATTTAGTTAGCGAGAGTGAGAGAGTGCTGAAGAGTAGGAGACAACACCAGAGTTAACGGCAGGAGCGAGAGTACTTTTCCTAAAGGTAAGCAAAGCTGTTTTCTAGGGTGTTCTTAGAGACGAGGGCAACTGTTCTAGAACTTTGATTCGGTCTTCTTTATTTTTTACTTTACTTTTCTTAATTTTTGCAAAAATTTCGCTGCAGATTTATTTGTGGCGTTTTCTGTTCTACTACAACTGGTACTCTATATATGTGTTAAATTCTCACTCTAAATGTGTATAAACAATTTGTTGTTGTTGTTGTTGTTATTGATGATTTGATTTTGTGCGGCTCCGCTGTTGGCTTGTTGGGGCTTTCGTGCGCGGTCACTCTCGTTGAACGACTGAATTCAACGGCAATCGTTGGTGGCATGAAACTTGACTATGCCGTTCCCAAGCAAACAGCAATTGAGTGGAAAAAAAACGCAACAACAGCCGCGGTAGCAGCAGCCGCAAACAGCAGCAACAGTAAAGCTCTCAAAAGCACAAGCGCGACTCTTAAATTGAGTGAAAAGCACAGCAAAAACAAAATAATCGAAAACGAAATAAAAACAAAAAAAAAAAACTTGTCAAGCGTTGCTGCTGCTGTTGCTGCCGTTGCTGCTGTGGCTGCTGCTGCTGATCCCATTCGAAAGTTTAATTATATTTGCGCCACCGACACTAGTTGCTATGCTGCTGTTGTTTTTGTTGTTGTTTATTATTTGGATTTTCGAAACCGGCAAGGCGCAAACAGCAGCAGCGTCAGCAACAGCGCTGCGTCGATCAGTAGCAAAGAAGCAACAAATTATACACGCTCATTGTTTTGGTGCTCTTATGTATGTATATGTATGTGAGCGTGTGTGTGTATTGGTGCGTTTGGCGATTTGGCTTCGGCGGCAGCACAATTACGTCAGAGGTGCTCACTCTCACACACACACAGAGCAACGATAGGCCGTAAAGCTTTGCACCAAAAGTTTACTTGTACGAATTTCGTGCGCCGTTCTTTTTTTCAATTCATGCGCGACCCAAGCAAAAAATACACAGATAGGCACACACCAACACTCAAATGCATGTATGTGTACATGTTTGAGAGCGCTCACCAAAAAGCAGCAGCAGCAGCAACAACAACAAAACGGCGAGCGAAAACAAAAATTAAATTAATTAGAAATAAATATTGTGCACAAGCACACACTTGCGAATGTTTAAATGTGTGTGTGCGCGCAATTAATGCAATTCACTTTGAATGTGTATCGAAATAGCAGCCACAAAATCTAAAACAAGAACAACTCAACGCAAAAAAGCTTAGCGCCCCAACCACAAAAGCAACTGTAAAAATTGAAAATGAAACCTTTGTTGAGTGTTTTATTTTTTTTAGTTATTTTCTTTTGCTTGTTATTTTTTTTCACAGTTTTGTCGCCTTATTTTTGGCATCGTTTATTTGCATAGATTGCAAGAAGTTAACTATTTTTATTTTGCTTTTTCGTTTATTTTGTTTATTTTAATACACTCGAATATCGAAAATCCCTCAAAATGCATATTAATACATTGAAAATCGCGAATACGCAGTGTGAACATCTCTTTGCTCAAGTGCAACTTATGTGGCTTAAGCAAATTTGACAGACACCTAACTGCTTGAGAGGCATTCAATAAACAAACAAAACATTAACCATCATAAAATTATATATTGCACTCGAATTTGATTTGACATATGGGTAAATGTTAAGCGTATAAATGCAAGGTGATAGAAACATCTTCAATAATTGCTGACTAGCTAAATTTCAACAAAATATAAAGTGTATCCTGCAATATCAAAGCTGACTGAATGAAGAAGCGAAAGAAGTTTATTTTAATTACTATCCATGGCAATCATCTTTTTAATTAGTGCGTATTTGGTGACATTGGCTAATTTATCATTCGCTATCCACTCAATTAGTATAATTAAAGCCAAATACATACATAAATAGATTGTAGACTTGTAGACTCTTTGATATCGTTGTAGAATGACTCGAGAATGACTATAATCATAAGTCAAAGTCAATGGCAATGAATAAGTTTATAGCTCTGCCAATGAATTCTTAGTAAATGTGAAATACCAAAAGCAACATTTCTATAATTATTGTGTGCACTCTGGCAACTAATTTTGATTGCTGATTGACAAATTAGTGTATTGGGTTTATGACAGAAGATCTGCTTCTTGACTTGCTAATAATTGTGTTGAAATTTGCGAGCTGCAAATTCTGTTATAATTATCTAAGATTTGTCATTTTAGATATTTGCAGATGAAATCTTAAAAGCTTAGACAAATGGAATTATTTTAACTCAGATATGTTTTTGATTATGAACAACACTTGAAACTTTATCTTATCTAGCTTTTTATCTTTACATATCCTATGTCATATCATAGAAATTCCATGAGTATATATTTCTCTTACATTAATTTTGGTAAAAGTTAACAAAGATTTAAAGATGTTACATCAAAGAGACACTCAGTTCTTATCAATATTTGTTGTTAGTTCTAAAAGTATTTTTCTGGGATTGTGAAATAAGTTCTTATCAATATTGATTGTAGGGCGAACAAATATTTCATTATTTGTAAGAAAAAAAATTAGAAATCAAGCAAAATAATGGATTTAAAAACTTTGTTAGTTCAGCTTAAGATTTTCTCAATATTATCGATATTATCAATATTATTAATAGATAATATAACGTTTAAAGTACAAAAATCAAGTAAATAAAATATTATCACTAATACAATGTTATTGTCTGCTTAGTGATACTATTTCATTTGTACACACCAAAGACAAATGAGCAGTAAATGAAAAGTGCGCTGAACTCGAGTGTTTTTGACTTCAAGTATTATATAAATATATTTTTATATATGTATAAGTAAATAGCTACTGTTGCATTCTGTTGCTATCAGTAGCAAGCAACACAAACACACATACAGCAAACAGGATGCATTTCACTGTTATATTTATGAGGTGGGGGAGCTGCTGCTGCTTCTTATCGAAGATTTGTGCCCCAACGCCCTTGACAACAAGAGCTATCTGTGTGTGCATGTGTGTGTGTGTGTATGTGTGTGTTAGAGTGTTTGTTGCTACCTATTAATAGTTGTTGGTAGTTAGTTGGGGGCACAACGCTAATTGCAATTAGGCCGACTGCATTCACACACACGTGCCGAAGGGCAAAATAGATGCAACTAGTGAAATGGAATGGAAACAAACAAAACTCAAGACAAATAAAAGACAGACAAATAGACAACATTTGTTGGCTCTTTTTGCTGTTCAAAATAGTTTAAGGTTGGCTTCTAGGGCTTTAAGCCAGAAATGCAGAAAGCGACAATCGAATTCCTTTGGGCTGCCTATGTTTGCTGCATGTGACTTGGGGCGTTAAACAAAAAAAAAAGATATATATATATATATATATATATATATACAATATGTGTATACATATATTAATTACGTTCTAAACTAAAAGTGGAGCTTAAAGAACAGAAGACAACAACAACAACAACAACAACAAAGGCAACTTGGTCGTCCGTCTTGTTTGTCTGAGTTGTTGTCTGCGTGTTTTGCGCAGAATAAAAAGACCTTGCTTTCGATTTTCAAAAACGCACATACACACAACACACACACACACACACACACACACAGTCACAGTCAGTCGCACACACAACAAGTAAACGTTTAAATTGCTATTTTATGCACTGAAATCTGACTATGGAATACCAACAACCAAAATCGCAAATAAAAATTAATAAAAATAAGAAAAAAACAACAAAAAAAAAAAATAAAAATAAAAAGAAACAAAAGTAAAAAAAAAACATCAGCAACAGCAGCAGGCGAGCATTTTGTTATAGATACAAAGCAAATTCATTTATAAATTGTATCAATGCTTTTTATTTTTGCCCCACTGACACCCTCGCACCTCTCAGCAATCGCCCGCCTCCCTACCCCTCCCAGTCAACCACGCCTACTGCTTCGCTGGCCCAGGGAGACCCAAGTCCAAGCCCAAGTCAAGCCAAAATGTACAAAAATACCAACAACAACAAAGTCGACGTCGAAGTCTGTCGATAGCAGCACGCTTCAATGCGCCGCAGTCGCCGTCGCCGTCGTCGTCGACGTCAACGTCAGCAGCAACAGCAAGCTTCGTAATCGTCGTCGTCGTCGTCGTCGACGTTGTTTATAGAACTTGTTGGCCAAAATGTTTTAGTTCGAATACCCTGTTAACTAGTCAAACACTTTAACGAGTATGCAATCAGCGCAGAACTTTAATCTTACACAAATAATAATTGTTATCGATAACAAAATTAACTACTTTTGATTAGCTATAATTAGTTTTAATATGAGAAGCTTGCAATCATAGTTGGATCTGGAAAGATATGGATGATTGTATGACACACAAAAATTGTTAAGATAGCCTAAACAAGAAAAGAAATCGATAATAACTTGAAATTTGTAAACTCATGTTTTGATGTTGATAGGAATATATATATATATATAGACTGAAATAATGTATATTATAGCCAGACATGTTTATATTATTGTATTATGTATATATTTTACGATAAACCAATTGACAGATTTATAAATATCGATATTTAAATATTTTGAGCACATGTCGATATCGATTAATTTAGATGATAGATTAATATTTGAAATAAATATAAGTTTGAAAAGTCGCTACTTTCCCCCTATCTCTCTCTCTCTCTCTCCGTTCACTCTATATTTATCTCGCTCTCTCTTTCTCTCTCTGCGTTCACTCTATAATTATCTCACTCTCTCCCAAACTCTTTCCTTTTGCCCATCGTTTATTGATTCAAGATTAACACTCTGTCTACATTCAAAAAAGAGAAACACCCGGTTCTGCATTACAGGGTATGTGTTGGTTGAGCTACCAACTTGTTTAATTTGCTTACATTTAACTTGTTGACTTGGCTGAGTTGGTTGGTTGCTTGGCTGCTTGGCTGCTTGACTTGGTTTGGCTTGGCTTGGCTTCGCTTTGAGTTGCTCTTGGGGTGCCCTGTTCGGCCTATGCCAGGTTAAAAGACACCTTTCAAGACTGGTTTAGTTGTTGGCCACACACACACACACAAATAGTAGTAGTTATTGTGTGTATGTGTGTGTGTGTGTGTGTTAGTCTCTTGGCTGGCTTCTTGTTACAGCTCATTTGCTGTGTGACTTCTAAAAGGCACCAACTAAATGCAACAACTAATTCTTGGCTTGACTTGAGTGTGTTCCAGTGTGTGTGTGTGTGTGTGTGCGAGTGTGTGTGCCTTGGGTGTTGGCTGCCAGCTGTTGCTATAGTTGTTGTTATAGTTGCAGTTGCCAACAAGTTAAAAGAATGTCGTTTATTGTTGACCGAATGCAAAGTGAATTGCTCAAATGCCTCAAGTTACCAAGCAGCAGGCAACAAAAATAGGGAGTGTATCTAAGTGACGCCCTCTAGGATCTATATATCTATATATATATATAAATTTATATATATATATATCAAGAATCAATAAACGCCAAACAACAGCATCTGGCGCAGGCATTTGTTTTATATTTCTTTTGCAGTCTTTTGGGGCATTATGTAAGAAACGTTAATTAAATTGGCTTTATGCAAGAATTTCAATTGCAAAAGTGAAAGTCAACAACAGCGACACCAACACACATAACACAAATGATTACACACACTCACACACACACACACACACACACACACACTTATATATTGCATTACGTATACGTTGAGTTGAATTGTTGCTTTTGATTTGGCCGCTTGCTTTGATGCTTTTTGGCCAACAGCGATAAGAGTTGGCGCATCCTGAATTCCAGACACGTGTGCTGCCAAACAAATTTACGACTGAAAGAACGAAAGGCCAGAGCCAAACGTGCAACCATGAGTGGCACAACAACAACAACGACCTTAATTCTGTGGCAGCATCAGTGGCAGCAGCAGAATTAACATCGTCAAGAAACGACTCCAAGGGCAGCAACAATGCTGCATGCATTCTCAACTTGCCAACATACTTACGGCCAACATACATACAACATATACATATAACATGTACATGCAACATATACATGCAACATATACATATGCCATTTGCAACAGTTTTGCACTCAACGAATTTTAAGCCCTAAACACAAAGGAAAACGTTTAAGAAATTATTTTTTGCATTTCAAATTTTAACTTAAGCCTCGAGCAAAATTCAGTTTTTCAGAAAACGTAAGTTTTGTGCTTGCCAAGCTTGAAAAAGCAAATTCGATAATATATTTGGCTATATAGAAAACCTATACAATATTGTGAACATTTTCTGACTTAAGCACACAAAATAAGTTAGCATAAATTACAAAAAAAAAAAATAAATAAATAATAATAATAATGCAAAATAGAGATAAATTTATTAATGCCTTAAAAAATGTAAAATTGTTGAAAGGTAAAAGGTAATCAAATTAAATTCGATTAATATAATATATGACAGATATAATTTGCTTGATTCCAAATTACACAACAATAATAAAAAACTAAATAAAAAGTTTTAATTTAATAAAGATCACATTCAATAAAAAAAAAAAAACGTATCTGGAATGTTTTGCATCTGCAAATGTAACTGAAGCAACTTAGTATTCAAAACCATATCTCAAAATACACTGCAATCATTACAGTTCCAGCAGCTAGCGACAAGAAAAAATATAAATATATATATAAATAAATAAATATATATATATATATATAATTAATTATAGCTACGCCAACTAAATACGCATATATCAAATCAAAAAATAACTAAACAACTTGTGGCTAAGAACTGTAATTAATCAATTAAAAACTAGTTATTTAATGGAGCAACTTTTCGAGTTTTTCGGCAAGTGTAGCTATTGGCTTTTGCATCTGTGGCAAACAGCTCACTTTGCAGGCGCATTAGAATGGAACTGGTTGCAACTGTAACTCCGGCATTGCCTGTGGCTGTTGCTGCCTGCTGCCTGCTGTTGCTGCTGCCTGCAGCATTCATTTGTCATCGTCTGAATTGTGTCCTAACACTTGGCGCAACGCCTCCGTGGCATGCAGCCTCCATTAGGCGGCGTTAACGAGCTCGTGCTGCTGCCACAACAACGCACAAGAATTGCCATGAACCAATTTGATAATTTACAGACACACACACAAATCGTCACACACACACACACACACAGACACACGCACAACAATTATTTGCTGCGAAAAAATAAAATAAAATTGAAAGTTGCCGTCAACATTTTGTGGCGCATTTGAAAACTTGTCGAAGCGTGAACACAACCGCTGCAAAGCCAACCAAAAACAAGAACATAAACAAATACAACAACATAAAACGGTAAATGCTAAATTATGCCATTTTAGCAACAGTCAAGACCCCACCCACCCTCTGCTGCTGCTGCTGATCCGCAGCTCTCCTCATCTCACCCCCTCTGCAATCCACTAAATGAAATGACCGTGAAATTGATGTCCTGTCGCGTTGCAGGCGTCAAAGCGCCACAGTTAAAGACCCAAATAAAAGTAACGCAGTCAAACCAAAAAAACGTGTTTTGGTTTAAAATGCAAGACTAATAGATACTCTGTAAATAGTTTGACTACTCTGCCTAAACTTAACAAAAGTGTTCAGGTAATTTGCACATTTCATAAGAATTAAGAATGCTCTGGAAAAGCGACTTTTATACAGACAGACGGAGATCGCCCAACCGACTGAACAGGTATATATATATATATATATATATATAGTTATAGTTAATATGCCGAAATTGCTGTCTTCTGCTTTGTTCATGCCACAGCTTAATTGTAGGGTTTAAATCAATTTTCAATGGTGTTAGTTTATAATTTAATATAAAAATACTTTTTAAAGTTTCCCAAAAACTGTATTTCATTTATTAAAAACTTTAATTTTCGACAAAAAAAAAACAAATCAAGGGAAAGTAATACTTGTATTATTAATTGTAATATTAATTATATTATAGCTAATATTATTAAATAAATAACAAATTTATAACTTAAAATATTAACTTGCTGCATTTGGTCAAACAGCAAATATGGCAAATTAGATTTAGTTTGTCTAGTTTTCCAGGCCCAGCAAACGCTGCTATGTTGCATGTTGTTTGGCGAAATTTGGTTTAGTTAAAGGGTATGTAAAAAAAACCATTAAAAACACACACACAGAATACGTCACTGAGAATCACGACTAACAATTTCCTGTCTGAATTTTGTGTGGGCGAGCAAAACTGCTTGCAAAATGGTTGATAAGCATTTAATGTTTATCAGCAAGAAACACACAGCTCAAATAGTCATTCACTGGCAAACAAACACACACACACTTTAACACACACCAACACACACTTGACTTAACTTGATTGAGAGTCCTCCGTATTGGCAGTCAGTCTATTTACAAAGTGGCAGCTAAAAATAGACAGCCTGCATTCTTCAAACCAATATAAAAATAAAAATATATAAAATGAGTCAAATGAAAAGGAAAAGTTAGCCAACTAAGCTCAATGGAAGGAAAACCTTTAGTCGAATAACAAATACGCTTACAACACATAAAGTTATCCAAAAATTTATCACATCAATCAAAGAAACATAAAATAAAATCAGTTCCACAGATTTTACAAGCAATCAATAATCAAATCTAAAAAAAAAAGCCGAAAACTTGATTATGAAATTATTGTAAATATTAAAATGAATATGCAATAATTGCTCTGTGGAGTCGCTTCTTAATTTTTCAGCTAATCACACAGCATATTCAAATTAATGATTACATTGTAATATTGCCAATGCGAGAGAGACAAAAACCAAATAATAATATGCATTTACATAATCGCATCGATGACTTGAATATATTTTATGTTTAAGTTGATGATATCAATATAACAATCAATACCCCAAAATGTCTACAAATTTATGCACAACGATTGTAAAATAAACCTGATATTCAGTTGTAGTCTAGACTGGTTCCAAAAGGTTGCACATCAAATGATTTCTTTACTCAAATCAAATCATATCAAACTGGTAAATTTTTAACATTGGACAAAAAAATTAGAAAAATTACTGATCATTTGTTTCTGATATGAAACCAGTTGAAATCCATAAAAAAATCAAACACTTTTATATAAAATGTAACAAAAGTTGAAAAACTATTTAGATATTAAGATAAAAACGAGTAAACTTAATAAAAACATATTTTGTGACTAGGCACATAGAAAATCTTAAGTTATTCACCTGAGGAAAGAGCATTCGTTAGTTAAATAAAAAGAAAAGAAATGGAACCACAAGTGGAAAGAGTCAGGAGCAGCTGCTCAAGACACAAAGCTCGTTACCCATCGACAGATCCTTGACGCTGACGGTGATGCTTTGATGACGCCAGTCCATCTCTCTCAGCCTCAAGAAAGCTCCATTAATGCTGCATGGCTTTAATGAAAAATCGATGAAGCAGCAACAGCTCGGGGCAAACCACTGGGGCAGCCGACAGGCGCCCAGCTCCAGCCGATGCTCCGTTGGCCAAGCCAGCTGGAAACATTTCGTTTTGTTTGTGGTTAGTTGTCGATTGGGCATATGGGAAGCGATGGCAAGCGGCAATTGAAGCACTCTCTTTGTGGAGTGAGCTGCATGCGGCATGTGGCATGTAGCATGTGGCGACTGCTGGCGCCTGCTAAAACAATGGGCGTGGCGCCCATATGGCGACACAAGGCGTCGGCATGCGCATGACCAGCAGCAGCAGCAGCAGCAGGAGTAACAGCAACAGTAGCAATAGGATTAGGTGTAGGAGTAGTTTGGAGCAACAGCATCGGAAGGGAAACAAGGCATTCAATTAAGCGCAATTTAAGTGAAGCTAGCAGCATGCACTTACGTAAGAGGCAACATAGTGCACATTTTAGGGTCACTAATTGGCCACATTAGTTGCTAAGGCGACTGTTGTGTTGAAACAAAAAAAAAGGGTACAACACACGCACACACATACACCATATCTTATCAGGAAAGTCAAACAGACGCCACACGCAACTAACGTAAAGGATTACAAATCAGCTATTACCTTTTAACTGGGGAAAGAGGAGCTGTTTTTTTTAGATAAGGGTGGTATATATGTGTATGTGTGTGTGTGTGTAGGTGTATGTTTGCGTTATAAAGCGCAAAAATTACGCATGCTGACGTCATTGTGAATGAGTCGCACCAAAGCTTCCAGAAGCGGCAAACTGCGTCATTCATTCATATCGCTCCTGCGAAAAAAAAGAAGAAAAACCACACACAGATTGTCGTAGGTTGCGTGGGTGAGCGAATGTGCGCCCAACTCAACTGTGCGCTTGCCTGCATTTCATTCATAAAATTTCCCACACAGAGAGAGAGAGAGCAAGAGGGGCCAGCAAGAGTGCGAAAGCTCACAGGAGCTAGCTGAGTCCTTTGTTGACCTTTGGCTATGCGCAAGCGCTGAGTGGAATTGAAGCAATACAAACAGTAAGTAGCAAGCTTCAAGTTGGAGTGAAAGCTCAAAGCTTGGAATAAGAACTGCGCAATATGCGTGAAAGCGCTCTCTTGCTGAGTGAGAGCTGCAAGCAGTAGCTGAATGCGTGGGCGGTGTTCTTAACGAAGGAGGAGCTGCACAATGTCAAAGCCAAGAGAGGCGCAAAGATAAACGCAGTCAGTCAGTCGGTCAAATGACCTTTATGGCAACAATTTAGTTGACAGTTAACAGTTGACAGTTGCCAGATAGTTATGCGGTCAGGTCTAACTGTTAGCCGGTCTGGGGTGCCACAGCAGTAGCAGCAGTAGCAGCAGTAAAAGCAACAAACATGAAACCCAATCAAAGCATATTGTTGCATGGCAATCGGCTCATAAACCGTACAATTTACGAGTCAAAGCCTCATTCCATATTTCACATCCCAAGTCGAGGCGCATACCAAATTGAGTTGACTCTTATCGAGTGGTTGACAAGAGTCTCTTACACAAGTAGGTAGCAGTGGATGGGTTGCGGGTGGATGGGGGGCAGTGGGGTGCTGGGAAGGTTGGTATGCAACAAGCAAGTGGTAGACAACAGTTCACATTTCAAATGATTTCAAGGTTGAGTCGAAATGTCAAAATTGCAGATGTGTCGCTAAATGCGAATCAAGTTTGCACCTTGGTCATAAAACCACATAAAACTTAATGAATATCATATTGAAACGAATCGAATCGAAACAAGTTGCTAAAGAGCATTAGAACAAGCACAAACATTCGAAATGATAATGATTATCTAATAATGATGATGATGATGCACAGCAAACGATTTCAGACATGACATTCCAAACCTTTTCGAGCCGACAAACCCGTATTATAATTTATTGTGTAATGATTGCAATGAATGCTACTAACAACAATAACAACAACAATAAATAAGACTGCATAAAATTAAAATAAAAATATCTTTTATACCCTCTGGAAACAGTTAGCAAACATAATCCAATAATTTTTAAAGTTAACTCATGTTAAAGTTAAAAATTAAAGTACAAATCGCTAAATTTTAAACAACGATTAATATGAAAGCTTGTATATAGCATTTAGTTTTATTTGATGTATAATTATTACATTATGTTTACAATTTAACATGATCTACGTTTCGTGATCATATTTGTAGTGTTTTTTTTAGAGCTCCTTTTTTTAAATTATTCTCAAATTGAAATGGTTCAAATCAAGTCAAAAATGTGTCTTAGCTTAAAATAATTCAGTACAAATCATTTCGTCCTTTACATAACAGGCTGATGAAACACATACCCTGTGTCTATAATCGAAAAAATGCTGGGTATAACGAGACAAGTGTGCAATATCCAAAACATTTGCAAGTCAACAAAAAAACAAATGAGAGCTTTGCAGTTGGTCGTAGACGACTGCAGAATACTCTTTTAGCTGATAAGATTAATTAATATTTCGAAAAATGTTTGGTTCGGATCAAAACTTGCGGGAGCTAAAGTCTGATTTTCAACAAGCTGTGTTTTTGTTTCTTTGTTTCACATCAGGTTTAAAACTAAATTTACAGTTACAAGCGAGGCACTTCTATTCCCAATTTCAAGTCCAGTTTCAAGATACAGACAAAATCCAATATACCCTATTAATTTACGCATGAAAAAAAAGGCGCAATTACGATACACAAAATACACAAGCAGACAAAATACCGTTGCTTTTTATAAGCAACAGCAGCAGCCGCTGCAGCCACAAAGAACAACAACAACAAAAACAGCAACAAAGACTTATAACAACGAGTATGACTTTCAAATAAAGCGAAACGAAAAAAAATACCCAAAAACTCGCACATTTAAGAGGGAGCTGAAATATTGAAACCTTTTAATGGAAACTGCAGCACTGCGTGTTTTTTCTAGTGTGTGTGTTTATATGACGCTAGTGTGTTTGTGTATATGTGTGCGTATATGCTAGTGTGTTTGTGTATATTATGCTTGTGTTTAAGTTTGACTGACCAATGCAGGGCCAAATTAGTTGTGTTTTTGTTTTGGGCCCAGGGCTGGTCCAGTTGGGCTGATGAAAATACTTTGACGAGTGGCACAAGTCGCAACCTGTTGAAGAGAGACGGGCAAACAAGCAGCAGCAGCAGAGAAGAGTGAGGAGTGATTAAAGTGAAGAGGGGGTGGCAGTTGTCAGACCATGCGGTGCGCTCGTGGTCCACAATCGCAATTCGAATGGCATAAAATGCAGCTCAGTGTGCCAGTCAGTCAGTGAGCGGGTGAGAGAGCGGGAGCAAGCGAGAGAAAGAGAGCAGGTCTGCTACTGAGTGGAGTGAGAGAGCAAGCGAATGCGAGTGAATTGAGCTTGTTGTAGTCGTCAGTCAGCTTTGCCAGTGATTCTATGCACCACTCGGCGCTGCTGCTGCTGCTGCTGCTGTCTCAAAAAAAAAGTGAATGTCCACCAAAAGTCCTTGAAACCTGAAACCGATCTTTCCAGTTTAAAAGCTGAGTGCAGTTGCCGCTGATGTTGCTGGTGCTGCTGCTGCTAGTGTTGCTTGTGCTGCAACTTTGCCAGACAACGAACTCAAAACTTGGACTTGCTGCCAAGATGCTGCTGCTGCTGCTCTGTTGTTGCTATTGCTTTGGCTGGCCAAACCAATCCATTCCAAACCAATCCAATTCAACTTAAACCAATCCAATCCAATTCAATTTAAAGCTACTGTAATCCTTCAGCGGGCACCTGAACAAATTACAACCGACGCACTGCGCGAAAATCACACAACATGCAATTTCCATCAAATTAAAACGACCTTGAGTTAAGTTTAAAAACTTGATTCAAAGAGTGACAACTCTAAATAAAACTGAGTATATCTTTAAAATGTAAGCCATTTAAATATATCAAGAAAAAAGTAGTTATAAAGATTATTATTTTGCGCACGCATAAAGAATTAAATGTTTACAACAATTTGGTTCAGTGTAGGCTCAGCTACCTGTCAAGAATTTGGGTTGCTGCTTTTGGGTGCGGTTCGAGTTGCAGAACATGTGAATTATATTCATGTCTAAGAATTAAAGTGCACAAATAAAATACAAAGTACAATAAAGCGATTACAAATGCTGACATGGCATAGATCCTTAGCAACCAACCGGATCTGTGAATCTGTGGAGCACAGTCAACACATAAGAAAGTAGCAAAGGTCCAGAAGATAGAGCTCGACTGAGAGATACCCAGGGACTTACATATAAATGAGTTTACTACTCTTAGATATATCAACTGATTTATGTTATGACAAGCTATTATATATATTATAATATACTACATTAAAAATATGTATTTTATAACATCAGGATTATGATTTAGTTTAGCTACGTTTTTTTAGTAAACGGGAACTTATATCCAGACTGACAAACATGGCATACTGATAACAAATTTCGTTCTTTTGCCTTCTACATATTTTTGTAGAACTTCATTATATAATTTTAACTTATCTTTGGTTATATGGTTATATGAGATACAATTATACCCCTCTTTCTGTCACTCCCTGGCTAAGTCGAAAAGCGTAGTCGATTACAAAACACCCAAAATGCCAAACGAAACAATTAACCGAACAAGTCTATGGATAACGTATACAATTTGTATCTGTATCTGTGTTCAGTTTAACAAGCGTTACAGATAAATCAAAGCGCCGTTGTTTTGTTTTTTGTATTTCGGATTTTTGGTTTTCCATTTTTTGACCAATAACTGAAACTGAAAGCTGGGGCGCAGCCACCTGCATTGGATTGACATTGAAGCTGTTTGGTTATTGGATTGGCTTGGTTTTTGTTATTATTTTTGTATCTTTTAAAGTTTTTTGTTATTATTTTTTTTATATTTTTTATTTTGCAAGACCCAACCTACAAGTGTCTTGTTGTTGTTGCGGCTGACGCTGCCTGCCTTTCATTTCTTGCAATTGGCGTTTTAATTTGTCCACTTCACTGAACTAAAGTCCGAGCCGTATACCTGTCTAGTCTTGGCTAGTAAATATGCAGGCAAATTTAATCAGATTATGGTTATAAACGTATTCGATAAGTAAATGCCTTTGATTGATAATTATAAATTCAATCCATTTTAATCTATAAAAAAAACAACACAAAAGCACTTTAGCCAATTCAGTTCAATGGAATTCAGATAGATAATATTAAAAAAAATTAATATATAAATATTATAGTATATACAAGAAAAAATTAAGAATTTGCGTTAGTTAAACTACGATTTCTGGCTGTAACTCTGCCTATATTTTTTTCTTAACTCTTACTGTCTTCAGAGAATAAATGAAAAATTAAAGATGAAAGCTTTGTCAAAGATGCACTTTAAATCAGCTCAGCTGATGAAAGGGTTGTTAAACGGCCAGCTAAGCTTATCCTTATATGATTCCGATCTTTATATGATTCCATTAACTCAAGGAGTGCCTCTCACTTTTTCAGCACTCCAGCTTAAATTAAAGATTAATGATCATTTTTTGCACCGAAATAAATTTTTAAAATATTTTAAGTAAGCATTTAGAACAAAATATCAACTCAAGTAAACTTAGTTTATTTTCATGACTTTCGAAATAACACTATTAACGCCAATTAAAAACCAACAAAATTAAATTAGCCAGCCGCTTGACTTGGAAATACCAACAATAAGGTAAACTTTAATTGCTTGTACAGAAACGCGAATCAAAAATAAAAATAAAAACAAAAGAAAAACAGTGGTTTGAGGTCTATCTTTAAAGGCGCATACCAGCCAAGGCACCGTCGTTCGAGTGGTCTTTTGACGCTTTCGCAAACCTATCAAATAACGCAATCAGTCTAAATCAAAGCTGGCCATTTTTTGCACAGATAAAAATGCCACAAGGCAATGCGAATATTAAATAAAACAAACAACAAAAATCAAATTAATAATGTATAAACCGATATTAAGTATTTATACACGTATAGTAACAGATATACTAAATAAATAAGCGCCTTCAACTGCTGCGTCCTCAAGATTGAGGGGAAACACGGACAAGTTCGAAGAAATCGTTCAATATTTGACCATAAATAAACAGACCAATGCACAAGTTGAAATTATTTTCAATATATGTCCTCAATAAAATACCCTAGAAATAAATCCGAAATGAATATCAGTGAATTTAATAATATTTTTAGGAATTCGGGTGAGTTTTATTTTTTTCCCAAAACTCTATGGACTCAATTAAAAAGGGTAAATAGTAGTCATATATTTATAAAAATATGCATATATGACTACATAGCGAATATACTCTGTAGATAGAGAGTATATATGGCAAATAACTCTGCCAGTTACTGCAGTATATGTGTATGTGTTGAACGACCTTGCCGCAGGTAGTCTTCCGAACTCTTTTTTTTAGCTCTTTTCTGCGCTTCATGGCAAATAAAAGTCGCAATAATAGAATTAGCGGCGCTTAATACGCAAGCGTAACTAAAAAAAATATATATAATAATAATAATACAAATGATGAAAAAAAAACACATGTTTTATGGTATTTTTTTGTTGTTGTTTCAAATGCTGGTAGAGAAGTTTTTCAATGGAAGACACACACAATAGCGGAACAAGGCAAATCATTTGGTATAAATACGTCATTCATAAATGGATGCCACACACATACATACACATATCTATAGATGTGTGTGAGTGTATGTATCTTTTAGATACTTAGCTACTACAATGGATACATTTAAACTGCGTTTATGCGAACCGATCGAAACGTAATCTTTTCAACATCCGCATTCTGCGCTCTAAATAGCTAAGCAAGCAAACAAAATTTGAAAAATATATAATAAAAAAAAAACCTAAAACAAAAAAATTGATTAATAGTTTTCCTGAAGTTTCATTTCAATGTTAATTGAAGCTGCGAAATAGTAGCACGTGATATACTCCCCGACACCCCCTTCTAAAGCAGAGGCAGCAGCGGGAGAGAAATATAGCAAGATGACTCAGTTAGTCAGTTAGAATTGATCTAACGTTTTTTTTTTATAAGTGAACAATACTTGGAAAGACGGCAAGCACAATTATAATTGTGGCGTACTTATAAAACGATTCGATTAAATTGAGTTTGATTGTGTAAACAAAAAAAAAAAAAACAGAAAACACAACTGACAACTCGACATGTGTAGCTGTCAGTTGGAAACTGCTGTTATATAGTATGTATTATGTACTGTGTTTGTACCGAAGCAGGCTGGCAACAGGTCTTCAAGTATACCCATCAAATATACGCTAAACAATTATCGACCTCAACTTCGTTTAGTTTTTAGTGATGTCTATCAAATAATTATAAAAATAAAATATCACTTGTCGGCCTGTGTGTGCCAAGTGTGTGTGTGTGTTTTTTTGTCAGCGAGTGTGTGAAATCTTTGGATTGCAAAGCGTTATTGAGTGACTTCCTTAATCTCAGTTTAGTCTGCAAACTTGAAAAAATTACATTTTTAAAACTTTAAATATAAAAAATAAAAGTCAATAAATCAAAAAAAAAGGAAAGTTTAGATTTAAAAATTTAACAAGTAATATAAAATATTCAGTGTATTTAAATGTAAAATGGTTCAACATTTAATGCATGGAGAACAACCCTAAAGATCCAAATTAGCAACAAATAACGCACAGAAAATTCAATATAAAAAAGGCTAGATTTATTTGATCGTGAAAATTCAATTAGACCAGTTAATGATTAAGGAAATCAAAAATAATTAGATAAAAAAGTTATATTTAATAAAAAAATCCTTTCCTGCTCTATAAAATATTCGCTTTATTCAAAGATTTTCTAATTACAGCATAAATAAACAATCCATAAAATATTTGACTTAAAATAATATTCTAATAAAATATGTTTTAAATTTTAATGCAAAACTGTACATTAGCCATTGATTCGATTGACTGGCCCAGTTCGTAAGAATAATAAAAATAATTTCAACATATTTGCCTTGTCATAATCGTTTCCAAATTGCCTTAAATTAATTTTAAATATAGTGTTTACGAATTTGGTGCGCCTGCTGTTTTTTTTTTTCTAATTTGTTTTTGTCATTATTCTGCAAGTCATGTTTATAATAATAACCCGGACAATACGGCGAAATAAGCCCACATACTTATTATTATTGTTGAACATTTTCGATTTAACCTTTAATATTTGGAGTTTTTTTTTTTATTTTGATTGCTGCTATTCGTATTTTGAAGGAAGACACAAACAAAAGTATAGAAACTGTGACTAGAAATTAGCGGAAGTAAAAACAAATACAAATTTATCATTTTCGTTGTTGGTATTTTAGTACTTTTTGTTTTCGACAATAGATAAAAAAGTACTTTATCTAACGCAATTTGGCAAGACTTTCTGATGTAAAACATTTCTTGGAAACGCGGTTAAAAAAAATTACATTTGTGCTTTAACTGATAACTAAAGAAAAAAAAAAACAAAATAAAAAAAAACAGTACAATTAGTTTGGCAGCAAGATCAATTCAAACTGTTAACACTTAAGTCCTGATAAACACTTGCACTCATAAGCCATTTAGATAGCCAACTTGAGAGCAAAGACAGTCAACGCCAAACAGTCAAGGCTGCGCCACAGTTAATGAACCCATGGAATGATAAACAAGAAAACCAACTAATCAACATTAAAGTGCACCTCAAAAAAAAAAAAGGCAGAAGCCCTTGAGATAGTGTCGACAAGCTGCACTGCACTGAACTAAACTCAAATGCCGCATCAGCTCTAACTTGGTTAAAGGTGATGTGCCAATGAAATTAGCTTATGGCTTAAATACAAGCAATGCAGCAGCACTTAAGCAATTTAAGAATTGAAGCTCACTGAAAGTTGTAAAATGCAGCTGAGGCAGCTGAGCTTTGTGCTTGCCTCAAGACTTTCATCTCAATCAGTTAAAGCCACAACAAAAAAAAAACGCTGAGTTGGACACCTTAAAGCTTTTATAACCATTTAAACGGAATTAAGTTTTGCTTGAGCTCTTCTCATAAGCACTTTTTAGTGCTGCTCTTGTGGCTGAAGTTTAATTTTTTATTATTTTTAATGCGACTTGAGTGGCACTTGAGCCTAGTGTCATTGAGGCATAAGCGCTGTCGCACGGGTCGATTGCTTGTTAGGCTTAAATGTCAGACAAGACGGCTAAGTAACGGCAGCCGTGCATAAAATGTTAAATGTCTTTAAATACCAATCGAAGCGCCTCTTTCAACGCTCGTGCGCAAGAAGCGCCACATAAAGTTTAAATTTTGAAAGTTTTGTGCATAATTATGAATCGCTTTAAACACACCAAATACAATACAAAACTAAATAACCAAAAAAAAAAAAAAAAACTAGAAATATTTTTAACAATTTACCAATTTGCAAGGAAAAACAAAACAGAAAAAAAAAAACAAAAACATACGCGGCCTTCTCGCCTCTGCTTGCAACAGCGGCGGCAACTACTACTTGCAACAACAACAACAAGACTAGCAACGCGACGATTGCAAGTCGAACTCAGATTAGGCGAAAAAATTTGAAAGGTGCACACACGAAATGTGCATTGCAAGCATTTTGAACAAAGAACTACAACAACTCTCTGTGTCTGTCTCCTTCTCTGTCTCAGTCCGTCTATTCGTCTGTCCATCAGGCTGTCTGTCTGTCTGTCTGTCTGTCGGTGTGTCTGGCTGTCTTCTGGCTTATACACAAACATAGACAAACAACATCAGCAATACAATCGTCAGACACATTGCATAGCTTGCATACATTTGATGTATGTGATTCAATTCACTTCACTGCTAAATTGAGGAATTCAGATCCTAATTTTTCGTTATTATTATTATTATTATAATTAACAGCACTCAAGAAGATTACCGATATATATATATTTAACCACAATTAACAAATGCTTAACAAGCCAGTTGTATAAACTATTTTAATTTATATAACTGTACATATGCATTTTTGTTAAATAACACAAGCTATAGAAACTTGTACAACTTCATGTTCATTCCAACTATAATCTGCACAACTCAATGACGTGTATACTTCTAAGCAAATAATTCTAGAGAAAGAGTGAGAAAAAAAGATAGAGAAAAATACGCGATGAGTTTTAATTAGTTTACATGAATAGAATTATTATCTAGAAAAACAATGATAAATAAACTACAATTGCAGTTCCAAGTATTGCGCGATTAAGGCAAGAGAACAATCTGTAATATACATATATAATATATATCTATATATTTAATATATATAATTAAATTATTCAAGTGATACTCTTAGAATTGATAAAGTGAAAACTTTAATTTAGAATTGTGGCAGAGTCGATGAACACCTCTTCTAAAAAAAAAAGCAAAGCTCAGTCTTGTATTGCTTATCAAAAATTGATATTGAAATTGTGTATTTTCTATACAATATACAATGGCGAGGCGGCTTCTATTCTTATCATTAGAATGTTAAAATAGATCATAAACATTTCGTTTCACATTCATTTGCGACTCTTATCAGAAGAAATTGATGTCGTTGCATTTTTGTACGTTTTGTGTACTTGTTGTACACATAAACATGTAGCGAGACTTAGTTATTGAGCATTATGATTTTAATAATTGTATTTACCTAATATAAACAATTATATGTTTACAAACATAAGCATATATTTATTTATATATAGTAGACTAGTATTTTTTTTCTTGTCTTATCAACTGAGTAATTTATTTTATGTGTTGTCAACTTGGGTCAGCAGCAGCGAGTCAGACATAAAATCGAACTCGGTTTCTTTGTCTTTTCGCTGTCTAATGGCACTCGATATTTGAGTGTGTCGCCCATTGTTAAGCCACACAATGTGGCATGCTTCAAATTACCAAAAGCCAGCTAATTAGCTGCCTTTAGTCAAAGGTCGATTTGGGTTATTCTTTAAGCTGTCAACTGAGTCGTCAAATGTGCTACCGATTATTATATTATTCCTTTTGCCGCTCGAAAGCTGTTAAGCGACGCTTTCAATCGAAGTTATTTTGATATTCGTTGCATAGTTTCAGGTTGGCTTTAAAAACAGAAATAAATAGTTAGGCAACAATTTATTTCAATGCATACTTTTAGTTGTTAAGCTGCAACGTTTAATTAAATGATTGAGTTTGATTAAATTATGGCTCGTGTGACGTATTAATTAGTTCGATTCGATTCGATTATTATTTGTAGTTTATTAATGGCATCAGCAGCTGTTTCAACGGTTCGTTGGAAACAAAGTTAAATGAATCATTATTTTAAAGTCTAGCATTGTAGCTTAAAATATAATACAAATTTCAAAATATCTAGAAATATACTAATTATGTTAATTAAGTTATATGTTTATTTTTGGATATATCTTTAAAAGTTAATTCAATTAAAAAAACCAGTATACAAGGAATGCTGCTCAGCATATAGAGCTTATCGCATATAAAAAATGCAGTGATTTAACAAATAAAGCTAATTTAACTAATAAAATCAACGACTATACAAGAATTGGATATCAACACATTATCATGAAGATCTGAGGTGAATGAATTGTTTTGTGGAGCTTGTCAGAAAAAAATCCCAGCACATCCACAATCTTTTCAAATTCACATTTAAAAGTCAAGCATTTTGCTTTTTGCACCTCTTAAAACAATTTGCAGGTTCTTTGCTACTTCTGAATAACAAGTGTTTGTAAATAATTATATTTGAACAGTCACAAATAAGCAAATAAAATTAATAAATAAACTGAAAAACAAACAAAATAAAAATAAACAATTTATTTCGACAACTGTTGTTGAATATATGACACTTTCTAGGTAAAAAGAAAATCTAACTTTAAGCCAATTTAAAGTATTTTTTGAGTTCTGATTAAATATTTATTATATATAATTTTGCACGGTTTTCACTGCTGATAAGCAGAACGTGATAACAAATTATATTATATGATAATCATTATCATGATCATTATTTCATTCTCATTATTATTATTATTAGTATTATCTTAGTTTTTTTTTTTTGATTTCTGCAGCTGCTGATTTTTGACATTTTTTAATCCTAATTTAGCAACAATATTTGCGACGCAAATAATATATATATATATATATATATATATATATAACGCAAGCTGTTAAAATGTATTTGCAAAATTCATACACATCTGCCACTTGCTAAATTAAATGAGAAACAATTAAATTTAAAGTATTAAGTAAACTCGGTTAAAAATAATTACCCTAAAGGAGTATAATTTACATTAATCATAATTTATCTCAATATATCGGAAACAATAAACTGAACAATATATAGCATTTTTAATCAATTTAATCGCTTTTATTAGTCGGAAACCAAAAACATAATATTACTCTATAAAAAATGATAGCTTTCAAGTTAAAGATATCCCTTATACAGTTATCGATAATCGATAGTGCTAGTTAGAATAGAAAACATTTGAAAACAATCTAAAACTGGCTTTCGAAATATTTATAGAGTATACCAAAATAAATAACACAAAATCAAATCAAATTTTACAATTACGGGAATGTCAAAGAGATTATAATATTTATTTATGTTATTTGAAATGCGTTGATAAACATACAGTCTAAAATAATGAAAAACAATAATGCTAAAGTTAAGTTATATGATAAAATAACAAATTTGTTTTCTCGAGTCAACATAAATGTCAATAAATCAAAAGTTATTTAAGAAAAAAACAGTAGACGAACCTATTTCAGTTTTAAAATATAATTAGTTTCTCCTAAAACCTGTGCCCCATTGAAGGTTTCCACAAAATTAATTAGCTTTTTACTCTTGCAAAATAAGTTAAATATACATATATATATACATATGTGTATGTAATATGCACAGATGTATATACATTTGTGTAATACTTTTTTCGATTGAAGTCAGTTGCTTGACGTAAGCGACAAGTTCCAATATTTACCTTGCTTACAACCTGTGTACTGCTGCTTTGTTTCTATTTCTACATTGTTTTTTTTTTTATAATTTGTTTTAATTTATTTTTGCATCGATGCAGGCAACAAACGCTGATAACCAAACCTCATTATTCTAATATATATATATATAGAGCTAGCGATGCGTGAATCTTGCAAGCTCTTCAATGGCTTCGCGAGGCATACAAAAACAGAAATTCCCCCTATATTGTATATTTTTATATATTGTTTATACATATATATATAGTGACAAGTTGATTTTTGGTGTTTTGTTATGACAAGTGAAAAATATCGCCTATTTTATCTTATCTGTACGTAAGTCAGTTCGTTTCCGCTGCCCAGTTGAGCAGCATTTGCCACGTGTTGTGTAAACAAGTTTCAACACTACTCCAACCACTGTGCTTTAAAGGCTGAGCTTGAAGAGGGAAGAAGACGAAGAGGAATAGAGAGAGAGTGCGAGACTGCCGAAGAACGGAGAGTAATTTAAAAGCTGCGCAAACGTGAAGATAGATGCGCTCTTTCCCCTTTTTCCCTTTAAAATACGATCTCTTTTAGAAAATAGAGTGCGATCAAGCTTAAAATGTTGACAATTAACAGCAAATAATTAATTGAGTGTTGGATAATCAAGCTAACGTATAAATGTGTGTTAAAATTGTTTGTAAAGTGTTACTCAAGGTTAATTTTTTTTTTTTTTGGTGTTCGCACCTCTTGTATTCTTTTCACTCGACAGTTGTTTAAACTGTGTCTCGTCGCCATGTTGATCTTGAAATTTCCGCTTAAGTCTGTTAAACTGTTTAACTAAAAATTCTTTTAACAATCTCTTTCGGAACACATAAAAATTAGATTCTATTTAAAACGAAAAAAAAAACGAATCGTTATGTGCGTTTTTTACTCTCGATTTTAAAATGTATCCCAGAGGTGGATAAACAAGTTTCCCTTTTCGCATACATATAGAACTAGTTTCGGTCTTTGAAGGTAATCAAACAACCAGCCCAACCAAAACTAACGGAAGTGACGCAGATGCTAATCAATGCTGATCATAGTTCGATATTTTGGTTTTTTATACATACTTATTTTTTGCGACTTGAATAATTAGCATACGTAAAATAAGGTGTACACAAATTTTTATTTTATTCTTTTTTTTTTTGTTAACAGACAAAAAAAAACATTCGTTATTGCGTTTTGGAGTTCGTAAATATTCCAAGGCTGATCAATTTCCGCATTAAAGAAAATATCTACCAACTCCAAAGCTCGTCTGTCAAAATCAGCATACCCAACTAGAAATTGAAACAGAAACAAATTGAAAGACAACAAAATACAAAGGTACTTGGAAAGATCGTTAGTATTTGAATTTACATAAACAATTTAAAGCAAGAAGCTAACAACAATATGTAAAAAAAAAACAATATTTAAATCAAGTGGTATACGCAATGCTAGACTTGTCCTAACATAGCCGGAAATAACCTGAACCTGCGTGTTTTTAGAGAGCTTAGTACAAACAAATATATAAATATATAAATCACAAAAGCTGTGATAAGAACATCAGAATAATTACACTAGAACACATTGCAATTGAGAGCGGTTGAACTTTCTCAAATAGAGCATGTTGCTTAAACAGCATAGTTCATATTAAAAACACGTTATTCAAACTAGAAAATATAATCATGACTAATAAATACACAAATAACAATGATAACTATACAATAAAAGCGACAACAAAAAACATCATCTCTCTCTTTCTATATATATACTTTATTTGTGTATTTGCTGTTGGTCTAAAATTGTATTCTCTATCTATCTCTCTTTTTAGCCTTATCACATAACTGCTTTTGCGCCATTAATTAGAATCGCTTCCTTTGGTAGCGCTGTATGCGCTGATTAGAAAGAACTTCTCGAATCTTTCTATTGGGACAAACACCACATAAATGGAAAGTTACGAAAGATTACGCAAAATATTGCAAAAAAGAAAACAAAAAAACAATTGCCACGATTGATGAAATCTGCTCATAATAATTATAACATTCTCATCAATTTGCAATACAATTTAAATGGGTAGGTGAGTCATTAAGCAAGCAAGACTATCAGAGAGTATAATCTGATGGGATTTCCCCACAATAAACTCAGAATAACTGAACGGGACTCACAGATCGCATACATATAACATATATAACATTATCTATAACAAAAATATCTGAACTGACTGACAGATTACACACATAATAGACTGATATATCTATATACATATAAGTAACAAAGAGATAAGATGTTACCAATCACATATGTATATAAATATTTTATGTAATGTGTGATTAGTAAAGACCTAGGTTCAGGTAATATATATAAAGATTTGTATGTGTTCAAGTGTATACAGATAACGTTTGAGGTTGCCCTTCAATATTGCTCAAAGGTTTTTGATTAAATTTTTACAAATAATCAGTATTATGATGATTATATGGGGTATAAGCAACCGATTAGAAATCTATATGCTCAAAATTGTAGTTTTTTTGCTATCGGACAACAATCTACATCGATATCGATAGAAGGTATAGATAAAATAAAATTAACTTGATTTGCGTATGGTTTGCGAAGATTTCTTTTTCAAATAATGGACAAACGCATTAAACTATATTTAGTCAGTTGTTCGTCCTGAACAAGAAAATATATATATTTTCTTTTACTCTTTATTTAATTCTTAAAAGATCTTTTTAGATGGGTTCAAGCTATTATATAGTAACTTATTATCTTCAGAAAATATTCACGTTTGGCTACCAAATGTGTCCATACAAAAGAGACTTAAATAAGATCTCAACATAAAAAAAAAAAACGAAATCCAAACTTGATGAACAAGCTATAAAATACAATACATTTATCTCAAATGATCTCAACTTAATCATAAGCTTAATACTTGACTCACCTGCATACTGGGATAGGCGACGCGACCTTTGCCGAAACGCTCGATTATTGTTAGCTTGTTGGCGCTGGCGATAACGCCAGCAATATTGGATGAGGAGAGAACGGGACGCAACGGTTGCACAATGGGCACAAAATCCCGATTGCGCTCAGCGAAATTGCGATCGAAGGAGTTGCGTCGATCGCTTTGTGATCGTCGATAAGGCACAGAGTTGCTGTTGTTTGTGTTGTTATTGTTGCTGCTGTTGTTGGCAGCGGTTGCTTTGGTTGCATATTGTGTGGCGCCCATATAGGATTTGGATTTGCGATATTGTTTGCCTGTATAAATAACGGCTGTCTCGAATTGTTGCTGCTGCTGAAGGGCGCTGCTGTTGCTGCTGCTGTAGCTGCCTGCCTCCGAGCTGGCGCTGCTGCTGGAGGCGGACGAGGGCAGCAGCATGGCAGGCTTGGAGCATTTGGCACAGGGCGTGGTCAAGGTGGCGGTAAATAAATCAGCGGCATTCACTTTGCTTACAGCTGCATGATCTGTGATTGTTGCTGTTGTCATGTTTGTATTGCTGTTACTTTTGCTGGAGCTTTTGCCATCTTGTGTGGATTGTTGACGTTGCAGCTGCAACTGATGATTGCTGCTGCGCGTCAGTGGCTGAATGAATAGCTGTTGCCGCTGTGGACGCGCTTTTTTATTGCTGCGTTGCTGTTGTTGCTGTTGATGCTGCTGTTGTTGTTGTGATTTACTGTTGCCTTGCTTGGCACGCCCTGTGTTGTGGCTGTTGTTGGTATTATTGTTATTGTTACACTTGTTGCCTACATTTTTAATTTTCTCGGTGTTTTTCACTTGATTATTGTTGTTGCTGTTGATTTTGTTGCTCTGTAGCACCTGCAACTGCTGCTGTGGCTGCCCCTGCTCATGCTGCTGCGTTGCCGTTTTGTCCTTGTCCGCCTTCGACTGTTTGCCATTGACTTTGTTTACCATTTTCACAATGGTAACGTTAGCGTCGTCGTTGTCCTAACACTTGAAACTATTCTTGCCGTTTTTGTTTTTTTTATCCTTTTAATTTATTTTAAATTTTAATTGGGATTTTTTTTTTTTTGTAGATTTATTAACAAATTTTTTGATGCTTCTGATGCGCTTGCAAATGTGCTTCTGTGCTTGTTCTATGAGCAATTGGCTTTAACCGCGGTTCTGCTTAACAGCTCTGAAGTTATTGTTGCTTCTGCTTCTGCTGTGCGCTCTCGATTTCTCGATCGCTTACTCTTTTGCGCTCTCCCTTTCTTTTTCACTTGTCGCGATCTCGCTCATTCAAACACTAAGGCGCACACACTGATATGGCACTTGCACTCTCTCACGTTCTTTTTTTTACTGCTCTCGTTTGTTGCTGTTGTTAGGCACAGCTTTGTGTTTTCGTTTATTGCCACGTTTGTTGTTGTGCGTTTGTTATTAATTTATTTTTATTTTTCGTTTCGTTTCTATTCTGTTTTGTTATTGTTATTAGAATTTTGTGGTTTTTGCCGCTTTTGGCGTTCTGATCGACGACGCGATTTTTTATTAAATGAGCTTTCGTTGTACTTTTGAAATATTTGTAATTAAAAAAATCATAAATTAACTTTTTTTTGTTGTTGATTTCGTAGTTGTTCTAACTACCGTTGTGTTCAGTTTATGTTATCTGTTTCAACTGTTTCCTCTTCGATTTCTTGCTGCTAATATTCAAATAATAACACATAAAAACGAAAGAGAAAGAAATATTTTAAAAATTAGAAACCAGCGTATATATTTTTTTAGATATTCTTTTTAGATTATTAGTTTGTTTGTTTATAACGCAAATTCTTTCTAAAATAGACGCTTCGCATTAGCCTTGCTGCTGCCACTTTTTATAACGATTGTTTTTCACTTGTCTTCTATTTGTTTTATTTTCATTATTTTTTTTTTTTGGCTAAAAGGAAGAACACCAAATTGAGCGGCATTTTAGGAGTTGTTTTTGTTATTATAGTTAGTTTGGTGTTTGCGCTGTCGTTTTCAATTCCAACGCGCAATTTCTATTACTTTCGCGTCAACCAATACTAAGAACAACAAAAACAACAACATTGCTTACCATTTCTGGCATTCATTCGCTCTTCCTCTCTCTATTTCACTCTCTCTCTTTCTCTCTCTGTTTCTCTGTTCTCATCGCAGTGTGAATTATATCTCACGAGCCCACGATAAGATGATGTAAGTTTCTTTTAATGCAAAGTTGTCGTACGTATGCATATGTATGTATTTTCAAAATTTACGTTTTGTGGGTGTATATCTGTTTGTATGTAAGCATTCACAATTGATTTTGTTATGCCATTGGCAAATAGTTTAATTAGTTTGCCACCAAGAATTGGGATTATTGTGCCATAAAGTGCAATATTGTTTCACAATTTGTTTACGAATAACAAATTTATTGAGTGCACTTAAATATGCATAAGGCTGGATAGTAGAATGATGAATGTATATGGTATATACATACATCTATATGTATTTAAATATAACTAACACTCATAGAGCTCAAATAAAAAGCACTCCTGAGAAGTTTCCTAATTATTTACAATTGAAACTATAAATATCCAATCAATAAACATTAGAAGAAATAGGAACGTTGACAAAAAAAACTATAAATTAGTCAAATAAAGTAAATAAAAATCAAGTGATTTCTCAATAAAAGAAATATGAATTTCATTTAGAAATTAAAGGAATTTTAGTGAACTATTCTCATATGGCTTGGAAAAATGTGACTTCAGCAAAAAACTTAAATCACTTATTAACTGCACGCTGTTTGAAATAAGTGTAATTAATAGTTAATCATAAATTGAGCTTAAACGATTATACGTATACGTATTTAAGGTACTTGTTATAGTAGATTCGCATGTCAAAAAAATAGCAATGAAAACAATGAAACGTTTGAATTTCCGTCAGCACTCAAGACCACAAAGAATCTGGCCGAAGGTGATTTGAAAATTTAGCCGGAAATGCCAGAATCCCTATGCAAAGAGAAGTACGTGTGAAAATACTAAATGTACACATTCGTTCTACGTACGACAGAGAGCGAGAGTGCATTTTGTTTGGGTGATCGTTATTAGTTATTTATTTATTTAATTTTTTTTATCTACCCGGCTGCACAATTTGCAGAGCTATCACGTACCCCACAACACAAATAACAAAATCAATATTTTGATAAGCTTCTTGGCATATTTACCTAGGGGAAATTGTTGCTTAATACAAAGTCACAATTTACAAGATCGCGTTATTTGGGCGATTTAACGAAGATTATTTTAAACGATTTGGTTGCTTCGCTTTGCTTTGCCTTCTGCTTTCTAATAAAACACACGTCGACGCTGCAAACGAAAGCAGGGGCAATAGGAAACATATCAGAGAGAGAGAGAGAGAAAGCATTACGGCCACGACGAGGACCCGACGATGACCACCAAAAGAAGAGGGCGAGCACGTAACAAACTAACCTTTTCAAAATCTCTTGCAAATGCGTGAGAGTTGCAGAAGTTGATTCTCAGGAGACACAATTGTTGTCCGTTGCTACTGTTAAACTGCCGTTACTTAGTTACACTATTGCAAAGCCTCTGCTATATTTGACAATATAGACACACAGGACATCACACCCACACAGAAAATCGAATTGTTGTTTCACTGTATTAAAATAAAACAATAAAAAGGGGGATGCAGAGTAAGAAAATGCAACTCGTTTCTTAGCTGCAGACACTGGCCGTGTTCTTTGGCGGCGAGTGATTGCTTACGGGCGGGGAGCACTGCGGCAGCGACGGCGATCAAGCTCAAGATGTTATCGTGGTTTGATTTTTCTATCGTTGTTTAAAATATTACGTGAACGTAAACCGTCAGCAGCCGCTCCACTACACTAATGGTTGACAAATAAAACCCTAACTGCTTTTTTTTTTGTTGCCGATTTTCGCTTTTCTGATTTTCCACACGCTGAAAAAAACACTCGCGAAGAAACACACAAAGCACGTTGTCCGAAAGCTTCTAGAATGTTGTGGGCGGCAAACGGCGCGTTGGCAACTACTACGTGGGTTTATAATCTAAGAACTTGATTTACCTATATGTGTAAATATATCGCACACTCACTCAACTTATTTGCTTGCGGCGGCTTTCGACTTTCAATTCGAAATCTGAAATCTCTTCACTTTCAATTGCACACTGCTGCGAGAGGGGTATCTATTGTTTGGCGTGGATCGTTGGTCCAATTATTAGTTTTATTTTTTTTTTTTATATTTGTTTAGCACAAATTCTGTATCTTGAGGTGGTCTCTATACTTGAGTGTCGAACATGTGACGAGCAACTGATGACCGCTGCTTAAGCAAAACCGTATGTTTGTTGAAAAATCGCGGCAGCTACGCGTCGCGTATGTCGGCCATGCACAGTGGTCCAAATGCGCATGTTATTGATCGAAATTAAATTTAAATTGTATGGGCGCACGCCATAAATATTATCCAATATTGTTCACATGTAATAGTTTTTACAAAAAAAATTTTAATACTTTGTCAATAGTCAGTTTGAGAGTTTGACGCCGACTCTGCTTTTCTTTTCATAACATTTGCCTACCTGTCGTATCAGAAAATTGGCAGTCCACTGTGCAACGACAACTTTTCTAGAGAGCAAGAAAAAACAACGGAATATAAAAAGTGAGCAGCGAATGTTCACAAATAACTAAATCGCCGGCGGCATATAGCAACAACATCTATGTATGTTTATACACCCAAAAATTTACATAAGCACACCATCATTGTATACATATATTGTATACATATATATATATAATACATTTAAATATTCAAATTTTAATCGTAGCAAAATGAACAACAACAAATAGTTAATTTGAGCGTCGAATAAATGTTCATCTTCCCGCACTCGCTCACTCTTACTACTTTGCTCTGCCTCATTTAACAGCACTGGGTCAGCTCATTGTTGTGGCGGCGTTTTCACTTTTAAGTCTAGTTTTGCAAAAGTTTCTTATTGATGCTGGCAACTCTATGCGAAATATTTAAAGTGAGAATGAGAGAGCGTACTTTCAATTTGAAGATCAGCGCACGCACTTCGTGTAAATGAAATGTGTTGTTATTGCAAGCGTAAGTCATAAAAAATACCGGCCGGCGTCGGCATTGAAATTAAGTGAGAGAACGTGAGCGTGAGTGAGCGCGCGCGTCGAGAGAAAGCTTCGGCCTTGCTTAACAGTGCTGCCATTTGTAATTTCAGTGTTGCCAAACCCTTTGTTTTATTTTCATCGTCTCATTTAGCCAATGAGTAACGCTATTCATAACAAAATGCGTTCTCTGCAATATCCGCCATAAGCATGCGATTGTACACGTGATACTAGTTAAGTGTGTGTGTGTGTGATGTATGAATGCATTTGTACATTGGCATGACATATTTTTGGCTGTGCACATTGCTTTTCGACTTTTTAGACGCCGCAAATAAACAGAAATAAATAAAACATACATATTTAGATTGCCAAATTAAATGCGTAGTATCAAACCACGCGCTAAATACAATTAATATACTTAACACATATATACATATGTAAAAATTCCGATATGTATTCCTCTTGAGTTAAACACAATAAGAGTACTCAGAAGAGATGCAAACATGGATTCTATATAAGTTAGCACAAATATACAATTATAAAAAGATAAAATATTAGCGCAAACGTCTTGCATAGATGGCGCCACAGGCGAGCAGGCTTGCAAGGAGCGTAAAGTTCATCACGCGGCCCAGCAGCTTGTCCTGCCATTGGCGATTGGCGATGCACTCGCTGTAGGGCATGCTGCTGAAGGAGACGCTGTTGTACAGCGGCACCCAGAAGTGCGGGAACAGACGGAACAGTGTCGTGTCCAGCCACTTGCGGCAGCGAAAGGACCAACGCTTGGTCAAATCACGCATCTGCAATAAATCGTAACAAAATTGTTTATTATAAAAGTAAACAAAAAAAGATAAAGCTACTTAAACGATTAGATTTCAAAAGTTATTATTGTTAGCAAGCTATTTATAACTATGAAAACTGTAATTTTATTTAGGCATTTATTCAATTTTAACCTTATCTCATACAAAAGAAAAAATGAGTATTAATCTGGTTGCCAAATCATGATTTATTGTTAATTGCTTTTAAATTAAATAAATATTTTATTTAAATTATTATTATTGCAGCTTGGAGCTGTTTACCGGAAATAACTTATTCAAATCTAATGATTAATAAAAATATTGTTAGTCTACACAATTTTTATTATTTTGTTTTGTCAAATTTATCATCTTGAATGCTTCATACAAAAAATCTCTTCAAATAAAAAGTAAATGTTTATTGAAAAAATAATCTCTTTTTGGGCACTAAGATTTAACTGATATTTAATGGATGTCAAGCCAATATGGCTATAATTTTTTAACAACCCGTAACCGTATAAATTGAAATCACTTTTAAAAAACACATGTCTAGATTCGAAAAAATGAACGCGAAATGTTGATCAAATAAGAAATTATTTTCAAGTTTTACCAATTTGTTGTGGCTGACTCACCTCCACATAGTTGTACATGGCCAGATCGCAGATGGCGTGGGCGTCACGCCAGCGCGACTCGGTGAACTGAGCGAGTGCCACATCCAGTGGCAACTGCTGGCTGAGTATCGAGCTGAGCAGCGTCAGATCCTCCATGCCAGCGTTCATGCCCTGGCCATAATACGGCACCATGGCGTGCGCAGCATCGCCCAGGATCAGAGCCTTGTTAGCAAAATGATACGGCTTGCATTTGACGGACAGCAAATGCTGTGGCCGTGTCTTAAAGAAGTCCTTGATCAACTGTTCCTCGCCTATCATCGGCAGTGCATCCACAAAGTGCAAACGAAAGAAATCCAACAGCTGCTGATGCGTCTTCAACTCGGCAAACAGCTCAAAGGGCATGGAGAGCGTGACCGTAAAAGACTTGTCCTGATTGGGCAGGGCAATCATCATGAACGAATCCCTTGGCCAAATGTGCAGATAATTGGGCGGCATTTGAAACTTGCCGTTCTTGGCAGGAATGCACAACTCCAGATAGCCCGTGGCGATGTACTCCTGGGAGTAGTTGAAGCCTGGAGTGCGGACCAGCTGCTGACGCAGCGTACTAAAGGCGCCATCACAGCCGACAATCAGATCGGCGCTGGCCGAGATTAGTTGCGGTTCTTTGGTCCGCCGAAATTGCATTTGACCCTCGGCAATGTTGGCCGTGGACAGTTTGTGCTCAAAGTGGCAGCTGATGTTGGGGAATGCATCGCAGGCATTCAGCAGCAGTTCGTTCAGCTGCTTGCGGCCCACCGAGTAGAGGCACTGCTTGGTGCACGGATCATACAACACGATGCTGGTTCGTCCGCGCACATTGTGCAACATCCGACCACGCATCGGTATCGCTGTCTCCAGCACCTTCTCCTCGAGCCCAACGGCGGCGAGTGCTCTGCGACCCCGCTGCGACAGCGCCAAATTGATGCTGCGGCCTTGGACCAACTCCGCCTTTCGTATATCCTCACGATACTCGTACAGATCCACTTTATTGCCCATCTGTGCAAAGTTCAAAGCGGCCAAGGAACCAACCTACAAATCCATTCAAGGCATTTCGCTTATTAAATTTTTGTAGAGCATATAAAATTCAATCTCCAAAATAGGTTAGCTTGTGGCTTCCGAGGCCAATTTCAACAACAACGACGAACTTGATGTTCGGCCTTTGAGTGCATAGGTTATGAGAGCTGTGCCTCATGACGAAAAACGACCAGAACGAAAATAAAGACGCCGACGATAAGCATTATAAACTATTAATTATATTGGATTAATATTATCTTAAAACTCAAAAAATAGCATTATTTTATGTTATTACTGTTCTTTTTAATGATAATGCTCGCAATAAAATGTCTTTTGTTTTATCTTTATATTCGTATTTGATTACACCACACACTATTTTTTGGGCAACCTAATCCTCATAAGCTTTAGTACGCTAGATAAGAGGTAACAGATACTTACCAGACCGGCACCCACAATGGCTACCTTTCGTCTGGGGGCTGCTGCGACTCCGTTGCTATCTGAGTAGCTGATGCTCTGTGACATGATTTTGGGTTTGTTTTTGACTTGGAAGACTTGGATTCGAGTTCTTATGACCGTTCGCTTGGGGTGTCGCACGGGTAATGAGATTCAGTTGCAACCACATAGTTACCAAGTTTTTGTTATTATGATAAAATTACGCGAAGGCAGTTAATGCTATCTCACCGACACTACACTCTACTAAATAAGAGTTCCACGCTGACGGCGGGGAAGCTCTACAACTGCAACCGCAATTCCCGTCAGTGGGCCAATCGCCGCAGACTGCAAACAGCGTTTTCACTTTCAATTGCAATTACGCGGAACAGTTATCAATGGGCAATCCAATTTAGAAAGACTTGATAGTCATAATGTCGAGCTAAGACCTCTTGTTCACATTATGTTATGATGATATTACCAACTTACACAAAGGGTAGGTCAATAATTAAATACTGTGCTGGGCAAAGACAATTTTCCATTTTCTTAGAAAGCGAAAAATCAGCAAAAGTGTTTAAAGAGAAATCGCATTCAATTTTATTGTGATAATTTAAAACAGAAGAGATGATATAGTAATCCAAATTAATGCTTTTCGTTGACTATTATGTAATTCTATACAATATATAAAAAATTAATAAATTTAATGTTGCCACAGTAAGACAAAAAGAAAATCAAAAAGCCGTTACAATAACGAGCTAATCTCACTAAAAAAGAAATCGATTGCAGATTCGATACCCTGTAATCGATGTCATTTGAGAGTGCTTTTGCAGCTCTGCATGCTCCTATTTGCGTACGGACAGCTCTTTAAGCGTTATCTTCCCAACCCATTAAATAGTTTAACACTTCGAATGCCCACATGAATTTAATTATGGGAGAGATATAGCAGAGAATCTAATATGTAACAGAAAACATTTTAATTTAAATTGGCCGCCTAGTAGCATGAGTGCATACACGCAAGAATTTCCATATTTGGTCACACCGATTGGCGAACAGCTGACTTCTTGTGCGCGTTATCTGTGAATAGTCCGACGCCATTGTGTACAAAAGTGTGTCGCTGTCGCAGTCGCCAAAAAAGAAAAGTCCAAGTCTTTTATAAATTGCCAAGGAAAAGATCGTTGTTAGTGTTTATACATTTTTAGCTTCCAAGGAAATCGACCACATAAGGCCAAACACAAAATGGTAATAAATTGCGTGAGCGCGCACGAAAATGAATTTAATTTTAGAAAAATGCTGCGCGAAAAATACGCAACTTTTATAGGTTTTTGGCAACATACATTCGAGAAGCTTTTTCTAATCGAATGCTGCTGCTTCTTTTGTTTGTAATTAAGAAAAACGTACTAATTTGGCAACAACTTTGTTACTTGCAGGGAAATGAAACGTCGCTACCAATGGAAATGTGCTCGAATTGTAAGTAAATTTACGATTGTCAAAGCCATTTTTGAATGGAATTTGGTCAGGCGCTGTTGCTCATAAATATGCATATTAAAACACGTTGCTAAATTTTAATAATTCTGTGTGGAATGTGTCAAATGAACGCGTGCTCCGTAATTTCTTGCCAACGTTTCTAACTGCATTTGCACATTAAGATACATACATACATACAGTTATTTGGCTAACTGAATGTTTACCCAGCGCCAGCAGCAGCTTTTATGGGCAATTTATTTGTCTATGGAATACGAATTATGCTGAAATGACACTTGTTAGTTGCGTACTATCAATAAAATGTGTAAATGACACTTGTTAGTAGTGCTGCGCGATTTACTAGAGCGAGACAACAACATTGCCATATTTAAAAAATATAAAGCTCTTATTAGCTGTTTGTTTACAGTTCATGGAACTAGTTCAATATTTGTGTTTTTAGTTTGAATAAAAAGTGTAATTTTAATTTGTTTAAAGCGAATTAGCTTTCAGCCTCTCTTGTTGATCGAGTTATGCACTGCGTGAATATCAATAACATTTTGTTCTTTATCATCTCATATTTGGGGATAGTCTAAAAATAAAGCGGTCACATTTTCGTAGAGGCTACCACTGCCAGAGGCATAGCCACTGCCACAGCCACAGCCACACAGGGCGCACACTCACACGTGCAACTCGAATAATTAGCTTATGAAATCACCTTGTGAGCAAACAGCAGCAGCAACAACAAAATCATAACAAAAGCAAAAATTAATCAGCTCTTATATTTATCGGATACACACACACCTAATCACAAACAGTCGATGCGGATGAAATACGTCGGCTGGGCAAACGTTTTCGCAAACTGGATCTGGACAATTCGGGTGCACTGAGCGTGGATGAGTTTATGTCGCTGCCGGAATTGCAACAGAATCCGCTCGTGCAGCGTGTTATCGACATTTTTGATGCGGATGGTAACGGCGAGGTGGACTTTAAAGAGTTCATTCAGGGCGTCTCGCAGTTCAGTGTTAAAGGTGATAAACTGTCCAAACTGCGCTTCGCATTTCGCATCTATGATATGGACAATGACGGTTACATTTCAAATGGTGAACTGTTTCAGGTGCGTTCGATTATCGTTCAAATCCAATCGTTAAATCAAATATTAATTGTTTTTTGTAACAGGTCTTAAAAATGATGGTGGGCAACAACTTGAAAGACACGCAACTGCAACAGATTGTGGACAAGACAATCGGTTTCGCGGACAAGGATGAGGATGGCAAAATCTCATTCGATGAGTTCTGTTCGGTTGTTGGAAATACGGATATACACAAGAAGATGGTTGTCGACGTTTAAAGCTAGCTGTGCGTTGATCCGTGATGATGGCAATTGCTGCATATAGGTTTACGAGTAACGTGTACTTTTTTTTATATATATATGCATAATGCAAATATTTTTCACTAGTTACTATTTATTTCTTTAATATTACTTTTATTTTCATTTGTATATTACTTGTTTTCTCTCTTTATTTTGTATTTAATTGTTTTTTTTTTTTAATTTTGTTGTTAACCAGCTGTGCGTTGCAGATCGAGTAACGAAAGATTTACACAGCTGTCTGTGAGCCAATTTCAATCACTCGCTTTAACGCTCCTACGAAATAATATATATCACATTTTCTAAAAGAAAAACAAAAAGAAAAAAAAAACAAAAAAGCAACACAATTTTTTAAAAGTTGTATCTCTAAGTCGTAAAGTAAAGTAAATTAATAAAAGGGAAACACGAACACAACAACAAACACAAAATTCGCTGCATACACCATATACATATGTATTACTATATATATATATATTTATATATATATACACATACATATATAGGGCAAGAGAGAAAATAATGAAAATTGTGCGCCTCCTACTTACATACTTCTTAAAAAATATATATATATAGTCATAATTTATTATACAAGAAAATATACACGTAACGAATTGAATTGAATTGAATCAAAGCAAAAACTATATAACAAATTGAAGAGAAGTGAATAAGCAAATAAAGCAACAAGTTGAGCGTTTTAATCAACAATTTTTGAATGCACTTTTCAATTCGGATTAAATGCAATCTATAATCAAAAGCGAGGCCCAACAAATTAAATACAAACAAGTTGGTAAAGCACAAAAAAAAAGAGTGTTCATAAGCTATAAACTATAATATTTAATTTAAAATATTTGTGTGTGTGTGTTTGTACGAATGTATATCTGTGAGTGTGTGTGAGTGTTTGTTGTGGTATTTTATGCTATTAAGATATCTGTTTACAATCTTCCTCATGTCTCATTTTGTTAATTACTTCTAATTCTCCTGTGATTTGGCCAAAAACGAAATCTATACAAGTGTGCATGAAGATCAAAAACAAAACAAAAACAATGAACTCTGCTAGCCTCTTATATATATATAATATATACATACTATACATACTATATTATATATTCATATACTCTTTATAAAACTCAATTTTATGGAGATTTTAATACACAACAAAAACAACACGAAAGAAAACTGTGCTATGTTCTTAACTCTTTTTTACTAATAAACAAATTGTTTAATATGAAATTATTAAGGGAAACAACAAATATGATATGATATATAATAATAATAATACATTTTCTCAATTATAATATAAATATATATATATATACATATATATCTATATTTAATATGTATATTGATATTGCATACATACTTACAACTAATTCTAATCAAGTTAACTTAGTAATTACATCAAATCAATATACGACAAAATCGAATAATTTATACATATGACGATTGATTAACAAATTTTATACTTAACTTATATAAAAAAAACTAAAAAAAAAAAAAAAAAAATACAACTAGTTAAAAGAATTATTGATATGCATGTTACAAATTTTACAAATAGCAAATTTTTTGCACAATCGCCATTCAATTTGTTAGCTAATCCTAATCAATTTTTTTTAAATACCAAACCTTAATAACGAATGCAATTTGTAAGTCAGCCAAAGATACGAAATGCTCTTTAGCACAGCTGCAAAAAAAAACCAACAAGTCTTAAAGGGAAACTCAGTTAGGCGGCTCGTTGAAGCAATAAATAAATATATTATATATATACTACTAAACGTTTCAAGTTCAACAATTTATTTATGCGTTATACTCAATGTATTTATTCTTTATTCATTCAAATGACTGGCGTCCTCTAGTTGCGGCAAACGCAAACTGCTTTGTCGTTGCAATAGCCACCCTTAAAACGCTTGGCAATGCAATGGGCAGCACAGGCTGTGTGATTCACATTCCATTTGCTCAACAGATCGCAGGTGGCACGCTTTTGACGTGAATGCAACTCGGGCTCTACAGCTTCTGTCACATCCTTGTGGAGCTCGGTTGGGGCTTGCACCTGTTCCACGAGTTGCGTCTCCGCAACGGGATGTGCCTGGCTTGAATAGACCACCAGCACCAGCAGACTGAAGCACATGATAAACTTCATTATCGTTGTGATTGGTTGGGTTACTGAATCGGAAATGATAATGCTACACCGTGTTGCACATTTTATTTATATAGCCATGGTTTGCCTTTGTTCTTGTTATGCCCACTGAAGGGATTCACAATGAGGAAATTTTTTAAGAATCATTAACATGCATGAGCACAACTCGGAGTGGGGACTTTTTTTAAAACGTGCTCTTCTGATAAGCAGTAACTCCGAGAAGTGTCAACATCTGCAATAATAATAATTAATTTGCTTAATTACTTTGACGTTATCTTTGCTTTCATAAGATGCTGACAAACTTAAACAATAATATTAATTCTAAGATATAGATAGTCGATATATATATATCAAATGTAAATTTATAAATATATTGATAGGATAATCAGGCCAGATAAGCATAATTGTGAATAATTAAAGATGAAAGTGTTCAATAAAACTGTCTATGCATTGCAATAACCATTCCTTTATTTAATGCCGCCGTCGTTATTGAGAAGCAATTGAGGAAGTTACTTTATTTAACTACATTAAATAAATTTGTATTCTTTAACTACATTAAATAATTTATAAGATAGTTAACGCATATTAAAACAAGATACATTGATTGACTTCTGTTATGAAATTTGAATTTAGCGCCAATTACTCCCAGATATATACATACAAAATAAAACAATGTTGCCAACAGTGTTTTGGCAGTGCAGCTGAAATCTGTGTAAGTTAATTTAACTGCAATTGGCGCCAATAGTTTGAATTAAAGTACTCGCGCATAAGTACCCATAGTTGTAACGATTGCGAATTTCACAATGTTGCAGTATTGTTTATTCCCAGCCCTGGAAATTATCAGCACAGAAGTAAACAAGTTAGTTTAAATAAAGTCGCTGCTGGTTTTTAATGAATTTCTAATATTCAGATGCTAGAATTTGTCAAAAATGTCCAGCATAGATGGCATTTATTCATTGCGGCTGGTAATTGCTGATTTCTATATGGAGAAGCCGGTGTTTGGCCTGGATCCCTGCTACTCCGAGTTGCGCGGCAAGGAAATCAAACGTGTAAATAACATACAAAATATTAATATTGATAATATAATAATTTCAAATGTAATTTGAATTGAAAGGTGCCAATTGTGCGAATATTTGGGGCCAATGGCAATGGCCAGAAGAGCTGCATGCATGTGCACGGAGTATTCCCTTACTTCTATATACCCTTCGACAAAAGAGACTTTGAATCTGTGGAGCGGGGAATACTGCAGATAGCGATGCATCTGGACAAGGCCATCAATATATCGTTGGGCCAGGGCAGCTCCAATGCGCAGCATGTCTTTAAAATACAATTAGTGAAGGGAATGTGAGTATGGCTCAGCATATTGTAAAAAGCAATGATTGTAATCCCTTTCCCACAATTAGACCATTCTATGGTTATCATCGTGGCGAACATCAGTTTTTTAAGATATACATGTTCAATCCACGATTTGTTCGGCGCGCTGCCAATTTGTTGCAAAGCGGCGCCATACTCAGCAGGAATTTTAATCCACATGAATCGCATGTGCCGTACATTTTGCAGTTTATGATCGATTACAATCTGTATGGCATGAGCTATCTGCATGTGCCGCTCGAGATTGTCAAGTTTCGCAGGAATACAGATGAGGATGGTATATCTCTGATGATCTCGCAATTATCATGCATCATAATCCACTTGAGTACTCTCTTCCAGTTGTGCCCTATGCGGATGTAAAACCCGAACAGCTGCTGGACACATCGATTGTTAAGAAGATGGCCTGCAGCGCCTTGGAACTGGATATTAATTCAAATTTCATATTGAATCGCTTTCAATTGGTCACCAAGAGCAACACGACACACTCAAATCCGGGCATTGAGGCCATTTGGCATGATGAGCATGTGCGGCGCCAGAAACTGGCTGAAAGCCTTGGCGCCGATAGCAACAAATTAAAAGAGGTAAATGCTGAAATACAACTTTTGCTATTCATAACTCATTTAAATTTATTTGTTATTCAGCTGCCTGTGCTGCAAGTGCCGCCCACACAGGAGCGACCCCATGTTGAAATAGCTGAAAGCGATAGTTTCTTTCGAGCAGCGCTGGACAGCAAGCTGCTCACTTTGGAGCAGACATTGAGCACGGATCAAACGATCGCGGATCAGACACAGATTAGCAATGTGAGTCATGCAAATGTGACGCTGCAAACGAGCGCCAAGGAGCATCGTCGACAATTCAATCTGCAAAAGCTGTTGGTCAACTGCGTGTACCCCGAGGAATGCACCCAGGAGACACAGGAGCTCATGAACGCCTCCGTCATCCAGAATCATCTGTCGGGCAGCGGCAGTTTGCAGAGCGTCGTACAGCTACAGAATAACTCAAATGATGAGGCTGCCTTTTTGGATGAAACGCTTATCGATGAACAGCTCATTCAATCTCAGGGTCCAGTGCCCCATGATGCCACCTGTGAGTTGATGTTGCTTGATTTTTTTTTAATAATTAAAGAAAGCTGACAAACAATATTTAAACAGTGCGGGAGGAGGATTTAGAACTGCTCGATGTGCTGCAACAGCTGGAGGAGCAGAATGCAAATGAACCGCACATCGATTTGGACAGTTCGCTGGCGCAACTCTCGCAGCAGCACAAGCAGTGTAAAGCCTTAAAACGAATACTTAATTGCTTAAATAATCAATTGCCAAATATTTGGATTTAGTTGAACTTACGCCTGAGCTACTGGACAAGCAGACAGCCGCCGCAGCTGCACAGCAGCCGCTCTCTGATGACGAAAGCGACCACTCGGATGAGGAGACGGCAGCAGGCAATCTGCTTGACTTCTCTGTGGCACTCGATGACATTGACGAGCTGCTGCTCAAGATTAGCCAGAGTCAGCCGAAGCCCGCAGCCGAGCCCAGTCAGCAACTGCAACTGCCACAAATGGATGGCGCCGATGATCAGCAACTGCAGCGGACACCCACCAAACTGAAACCCAAAACGCAACGCAGTCAGCCTCGTACGCCCACCACGCCCAGGAGTCGCATAAGCATGCAGCAGCCACGCACACCCAAGTCTAAGAGTGCGGCCAAGAAATATGCACCACTGCCGCTCACCATCACCAGCAGATCAACACAGAGTAAGTTGCAGTTGCTGTGTTCAAAGTAAATTCTTAATTCTAACTAGAATATAATATTGCAGAAAATGCAGAAACCGCAGTAACAGCAGCAACAGTTGCAATATCAGCGGGCAGCAGCGTGAAGACACACCTCAGTCAGCAGCTGGACACCGGCGTCAGAAGGTTCTATTATATACTCTATATAAATCTAAGCTCTTCGTAAAAGTCGTGTCCTTTTCTCAATCAGTCCAGCGCTAACGCTGCGCAAGAAGCTGGCCATAACGGAGCTGCGTCGCAAAACCATCTCGGCACCGCCAACCACTCAGGAATCTAAACTAGCAACGCAGTCGGATGAAGCGTAAGTCCATCAATTCATCAAATTTAACTTTAGTTAATTGTTGCCAATTTGTTTAGAACGCCTCTAAGACGCAGCCGCCGAAATCGCACGCGGGAGATGGATAAAACACACATCGTTTGCTCCCTAACACCTCGTCGAAAGAATGCGCGCATTTCGGAGATCTTTAAGGAAACGGCAGAAAATACGGCAAGCACACCTGAGACTGCATCTGAATCAAAGAAGCCACGACGCAGTGCTCGAAATATAAACAGACTGGTTATGGAGGAGGTGCCAACTCAAGCAGATTCTCACGTGGAAGTCCAACAACAGAATTCACCCGCAACTGCAACCAGCGATGATGAGGCAATCGTGTCCGATACGGAAAGCGAAAGAAGTATTCTCAAGCTGCGTAAAACACCAAATTTGAGACGCTTACGTAGCAGCTTTCGTGATTCGTTGCTGGCCAAAAGAGCGACAGAGGATGAAATGGTTGGGAATCCTGTTATTCAAACTCCAGCGACTAAAACAGCAGTCAGTGTTTGGAGTACAACACCAGCGAGTAATGTGAGAGACTGTTTGAATAGGGAAACTCCTGGGAGAGCAGCGAGTGCTGCTAATCAAACCCCAGCGAGACGAACTGCAGAGAATCTGTCAAGGGAAAATCCAGCGAGTAAAAGTGCACTGAGTGCTGCTAATCAAACTCCAGCGAGTAATGTAAAAGAGAGTCTCTCAGTTCAAACTCCAGCAAGTAAAACAACAATGGGTGTTACTAATCAAACTCCAGCGAGTAGAACTGCAGAGAGTTTGTCATTTGAAAATCCAGCGAGTAAAAGTGTATTGAGTGCTGCTAACCTAACTCCAACGAGTAATGCAGAGAGTTTGTCATGTGAAAATCCAGCGAGTAAAAGGGCACTGAGTGCTGCTAATCATACTCCAGCGAGTAATGTAAAAGAGAGTCTCTCAGTTCGAACTCCAGCGAGTAATGTAAAAGAGAGTCTATCATTTGAAAATCGAGCGAGTAAAGCAACAATGAGTGCTACTAATCAAACTCCAGCGAGTAGAACTGCAGAGAGTTTGTCATGTGAAAATCCAGCGAGTAAAAGTGTATTGAGTGCTGCTAACCTAACTCCAGCGAGTAATGCAGAGAGTTTGTCATGTGAAAATCCAGCGAGTAAAAGGGCACTGAGTGCTGCTAATCATACTCCAGCGAGTAATGTAAAAGAGAGTCTCTCAGTTCGAACTCCAGCGAGTAATGTAAAAGAGAGTCTATCATTTGAAAATCCAGCGAGTAAAGCAACAATGAGTGCTACTAATCAAGCTCCAGCGAGTAGAACTGCAGAGAGTTTGTCATGTGAAAATCCAGCGAGTAAAAGTGCACTGAGTGCTGCTAATCTAACTCCAGCGAGAAATGTAAAAGGGAGTCTTTCAAGTGAAATTCCAACAAGTAAAAAAGCAGTGACCGACACGAATCAAACTCCAGCCAAAAAGAGTCTCAAAGTTGGAACTCCAGCGAGTAAAGTGAAAGAGAGTCTCTCAGTTAAAACTCCAGAGGGTAATGTGAAAGAGAGTTTAACAAGTTACACTTCAGCGTGTATTGTAAAAGAGAGTCAATCGAGACAAACTCCAAGGAGCCAACCAAGTCAAAGTCCAGCGAATGACCCTATAACGAATCAAACTTCAGTGAGTGAAAAGCCAACGGATTTATTTGGTCCAATGCAGCAGGCACAAACAGAGTGTGCAAATGGAGCATATGACTCGCCACAATGTAGTCCACTGAGCAGTGCGAGTAATACACCGGAACTGATGAAGAGTTTCTATGAGCACTCGCTGATTATCAACAGTCCATCCGTATTCAGCGATGATTTGTCCAGTCCACATCTACCCGCTCAGTCCAAAATTGTTTCCAAGCCAAGCTCAGCCGATCCCAATGCGATTGTGATAGCACCGCTAGAACTACCGCCCAGCTATGAGGAGGTGCTGCATAGCTGTCATAAACTGGACATACCCGAACATGTGTTCCAGGAGCCATTCTACAGTAATCCGGCGGATGTCAGCAAAATGACGGAGGTTGGTTTTCTGGTGCTGCGCATACCAGGCAACAAGCTCAGCGATCTGGAGGCCTTTCAGAGCAGCGTGCTGGACAACAAGCGTGGTCTGGCCGGCTGGCGGCGCAGGCAATTGTTTGACATTGGTGGAGCGGCCATGTTGCAACGCTATCGCAGCGAGGAGCAGTTGCGAGCGTACTTCAGCAGCGAGCAACGTCTGCTGATTGAGCCGGCAATGAGTCCGCCGAGTAAACAGGATGCCAAAATCTGGCTAAAAGCCAGGCAGCTGCTCAAGGAGGAAAAGGAGCGCGTGCTGACCACTGATGATGTGGACAGTCCCATTAAAATAAAGCGTCAAAAGATAACCATGATGCTGAACGAGGACGACGGCAATGCAAGTGGTGAAGAAGATTTGGAGCTCAGCTGCAGTGGATTAACCCTAACGCCCATGACGCCACAGCTCAGTGGATCGCTCAAGCAGCAGGCCAAAGGTACGCCTCTCAGCAGCAAGGAAAGGCGTAGCAGGCGCGGCACCAAGCTGCAGTTTCAGGCTGTGCAGGATGAGGCACCGGGCAGCAGTCAGTCGAGTGAACAGAGTGTCGCCAGCAGCGCAGCTTTGGATGCACTCGAGCGTAGCTCGTTCGTGCGCCAGCTGGAGAGCGTCAGCAGCAACGGACGTAACAGCAACGAGCTCAGTTTTGGCCTGAATCATGCCTCGCTGGACAACACCTTCGGCTTCAAGGTCAATCTGGAAAATCTGCAGCAGGCCAAAGCGGATATCGAGGTGAGCCTAAGCCAGGTGGAGATCTGCAGGTCAACATTTCAAGTCTTTTCATTTGTAGTGCAACTATTTGACCACCATGATGCTGGAGGTGTTTGTGCCATCGCGCGAAGAACTGCAGCCGGATCCGCTGCACGACGAGATACGATGCCTGTTCTATGCCATCGAGCATAGTTTGCCGACGAGTGCAGACACAGAGCAGTCGCTGCCTAGCAAGTACTGCGGCTATATTATCGTCAACGATGCCCAGGATTTGCTTGACGAGGGACGTCAACATGGCCTGGATGCGGATATTCAAGTACAGGTCGTGCAGAGCGAGGCAGAGGCTTTCGAGGCCCTATTGGCACTCTGCACGCGCTGGGATGCGGACATCTATGCTGGCTACGAGATCGAAATGAGCTCCTGGGGCTACGTCATCGAGCGTGCCAAGTATCTGTGCTTCAACATTGCTCCGCTGCTGTCGCGTGTGCCGACGCAAAAGGTGCGCGACTTTGTCGATGAGGATCGCGAACAGTTCACCGACCTGGATGTGGAGATGAAGCTCTGTGGCCGCATCCTGCTTGACGTGTGGCGTCTGATGCGCTCCGAAATTGCGCTCACCTCGTACACCTTCGAGAACGTCATGTATCACATTCTGCACAAGCGTTGCCCCTGGCACAGTCCACGCTCCCTGAGCGACTGGTTCGCCTCGCCCTGCACCCGCTGGATTGTGCTCGAATATTATCTGGAACGTGTGCGCGGCACATTGGCGCTGCTCGATCAACTGGATCTGCTGGGACGCACCAGTGAGATGGCCAAACTTATTGGCATTCAGTTCTACGAGGTGCTCTCCCGTGGTTCACAGTTTCGCGTCGAGAGCATGATGCTTCGGTGGGTGAAAAGCGATCCTAAAACAATATATTTAATATTTTACACAGTTCGCCATTAATGTGTTTATTCGAATCATTTTCTATAGCATTGCGAAGCCAAGGAACCTGGTCCCACTGTCGCCCAGCGTGCAGCAACGAGCCCATATGCGAGCACCGGAATATCTGGCGCTCATCATGGAGCCGGAGTCACGTTTCTATGCAGATCCCTTGATTGTGCTGGACTTTCAGAGCCTGTATCCCAGCATGATTATCGCCTACAACTATTGTTTCTCCACATGCCTGGGTCGTGTAGAGCATCTGGGCAGCAGCGGCACTTTCGAGTTTGGTGCGTCCCAGTTGCGCGTCTCGCGGCAGCTGCTTCAACAGTTGCTGGAACGTGACCTGGTGACGGTGTCACCGTGTGGCGTTGTCTTCGTCAAGCGAGAGGTGCGCGAAGGCATTTTACCGCGCATGCTGACCGAGATCCTGGACACGCGACAAATGGTGAAACAGTCAATGAAACTGCATCGGGACAACTCGGCGCTGCAGCGTGTGCTGCACTCGCGCCAACTGGGCCTGAAGCTGATGGCGAACGTGACTTATGGCTATACGGCGGCCAATTTCAGTGGTCGCATGCCCGCCGTCGAGGTGGGCGACTCGGTGGTGTCAAAGGGTCGGGAGACGCTGGAGCGCGCCATAAAGCTGGTGGAGCGCAACGAGAAGTGGAAGGTGCGCGTCGTCTATGGCGACACGGACTCCATGTTTGTCCTAGTGCCGGGACGCAATCGAGCGGAGGCTTTTCGAATTGGTGAGGAAATCGCACAAGCTGTCACCGACATGAATCCACATCCGGTCAAACTAAAGCTGGAGAAGGTGTATCAGCCGTGCATGCTCCAGACCAAGAAGCGCTACGTTGGCTACATGTACGAAACGGCTGACCAGCAGCAGCCAGTCTACGAGGCCAAGGGCATTGAGACAGTGCGACGCGACGGCTGCCCGGCGGTGGCCAAAATGCTCGAGAAGGTGCTGCGACTACTCTTCGAAACGGCCGACGTTAGCCAGATCAAGCAGTATGTGTGCAGGCAATTCACCAAGCTGCTTTCCGGACGCGCCAATCTGCAGGATCTGATATTCGCCAAGGAATTTCGTGGCCTCAACGGCTACAAGCCCACCGCCTGTGTGCCGGCACTTGAGATGACGCGGTGAGTCCAGAAACCCAATAAGTTGGGCGATTATTTTTAAATTACAAAATGTTTTCATTCCACAGCAAATGGATGCAAAAGGATCCAAGACGTGTGCCACGTCGCGGCGAGCGTGTGCCCTTTTGCATAGTAAATGGGCCGCCTGGAATGCAGCTGATACGCCTGGTGCGCAGTCCCCACGAGCTATTGGCCAACGAGGGCTACAAGGTGAATGCGATTTACTACATAACCAAGGCCATTATACCGCCTCTGAATCGCTGCCTGCTCCTCATTGGCGCCGATGTGAATGATTGGTAAGTTGCTGGCTTAGCTAGATGAGAAGACAAATCTTTAATCTGTTTGGACTGTTGGCAGGTTTAGCAATTTGCCGCGCAAGCTGCTGATGACACCGGCAATGTCCACAGCTGGCGAGCTAATGAATCGCGGCAGCGCCAAGTCCACCATTTCGCAATATTTCTCCACAACAAATTGCATCATTGACTGTGGCCGCCAGACCAAGGCGGGCATTTGCCCGGATTGTGCTAGCAATGCCAGCAAATGTGTGGTGACCCTGCAGGCCAAATTGGCACAGCTGGAACGAGGCTATCGACTGACCCAGCAGATATGTCAGGCCTGCTGTGGTCGGCTGGGTCAACTGCAATGCGGCTCTTTGGATTGCCCGGTGCTGTACGTACTGGAGGTAAAGCGACGGGAACTGCAGCAAATGCCCCACATACGCAAACAGCTCGATGAGCGTTTCTGAGATTATCCGTATATAAGTATATCTAAATCTTTATATATGTATATATTATATATTTAACTTTTGAATTACTAAAAAAGTTAAAATACTACACGTACAATTCATTGTCGGCAGCCAGTTTGTGTGTGTGTGTGTGTGTGTGTGTGTAAATAGCTTACATACTAAGTATGCAATGTGTTTGTTTTCTATTATAATTATATGCATTGTTAACTATTGATATTGATTTTTGTTGTTAGTTGACATTTGTAGTTTGCAATTGTTTCAATCAGAGACTCGTTTTCGCATTAAATATATTATTTTGTATGTTTTGCATGTGTGTGTGTGTTTGTGAATATATATATTTCAAATGAAAATGAACATTTAAAACTAAATAAGTAAGTTACAAACGTTGAAATTTAACAATTCGCCAATGTGTTTAACCAAATTAAATAACAGTTCGATGGTTGTATGTATGTACGTATAACAATGTACATAAGTAGAGCTTTTAGTTCTCAGTTTTTGATTTTGATTTTGAAGGTGTTTTGCCCTGATTTATCATTTATTCCTATATACTATTTATGCATGTATATACACAATTTGCAATTGTATATGGATATTAAATTGAGCGCGTGTTTGCTGCTTATAAACAACAACATTTTCCGATTACAAATGGAAACATTTCTTGTTCCAAAAAAAAAAAATAGATCAGTACATTAATTGTTTCAAAAATTATTCGACAACCTGCAGTAGAGCAGTAGATGTCCACTTTTCAATTCTTGTTGTTGTTACAACTCTTACATCTCCTCATAATCGTCATCCATTTCGAAGATCAGAGCATTTTTAGCGTCAGCCTCATTGCGTTTAGTGTCCTCTTCGTTGCTGTGATTATTGTTGTTGGTCAAGTCCACACCACTATCGTGCAGCGGCTGGTTCATTTTATTCTTGCAATTATTGTTGTTTTGCGGCTGCTTAAAATACTGTGCATTGGCAGCGGTCTGTTTCGAGAGAGTAAGCAGAAAGAGTTAGTTATAAAAATATATTATAGCTTGTCTCAATATAGCTCTGGATAAATGGATAAATATTATCCAAAGATTTCACGACAAGGGGCTAATACAAACATTTGTTATGTCAAGCTAAAATTTGATCTCTCAACTACTGGTTGATTTACATACATGCCACATAAATTGCAATAAAACCCAAGGATGAAAACAATTGTTATCAATTGACTGGTTGAATTTCATAAAACGCAATTTTCCACTAAACGAGCTTAAATCGCAATAGCTTAAATTACTTAGTTATTTGCTTTAGTTTCTAGCTAATTCGCAATTTACTTGCACTTATCAATTAGAGCTAGCGAAATTCATACAATAGATTCTAACACGTTGCCTAAGCAAAGATAAATTGGTGTTTAACGCTCTACTTTAGAATCAATATTTGCGTCTATAAATTAAATTAGCTTCATTTAGCGAGTTAACACCAAGTGATCAGGAAATCATCTTAAGTCATATATTCACCTTGTTGGTAGTCTGCTGCGTGTTGGAGGCGTGCTCCACCTCCTCGTAGTCGGCGGAGTCGCCCTCGCTCACGCGGCGTTGTTGAGCGCGCAATTTGCAATCGCGACGCTTCTGATTCTTCTTCCGCTGCCCCAGTATACTTGAGTCGAGCCTAAAAATAGAGATGCGAGATTTTGATTAGACCGTCAATTGAGATTTGCGATCTATTCTTAGACGCACCTAAACATTTTTTTCGTGATGTGATCATTAAATCTAACAGTCTTCTTGCAGCTCTCCGAAAGCTCTGCATCAGCGACAACCCGCTCCTCGGGTATGTCGCCAAATGATTGGGAGAAAAAGATGCCAGCCGCATCCACAGAACATGAATACGAAGAGGAGCAGTCATCGATCGAGGAGCTGCTCTCGGAGATTGAGGGACGCGGTCCGTAGCGACTAAAACGCTTCAATATGCCACGTTGAACACTGCTGCTCTCGTTGCACTCTGAGTAGCTACGCTGCTTGCGCTGTGGCAACTTCAGCGTTGCCACTGGCTCCGAGATGGCGGCATTGTGACGTTTTGGCGACAAGTTCTCAGGCAGTTTTTCTTGCTGGTGTTTCTGATTTTGCTTTTCTTCTTGTTCCGCCTTGAGATCCTCACATGCGGATTCGGAGAGCGAACGTTGCTTCTTATTACGCTTGCGCTGCTTCTTGTTACCCTTTTTGTGTTGCTGCTGCTGTTGATGTTGCTCTTCTTCATCCTCCACCACTTTTTGATCTTCATGCTGTTGCTGTTGCTCTTCATTAACTTGCTCGCTGATGTCTTGTGGAATAATAGTCACCTCGAATTCATTGTCCAGCTCATTGTGATACATACTAATGCGCAGTGATTTATCAGACTCCAAGTCGAAGTTCTCATTCTCAGTGTATTTGCACAGAGGAAAGCAATCGTACTCAGTGAGATCTGTGCCATCGGGTCCGGCCAGATAGCTAGACGATGTCTTTAAGGACTCGCTCATAAGCAGTCTGAGGACGACATTATCATCGGAGGCATCCGCCTCGACGTGATCGATGTGCAGCTGAGGATCTGCTGCATCGGGCAGTTGCACTAGGAACGCATAGTTGGTGGGATAATAGCCACTACCCATGGAGGCGAACTGCAGATGTACACTGCGTGCCTCCCTTATCATTGTCTGGATCGAGTCAGGCTGCACATTGCGTACGTGAAGCACAAACGCCATCTCATTCTGCACGATATTGCAGTCAAAATTAGGCATCTGGTAATGCAGATCACTCTTTAGGAACGATTGGATTGGGGGGGCTATTAAACGAGAGAGAAAGAGAGAAACAAGTGAGCACGATCCATATCTAATCTGGTCTATCCTTGGAGCCCACTGTTAGTATGATCAACTATTACTTACATGCATCAAAATTATCAGTTTGTTTCTGCTGCATCGTTGTCAGCTCAACGATGGCTTCGCTGCCAACTTCCTCCTCCTCGGCAGGCGATTCGCTGTTGGAGTTCAGCTCCACTCCGCTATCCTCGCGACTAAGGAGGCGCACATTGTCGTGCATTTCGCGCTGCACACGAGCCGACGAACGCACCACGGGCAGCGTGATGCACAGACGCCTGAGCTCAGGGTCGAACCGGGCATTGCCCGACTTATCATCCACGGCGTAGGGCAAATCCAGCTTGAGGCGATATTTAGCTCCGTAACGCTCGCTGAGCAGATAGATAGACTTCTCCGTCACATCCAGTTGACAGTCTGCTGTTGAGCTGAGCAGCGGCAATTCGATTTCGACGATGAGAGCACGTGGCACAGTCACCTGGAGCTTGGCGTCCAGTTCATCCGTGTACTGTGCCATATCGACATCATGGCTGTGCTTGATACTGTACTTGGGCACCGCAAACGTTGGGGTCGACGGCAAATTTTTTTTCAGGGGCAGCACTTTGGGCTTCCCGGCATTTGCCTCCGGTTTTTTGGGGTACGTATGCTCCAGGGGATGCGGCTCACGTTTCTCGTCCATGGCATTCTTTTCCAGCTTGCGTATCACAGTGGCATGCGGCTCGCCCTTGTAATCGAGTTTGGGATACTTGAGATTGGCACGATCCAAATTGACATTATATTCGCGTTCCACGCCATCCAATGCGGTGTCTATCAGACATTTCCGGAACTGTGAATTACGCGTACCGAGATGCAAGGCGTCCGGATGGAAGACGACATCGTAGACCTTGCAAAGCTTCTTGTTCGCATCAATATCGTCCCGAGGCGGTGCCTGGGCCATCGGTATGGACCAGGTGAGGCCTCTTTCGCCCGTTTCCGAATTAATGGCAACCTCATTGTTGGGTCGCTCCACAACCGTTGAGCCGCAAATATTGATGAAACACTTTAGTTCGCCATCGATGGCCGTTTTAACCACAAAACCGGGTTTGGGATGTATAAATGTGACATCGACGCCACGCTCCTTTTCCAGTTGGGTTATCTCCTGTTCGTAGATTTTACGATTTTCGGGATCTTGGATTTCCTGCACATAATCGAAGAACAATTTGCGAAACTCTTCGTCTTGCAAGGCGAGACGCATCCGGTCGAACTCGCCCTTGGTTATGTCCACTTTTTCATTGCCGTGGATCTTTGAGTGTTTATTGCGTGCAGAAGCGGCTGACATTGCTTCAAAATCTTGCACTAAGAATCACTAACACTATCACTGTATTCTCTTTATTTATCACACTTTTTCTTTTTTTATCAATTACTTTTACAGTTATTGAGAAATGCGTAGCCGTTTTGCAATGCGATTAAGTTCTGTTTTTTAGTGTTGTTGATGTTGCGGATTATGTTCTAGTAGTTTCTGTAAATATAAAAAACGGCAAATTAATAAGTTAAATTATCACAGCGGACAGATGCAGTTAAACTCAAAATCCCTGAACTGACGTATGCTTACAAACACACACAAGCAAACAATCAAGCAGTCGCTTATCACTCAATTGTCGTAGGTTACTAAATAACATTAATTAAGTTCACCCCCCCCACCACCTTATCAACCGGCACACATATATGTATATATGCGCTCTTTAGTGCTCTCTCTCTCACAATTTGCCGGTGGTATTGCGATGAACACTTTATTTTGCAAATCAACTGCAGAATTTAATATTATTGAAAAGTGTGTAGCTTGTTACATAAGTGAAGAGGAACGGACAAATTAGAAAAGAACACGCAGTAGAACCATGCGTTTTATTATTGAGCACAAGCCAATGTAAAAAAACGTACTGCGTAGTTTGCTGTTTTGTTGTGGCCGTTGCTTCGTGTCCGAGCTTGCGAGAGCGAGTGGCGTTATTGTTTGCGTTCGAATTTATATGAATGAGCGCAAGAAACGCCGGTAAATACGGAGGAGACCGCATGCTAAAATGTTGAAAAAGTGGAAGAGAGGGAATGGGAGGTGCTAGCTAGATAACCAGAGGCAACTAGCCAACCACTTGCCCTCAATTTTATGTGCTTGCTGTCGTCGTTTGTCGTTCTGTATACATAATGTAATGTATGCGTGTTTATCTGTTGTGTATGGGATATTAAAATAAAAGATTTATGCAGAGCTCAATAAGTCGCCAAAACACGTCCGTAAGGATGTGTAAGTGCACAAAAAAATAGGGGAAATATTATTACAGTTACGTGACCAAGGAGTATATGGGATATGTCTTCAATCAATCAATACACACAAATTGAATAGTTTGATCAATAGCGTTATGAAGTACTGAAAAATTGCTAGATTTTCTCATTGCTGCATTTAAATGTGGCCCACATTGTGAAACCGGTCCGAATGAACTTACAGCAGACAGGATTTAAATAGAAAATTATTCATGTTAAATGAAGTAGACAGTCTTAACTTTATCAAGATGAGAAGTCAATGGCCATGTAGATTTTACAGAATTGCAGTAAAATATAACTAGGCTCGACTGGATTTTTCTTCAAGTCTTCAAACACACATACAATTGCAACACACATACAGCTTATAACAAAAAAAATATATATATATTTGTATACATACGTGAATTAGTCTGTCGTTAAATACTTTGCGGAAAGAACGCTTTTAAATTTTTATATTTTTTTAATTGCTACTGTGCAATTACTTTTGAAGTTTAATTCAGAATTTCTAGAAGTTTTTCAGCTGATCAATTTTTTCCAGGCGAAGCAAGCTGAGGGCCGGCTCAGTGTGACCTGAGTGAGGTTACGACAAGAGCCTTAAATAGTAAACTCCAATAGAATGTGGTATTTGGACTCAAATGTTAACGGGGTCACACTTATCACTTAAGTTAACATTACAGTACATGTTAAAATAATGGGGTGCCCACATCTGTGTGGCTATTGTTAGTGTTGGGTAATGTAACACATTATAGTGTTGGGTAAAAAACAATGGCAATGGAGTCAAATTTATTTTTGGTGTTTCTGTTGTCATTTTTTTTGTATAAAAATGCAAAAGGTGTGTTAAATTATGTTTATAAGTGTCAAACAATACATATGCTATGAATGCGGGCTTTTTCCCAACAAAGTTCTGTGGATTCAATAGCGGCAAAGTGAGCTGGAAAAATGATGCTTACGCTGCTGCTGCTGATTTGTTTGCTTGTGTGTGTGTGCTTTGGGCCACAATTTGTTTTCATATGCTACTCTACTGACCAATTGCCCCTTGTATAATGCCAAATGTATAACAAAACAGCCCTTCAGTGGCTTAAGTATCATGTAAATAATGCGCAAACACAAAAATATGTATTATATAAATTTCTAAGAATGTTGATTGTGGGTGAACGTAGCATAAAATGCATTTAATCCCCACACACATACGCATGTGTGTCTCATTTGTGTATACACAAACGTGTGCGTGTGTGTGTGGAGTATTTCTAGCCTGTTTGTTTTTGTGTTACTGTTATTTATCTCTTGTTCTTGCAGCGGAAATTAGTGGACTTTTGCTAGAAGAGCAACAGGATATGGACATGGAGTTGCCACCACTCAGCAATGGCAAGGAATTTTCAGCAGTACCACAAAACTCTTTGCTAACGCATCCCAGGTAATTACTCAAAAATTAGTTCACTAAACTTCATAAAGTTAGAGCCATGCTTTATAGTTTTTATATTGGAAATTGAAATTGAATCCATCTTGTTATCGCTATTACCTAAGAACTCCTCTAACCACCCATTTTAATACTCCCAATTCATTCAAATGCTGCACTCTAAATAAAAAAGGAGACATGTTAAGAGTAAGCGACGCATGAAAAGAAGGTAAATCTCTCAAGCATTTGCCCGCCATTTCCCATTAATTTGGAGTTTTTGAATTAATTTTTTATTTAATCTACTATTTTTGCATTTATAATTTATTTAATCTACTATTTTTGCATCATATGCAGATTAAAGTGTTACGCCTGTGAGCCGCCCTGTCTCGATCCCAATGAGCACGCACACACTTGCCAGAATGCCGTACAGGTGAGCGGTGTACATCGAATTAATAATTATTTTCGAATAAAATTTAAATTTTTTTCGTATTTGTAGTGCTGGAAATCTCGAACACGCGATGCTGACGGCGAGGAGAAAGTATCCCGTGGCTGCACCACGGCTCCAGATCAATTGCCCTTAATTTGCAATCAGAATGTTCGCAATAAGTTGAATGGTCCCTCAAAGCGGAACACAGCAAAATTCGTGAATGTTGTATGCTGTGCCAGCGATTTTTGCAATGACGGCGAATTCCCTGAGCTGCCACCATTTGTCAGCAGTGATGTGGCCACGGTGATCACCGCCGACAGCAGCAACATTAGCAAAATGACCGCCGCCATCCTGGGTCCATTTCTTATAATTATGGTTATGGGAGCGGTAGCTGTTTATTTTATGCGACGGAGCCATCGCAAACGGCTGGCAGCAACGCGCATTAAGCAGGATCCCGAATCATATTTGGTTAACGATGAGCTGCTGCGCGGCACCAGCGCCGGCGACAGCACTTTGCGCGAGTATTTGCAGCATTCTGTGACTTCGGGTTCCGGCAGCGGTTTGCCACTGCTCGTACAACGTACCCTAGCCAAACAAGTGACGCTCATCGAGTGCATTGGCCGTGGCAAATACGGGGAAGTGTGGCGCGGCCATTGGCACGGTGAGAGCATTGCTGTCAAAATATTCTTCAGTCGTGACGAGGAGTCCTGGAAGCGTGAAACGGAAATCTACAGGCAAGCATTGGGTTCAACTTGACATATTCTAAATGCTCTATCAATTGTGGAAGACAGAAGGAGTTATCTGTACCTATATATTATAGGTTGATTTTTACAATCGATTTTAGAGTTATGTGTTGTAATTGACATTCCACAATTCGTTGTATAGGGTTTAGTTATAGTCGTGCTTGTCAACCACAAATCACAAATTATAATTAATCTGGTTTTGTTTCAAATTTTAGCACCGTGCTACTGCGTCACGAGAACATACTTGGCTTCATTGGCTCGGATATGACGTCCCGTAATTCGTGCACGCAGCTTTGGCTTATGACCCACTACTATCCGCAGGGTTCGCTTTTTGATCATCTGAATCGAAATGCACTAAGTCACAACGATATGATCTGGATCTGTCTGTCAATTGCCAATGGGCTGGTGCATCTGCATACTGAGATCTTTGGCACAGAGGGCAAGCCCGCAATGGCGCATCGTGATCTGAAGTCAAAGAACATATTAGTCACATCGAATGGCACTTGTGTCATAGCCGATTTTGGTTTGGCCGTTACACACTCGCATGTCACAGGACAACTCGATATGGGTCATAATCCCAAAGTTGGCACCAAGCGTTATATGGCACCCGAGGTTCTCGATGAAAGGTATTGTTATTTATTTATATTCAGCCAACAATTTGTAACTGTTTCCATCTGGTGACTATAGCATTGACATGGAATGCTTTGAGGCATTGCGCCGCACTGATATCTACGCCTTTGGCCTGGTGCTGTGGGAGGTGTGCCGCCGCACCATTTCGTGCGGCATTGCCGAGGAGTACAAGGTGCCCTACTACGATGTGGTGCCAATGGATCCGAGCTTCGAGGATATGCGCAAAGTGGTCTGCATTGATAACTATCGACCATCCATACCCAATCGCTGGAGCTCAGATTCGGTAAGTACATTTGCATATACCTAATCCAAAATCTTTAACCATTGTCGCCTTTCTTTCTATCGAACAGCTCCTTGCCGGCATGTCCAAGCTAATGAGGGAGTGCTGGCATCAGAATCCGAATGTTCGTTTGCCAGCGCTGCGCATTAAAAAGACTATACATAAGTTAGCTTCCGTTGACGAGAAGATACGTTTAGACTTTGATGAGGTGTGCGTTTAATAGCTTTTAGGTAGTTGATTTAAGTTTACAATTAATTAGACTAAGCGACATTAGTTGAGTTCATTTTGCTAGCAGCTAAGTTTCATCATACATACACATACATATATATAATTGAAGTTATTTTTATATATTTTTCATATTTCATTAGACTGTATATCGTCTGCATTAATGAAGATTTAATTTTGTGCCTTCGAAATTGCCTTAAATGTAAATCGATATTGACTTGAAGTATCATCTAAATAAGTTATTGTCATCAACCTGCCCCTCTGGATGCTGCTCCCCAAGAGAGAGTTCTCAAAAATCCATTTTGTTTTTCATTTCAAGTGCCATTACAATTAAGAATTGGTAAAAAAAATAACAAAACACATTTTTACATTACACCTAAGCTCACTTTTTACACCTACACCTCTCCCAAAAAAACATCTATTCACACACTCCACACACAACCAATCAAAATTAAACAGCTATCAAGCAGCTATATAGAGAGCATTGGTATATAGAGTTATTAAGAACAAATGACACTCAAACAACACACACACACACACACACACACACATAGAGCAGAGCACCTAGTTAAGAGCATATGCCTGTACATGATCAGTTCCCAACTACATATAGAATATACGATTACGAGTATACTTTTTGTATATTGTACAAATGCGCGTTAATTAAGTTGTATATGTAGTTTACAAGTAAATAAGATACTATCAACAAATAAAATACACTTTCTAATTGTTAAGTAAATGCATAAAAATGTTTAATTTTTTACAAATTCCAACAACAATTGGTGACATTTATATGCTTAAAAACATATATTAATGCACCTCAATAGATTAACATATGTTAAATATGGGTTGTCTATGTTGATCCACATGGCAGTGATTATTGACCATTGGCAGTCAACAGGCGGAAAGTATCGTTGTTTTGCTCATCGAGGAAGAGCAGCTTGAAGATATCATTAAAGAAGTCGGGATAGTAGTCGCAGGCACGCTTGCAGTCCGGCGTCCAGTTAATCTCCAGCAGTTGCGGCTGCATTTCACGCTCCTCATCCCCCTTTCCGGTCCAGCCCAGCATAATATCCGCGGCGTAGAGGGCACGCGACTGAGCACATGGTGCTAAGCCACAGGGCGGCTCCTCTTGACTGGCACATGTGAGCACCTCGTGCAACATGCCGCAGATCTGTTGCTCCAGCAAGGCCCAGTCGTGTTTTGGATACTGCTGGCGCCACATGTCCATAAAGTCATCGCATTTCACATGATGTAGTTGCGCCTCTTCCTGGTAATTCATCACCGTATAGTGCATTTCGTAGTCATCGAACGTGTCCAGCGCAAAGGGTCGATTAGCGAAGCGTAAGAAAAACTTTCGATGCACATACGCCTCAATCGGCTTCACTCGCTTCAGCAGTATCACATAACGCACATCGAATTTGACCCGTGCACCGTTCATCTCGTCGCGTTGGAAGAGAACTGGACGTTCAATGTACTTCTGTGCGATTTTGGGACCCGTTGCGGGCAAACGAACAATCTGCTTGATGTTGTCCGTGATGTGTGTGTCCAGGCCACGTGCCAAGTTCCAGGGTTTGATAATCCAATGATTGTCTAATTGGCTGGCCGCCCGCTGTTGATAGTAGGCCACAAATTCGCGCAGTTCCGTGCTTAGATTATAGGTAGTGGGCAGCCACGCCGGATACGTTTCCAGCGTCTCAGCATTGTGATGCTCCTTTGCCGCACGTCGTCCCACAATACTCAGCAGATCCTTGATGGTTATCACATACTCGAAGGGAAACTGATTGATGAACTTTTGCGGGGTTTCACGCGAAAGCTCACCGAAATTCTTATAGTGGTAGGTGAGCCAAAGCACATCAGCATCCTCGGCGCTATCAACCAACATAAATTCGGGCGCTGTGAGATGCTCGCGCAGAACATCATACTGGGCATACACTTTGAGGGGATCACAGCGCGACGAAGTGGAGAAGACAGCTGCCGAGTCAACTTGCTCTGGATACGTTTCCGGTATGTGTCCACTAGCAAAATAATTGGCACCGGGTTCCACTTGCAAAAAACTTTCGCCACTTAAATCACTTTCGCTCCAGGGCAGCAGGAGAGCAGAACGCTGTGGCGCATCCTTCGACACATACTCGGCAAAGTCACGTGTCACCGGTTCACCCTGCTCACAATCCCTAATCGGAAACAGCAAGCTGTAGGTGGTGTGTGTGTTCACATAGAGCAGTGGCACCACACGGAAACTGGGCTCATCTGACTGATTGACAGCGGAGCCAACCTCATCCATGACATACCAGATGGGCGTGCGCTCCTCATCGCTTAATCCCTCGCTGGCAATGGAATACGCATGACAATAGCGCCACAGACGTCGCAATATTTTCTTAATGCGCTGCTCATGCTCCAAATCCACGCCAGTGATGGCAGACATACGATCCGCCAGCTGTGGATATTGTTCCAGTTGTTGGCGCGCACTATTCAGTCGAAATGTCCAGGCATGATCTATCAAATATATGGCCTGAGGATCGCTTGCCTTGATGCCCTGCTCGCGAGCCACTGCCAGAGCAAACGCCGGCTTGGCGTTGTCGTCATCATTGGCATCGAAGCCCTCATCCTCATCGTAATCGATGAGCATCAGTTGCAATACCTCGCCGGCATCAAAGTTATCCGTGGTCAGCTTGCGATATAGGGCCGGCCACAGATGCAACGGCACCGCAGATGATTCCAATTGCGGCTTGTGCAATGCCACAAATTCGTTGTATTTATTAATTCCATCCATATCGCGTGCTAGGTGTAAAAGTCCCCCCCGGTCTGTTGTTCACATTGTATTAAAATACCAAAAATTATACCAACAAAATACCAAAGATCAGGACGTTTTTGCTTTTGATACTAACTATCGATACGCATAAGTTAAATAACAATATAAGTTTGGGCACAACTATGCAAATATGACAAACAAAAATGTTCTCTCATTATAAATTTATTTACCCATCAAGTAAATAACAAATGGATTTTTACCGCGACAATTCAAATATGATAACTGCCCACCAGTGTTGGTAGTTATTAGGTATGGCTGCATTTAACAGCTCAAAGTGAGTAGCAATTCAAAACATCTGTCAGGGCAGCGGGAGGGCAAACAGCTGTTGTACTAGTTTGCCTTGGTGAGAAAATATAAATAAATGACAACAATATAGAATTTCACCATTAGAAAAGTTTGTTACTGAGACGGCAGGCGCACATGGTATCAGCCAGTATAGGTCGAAAAAATTCACAGTCATTGCAACTCAGCACTTAACGAAAGGGGTATATAAATCTGTTTTGCTTATGCTTGTCTAAATTATATCGTGCAAATGTTTTAACACTGATGCTGACTGTTGGTTAGTACATATAAATTCTAAATTCTCGCTCTCCTGGCAAGCGGTCAAAAATAAAGAAAAAAAAGAAGAAATTAAATGAGTAGTACGCTGTCATTGCCAAACAACGCCACAGGCGCTGTAAAGATCGCCGAAGATCCGACTATGGATGTAGAGGTAAGCTAAAATAATGATGCACAAGGATCTCGTCGCAATCAATGACCAATATTGATTTCTCTATACAAAAAAAATTGAAGTAGGCTTAATTTTGTTACCTAGCAACTGCAAAGTGCCAATACTAAAATGCGATATGAATTGTAGTTAATTGCGCAGTTTCAATTTGAACGCGATCGCTCGTCCGTTAGGTAATCCAAGCCAATTTGGCGCCACTTCCGTATTTGTTGCAGCAACAACAGATCTGGATTTTGCAATCACCCTTTTATTAAGCGATAATCTCTTTTTTTTCAAACAATATTTCCTTTAGTTTTATGTATATTTAAAAATTGTCAAAAGATAATTGATATCTATGCAAAATTTGTGTGTTTAGAACCATGTCTTAATAAATAATTGTTAAATTTTAGTTTATTTTCCATATATTCAATAACAGGTTTCGAAAAACAAAGGTTTCTTCCTATGGCAATGGTTTTGTAACTGGACGTCGACATCACCAATAATGCTGCGCGCCGTTGAGAAGAAGATTCTATCATATCTGAAGCTTCCTTACAGAGGCTACTTTGTGGACATTGGACCAGCTGTGGGCGAGGCTGACAAAATATGGACGGTCAGCATGAACACAGATTCCAAGGAGGTGCCCTTGGTATTGTTGCACGGGTTGGGCGCCGGCGTCGCACTCTGGGTGATGAATCTCGATTCGTTTGCCAAGGATCGTCCGGTCTATGCGATGGATGTGCTCGGCTTTGGCCGCAGCTCGAGGCCACAATTTGGCAAGGATGCGCTGGTGTGCGAGAAGCAGTTAGTTAAATCTGTTGAGGAATGGCGCCGCGAAATGAACATCAGTGATATGATTCTTTTGGGCCACTCCATGGGTGGCTTCATTGCCTCCAGCTATGCGCTAAGCTATCCAGAACGTGTACGCCATCTGATTCTGGCTGATCCTTGGGGCTTTCCCGAGAAGCCCACCGATTCGACGAACACCAAACAAATACCGTTGCTGGTGCGCGCCCTTGCGCGCATTTTGACGCCCTTGAATCCGTTGTGGGCTCTTCGTGCCGCTGGCCCATTTGGTCAGTGGGTGGTGCAAAAGACGCGGCCGGATATAATGCGAAAGTTCCAGCACACCGTTGAGGAGGACGTTAATTTGCTGGCCCAGTACATACATCAATGCAATGCCCAAAGTCCGAGCGGCGAATCAGCATTTCACAGCATGATGCAATCGTTCGGTTGGGCCAAGCATCCCATGATCCATCGAATCAAGGATGTGCGTAGTGATATACCCATCACATTCATCTATGGTTCGCGCAGCTGGATCGACTCGTCGTCGGGCGAGAAAATTAAATCACAGCGTGGCACCAATATGGTGGACATTAAAATTGTAACCGGAGCCGGTCATCATGTGTATGCCGACAAACCGGACGTATTCAATCGCTACGTCAACGAGACCTGTGATATGTACAAAGTTGGTCATCTACAGCCAGCAGCATCGTCACCGTTGCAGCTCATACGCGAATCCACCGAATCCGATGAAGAGCACGAGCTGCCCAATTTGAAATCAGCAGCGGAAACGGTGGAAATACAGCAACAACCAAATGTTGGGCAAGGCGTTACATCGACAACATCGACAAGAGCAACAACAGCGACGACTCCAGCTGTCGATATGGGCGATGTGAATCGGAAATTATAAAACTAACATTATTTTTCGACCTTAAATTATAAATGTAGCTCTACTTATTTTGTGTCTATTCTATTAGCGTTCTTTTTAGTATTAAATGTTGTCTTATCTACATTAGTTGTCATTCCATTGTCATGCTATTCCTATTCTAGGCAACGTGAATCAGTAAACGACTGATTAATTGTGTGGAGCAGTGCAAAGTACAAGTTTTTCACTTGACCATTGCTTAGTTTAATTGATAAACATGTTAACTGGATACGTCATTTATTTAAGCACGGCGCCCAAAAGCGCGCTATGGCCAACAAACGCAAAACGATTAAATTCGTATCAGCTCCAGTTGCTAACGTCTATCAGACCAGAGACCACACCATACGCGGAAGTCATCGACCTAACCCAGTGGCCTATACACAGATTGTTTCGATTTGACTTTCAGCCCAGCTAATCACAATTAATTAAGCATCATAATCAATAAAAATTATGCAATCTAAAGCTTAAGGTTTCGACTTGAATATATGCCCAATTATTGCCGGTTATACAATATAAATAATATAATATAATTTCGGTTAAAGTTGAAAAAGAAAGAAAGAAAATATGTCTATGTAGTTCAATTTTAAAATATGTAAGTGCAGGGATCTATATATTCCAGGTAAAGAATTATATATATTTTTTTAAATTATTTTCAAGGAATTTGATAATCTTAGCTGAACAAAACAATTTCTTGTAGGATAGTGTTTGCATTAGTATATATTTACCGCATTGCTACAAGGGTTTTCACTATCAGCAAAAAGTTCATTATAAATAATTGTTTTCTATACATACATATATGATTATAAAAAAAACCCCTTAATTATATGTATGTACATGCATACATCAGATCAGCTATTGCTTATTCATGCATTTCGAGATTAAATAACACATAACGCAGAAACATGTATATCCAGTGTTTCGTAAACAAAGTAGGGTGAATCAGACCTAGTGGGGTATAAATAAAATAAATGATGAATTATTAGCCACCTGATAAGCAAATGGATGACAAATAATAAGAATAACAGCCAAATGTCAAAACAAAGACCAATTTAAAAAAATATAATTATATAGTATACATTAATAATGCATTCATTTTATTCGCAATTGCAGAAAAGTCTCTTGATTTGCATAATTCTCACATATTTTAAAATTGTTTTGATTATAGGGATATAATATTTCAATAGTTAAATTTGTTTGGTTTAAGCCGACGCTTTACTTGGCATTGGCGAAGCCAACGCGATCGTTGCCCATATCGAATTCAGTGTAGTACTTTCCAATGAAGACATCGCCGAGAATCCAAAGAGGTCCACTTGGTGGTGGTATGTCAACGCCTATGAAACCGGACAAGCAAATGGTTTCGTCCATTTCAGATATGCGCAAAATGTAATCCTTGCCCTCCAGCTCGAATTTTTTCCCATTGAACACGAACTTAATCACTGGCAAATTGGGGATGAGATCACACGATACGACATACTGAAAAGGCAGTTATATATTATAAATAATATATATATATAATTATATGTATAGTTTGGCTGGTTACCTCTCCATACAAATTGGGCGTGGCACCGATGGCCTGATTTATGGAGTTCGCCTCAGCAGTTGGGGCTGTAATCAGTGAGGTGCCCGTATCGGCAATCACCTGGCAGCCGCCCTTGCACAGATCAATATCTTTTATTTTAGCCGAGTCCATTTTTATCTGCCAATAGCCCTTGCGCGTGACCGGCAAGTACGTAAAATTGCCAGTATAATGATTAGGATCAGAACCACCGAAGAGGATTTCGCCACCCTCTGGTGCCGAGGGATCACGATTCAGATAGAATGAAAACACCGGATTGGAGATCAAACCCTGTTCATACATGGCATAAAATGTGGGCTTGACACCATCGACAGATATCGAACTATAACCCAATCCAAGTACACCATCGAATTGGGCGTCGACAAAGGCCGGACCCGGTTCGCTCAGTGCTTCGGCGAAGGTTTGATTCTTAATGTCCAGCCCTACCATGTTGATGGTGTCGGTGGACAAGTAACCGGACAAACTGCCCGATCCGTAGTGTATGGCGAATTCGGTCCCGTTCTTGACATAAGTCGAGGACTTGGTGGCATCGTATTTGTTGTGAATAAGGCAAGCAATGTTGGTCAGGTCACATTTCTTGGACGGAACCCACAAGTTAGATGAGCCCGTATCGAATACTACCTTAAAGTTCTGCGGCGGCGAACCAATCGATATGGGTCCATAGTATTGCGCATCCAGGTAATTGAAAAGCGGTTCGGGTGGGACGCCAGATTTGCCAGGACGGATGGGAAGGCGGTGCAGTTCGGTGCCGACATCAGCGAAAAACCGGCGAACGGATTCGGCTTTGCTTAACGGCACTCGCAACAACTTTGGATCGGCCCATGCCAAAGCCAGGCAAACGGCAAGCAGCACCAGAGACTTATGCATGTCCACTGAACTCGATGTTTTATAACGTTATAGCTTAATTTGAACCTGAAATGCTTCTTTATATTTATTTAGAGGTCTGCTAAATAACCAGCGCTGATATAATTCAAAGAAAATATACAGAATTTGTACAAACGGCGCAATATTTAACAGGGCTGTTGTCTGCGATTCTTTTATTTTTATATTTAATAACATATGAAACTGAAACTGTAAAAATGTTCTAAAAATTTAGGATAAAACGAGTGGCTAATTGAGAGAAATTTTCTATGGATATTTTGCAAGGGAATGTTTAAAATAAAGAATTATAATTATTAAAAACCATTGCATTTATTATTGTCATTATTATTTTTTAATGTGTGCAAAACATCAAAACATTTTTACAAGAAAGCAGTTATTTTCAAATTTTAATAATTTCGCTTTATGTATTAAAATGCATTTGAATGGCTTAAAGTACTCGGTAGTTTAGATTACAATTTACACTGCACGTCTCAATACTTGTAGCGATAAATGGCTACACCAGCTACACCAATTAATATTGAACCCATTAAAAAGCTAAGTAGTTTTAGCTATAGAAGAATTAATAATTTAAAATTGGATTTCTTAAAACGTGCGTTTACATACCTTTGAGTTATCAACTAATGGCGCTTTCTGTCTGACGCTTGTCTTCTGTTCCATTTTCTTACCTTGACCCAACATCTTCTGATACATCTCCTTTTCATTGTGCTCCTCCCGGCGTGCCTTTATAAAGAGACGAGCCAGGTCTGACTGCACGGTGCGATTGTCTGGCTCCAATGTGGCCACTTTCTGTAACAACTTGATTGCGCCCTGCGTATCATTCTTACCCTCAAGTACCTGAAAAAGATTGTTAAATCTTTGACTCGACGTTGATAATAGCTCGCACTCACCCTTCCCTTGCGGTACAATGCCTTTGGATTATTCGGTTGGCATCGCAGCACATGCTCCACGGACTGCAGTGCGGCGTCATAGGCGCCAATTTTTATTTGGGCAATTGCCAAATTGTTGTACAAAATCAGTCGATCCTCCAAGAGACTCTGCAGATCACTGTTTGATAGCTTTTATTATTATTTATCACATTTACCTCTAGGTCCTCTTTGCCAAACTATGCATCTGGATCGCCATCCCGATGATCTAAATAGTCCAAAGCACGTCTATACAAATGTATGGCATTATTGTATTCCACCCGTTTATAAAAGTAATTGGCTACCTCTTTTTTCACATGATGACAAATAATAACAATAACAGCCAACTGTCAAAACAAAGGCCAATAAAAAAAATATAATTATATAGTATACATTAATAATGCATTCATTTTATTCGCAATTGCAGAAAAGTCTCTTGATTTGCATAATTCTCACATATTTTAAAATTGTTTTGATTATAGGGATATAATATTTCAATAGTTAAATTTTTTTGGTTTAAGCCGACGCTTTACTTGGCATTGGCGAAGCCAACGCGATCGTTGCCCATATCGAATTCAGTGTAGTACTTTCCAATGAAGACATCGCCGAGAATCCAAAGAGGTCCATTAGGTGGTGGTATGTCCATGCCTATAAAACCGGACAAGCAAATGGTTTTGCCCATTTGAGCTATGCGCAAAATGTAATCCTTGCCCTCCAGCTCGAATGTTTTCCCATTGAACACGAACTTAATCACTGGCAAATTGGGGATGAGATCACACGATACGACATACTGAAAAGGCAGTTATATATTATATATAATATATATATAATTATATGTATAGTTTGGCTGCTTACCTGTCCACCCAAAATGGGCGTGCCACCGATGGCCTGATTTATGGAGGTCGCCTCAGCAGTTGGGGCTGCAATTAGTGAGGTGCCCGTATCGGCAATCACCTGGCAGCCTCCCTTGCACAGCTCAGTATCTTTTAATTGAGCCGAGTCCATTTTTATCTGCCAATAGCCCTTGCGCGTGACCGGCAAGTACGTAAAATTGCCAGTATAATGATTAGGATCAGAACCACCGAAGATAATTTCGCCACCCTCTGGTGCCGAGGGATCACGATTCAGATAGAATGAAAAAACCGGATTGGAGATCAAACCCTGTTCGTACATGGCATAAAATGAGGGCTTGACACCATCGACAGATATCGAACTATAACCCAATCCAAGTATACCATCGAATTTGGCGGCGACAAAGACCAAACCCGGTTCGCTCAGTGCTTCGGCGAAGGTGTGATTCTTAATGTCCAGCCCGACAATGCTGACGGTGTCGGTGGACAAGTAACCGGACAAACTGCCCGATCCGTAGTGTATGGCGAATTCGGTCCCGTTCTTGACATAAGTCGAGGACTTAGTGGCATCGTATTTGTTGTGCATAAGGCAAGCAATGTTGGTCAGGTGACATTTCTTGGACGGAACCCACAAGTTAGATGAGCCCGTATCGAATACTACCTTAAAGTTCTGCGGCGGCGAACCAATCGATATGGGCCCATAGTATTGCGCATCCAGATAATTGGAAAGCGGTTCAGGTGAGAGGCCAGCTTTGCCAGGACGGATGGGAAGGCGGTGCAGTTCGGTACCGACATTAGCGAAAAACCGGCGAACGGATTCGGCTTTGTTTAACGGCACTCGCAACAACTTTGGATCGGCCCATGCCAAAGCCAGGCAAACGGCAAGCAGCACCAGAGACTTATGCATGTCCACTGAACTCGATGTTTTATAACGTTATAGCTTAAAAAATTACTGGCGACTGATTAAATCAATTAATTTGGTTACCGATAATTTAATATTGCGCAGAGAATGATTCAGCAAAGAAAATATACTAAATTTGGCCAAACGGCGATATGAGTTAACAGAAAAGAATATGTTATAGTGTTTTGTTTTTTTATAAATCTATTGATAATAATGAACAATTTTTTACAGATGATTAGTTTTATTTTAATCAACAAATATATACAGAACTGTATTTACCGCACTGTAGAAATTAGAACCAGAAATTTTTCTTTATATTTTTTTTATAGGTATGCGTGAAAAAAATCTGCTAAATAATAACCCGCGCTGATATAATTCAAAGAAAATATACAGAATTTGGCCAAACTGCGCTATGTTTAACAGGGCTGTTGTCTGCGATTCTGTTATTCTTATATTTAATAACATATGCAACTGTAAAAATGTTCTAAAATGTAGGAGAAAACGAGTGGCTAATTGAGACAAAATTTCTATGGATATTTCGCAGGTAATGTTTAAAATAAAGAATTGAAATTATCCAAAAACCATTGCATTTATTATTATTATTATTTTTTTTATTGTGTGAATAGTAAATATCTTCAAAACATCTTTAAAAGAAAGCAGTTATTTTCAAATTTTAATAATTTCGCTTTATGTATTAAAATGCATTTGAATGGCTTAAAGTACTCGGTAGTTTAGATTACAATTTACACTGCACGTCTCAATACTTGTAGCGATAAATGGCTACACCAGCTACACCAATTAATATTGAACCCATTAAAAAGCCAAGTAGTTTTAGCTATAGAAGAATTAATAAATTAAAATTGGATTTCTTAAAACGTGCGTTTACATACCTTTGAGTTATCAACTAATGGCGCTTTCTGTCTGACGCTTGTCTTCTGTTCCATTTTCTTAGCTTGACCCAACATCTTCTGATACATCTCCTTTTCATTGTGCTCCTCCCGGCGTGCCTTTATAAAGAGACGAGCCAGGTCTGACTGCACGGTGCGATTGTCTGGCTCCAATGTGGCCACTTTCTGTAACAACTTGATTGCGCCCTGCGTATCATTCTTACCCTCAAGTACCTGAAAAAGATTGTTAAATCTTTGACTTGACGTTGATAATAGCTCGCACTCACCCTTCCCTTGCGGTACAATGCCTTTGGATTATTCGGTTGGCATCGCAGCACATGCTCCACGGACTGCAGTGCGGCGTCATAGGCGCCAATTTTTATTTGGGCAATTGCCAAATTGTTGTACACAATCAGTCGATCCTCCAAGAGACTCTGCAGATCACTGTTTGATAGCTGTGCGTACAGAAATATATATGCGTATAAGTGTGATTTTATTATTATTTATCACATTTACCTCTAGGTCCTCTTTGCCAAACTCTGCATCTGGATCGCCATCCCGATGATCTAAATAGTCTAAAGCGCGTCTATACAAATGTATGGCATTATTGTATTCCACCCGTTTATAAAAGTAATTGGCTCTCTCTTTTTTCCGGGATCTGCGATTGTTTAAAATCACAATGATTAGGATTACTTAACTTCAATACGGAGCTCGAGAAACAAACCCATATTTACGCAACACTTCAAACGACTTCAAATCTGCAAAATCTTCGTACTTAACATCTACCAATTCCAATTCGTAGATTAACTTAATCAAAACAAAAAAAAACAATACATTTGAATATGGTTAAAAGATCGTATTTTGATTGTTACCTGAGCATTTGGTGGTATGACGATTTCTGGCGGATTGTCTGTTTTAAGTCCGGCAGTGCCATAGCCGAAGCGTTGATCAACGGTGATCTCTGCCACTTCGCCAACATGCATCATTGGAAGTACCATATCTAAGCCCTGCACCACTTCAAAATCGCCAACATGACACTGGAAGCGCTCCTCCTTCTCCACAACGGTACCGTTTTCTAATTTTCCGGTGTATGTTATGGTTACCAAGTCGCCTCGATTGGGTCGCTTAGCACTAGCTGGTGCCTTTTTAATAATTCGCTTCAATAGCTGTTTGTTACCCAAAATGTCGCACTCGTTTTCATCATCCTTATCGTCCACCTTTGCAGCACTGTCAATTTTTGCAGCTTCTGCTGGGACGTCCTCGGCTTCGGATGTTTCAGAATCGTCGATAGCTGCCTGAGCTGCACGCATGTCCTTGGTGTCATCGGCACTGGGAAGATCTTCAAACGAGCTACTGCTAGATTTTTCTACGTCCATATTAACCTAAAAGTTATCATGGCAAAACGTTGAAACATGGAACAAAGGGCAACAAATGGTCCGATTTACTCACTTTAAGTTAAATGTAATGCAATTTGATACTAAACGTGAACTTTTGGGATAATTTCGTGTAAAGTGTTTATACGTTTTCAAATGTGAAAATCAATAAATTGTAGCTTCACTCTTTTTTCTAACAAATAACTATTGAAGACAAACAATGTAAAATAAAAATTTGGAAATGATTACTTTCACAAGTACATTTGACATTTCACATTGCATAGGGTTGTCAGGGTGCCCATTACAAAATGACAACAGCATGTTGTAATTATCTACAACTTTGTACTTTGATGGACACGAATCAAACCAAAGCTACTAATCACAAAACAAAAATACATTGAGTCGTGGCAGTGAAAATAAAAGCACAAAATGCAACACAGTTTCAAAATGTTTTAAATACTGAACAAAGTTTGACGATATGTACTGACGTGGTGGCAACGCCAAACATCTGTTGCCTATGTCTGGTATATTCAGTGAATTTTGCATATAATACTTTGTTAGTTGTAGCGCAATAAATGTAAATAATGTTTACGAAAAAGAAAAGTCGTCTAAAGAAAAAGGCATCCATACACAAAAACCGGCATAAGAAAAATATGAACCATCAACCGAGACGAGCAGCCCTAAGTGCGCTTCCAGCCGTAAGCACGTGCAAAGACATAGCAAAAAGTACTCTTCCCGCGACTTCTTTTCACAGTACCCCTGTTGGTGCAGCACGAAAAATCAATGTAAGTAAATTGCAGCTCATTGTTATTGCTTATATTTAGATGCATATTTGTATATATCGTGTCATAGTGGAGGGTTGGGGGTAGTTTTTGTTGGGGATGCGACCTGCAAGTCGAGACAGCGCAAGCGCCAGCGCTCCGAAAAAACTAGTGTGTTCCAGCAGATAATTTCCAGCAAGTTGAATCAGAGTGAATTTGTCAAACCAAAAAGTGGCCAAAAAAAAAGTGTAACTAGACCCACCAAAAAAATAACCAAAAAATTCAAATAAGGAAATACAGCAAAAAAAGGAGGGAATTCGAAGATGGAACAAATCTGGAGAAATGTTTGCGCTCACTACGATGTGCCCGACGATGTGAGCAGCACCTGGTTTGCACGGATCGAACAGCATTTAAGCGATGACAGTCCCACGCGCGCCTATCACAACTGGCAGGAGATGATGCAGCGCAAGCACTCGCATCTATCCGACTGTGCGCCCAGCATTGCACTTGCTGCATTCTTTCAGTATTATCATTTCGATGGCAACCGTAGCTGTGTGGAACAGAATTGCGAGGTATTCGATGAATTTTGCCGTGATGCCAACATTGAGGATGTGAGTAGGCAAACTGCATGTTGTGTTTTAACCCTCGCATTCTACAAGGCTATTGAATGTTACACAGGAAGAGGCCAAGGCGCTGGTGTGTAACCTGCTCGGTCGCAAATCGCCTGATAATGAGGTCACCTGGTCGCATGATGACGAGGCTAATTTGTTGCAAGATGTGGATCTGGTTGTGCTTGCGTATGTAATCAATAAAAATATAAGCAGTACGAATTTGAAATACCCTTGCAGATGAGTTACTTTTAGTAGTAAACCGATTTGAATCTCTTCTGCAAGGGTATATATATAGGAAGAGCAGTGTATTTCAAAATCTATTCTCACGCACAGTGCTCCGCCGGAGGAGTATAAGCACTACACTCAGCTGCTGCGGCACGAGTATGCGAACCTGGATGATGGGGTCTACAAATCGATGCGTATTAGGGTGTTGGAGACACTACTGCTCATACCTTGCATATATGCAACAGCCGAGTACCATGACAAGTACGAGCAGCTGGCGCGGACCAACATAAGCAACGAGATTAAAGAGCTTAAGGGGTAAAGCAATTCTCAGTTGTCAGATTAGTTAGTCCAAGGGTTCATTCTGCTTTCTCCTCTTATCTTTCGCCTTTAATAACTGTGTTTTTTTTTGGATTGTAAATGTGTTTTGTTCTTTTAATGGTAATCGAAACATATTATAAGTTGTTTAGCTAATGAAATTTGTCATCTAAGTATATTGAGGAACTTCACTAGCTATATTCATCCTATTGCTGTTTGATCCCCGTCAAATTGGAGCCATATGCAAATTGGAGTCAAATATAACGTAATCACAATGTAATTCTGTTACATCATGATATATAATATGATATATAAGATACGTAATCTTTCTGGCCTGTCAAAAATGTTGTAATTGAATAATGAAATAAAAACGATGTATATTTAATCAAAGTAAGCTGTAGTTTTACTTAAAGAACCACAATGAAAACAATATTAAGTGAAACGCAGTAAGTATGAAAAGTTGCAAATTGTATACTTTTCAAAATCCATAAAAGAAAAGATCGGAAATTAATGCATGTATATTCTTTATTTGCCACCAGTTTCATAATAAACTAATGGATAATTCAACAAAGCAACCAGAACGTCTAAACTTCCAGAAATTCAAGGATGATCACGTTAAGGTATGTTAAATCAACGAAATTTCTTTCTTTTTGATTTTTAACATTTCATTTACTTTTAGAATCCGCTAAAGCGTTTGAATAATAAGAAATCAAAGCAAAAGAAATGCAGCTACACACAAAAGCTCGCCAATGCCATCAAGCGTCGTGCAATTAATTCGTTTACCGGGAACACTTCACCATCGAAACCATTGATGCCAAAACAAAAGTTTTATCGCAACAAACAGGTAATCAAGAAGATCAATAGATCTCTACTGCTCTCTGCTGAACTTCGTTTATGTCGCACAACTGCAGCAGTCAACGGATTCCAGTAAAGTACTAAACACCACAATAGAGGAGGACGAAATCGAAGAGATTGAGAGTAGTGATGACGATGACTGCATTCTTTTGGAGCCCGATGTAACAAATATATGCCTTGACGACGATACCAACGAGGTTCCGCCAGTAAAACCATCTTCATCGAGCGATGAGGACAATAATGGTGCAAGCTGCAGTAGTTTTAAGGTGGAAACAAAGCCCGAGCGTCAATTATTTGATATTTGGGCAAAAAGATCAGGTCGTGGTTTCGTCCATCCCATAAGGTTCGCTTCCTCAAGTGTATCTAATGGTAGTTGCATTGTATTAGATGATAGCTTTGATAATCGAGAAGATTGTCCAGTTGCAATTTCCGATGATCGCCAGCTTCCTAACATGCCTAAAAAGAAGCTGACGGAGAAGCTGACGGAGAAGCAAAAATCAATGAATTCGGTGGACGATAGTGTGGTAATTATTGAGGAGAGTTTTATACCTCTGCAAACGGACGATACGCCAAGCAAGCAAGTTAATAAAAAAAACAAAAAGTCGGAACTGAAGAAGTTCGAGAATCAGGCGCAGAAGCAGCAGCAGGAGGAGAAGAATAATGTGGGAACGGCTGCAAGTCCGCCAAATATGTACAGGCAGCGTATGAACCCGAATCTTTTTACGTCAACTGAACGGAAAAAGCTGGCTGATTACAATAGCAACACATATAATCCTGGCAAGGAAACTGGAGCGGATGAGCCCATCTCGAATAAGCGTTCCATTATCATCGATGGCAGCAATGTGGCCTTCGGGTGAGCCTGATTTTGAAAACGCATTTTTTAAAAACATTATTGTAATTGAATTTTTTAACAGCCATGGCTGCTCCAACAAGTTCTCGTCGGAGGGCATCAAATATTGTGTGGAGTATTTCCAGAAAATGGGACATGATGTGAAGGCCGTTATACCGTTATTTCGCCGCAATGCTACCAAATCATCGAATCCAGAGATTCTTGATCAATTGCACAGGGATGGAAAAATTGTATTTACACCCTGTAAAAATTTGCCCAATCAACAGAGTATCAGTTACGATGATCGGTACGTTAACAGATAATTTCGTATAATCAATATATAATATAAAATATATTTGACCATTTCAGCTTTATCCTACAGTTGGCGTATGAGCGTAACGCAGCGGTTGTCTCAAATGATAATTATCGTGACCTGATCCATGAGAATCCAGCGTTTAAGAAGATTATCGAGAATCGCGTTATTGGATATTCGTGGTGCGATAATATACTTATATTACCAAAGGATCCCTATGGCAGATTTGGGCCACAGTTGGCCGAAATTCTTCGATGCTAGAGTTAAGTTTAGAAATTTTCAAATCCTCCGTTTGAAGAAGTGCATTTTTTATTTTATTTTCATTAAATATATATAGTTGTAAAATACAATTAAGTGCTGTGTAATTAGATTCTTGGCGTAACCGAAACAACAGTTGTTGTAGATATTGTGGTTAATTGTGGTGCTTCACTGCCTGCGAATCTCGGATCATATTCTGGTGGCGGCTCATTTAAATCAGTTGCCAGATTAGGATTGCTGCACTCCAAATCAGTGGCTATTGTCTGTGTTGAGGACCCCATGTCGCACTTTTGCTTAACAGTGCTGTTGATGATAAGATCATCGTAACATGGTGGTAGATCCATGCCCTTGGGTAATATACGAATGTCGTTTAACTCGTCGGCTTGAACACAAACATTTTCGTTGCCATTGCCACACACTGTGCTATTGTTGGTGATGCTAATCTCCATTTGTTGCCGTGCTATGTTAGAGACAAAGGGAATCATTAACAAGTATTAAACATTATCACAAAAATTATATCTTTGACACGCTTATCGTTCCGATAAAATGTAGCAATCAATAAAAACAAAATTATTTATTTTATATCCTTCATCTTATCTTTCAAGACCTTAAATTTAAATTGTAATTTATCGATTTCATACTAACGAATGGTCACATTCTTATCGATTAATTTGCGCGGAAATTGCTGTATATTTGCCTTGAACAGCTGATTGTTAGTTCAGTAGCGTGCAGCTGGCGGCCTCAGCGGCTACGAATTGAAGCAGCTTTATTATCTTAGTGTAAGTTTTAGCAATAGTCACTTACAAAAACATACACACACGAATATACATTGTAAGTATAACGGCTTGCACAATAAGTGTTTATGACTGAGAGTTTAACTTCGATCGGTCATTTATATAATAGAGATTGCTGACGTTGTTGGCCCATCAAATGGTGAAAGTTTCTATCAGGTGTTTTTCTGTATTTTTGACTCTGACAATATGTAAATGTGACTCAATTCAGATACAACAGGTTGCGCGTCAAGCAGCAAAAGGTAATCCATAGCCAAAGTTCAAAATTAATGATAAAAAAATTTTTGTTTTGGTGTTGTAATAATTAATTGATATATAATTAATTAACTATGCATGATAGTTTATAAAGTTGAACGTCTAACATATCAATATTTTAAATTTGTTAAACTCGGCAAACGGAAAAGTCTTTAAGAAAGCTCGAATTCAACCCAAAGCTTCTAAAAATTGTTCAGTTCAAATGTTTGTTTTTGGCGGTAGAACTAGTTCTTGTCAACAACTTGCGGGTTAAAGGTTGATACTTTGACACTCAGGCGAAATGACAACTTGTTGACTTAACGGTTCACTGCCGGCACAGCTGGCAGTCGACAAAGCTGAACTAAGAATCTGAATTAGTACGATTTTTGCAGACAATCTGTGCTATTCTCCCAATTCCAAATTTCCTGCCATAAATGCTGCGACGCGTTCTGGGCTATGGCGCCCTGGGGACCGGCCTTATCAGCACCGGGCTGAGTCTGCACACGAATGACTATGAGCTGAATTCGCTGGGCATCGTGCGATTGTCGCGTGCGGCTTGTGCCGTCGTTGATGTTTCGCTAACCTACAAACGGGAGTTGTACTACAAGGAGTGGGACAAGACTACGCCCGAATATAAGGCGCAGAAAAGTCGCGTGCACAAGATTGCCGCTGAGAAGCTGCTCGAGCTGATCTGCACGAATAAGGGTGTGTATATTAAGGTGGGTCAGCATATTGGTGCCTTGGATTATCTGCTGCCCAAGGAGTTTGTGCAGGCAATGAAGGTGTTGCACTCGGATGCGCCACAGAATCCCATTGAGGATCTATACAAGGTGATCAGGCAGGACCTGAAACGCAATCCCGAGGATATATTCGATAGTTTTGAACGCGAACCCCTGGGCACTGCTTCGTTGGCCCAGGTGCACAAGGCACGCTTGAAGACCGGCGAAATTGTTGCCGTCAAAGTTCAGCATCCATATGTGAAGGGCAACTCCCGGGTGGACATGAAAACTATGGAAATGGGCGTTAAGTTGTTGGCGCGCATATTTCCCGACTTTAAGATCCAGTGGCTGGTCGAGGAATCCAAGAAGGTGAGTTTGAAATAGACTAGGACATCATTTCTTCACTAAGCAAAAAGCTTTTATATCTGATGGTATTTAACCCTATGGATCTCCTTTTACAGAATCTGCCCGTTGAACTAGATTTTCTGAACGAGGGCAAAAATGCGGAAAAGGTTGCTGAACAGTTTAAGAAATACAGCTGGCTACGCGTACCAAAAATATATTGGGAGCTGAGCACATCCCGTGTGCTAGTCATGGAATATCTGGAGGGTGGTCATGTCAACGATTTGGAATATATAAAACGGCACAAAATTGATACCTTTGCGGTGGCCAATAAGATTGGTAAACTCTACTCAGAGATGATCTTCTCCACGGGCTTCGTGCACAGCGATCCCCATCCGGGCAATATACTTGTCCGTCAGACGCAAAAAAACACTTTGGAAATCGTGCTGCTGGACCATGGCCTCTATGCCAATCTGAGTGATAAGTTTCGCTATGAATACTCAAAACTCTGGCTGAGCATATTAAATGTAGATCGCAAGGCGATGCGTCAGCACAGCGAACAGCTGGGCATCAAGGGGGATCTATATGGTCTGTTCGTGTGCATGGTGACAGGTCGTCCCTGGGAAACGCTCATGCAGGGCATTAACAAAGTCAAATATTCCAAAGAAGAGGTGAGTGCATGAAATACACAAAATTTTAAATGATTCTCTAATCTAATTTGTAACGTTTTGCAGAAGAATACGCTGCAGAGCAATACATCGCTGGTGCTGCCGCACATTTCGGACGTGCTGGAGCAGGTGGATCGCCAAATGCTGCTCATATTGAAGACGAATGATCTGATCCGAGGCATTGAGGCAACGTTGCGCACACAAAACCGTATGACAGCCTTCTGGGCCATGTCCAAGTGCTGTGTGCAATCGTCATATGCGGAGCAACTGTCACAACAGTCATCTGCTTCGATACGTTGGCGTTTGCGACTGCACGAGCGCTGGGAGCTGTTCAAGCTGAATATCTACTACCTCTACTTGGGTCTGATTAACTTTGGATTTCTGGCCGCGCTTAAGCAGGTGGTGTAGCTCTACTGGCCTGCACCTTTGACTCGATTAAAGTACAAAACAAAAATTACCTCGTTGCCTCTGCACAGCTAGCCTGCGTGCTTGATCCTTACGCCTGCGCATTATTACGCTCTTTGGTTCGTTTTGGGGCGAAATAGAGAGAAGCTAGTTAGCGATAGTCTGGGCAGATGTATTTCATTTGCATTACCAATGGGATGAGGAATAGCATCATAAAGACTAAAACACACAGCCACACAATATAAAATGCACTGCCGTAATAGAAATACACATAATCTGGAGCTGGAGTGCTGTAAATCGATGAGTTGCCATAGTTCCAACCGTATTTCCAATTCGTCACAGTGTTGGTTGAGCTAGGAGTGGTAGACGTGATGTTGGTCACAATGCTAGCCAGAGTGCTTGTTGTTATTGCTGCTGCAGTTGCAGCTGTTGTTGCATTTAATGCTGGTATTGCCAATGTGGTCGCCATTTCGCTGCAGGAAGCAGCTCCGCAAGTAGCTTTACTAGTCTCGTTTCACTCGATGTGCCCGCTCAAACTGAACTGAAGACATGGAAATAAATGCGCCTAATTATTTGGCTGACGATCAGTCATCATGGGTCAGACATGGCTCACATATTTGCTTTGTAATCATTAGCTGATAAAGCTAGCAAAATCACTAGCAAAATAGGGCTTAAGTTCTGTGCTTTTCTCTGTCTGATATCATAAAATTTTTGTGTTGACAAGGGGAATGGTGGGGTGCGTGCCGCCTTCTTTAATGGGTACTGCTTGAATGTTTGTATACTATACAATTTTATCTGTAGATATGTATATCGTTTTTTTTTTTAATGATTTATGGCCAGTTTCTTTTTAAATGTTTTTAAGTTAATATTTTTGCGTGGGGACTAGTAATTTCATTCTTTGCTTACTTATCATAAGGTTTTTCTTTTATATAAATCTTTTGTTTAGGAAATATGTTTACACAAATTTCTACATATAACACAAGACTGCATTTATTTTGGTGATTAACCTTTAAAAATGTAATAAAACCCATTTACTTGAGACGTGATGCCCGAATAAACCATATATAAATGTAATTGATCTATGTAATTTTATAAGTAAAAAAGGTTGTTATTTGAATTTTTGTATTTTAACTATTGCTACTAAGTCTACTAGTAAAAACTTTTGTTTAATATATTTTTTTTTGTCTTAATGCTCACCTTGTTCGAGTTGAGTCGCCTCTTTAAGTCGTCTCATCAAGTAAAAGCGACAGACTAGCATCATGGTCTGCAATTCAGTGTCAGAACATATGTTACGATAATCATATCAATAATATTTGCTACTAACTTACGCGTAAAAAGAAGAGGCAAAAACATATTAGGGCCAAAGAGATTAGCAAAGTTTCCGGATCCATTTAAAAATGTTTTTTTTTTTTTGTTCTTTTTAGTGCGTATTTCAATTTGCCTTCTTTGAATTATGTAGAATTTATTTTCGGCAGCAATGATTCACTGAAAGCCCTGTCGCATGGCTAACGATAAGATATGAATGGATACGGCTTTATGTATGTATATTTCCAATAGGCATTGATTGCATTTTAATTAGTTCTTCAAATCGATTCACATGCAACTCGTTAACTGAATTAAGACAACTCCGATTGGCTGGCAGAATGCGAATGTGAATATTCACTAGTTAGGCTGGCTGTTATTAATTTTTTTGTTATATCTTCTCTTATATTTAGTGGTGTATATATAGCCTTATCACCATTACTCTGGGTACCCACTTCAATAAGCAGATTGCCATTTTTGCCCGCCCGTTTAATAGCTTCGGTTATCACTATACAAACCCGCCAGCCAGCCTGACGTGCTGTATGTTTGTTGCCGCTCCGTTGCCCCCATTGCAAAGGCCCAGAAGCATCCGTTAACCCAAACAGAGAATCACAGTCAGTTGCAGTCGTTAACCGTTAATTAAAGTGAATGGCCGCTTGGCTTTTTGGCTGATAGCTTGCATGGTATGCGCAATCTTTGCCATGCACCTTAACCCCATCCCACAGTCATAGCTAGTATGCATGAGCACACACGCCTATATCACAAGCCATACCCAAACCCACACCCCCATCCACACCCACACATTTTATCACGCTCTTTTGTGCAATGCGTTGAGAGATATTTGCCGAACGGTTGCTCATTTGCATAACGCGCGTTTCTCCATATATTCATATGCATATTCGAGAAGAGCGCCTCGCACCTGAGTTAAATTCCTTTGTTGTTTTTATTGCATTATACACGCATACTTAGGCACAGTGTTTGTGTCAAGGTGTCTCTATCTCTCTGTGTGTGTGTGTGTGTTCGTCTCTTCTTTTTTCTCTTTGTGTCGAGCAATAATGCAAATCTCTTTTTGCTTCAGAGTTGTATTAAAAATCGGATTCGACACAAATTGTTTAGGCAGCCACTGGAAACCTGGTTTATTATAAAAAAAACATCTATTATAAAATGGGAAAGAGTGTTGTAATCATCATATATACTATATCATATATCATATATCATATACTAAAAATTTGTTACCATTTATCTTAAAGCAATTTAAATAATTAAAACACATTTGCATTGAGTTTTCAAACGTATATTTTGATTTGAAATCAGTTAAACGATTAAAAAGCACCAGACACGACAAAATTTTCTTAATTGCAATACAACAAATTGAATTACTCACATTATTTAATGTATTTATATATATATATGTATATAGTTCTATGACTAACATCAACATTTTCATGTAATTATCAGATAATATTCAGTTTTATTTTACACTCTAACATTTCTAATTGTTTTTTTATAAGTTGTGGTTAATGGTTTTGTTTGTAATTTTATTTGTTATAATTTGGCACAGCTATTTGTTTTTATTTGGAAGAGCTAAAATTAAGTAAACTGGAAAAATCAAAATGCTATTGCAAAGGTATAATAAATATTGTAGATATTTCGAATATAGTTTGCCTGGTTTAACACAATTTTATATACTCTTTTAATTAGCTTTATTAATTGTTCATTTGATTTTGTTTTTAACCGCTGCACTCTTTATTTTAGTAGTTGTACAAAGCTGCTGTATTTTGATCAGTTGCCTTTGGCGTTTGGCAATTTGATTGAAGCAAAGTTAAAAAATAAATGACAAAACCACAATGCGTAGTACTATTTGCATACACTGTCATATGAAATTAACATACTTTATTCCATTTCAATATAATTAGCTGCAATTTGTTTACTTTTGCATATTTCACATTCAAATCGTCATCTGTAAATGGAGAACAGAAAGTGTCAAATAGATAATTCCGATTATTATTGTTGTAATCAGCTCGGTATAAAAATCACATGCAATGCATAAATTATTTAGAACAATTTTACATATATCAGGCACAATGGCCAACACACACACACACACACAGATATTATTTTGGCTTATAAAAAATTCATAGATTCGCATATTTTCTGGCCTTAAATCATGTCACATCGGCTGCGCCCAGAGTGCTGTGATGCTGCTCAAAAATTGTTATATACTACTAACTCTCCAGCACTTGCATAATTTATGTGCCAGCTTAAATATGTGCACAGATGCATATATTATAAATCATATATGTCCAATCGAATCATCTTCAAATGCTTGACAACGGCGCCTAAAAGTGTGCTTCAACAAATTAAAACAGGGCCTTGTTAAAATATGCCGCAACTAAGCCAAAATTAATTTGGAATAATTTGCTCTAAACAAGACAATAACAGCAAATGTTTGTAAATAAATGGAAGGAGAGTGTGTGGGAGAGAGAGAGAGAGTTAGAAGAAAGAGAGTGAGAGAGTTAGGAAGAATGGTTTTTGAATGACAAAGTAAATTCAAGTGACATTTTAATTAATTTCCATGTGAATTCACAGTTAATAGTTGCGTGTTGATTTTAAGTTAACAATGTTAAGTGAAATGTCACACATATGAGGCCTTTATCAAATATGCGCACCCACACACACACACACACATAAACACACACAAACACACACACCCCACATGCAAACCAAAACAAACAAACAAACAGGTTTTTAGGTAAACTGCTGAAATTTGTTGGAGAAACACAAGACACAAATCAATTTGCATGAGGATTGAAACTTTGTAACTTGCCGCAAAATGAAACTTTGTTTTTTCCACACAACTGTGTGTGTGTATAAGTGTATGTATTTGTGTGTGTGTGTGTTGTTTCTTGGTCTAGTACTGTGTTAAATTTGAATTTTAAATTTATGGAACTGCAGCAGTCACAAAAAGTGGGATTTTCCCAGGCTCACAAAACTAATATATGTATTAGAATTTTTAGTGCCAACACACACACGCACACACACACACACACAAGATAGTGGCATTTGCTTGATGCCTTTACAATTAGATAGAATACTTTTTGGGAGTCTCTCACACGTCATAAAAATCCTTTTATGTTGTGCAAATTTTGAGCACCATCCTCAGATCCCCACTGACTTTGTGTCCATTCACTCGTTGAAAGTCTTTCAGCTGGAATCAAGTTGTTAGCACAATTAAAGTGGGCGTGTGCTGTGTCTGTGTGGGCGTGCCAGCAGGTTCAGTGATGGTGGTTGGGGCGTGGCAGCTGTGGTTTTCATTATCGGCTACGTGCCTCATTTTGTCCATGAATGTTAAGTTAAATTAATTGCGTAGCCGCTGGCGCCAAAGTGTGCGAATTGTTTCCGCTTTTGTTTGCTTATTTTGATAACAACAGCCACAACAAAAACAACAACAACAACAACAACAACATGAAAAACCGCAGCAGCAGCACAAAAACTTTTTGAATAATTTCATTAATATATTTGGTAAAATTTGTTGGCGCGTGAGATATGCAAGTAATTTTCACACACAAATAAGCACACACGCACACACTGCTGCTGCTTATTATAATTTATAATGAGTTACAAAAAAAAAAAAAATAAATAGCATAATAAAATGGATTTGTTTATCTTGCCACTGTTTACGCGGAAGAGGCGCTACCTTAGCCCGTTTGACTAAAGGACTTAATGAAGTTGTCTTTGTCAAGAAATTAGCTAAACAAGGGGTTTCAAGGGGTTGCCAAATAAACTCAAAATTGACTTAGCCAAAATACTTTGAAGTCAGCTAAAGCTTGAATATATATTAAGTTAACACACACATTGAGGTTTTTATCACTTAACTAATAACTGAATTATTGCAGGGTAGCATAAAGTCAGCACTTGGCGAAAGATTCGTTTTGTTTATCAGCATTAAGGCCAAAATTTTTAATTATACTTTTAGGATATTGGCAAAAAGTTTGCACTTGGCGAATATTGGATCAAAAATAAGGGCCAAACGGTCTAGTTATAGCCAAGAGACCCTAAAAATAAAACAGGTCTACCAAAATGTTGTACAATAAACTTTAATGAATTACAATTTTCAATGGATGGCAGAAGGCGGTCCTGAAAGTCCTTCAGTAAGCGGGGGGCAAAAAAAAAAGAAAACGCAGAAAGCGAAAAGGAAATGAAAATATGTCGACGGAAATGAGCATTGACGCCGCTGCTGGTGCGGATTGCGAATTGTGGATGGTGGCCATTGGAGTATTGGCATTGGTATTGGTATTGATATTGTCATTGCTATTGGACTTGTGTTTCTGGTCAAGTCAAGTTGCCATGGCTCTGATTTTGCACCAGCAAGAAGGAGTGGAGCATTAAGTTGCCGTTTCATCATTGTCAACAGTCGCAGACGCAAACAATAAATATTGTAAACAATTTGTTCTGCGTCTGATGCCTGATGCTTAATGCCTGTGTGTGTGTGTGTGTGTGTCTGTGTGTGTATGTGTCTGTGTGTGTCTGTATGTGTGTGTGTCAGTAGACGAAGAAATGCCAGTGCAAATATTTGAACACGCTCAAAAGAGGAAATAAGGTTTCGAATGCGAAATCCGCAAAACCCTTCAGGCCCATAAATTATCATCATCAGCAAATGACTCGGTGGCTGTTTTCTGTGGCTCTTCTCTCGTTGCGTTTACAATTTCCAATTGCCGCATTCCCAATCCCCGGTGCTGCTCTCTCCCCAACAATCGCCCATTCCAAGTGGCGTTCACGTGGCCAATGCGGCATTAATTAAATCAAGCATCATTAAGCGGCTATGGCACTGGCAAAAGTAGACACTCTGTGGGTGTGCCTGCATTTGGATTTGCAGCCAAGCTCCTGCACAGTGTCCTCATTTCGCAGATTCTGAACACAAAATATTCTTACTTCAGGTACAAAATGTTTTAGAGAGCTTTAAACTTATGCCAACGATATGTGCCTAATCCTCAATGTTTATTAAGTAATCCCTTTAAATCAGAGACTGCAGTTTTAGGATAAAATTCCAATTCTTGTCAAATATTCTTTATAATCGAATAAACTTGCTAAAATAGGTTTATTTGGCTAACTGTATCTGTGTTACTTAAGACATTTTTATAATCTTACAGTAATATTTCAGGTTCTATTGAAAGTCTATAACTTTACGAATGTGGCCCTTATTGCTATCAAAAATCAATATTCGTGAAATTGTGGAAGTTATCGATCAAATTAAATAAAATTGATTTACTTACAGTCTCAGGCAGACAAACATGGCTAATTTTACTCGGCTGTTGATGCTAATTAATGTAAATTCCTTAGGAGGATTATAATTATTATAAATTGTTTGATTATTCTCAATTTTTAATTAGACAAATAAAAATCATAAACAAGAGGTGAGCATGCAGTTTGCTTTCACATTTAAAATCGAGCAATTTTTTTATTAGACTTGGAACCACAGTGCAGTTGGGTAATTGAAAAGCGCCAGCAACTACTTGTGTTGGCTGTGTGCTGTGTAAAATTTCATTTGGTGGAGTGTAATTTTATGGCATCGGATGTTGTTTTTATCAAACAGACAATTAAAGTGTGTGTTAAGCGCTCAACTGGTCTATAAAACCAAAGACGCAATCATTTTTCATCGGGTTCAAGATGGCTGACAGTTTCACAGCATTCATTTAATTTATTCTAATATTTTATCATTTGTATAGATTTTTTTTTCTTTCTAAAAAGCTCCGATTTTGCTTATGAACTGAGAGAAAAATGTGAAAAAAATTTGTGGGTCACATATAAATTAAATGAATAAGCAAAAACTTTTATTACATTCATATATTATGTGCAATGTGGCCAAGTGCATTTTTCTTTGGGCCAACAGCGCTTGTCTTAGCTGTATCTCTGGCAACTGGCCAAGTCTACAAAACAAAAGTTGAGCCGAGAAGCGGCAGTTTGGCGAGCATGGAGCAATGGGCCAATGGAGCCAAGCGGAATGGCAGACTAGCGCCAGATGCGCTCACTTGGCTTAAACAACAGCAAATGCACTTCGAAGAGGCATTTTGCTGGAGATCCCTCAACACACATACAGCACACACACACACACACACACATACATATGTGCATACTTGTCTTGGGCTTAAATGGGCTTTACGTACAAACAGCGTCTATTTATTGCGCCGCTTGTTCAGGCAATTTTTCACTAGCGTGGATTTTGCCGCACAAACGCTTGAAATTTCATTTGGCAAATGTAATTCGATTTAAGTTTAAGGCATTCGCCATTCTCCCCATTTGCCATTTGCCATTTGCCTTTAGCCATTTGCTTTTTACTTTTATTTTTCTCTTTTTTATTACCATTTACAATTTGCTATTTGCCATTGTGATGGCAATGAATTTATCTAAGCTGCAAACATTTTTATTTGTTTATAAAAAGCACTTTGCATAAAGAGCTCTGCACAGATTTGAGTTGCATTCCGTTGCCTGTTTTGTTTGTCACAATCAAACTTTGCGTAAAATGCATGTTTCGTGTGTGTTTTATTTAGTTTATGATTTTATCCTGTTCAACTGCTCTTGAAAGTTTTCGAGCCGTATTAATTGTGAAACTTTCAAGAGATTTTATGTACTTATATATATATATATATATATATATATATATATATATATATTTTTTTTTTTTTGCTTATTCCTTTTTTTAATTGCATAACTTTCAAGTGGTAAATATTTTTTGCATGTAATGTGATTCTTTTTTTACACATAGGTCTGATTTTTAAAAAGAAATATTGGAACCACTTAATCAAACTTTTTAATTTATATAAAGTTAAAATTATATAAATATTTATCTAATTAAAATTGCTCGAAAATGTGAACCAAACACTGTCAGTCATTTAATTAGATGAATTAATTTGAATTAAGAATTTGTCAACACTAAGGAGCTTTAAATAGAATTACTACTTTAAGGTTAAATAGAATATTTTTATTTTAATTTTCGACTAGTATTAAGCTTTTGTTAATTTCTTAATAAATTCCAGCTGCAATAATTTCAATGAGCGTTAAACTAATTGAATACCATTAAGATAACTTAAAAAAAAACTGTCTACGATTGAAACCCATATTCTACCACGCTCTAAGCTCCCAGTTTATTTTTATTAGAGTATAAAAGGATTAAAGCAATCCTTAGGTTTACTTTGATTTCCACTACGAACTGATTGAAAAATTTCTTGCATTGTTTTTCTCATGAGAATTTGGGCGCTTTTAGCTAAATGGATTTTTATTTAGTTCTACTTTGTGTTGCTGCTGGAGAATTCGTTTGCTTTTCTGACTTTTGACTGCTCTCAATAAAATGTAAAATTTGCAGAATTTTATTTTGTTGCACAAAGCGCGCTTCTATTTCTAATACTAAAACTACTCGCTACAAATGCACAAATGGTTTTTCATATTGGTCCACAAATATGAAAATTGCACTTGTCCATGTTACACAAAGTTGTGTGTTTGTGTCTGTGTGTGTGTGTGTGCGTAATCAAATTTGCTGAGCTACAAAAAATAGGAGGGTAAGGGGAGTTTTCCAAAAAAAAAAAAAAGAAAAATGTTGCGCCAGCGGATTCGTATACAACAATCGGTTAAAAGTAACAACAAAAATAACAGAAAACACAACTTGGCTAAAAGCAATAAACTGGTCAAGTTGGCCAAGTGGTTCGCATTGCCAGTGTTGCGGTTCTACCACTGCCCCAAAAACCGCCCACCACTGTCACGCCCCACCCTTTGTTGCCCGCATCACCGCAGTGTGCCCCAAAACTGAGAAGTGGAGCTTTGCCAACTCAGCAGGCATTTAGTTTTGTGTAAAATGCAATTTGCTGCTTTTGCATAAAAACCCCTTTTGTTGCCGTTGTTGTTGCTGTTGTTGCTGCCTCTTATACTGTATCAAGTATTAAGGGTTACAGTGTATGAATTTTTGGTGAAAAACCAGAAAAAAGTGGTCAGCATATTATCATTAGTTGGCTCGTAAATTGTTCAAAAATTAGTTCAGGCTTTATATTGCTGGCTTTTGTGTGTCGTTTTTTAAAGAATACAGAAAAATATGTTTTTGTAAAAGTAAAATTGGAAATCCCCTCATGGTTTTTATGATGTGCTTAATTTGCAGACTGTTAACTAACATCAAAAGGGAACTTGCAAATTGTTTTAAATGAATTGAGGATTCAGAACTTTAATTGAATATGAGAGATGCTTTTAAGATTTGGCATGCATATAAAATTTTTGAGCTTCACTAATTGAAAATTTCAGTTAAGACTAATCAACTTCAATTTGCAATTTTAGCACATTTACAACTCACAGCATATTGGCATACCACATTTACAGCTATGAAATTTGAGCTATGAAATTTCACACACACACACACACACACACTACACCCACTTGAACACATACCTGAACATTTACGTGAATGGCTCCACTTGCTGTTCGGCATCCAATAAACTTAAATCGTTGAATGTTACACAATTTTCCAGCACTTGGCTGCTGGTTGCATTAACTAAATCAACATCAATGGCCAAACGATGCTCAGACTCCAACTTCGACTCCGACTCCGACTCCGATTCCCTTTCAGCTTCATTCACTCTGATGCAATTTTGCTGGCAATCAACTGCATAGCAGAGCGGCAACTCCTCCCGCTCATGCTGTGAGTCCTCTGGCTGATTGGGCGGCTGCTCAGATGGATGGGCGCTTGTCGGGAGCAGCATTTGGTCATCGTAGCCGTAGCCATAATCGTATTCATCGTATTCATCCATGAGTGATTGCTCCGAGTAGCTCTCGTCGTCATCATCGGCGCAATCAAAGTAGCCACTCTGTGGGAGTTTTAGTTTAACTTACTAGCACCTTGATCCTACTTTTACTCCCTAAATACGCACCTGGCAGTCCAAGCAACGGCAATTATCACAGAGGCTGCAGCTGAGACCCAGCAGATCGGCCGCCTCCTGGTACAGTTCATAGCTGGAGGACCTGTTGGCCTGTTTATACAATTCCCGCTCCCTTTGCTGTGATTGTTGTTGTTGTTGTTGTGTGTAGTTTGCCAGTTTATTATTGTTGTTGTTGTTGCTATTATTATGCATGCTCCAATTGTTCAATTTATTTTGCTGTTGCTCAACTCCAGCTGCCTGTTGACTGTTGTTGCTGTTGTTGCTGTTGTTGCTTTGATATTTCATGTTGCTGTTGTTATTCTTGCTGGCTGAGTGACCGGCAAATGATGATTCGACCGCCGACATGGATGTAGTAGCACTGGAAGTGGATGTGGCAGTGGCTATGCCAGTGGAGGTGGACACTGTGTAAGGATCCGCCTCATTGCTGTTGGCCCTGAAATGAAAAGTTTACTCGTTGTGTATTTAGCTTTCGGTTGACTAAACTAAACGCCCAACTGCACAAATGAACAGAAACTCAAAGAACAGGAAGTGTACTCACTGGAAAAACGAAGAGTATTCAAATTGTAAGAAAATTAAACATTTTTTTTTTCACTGAGTTTCTATTTTAACTGTTGAGCTTAGGCGGTCTAAATACAAGTTTAACTTTTTATAACTTTCGATTTCTATTTATACACACATTAATAAATTAATTTTAATAAATAATAAATAAGTTAATTTAGTTGTTCACAACTTCCTTTTCATTTTGTAAGAAACTTTACTTCTCCTGAAACATGTCTGACATAATTTGTTTACAACAAAAAGGTTCCATTATCACATTTAATTTGGAAAAACTCAAACATATTTCTATACTTTTTGCGAACTGATAAATTTTAATGAAAGTCTATACAGATAACTAATTATTATAATTACTTTGTAGTCTTTGGTATAATTAATAAAATAAACTTGATTACGATCAAATCAAAGCAATTATTGCCTGTTACGTGATTTGGTTGTCATCTACTCCGGCTGGAAATTGTCAGGCTTATCAGCCTGTCATGTCAACCTAGAAGGACATATTTCATCTGTGCCTCGCACGCCTCGTCACTTAATGGCCCAGGTCATTTATTTTATATCAACGGTAATGCAGGCCATTAAAAAATGGAGAAAGGGAGCCGGGAAGCGAGAGTCACTGCTGGGTAAAATTACACTTGAGGGGGTGCTACAAAAACTAAAAAAAAAAAAACAAAAAAAAAAAATAGTTGCAAACTGTGCAAAAACTTTTATTCACCCACCCAAAAAATGAGAGAAAAAAAAGTAAATGTTTTGCTTGATATTTTGCGACACTATGCAACTTGATGAAGTTGTTTGAGCTGAATTCGCGACACCCCTTGATGAATGTGCTCCACAAAATGTACTTGTTATCAACTGGGAAAAGCGTAAGAAGCAGAAGAGGCCAAATACATTTTCCTGCTGACGCTGCGTACTAATTAAAGTCGCTAATAAATCAAAGAAAAACTTGCCACTATTCGCGTCGTGCCTCGTTGCAAGTTGCAATTAATGAAATATTACGCGCCTTGCATTTTGACATCGTCATTACGACAAAAAAAAACTTCGTGGGTAAAACTTGGCGAAAAGTTAACGGCGAAAACTATTTGGGCCTTATGTTTGCAGTGTGAAAACATTGTCCTGCAAAAAATTTAGTTTGACTGAATTCTTTATTTGTGCCCATTAAATTGGGAAAAAATGTAGGTTATCCCGTCAAAATGGCCAATGTGTATCGATTTCTGATACCTTACTTTAATCTATCTTTTTGTGATTAATATGTCCTGGTTCCTCAAACTTCCCGAACAAGAACTTAGAACTTAGAACCATGGTTATTTCAAGCACTCATTTTTTTTTTCTATATATAGCTATTTTTTTTTTGGGTGTTTTGCCAGACACGCCCAGCATTCCCCAGCAGATCGTTAGCTATTGATATATGATTATTGTATTTCAATATTGTGTGGTGGCAGCTGTTGCAGCATGTGTGGCATGCATTTTAATCAACTTTATGGCAGCACTGCTCCACGATGGCGCTTCGGCCTTTGACGCGCTAAGCGCTTCACCGAACTTTCCGTTATCGCGTTAATTTTTCAATTTCGCAAATGGCTATACCCAAAACCGACGCCCAACACCAGCATCTCACTCACTCTTCCCATCAGGTTTCATGCACCATGCAATAAACTTGCACGGCTAAACAACAACGGACGAAATTTCCGTTGCGGATGCGGAAGCGGAGGTAGATTGAGAGGGGGTCGTGGTTGGGGGTTAATGCCACTGTCATGTTGTGGACAGCTAATTGAATGCGTTTAACAGCCGCTGGGACATTTGCTTGGCCAAGTTGAACTCATTTGCAGTGTGACTGACATTAAAAATGTGCCCCAAGCATAAATTGTGTTGATTACTTACACAAGTTAATAATATATTTAAAGCCTATCACTTATTACTTAAAGCCATCATCCAAAAGCATATTAAAATGATGTAGTAATTCTAATAAATATTAGATTTAAGTAGAACACGGATGAAACCTAAAAAAAACAGCAGCTTCTTTTTTTATTTAAAGGCTGTGTTGCAGCAACTTTGGGAGTTCTGCGAAAAACTAAGTTAAGTAAAATAATGTATAATATTATTTAGTTTTGTAAGAAGACAAAGTTTTAATTAAGAGTTTGACAATGTGAAGAGTATTTTGAGTGATTGCTTTTAATTTTCTTTCTTTCTCTTTATTTCTTGTGCACAATAAATCGATCTTTTCGATTATTTGTGATTGTATTTCGTTTCATATAAAATCAGAAATCTGCAATATTTTTTTTTTTTATTTAGGACTTTCTTGCCAAGTCTTGCAGCAGCGTGGCAAACTAAACGACAAAGTTGTTGTGATGCCAGCGCATACTTGGCTGGCTGCGGCTTGCCCCCGCGGCGTGGATTCTTGGCGTAGTGGCAGAGTTGCCAGCAAATTCCGCTGGCCGAATAAACTTGTGCCCCATAAAAAGTTGCCCACAATTTTAGCACCGCAATATGCCTTATAACATTTATGAGAATTTATAAGTTTTGCCACAGAGTAGTGTGGTGGGAATCGGTTTGGGGGGAAATGTTTGGCAGGAAAGTACCCACCTGCTGGGCTGTGGCTGGATGGCGCCACAAGCATCCGCATCATCCGGTGTCAGCTGTTGGTTGCTGCGCCATTTCTCTTCCTCGAGAAATTTCAAAAACTTTGTCTTCTTGGCAATGAGCGTTGATTTGACATTGGTGCATTTCTTCCTGTTCGCTACGGCCCCAAGCAGTGGCAGTGGCAGTGGCAGTGGCAGCGGCTGAGGCAGTGCACCTGCTCCTCCTGCTGGCCCCGTTGCCGTTCCGCTATCGTGCGGATCGCAGCATCTACTGTACGACGCTGTCGCTGACAGGCTGCTATTGTTATGGCTCCTAACTGAGAAATTGTTGCTGGTGTTGCTGTGGCTCTGCTGTTGATTTCTGTGGCTGACATTTTGGCAGACGTCGCCAACGTTGCAATTGAACAATTTCTGCAGCGCTGCCGTTGCCGGTGAACACATTGCGGTTGACATTGATGTAGCGACCGGATTCGCATAGTTTGCTGTTGTTGTTTGTGTTGCTGTTGCCGTTGATATTACTGGGTTTGTTACTGTTGCTGCTGCTGCTGTTGCTGTAGCTGCTGCTGTTGCTGCTGCTACTGCTGTTGCTGTTGCTGACGAGCTGCCGTTGACTGTGCCAAAAGTTTTGAATTTATGCTGCAAACTGCAGGCGCCACTTGAATAACTTGCCCCAATTGAATTGCTTGTGCTGCCTCTTGTTGTCCTGCTGCCATTCATTTCACGCCCTGTTGCGCCAAAGTCCTGCAAAACTCGACCCTTGAATATCCAGCACTTGGCCAAACAATTTGACCCTTAAGCAAAAATGATAAAATCAGTAAAACTTACCCCATATGTTGGATTGTAGCCGGCATTAAGCACGTAAATGGAATTCTGATTGCTGCACTGAAAAATCATATCGTCCATTGTCTGAGCTGTTTCACAGTAAATATAAATTTTATAGATATTATTGATATGTAAAATGCACAAAATTTAAACAAGGTGAAAATAAGATATTATAAATATTTAAAGTAACTGCACCAAAAAATTAAGTACCTTACATCAAATTTTAAAACTTTTGTAAATAATTTTATCATAAATTTATAAAAATTTTACTTTTATCATTAATTTTTTAATGTTTGCCCCAAAACTCTTCCAAATATGTGTAATGAGCTGTGCTCTTAAAAATAGAAAAGTATCCCCAAAATTAGATAACGAAATTAGAGTGAAATTTGAATAAAAATGTATAATTGAAGGGCACAAAATTTATTCATGTGCCTACAAAAACTCAATGAACATTTATTTTAGCATACCCTTTGAGCAATTTCTTTTATAATTTCATTACACATAAATTTGTAATTTATATTAAAAGGCATTTCTCATTATAAATATTTGTGGTAAGAAAAAGGATATTCGTTTAACAAATGATACTATGCAAATTTCTTAGCTTGAATTCAAGCATTGATTGTGATTCGGATTCAAATTCAGATTTCGTATATTAACGCCTGCTTTTTTCTTATTTCAACTTTTGGCAAAGAATAAAGAAAATAAAATAAAGGGAAACACATTTAAATTCTGATTGATGAAAATGCGTTGAAGCATCTTCGATTGTGATTTGCTGTTAGTGTTGTTTTTTTGTTGTTGTTACCCGATGAATTTTCAATAAATTTCGTCTCATAAATATCCGACGAATTTGTTAAAAATCTCCAATTCTCCCGCTGTTGCTTATTTGTGCTGCGCTTCAGATTTCGTATGGAAAGTGTTGATTGCTCTTCAGCTGCTGATGCTGCGATCTGCAGTTGTCGTTGTCGTTGACGATGTTGTTGTTGTTGTTGTTGCTGTTGTTGCTGGTTTTGGTAATGGCCGGATGGTAGCTCGTGTTGCTGGTAATCAAAGCTGCAATTACCGCTGTACACGTCCAATTGAAGCGGAAATTTATGCGGCTGTTGTAGCGTGTAAACGCCAGCATCGACGCCAACGCCGGCGTCGTGTTGCTGCTGCTTCTTTTTCTTGTTGCTGCTGCTGCTACGGCTGCTGCGACTGTTGTTGTTACTGTTATTGGAGCTAAGCCAGCTCGTTAGCCACAAGGATTGTAAGTCTACAAAAGAAAGCAATGACAGACATAGATGATGAAATGGTGGCTGGAGTCTGTGGCATATTTGAGCCAAATAAGCAAGTTTTTTGGTCGATGCCCCTGAAATGAGATTTGTTCAATGCACACGATGAACATTTCGTTTCACATTTTGCCGCCTGAGTCGACACGCAAAAGGACTATTTTTTTTTTTTTTTTTTATGTTATTCATGTTAATCGGCTGGCTTTGAACTTGCGACTGTCTGTTTGTGGCAACAACATGGGGCAAAACATGTAACAAAGAATTATTTGGGATTGTATCTACATGAATAAGGCATACTCAGTGCGTATTGCGTAGAGGGATTAGCTCTTAGGATTTAAAGGACACTGCACTTCAGCTCTTATTAAGTTGAAATGAGCTAGATTAAATTCGCTTATAAAATTGAAGAAAACTCTAAGTTAAACTGATCCTTAAATTAAATTACTATTCAGTGCAACTTAATACACTTAATTTAAATATAAGTGTATATTTATTTTCTGGTGGTACTCTACTTTAATTTAAATTAAATCAAAATAGTACATACTTTAATAAAAAATACTGAGCTTTGCTTAATTATTTAGGTATTTATATACTTCTGTCTGCATACCACACTATTTTCTGTCGGTACTCAACACTAAATTTGTATCCAGTCTATTCTAAATAATAATACATTTAATACAAGAAACGAACTCTTATTACGCAAAATTGCTCACATTTATGGAAAGTTATTCAACACTGTCTTATTAGAAGCTTCCCTTGACACTTATTTTGATTTTTTTATACATTTAATTAAGATGTTCTTAAGAAACAATCTGGGAACATTGGAGCAACCCTTTTCTAAACTGATAATAAGCAAAAAAAAAAAAAACCAGAATTACGTTGGCCCGTCCTGTCTGGCTGTCTGTCAGACCATGATAAAATTACGTTTGAAGGCATTTCATTGAAATAAAGAGCAGCAGATTGCAGCGCATTCATTCCCAGCTCCATTAAAATCCCAACTTGCGAGTATATTTGCTGCTCGTGATTTTTTTTTTTATTTAGTCGGTTTCAATGTTATCTCTACTCACACTAAGCAGCCCAGGCAGTAACAATGGAAAAAAGCAACGAATTTGTTTTGTGGCACGCAAAATAATCAAAAATAATCCTTTTTCCCTTTTTTTTTCTGTCTGAATGTGTATTTGTTCGTTTGTTTGTTTGTTTCTGTTTGGGTTAGTGCTGGGCTTAGTTATGGATGCCATTGTTGGTTGTCGGAGCCATCATTTGGCTAAGCTTGCTGATTGTTTTCATGCCCAGATATGAGACGGCGCCGAAATGGTTTTTAACAATTGTGCTGCGTATACGTAATATTCGTGCTTAACAACTGAATCCACTCCAATCTACTCCACGCCAGGCCAAGTCAACAAATTAGTCGCATGTGCTGGCAGCCCTTAAGCGGTTAACTGGACACACTTCAATTGTCCTGCCGGACAATTTGTATGCAAAATCATGTGTCCAAATTGCTGTTTGGTTATTCTTTATGGCACACAACGAGGTCATTCCACACATATTCTGTATAGCGCCGGATACGCCACACAAATGGCTCCATTCATCAACATGTCACAGCAGTTGTAACACTCCCAAACTTCTCGCCTCATTCAAATCTGCCAAGTAGAAAAAAAAAAAAACCGAATAAGGCAGCCAGCCAGCGAAATCATTGTGATGTGATGTCATTAATCGCAGCTAACCCTTGGTGTAAGCCCGGTTCTGGGTTCAAATTGTTGCAACACTAATACGTGCCAAAGCCCAGAAGACAAATATAAGCATACATTGCGCAAAATGTGGCAACAAATTCAAACGAAAATTGGATTGGAATCGATAATCGTTGTGTGGCCAGAGCCAGTCAAGGGTTAAACCATAAATATGTGGCTTAAGAGCTGTCGAAACCTCAACCTGCTGACTGTTTGATAACAGCAAGCAATGCCTTTTTAACATAATTTTGCTTAAAGCTGCCAAATGATTTAAGCTTCCAGTTATCGAGAAGAAAAAAAACTTGCCAGACAGCAAAAGACAGCTCAATGATTAGTTTGATTACTTGGCTTAATCAAACGTTCAATAATTTTAGCTTAATATTATTGGTTGAGCTTATGGGAAGATTATACATTTTATGGATGCTTTTTGCATTATTTGTCAAAAGTATTTTATATTTTGTTTGTTTTCATTTTAGCTTTTCTTCGAAACTGTTTGTTTGTTAAAGGCAAAGAAAGTATTAAAATTTAAAATTTAAAAGAAAATTGCTATTTTCAAATGAAAAGGCAAAAAAAAAAACATTAAATTGCAGCTGTAAAGTAGCTTAAAAATAGACATGTTTATTTAGCTCAATGCTAAAAAATCAATATAAAAATACATCAAATATTTATGATTTAAAAATAAGACATTTCTATTTTTGGAAAATGTGAAAATCATTTGTCAGCTCTTTAAAATTGTATAGCACGTTCCCTCGACTTTCTTACAGTGTACGCCAGAATGATACAGATCAACGAGAAGCAGCCATTAATGGAAGGTGTCATTGTTGTCATCCGATGTTGATATGTTTATGTGTGTGGCTGTGTGTGTGTGTGTGTGTGTGTGTGTAAGTGGGTGTGGATGGTTGCATCATTTGGGTTCGTTTTTCTTTTTTATTTGCTTTGCTAACCCAGGCAAAGCTGCTCTGCTCGCTGAGCATTTGTAATGAGCCGCAATAAAGGAAATGTGGCAGGTGACATATATCAAACAATTTGCACATTATAATTGTTGACACGCGTCGCCTTCATGTGGGGATTCGCAGACAAGCTCTCAAAGTGATGTGTCATTAGGATTTGGCGCTGGGAGAGAGAAAGGTATTTCCTGCACCAACCCCCTGCACCAATTTCCATATTATTTGTTTTATTTTGCTTGTTGGTTTATTTTACTTATTTGGGCCACGGCTAGCCGTGTGTTTTGTGCCTGTTGCTAATAATAAGTCTTGTATTTATTTTAGGATTTTGCGTATAACTGGCCGACCAAAAGGCAAAAAACAGGCAAACCGAAGTACAAAAAGCGCTTTGCAAGGTCACCGCTCCACTTCCTGTGGACCGGGGTTGACAAAGAGCGAGTGGGTGGGGGCCGGGGAGGTAACGAACCGCAGCCATTAAAGCGTGGCATATTTGTCATAATCAGCGCTTAGGCATGGGCATAAATTTGAATGCGTGTGCACACACAACTACACACACACACACAGCATACACACAATTTTATCATACACCTGCCTGTCATGCACTACACATGCGTGTGTGTGTGTGTGTGAGTGCCAGTGATTTGTGATTCTCAATGTGGGCCTAACTAGTGACTAGTTTAGGCTTAGACCGACTGCCAAGCATTTGGCTGTAAACTAGGCCAACATCTGTCAATTTGAAGTAAGCCACTTAATCGAGTCCAAAACAAAACCATTTGAGAATTATAAACTATTATTTGATTTTGCTAGCAATATTTTCGTTTCGTATCAGGTAAACACATTAATCAAGCTTGATTTAAACCCATTTATAATTGAAAGCACACAAACTTTAAATTTTGGAATTTAGGACTTTTAGGATTTCTTGTTTTTCGTTGAGTGCGCTTATATATCAATCCCCCAAAGCCATTAACAACGCTCGATGCCTGGGGCCACTGACCATGACAGCATTTTTGGGGGCATCGCGGAAAACGGTTTATCGCCAGTGCCCGTAGCCAAATATTTGTCTGACAAATTTCAAAGAGCTGCAGCAGACACGCAAAATCGAATATGGAAATACACCGAGGGAGAGAGACAGAGAGAAAGGCAGAGAGAGGGGGCAGCATGTGGCAGAGACTGCCCTACGGTCACATACATTTATGCAGGAGCACCCCAGCCATTGGTCATAAATTTTATGCGAGCATAAAAAATATTTTCGATTTGCTTCGATGCTTACATAAATTGATAGGCCAGGTATTCACAGGGGTATCTTCTGTCTCTGGCAGAATCTTCATTCTCTTCCTCCATGGTAAGCAACAAATCAATATGCAACTGGCAAACATATATATGTTTTACTATAGATTCAGATTTTTATATTATAATGCAGATTTTTTGACAGTCATGAGGTATAGACTATTTCTATAAAACTAAAAAAATTTTTGACTCAGTCCCAAAATATATGTTACAAAAAATAGTAATAATAGTTGAAGTTAAATAATATTATGATTATTATAATATCATATTATTCTGAAAATTAATTTTTGTTTATAATCGTTTGCCAAAAATCAATTATTTATATGCTTATTTATATCCTAAAGTAATCTAGTTAATTTACTTGTTGCAAAGAATATGCTAATTTTATTATACCCATTCTGTGCACGTTCAATTGTTACACAGGGTATTAAAACAATATGTGGTCAATAATTTTGGTGTGCGTGTGTTTTTGGCTTTTGTTTTGCGTCATAAATTTTCAATTCAAAATCCACATAAACATTTAAAGCGGCTTTTGGCAACCGTTATTTGTTTGCATTCATACAATATCTTGATTGTATATAATCCGGAAAATTGGCACAAAGGCCATAAATTAATATTCTATACAAAGACATTCATAGTTGGCTTTCTCGTTTTGAGGCATTGTGTGTGTGTGAAAGGATTTTATCATTATGCAGTTTGTAAGGCTTTTATGGCGCGATTATCATTATATATATATATATTTATTTTTTGGCATTCCAATAAGCAGTTATTCAAAGTGGATTTGAATTGGACGTTGGGATTGCCATCGGCAAGCGGCCTCCTTTTGGTCAGCTCGCCGAATTTTTATTTTGGCTCAGCGCACCACTTGGCGTATACGTAATGTGCTTATAAACGGCATAAGAACTGCGGTTGATTCACAGATTCACAGCGTTATCGGCCAAAGCGAGTGCCGAATAAGTTGCATAAGGGATTTGGGAAATACAAATAAAAAAAACTTGCATTTTAATAAGTTATTTGCAATCAAAATTCAGGCAACTCATTGCCAGTCATTTTGCCTTGCAACTTATGCAATTTTTTGCCAAGACGCAACAGCAAACGACAAATAAGACTTTTTTTTTGTAAGCTTAGAAAGTGCCTTAAGCAGCAAGTCTGGCGAATAAGTTAGAATTGGGATTCACATAATAAAAAAAACATATAAAAAATACCCAGCATATTTTATTTACTTTGAGTAAGTCACAGATTTTGACCTCTGCTCAACATTTGCATTTATAAGTTGCAAATCTGGGGCATTTATATATATATATATATATATATATTTTTCTTATTGGACGAATCTCAAAATTTAACGTGCTTGTAATGAAAATCTAAGAAATAAATTGAAGAAGGATCTCTTTAAATGCTTTATCAATCAGCAGGAGCGTAAATGGAAATGTGAGGCATTTGTGTTTAAGGCCAGCTGGCACTCAAAAGGAGATAAACATTATTTAAGAAATATGCCAAGTGTGTGCTTGTACAATCAAACACAAATACACACACACACACACACACACACACACATGTGGACATAAACCCACTGAGGACCTAAGGGTAAAATTTACATGAAGCTAAGCAAATGTTTGCGCTGTCGCATGCCTTGTTGTTGTTGTTGTAGTTATGTGGCTCGTATTGGAGAGCAGTTATTAGTCGTTGTTAATTGAAGCAAAACATTTGCACTAATTGGTAGTAATACCACAATATTTGCTTTGATGTGATATTTGATTTGGCCAAAGCGTAACTGAGCAGGCAGAAGGACAAGCGCTGACGATGGGTTGGAGGTTGGAGCAGCTGCTAAAAAGCGCATATCAGCAATGCGGAAAAAACATAGAGAGAGCGAGAGAGAGATAGAGAGAGGGGGAGAAGGTTGTGGTGCCTTGGGAGACGCCCTCAACGATGGGTCCTTGAGGGCCAGTTCACTTTCAAGTCTTGCGGCACTTGAATTCTAATGGAAATGGCACATAAAACAGAGAGCACAAAAAAAGAAAAAAGGAAAAGAAAAAAATAAATCAAAAAGAGAACAGAGAGAGAGAGAGAACACAGAGAAGTGAAAACATCATGACAACGAAAACAGCCAATTCAAAATGTCTGACCCGAGGACAACGGGCGACAGCCGGCAGGACATGAATATGGACTGCCGGACAGCAGGACACGGCGATGAAGTGTACAAAAAACTTGAAGAACATGGTGAAAATTTCATCCACTTCATGTCCTTTTTTATACACATATATATATACATTTTTTGTTTTCGTCTTTTTCCCCAAGTTTTCCTCCTCTTTGTTTGCTGCCAATGTAAACACATTAGATATCTCTCTGCTATATCTTTCAGTTCTATGCTTTGAAGACCTGTTTGTGGCTGCTGTGGCAAACTTTATTCCCCGCAGCCTCACCCCAAGTCCATTTCGCTTGACAATGAGGGCACCTGCTGAATGCGTTCAGCACGCAATAGAATCACTTATTGCCGGTGTGCTGAACGCACTTACTTTGCATTTTTACGTATTTGCAGTTTAAGATTGAGATAAGCACGCTTCGCCGATGCAAACATATAAATATACATATATATATTTGAGAAAGAGCGAGAGAGAAAATGAGCAATCAGAAGACGTTTGCCTTTTAGTAGATTTGTTGTCGTTTTGCTTTTGTTTCTTTCTCCACCCATCTGACCAATAACTTCTCATTTACACAAATTTCAAAAGCTTGGCTCGTGTCCAACTGTCTCACACATACACATAAACACTTATACACACACACACACACACACATACACACACACACACCATATGCGCGCACTAAATATTCACTAAATGCAACCAAATTTTGTCATTTGTTTCAGACGTGATTTGATTACACAAGGACTACCAAGTTCTCCTTCTGCTTTTGGCCAACAAAATAAAAGCTTCTCCAAATTGCTTCTCTGACAACGGACATCAATAAAGTTGGACTCAAACAGAAATATTCAATATACGAGTGTTTTTGTAGAAATTCTTAGTAAAAGGAAAACTGCAAAGTACAAAAGAATATTTTAAAAGATACATATAAAAATATTTTCATAAATAATATTTCTGAGTAGCAGAAAAATTTATTATATACATATGTAAACCATATATATGTAAACTTTATTTTTTAGTATATACTATTGGTGTTTACTTCTGGAGCTGCCCTCCCATTATCCAGTATTGGTTGAGTTTCAAAGCCTGTCACCAGGTGACAGAACTTTCATTTAATTTCAGGTCGCTTTTGGCAACGGATTTGGTTCCGGATTTGGGCACGTAGCCAGCCCACTCCGCTGCTACACCTGCTGTCATCTCTTTTACGATATATTCTTTGCGTGTGTTTTTGTTTTCTTTGCTTGGTAAGTCCTTTATTTATATAAATAGTTGAGTCACTTAAGGGGATTAATGTTGAAATTAGTTGGGGCCAATATATTTATGTATGTATTTGGTTTCTGTTTGCCGACAGTTTCCGATGACAAATCAGTTGAGAATATGGCTGAATATTCAATATGACAGTCATCGTATGACATTTTAATTAATATTACTTAATCCATCAGGTCTGCCAGCTGGAAGAGATTTCCTTAACTTTTCACATATTCATTGTTAAGAGATAAACGGATTGCATGTTGAATTCGGTTAATAAATAATCAAATCTTACTGCGCAGAGAAATCTACTCAACCAAATAAACTTTTGGTATATTATCAAATAAATAAGACTTTCTTGGCGAGAACTAATTTTTCTTACTTGCACTTTGCTTTTGTTAATATTTTATTCATTTACTCTTTCTTCTAAAATATTATTTATCAGCACCTGACTCCCACTACGATTGTTTAAGTGGACAAGAGCAAAAAAATTAGCGAATAAATTAGTGTCTCTTCGAACTCTTTATTCTCTTCTATGAGCACTCTCAATTTTGTTTTTCGCTTATGCTTATAGTAACAAACTTAATCCTTTAGAACCTTGTCTGTCGTAAGCAAATATGTCTGAATTTACCTGTGGATATAATAAAATATATATCATTGTTATTTTTCTTTGTCAGTATCATAACTTTTTCAGTTCTTTACATAAAAATAAGTTGAGCAACATCGAAATGTTTGTATTTGCTGCTCGCTTTACTTGTTAATTTGTGAACTGCTTACTCTGTCTTACTCTCTCTCTCTCTCTCTCTCTCTTGTGCGCGCTTATCACGTGCTTATGCTCGCATGCTCTTCTCTTTTTGCGTTCTTCGCATATCTAGGCTCTCAGTAACAGAAGTACAGTTTTGCCGGTGCTCTCTGAGAGCGAGCAGCTGATTCGTTCAGTGGTGTTTCGGTCGTCAGCTGAGTAAGTCGCCAACGGATTTGTGACAGCTGAATCTGCGGTGCTTATCCAAACCAAATTCAACGCAATGGCGCTCGTGGAGCTGTTCTTTGTGCTCACATTTCTCGGCGCACTGATTTTCAGATGGTCCAAATCGAGTTTTGGTTACTTTCGGAGCCGGGGCGTGGCCCATGAGCCGCCCGTACCGTTGCTCGGCAATTTGCCGGTATCGTTGATGTTCGGAACTGGCTCCTATGTGCGGTACACCATCGAGCTGCATAAGCGTCTGAAGGCGCACAAGGTCTATGGTGTCTATAATCTGAGGGATCCGCTCTACTTTCTGGCTGATGCTGAGCTGATACGCCAGGTGGGCATCAAGCACTTTGACATCTTCACCAATCATCGCCAGGGAATTGGCAATGAGCACGACACAGGCGACGTATCGATCATGTCCAAATCTCTGCTGACTCTGCGAGATCGGCGCTGGAAACAAATGCGCAACACATTGACGCCCTCATTTACCGGGGCCAAAATACGACTCATGTTCGAGCTGATCCAGGCGTGCAATGTGGAAGCATTGCAGTATGTGAAGAAACAGTTGCAGCCAACAACGGACGGCGACCGAGTCGAGCTGGAGCTCAAAGAGTTCTTTACGCGCTACACCAACGATGTGATTGCGACGACCGCCTTTGGCATACGGGTGAACAGCTTTGTGGATGAGCAGAATGAATTCTTTACGTTTGGACAACGCGTCTCGCAGTTCAGTTTCTGGGGCGGCATCAAGGTGCTGCTTTTCATATTACTGCCTCGGCTGATGAAGGTAAATAAATATACTTCAAGTGTACCTATACATGCATAAATATATATAAATTTATTCCCCATATTCCATCATCGATTTTAGGCTCTGCCTGTCTCCCCCATCGATCTTAATAATGTGGCCTATTTCAAGCGACTGGTCTTCGGCGCCATGCAGCAGCGTCGGGACTTGAAAATTGTGCGCCCGGATATGATACAGCATCTAATGGATGCGCAAAGCCTCTTCAGAGAGCAAGAGCAGCAAGGACAGACGACGTTAGATGATGCACAGTTCAATGATGAGGATTTGCTGGCGCAGTGCCTGTTTTTCTTTACAGCCGGCTTTGAAACGGTCTCCACCTGCCTCAGTTTCACCAGCTACGAGCTGCTAATGAATCCAGAAGTGCAGCAAAGACTCTACGAGGAGATTATGGACGTGGAGCAGCAGTTGGGTGGCAAACCACTGGACTATGACAGCCTGATGGGCATGAAATACTTGAATTGCATCATCTCCGAGTCACTGCGCAAATGGCCGCCTGCAATTGTCATTGATCGAATGTGCGCCGCCGACTTTGAGCTGCGCGACGAGGCTGGAGAGCTGGTAGTGAAGCTAAGCAAGGATGATTTAGTGCACATACCAGTTGTGGCCCTGCACTACGATCCAGATAACTTTGAACAACCGGAAGAGTTCCGACCCGAGCGCTTCGATGATGAGCACAAGCATGAGATTCAACCCTTCACATATCTGCCCTTTGGCCTGGGTCAGCGCAGCTGCATCGGCAATCGCATGGCCCTCATGGAGGTCAAGGCGATGATCTACCAGCTGGTGCTGCACTACAAACTGCTGCCCACCGAGCGCACCCCCCACGACATGTTGGCCAGTATTCAAGGTTTTCGCATGGATCCGCCAGAGCGCTTCTGGTGCCGCTTCGTACCCAGAAACTAAATTTTAGATATTCTATTAAATTAATGCCTAATAAAAGCAACAACTTTTTGCTTTGAGTGAGATTCTAAAACTTTACTTTATTTAAGCTTTATTTAATTGATCTTTCACATCTTGAAATGAGCTTATTTTGCAGTTCATTTCAGAGCTTTGAGTAAGCACTTAATAAACATAAATGCGTTGGGAGCTTTAATATGTTTTCAAAGCTAGTGTTATTCATTCAGAAAATTATGCAAAAATATAATATAAAATCGAGAAGCGAAAGCCCGGAAAATCAGGCAATTTATTATGTTTCTTGTTGTTGTTGTTGTTGTTGCTGCTTGTCGCGATGAAAAGCTGACAAATTTGCCGCGGCAATGTTTCACATGCTAGGTGGCAAGCGCGACAGGCCACGTCATAACACTGTCAGTACTTGATAGCCGCAATATGTATATATATACATATATATATATATATATATATATATATTTATGAATGACTGGGCGACTGTGGTTATAACAAAATAAAAGCCACAACAGAAACAAGAGACGTGTAAAATGAAATCACACGCGGGGCAACATACAAGTTACAATATAATGTAGAGGGAACACAATGTGCAAGGGAGTTGGTACACACACGCACACACACACACACACACACGCACGCACAGAGAGCAGCATGTTGTGCTGCAGGACATGGGACACAAAGGCACATTAAGGATTATTTATTGGACGTTATTTTTCAGGCGGCATTAAAATTTTTTTATACAATATGAATTATATTTCACTTGTGTCATAAACCGCGTAAAAAATATGATGCCACGAGTCACTCCACTCTGTGTGGGGCAACTTCAAAATATTATATCTAAGCTGCTTCACGTCTGTTAAATATTAAATATTACTTTTAAAGCAATCCTCTTAAAATTCAAAGATTCGTTTAGTTGATTCTTAATTTAAGCTTTCAATTCAAATCTCTTTTTGTGATGCCACATCACTATTGGGCAGTGGCATAAAACTTAAGCAAATGGCACTTATTTTAAGTTTTTAATACTCCCCAATTAAGATAGAAAGCTGTTCGTGTAAAATCCGTACTGTAATTTGATGCATTAGCTGTCCAGGGATTCGGTTGGGGTCATTCGGGCTTTTGCGTGGGGTCATTAAAGAGTCATATAACGCGATAAAAGTTGCAATTAGCTTATATAAATTTAAACATACAAAAACACTCCGCTGTTTGCACAAAGTAACACACGTAATTAGCCGCATATTTGAGTTTGGTCCGGTGGCTCATAAAACTTTCAACGTACTTCAAATTAGTGGCACAGTTTTTTATTGGCAACCTTTGCAAACTGTTATGTTCTTTGTTATTTTTATAGCCAGCAGCAGCAGCAGCAGCAGCAAAGGCAAACAACAATAACAAGAGCAGTATGTTAATATCCTAAAGGGACAAGTAAACGAGCCTTGGACAGCAGCAAATGTAGGTAGGACTTGCAACAAGGACCAGCTGCTGCAAGGATAACTCAAAATTCGCTTGGTTTCTCTGTGGTATTTTGATGTACAAAGTTTTTCCGCTTAAAGTCAACGCTTCGCATGCGTAATCTCTTCCAATGTAAGCGTAAACATCATAAAACTGTGAGACACGACAACAACAACAATAAGAACAACAACGACAACAATAACAACAATCTATTTTGGCAGTGTTTACAAAATGCTTATCAATCAATTCTGGCTAAGAGCCTAGACAAAGGGGATGGACTAAGGCTTGCGGAGGATGTGTTAGGATGTGTTCTATCTGACAGAGGTCATAAAGAAAACTTTGGCGCCGCAACCGCCAGACGCCAAGCATAACCCCCGACCAACCCCCTTCCACACCATTCTTGACGCCCGCATGACGCAAAAAAAAATAAGAACTTGGCTCGCTTTCTCCTTTCGTATAACTACAATAAAAATTGCCAAAGTCAGCGGCGTCGGCGGCGGCGTCAGCGTCGGCGGTTGCTGTAGCTGCGGGTGCCGACAAGGACGATACAATGATAATGCCAAGCATAATAACAGCAAAACGGCGTCATCACAACAACAACAGCACAGTAACAATAACGAATGCGTGGAAGGAGCAGAGGCAGAGAGATAGAGAGCCAAAAAAGGAAAAACAAAAGCAAAAAGCGCTCAACGCTCGAAACACTCACAATTCGGGCACAGTGGGAATTGTCGCTGATTCCAGTGAGTCGCATTCGCCTTCGTCTGTATGCGATGTGTTCGCGATAAACACGAAGTGATAACATTTGCTATATGCTTATATGTCTGCATGTGTGTGTGTGTCAATTTGTGTGTCAGTGTGTGTGTTTTTGGGGCGTGCTGCAGCAAAGATGAGCGCGTGATAAAGTTCTGCAATTGTGATATAAATATTCAAAATAAACATCATGTTTTATTCGCATATAGGCAAATGGTATTAACTCTATAAATATTATTATAGACTCTGTGTATTTATTTTCAAAATTAATAATTTAATCAATCAATATATTAAATCTGTTTCCTTTACTTTTTACTGCATAGATGACTATTCTCTGTTCCAATCCTTCCCATTAAGTTCAACATTTACATTATGCACTCAAATTACTTTTACTCTATTACCAATTTACACTATTCTAACAGTTTCTTCTAAACATTAGTAATAAGTAATAGTATTCTAATGAAACTCAATTAATCTCTATTTTAAAATACTATATATTAATTTTTTGGATAAAACAAGTACTTTCAAGTAACATTTAAGAAAGAAACACAGGAATATAATATAATTTATATTAATGCTGTAAGCATTTGTTGGTTATATATATATATATATATATATATATATATATATATATAATTTACGCAAATCTGTTGACTTTCCTTTTTCGATATTCGATATATTCATTTCTCCCATATGCCACTCTCATCTCTAGCAACTGTCTCAGTTTTCACTTGTTCACAAACATGTTTTCTTTTTGTATGCGTTGCTTTAAGCATGTTATTTGGCTTGAAGAACTTTGCAGTTTCTTTGGCTCGGCTGCTTGTTATATAAATTGTATAAAAGCATTTGCGATTCCTGTTAGCGTCACATTCAATAGACGACAGGCACATAAAGCATATACATATGTACATATATATATATATATATATATATATATATACATAAGAGCAATAAACTGAGGTAGAAGCATAATTTGAAGTATCCATAAAGCGTAAGTTTCTTCACAAGTTTTATTCTTAGGTTTTCTTTTCTCAACTTGTGGCATCAACATGATTTTATTTCGCCGAGGTTTTAGTTAATGCAAACACATTTAAAATGGTGCCAGCTGCAGCTTGACAAATTCTTTCCAGTGCAGTTTCACAGTTAGATTGTGGTTTTCTGTAATTTAGTGCGGCTTACTGCATGCAGCAGCTGCAGTTGTAAATTAAAATACATAAATAATAACCAACGATATCAATGGAATTGATCAACTGGCAAACATTCCGTATTAAGCCTAAGATTCTTTAAAAATCTGTTTATGAAACTTTTAAATATATATTTATAGTCAATATTAAATCGCGCAAAGTAAATTTAAAATTGAATTACAGATATTCTAAGCAAATATGATCGTTATTTATTTCAAGTTTTAGTTGTATTTCCATTGCATATTTATCACTGAGATCCTTCTGCCTAAATGTAAATTATACCCGATTAAAGAATAGCTCTGAGCACAGGGCACAATTGTTATTCCCTTATGGACATTGATCTAGGCCGAGCATAAATTTGTTGATGCGTGTCTGTGTCTGTGTGTCTGTGTGTCTGTCTGTCTGTCTGTCTGTCTGTCTGTCTGTCTGTCATTGTCATAGTATAAAGAGTGCCACTGCTCCTGTTGTTGCAAAGCATAAATCCTTTTCGGCCAACCATGATGGCTGTTGTCTTGCTGGTTGTGCAGCAGTGTGGGTGGGGTTTGGGGTTTGGCTTGCATGTGCCACATATTTGTGAGACATTTTTTGGTTGCCTCAGTTGCTCACGGTGGCGCGCATGTGGCGTGTGTGGCGTATGTGGCATGTGGCACTCAGGTAGCAACATTTAATATTTCTATTTTCGCAGCACTAAGCTGCCTTAATGCCACCTGCAGCAGCTGTTGTGGCACACACACATTTTGCATCAACTATTTCTGCTGCCCGCCATTGTCCTGTTGTCCTGTTGTGCGCAGGATGCGGGCTGCCTGGTATTGTGTGTGATTTGTGTGTGTGTGTGTGTTTGGCCCGCGGCAATTTGCCAGGCTAACTGGCAAACTGTCAAACAGGCAAAAATGCATTTTGTGCAACGGGTTTCGCATACGGCGCAGCCGCAAAATATGCTACAAATATTGCAGCAAATGGTTTTTAACTGCGGGCAGCGCATGAGTAACGGTGCATGCCATAAATATATATCTAAATATAAATCTAAACTATATATGTATTGGCTTTTTATTGAATAGTGACGTTCAAATTGTATTTCATATTTATCTACACGGTTAAATGCTTCTTGATATTATTCAGCCTATGAAAAGGAATTATGCCAGCAAAAAGGATGCTTTTAAGCTGAGATGAAAATGTATTTTGAAAGTGCTTATTTGCAGTGAATTAATTAAAATACTTAGTTAAGTACAAAAACTAATTAGCTAAGTTTCTGCTTTCGCTAAAATAAGTAATTTTTCTTACAAAAAAGTTACGTTGCTAATAGAAACTGGTGCAAAGAGAATTTTTGATTATTATTTCTAAGTAGTTACAATAAGCCAAATCTAAGTTTTATTAACTTTATTCGCCTAGAATTCAGACAGGCAGATCTGCCTATCTAGACGATTTCGATATTAATCAAAACGCAATTTATTCTTTAATTTTTATATGCTTTACCCAATTTATTAAATTTCTAATGCGTTTTCTTTATGATTTGTGCTGTTTTGGTAATCAACTGATTTACTTAATGATTTCGATTCAAGATTCAATCTATTGACTTGCCTTTTTTTTGTGGTAATTGAGTTTTTATCAGTGCTTCTTGTTTTTTGTATTTTTGCATGCCCTGAAAAAGTTGGGAGCTGCATACTTTGCCTAACGCACAGCTAAATTGCAATAATGTCAAGCATTTACGGCCATTTGGTGGGGGCCAACAATAAAGCGAATTTCAGGAATTTGCTCAACTTCAACTTGTGCTGAGAGCCGCAGACACACACACACACACACACACACACACATACATACACAAACACTCGCACTCTCGGCACATCCGGCACAACGGTCACCATCAGCGGCGCCGTCAAAGTCGCCGCGTTCCGGAAGTCAGTCAGTTGACTTCGTTTCTTGTTGTTGCTGCCAGCTGGCGGTGCTTTTTAACAGCATTCTTTCCCAAAACCCATACCCAAAACCACGCCCCGCTTGACAGTGCAAGGGGCGGCGTTAATGAACAGCCGGTTGTGGCAGGTGAAAGAAGCTGAAAAAAATAAGTAGGCGGCAAAGAAATCGCACGGCCAGCGGACAACTGTTAATGGAGCGGGGGCAGCGGGCAGTGGGGATTTGGGGCTTGGGGTCGGGGAAGGTATTTCTTAACTTACTTTTTAGCAAATCCGCCAGTGTCGTAAAGTCGTTTATTTCAACTGTGGCGAGACGTAAATGAAGTTAATGTCGTCGTCGTTTTACGCTTGTCCTTGCTACTGCTTCTTCGCCAGCTGCTGCTCCTGCGCCTGCTCCTGCTCTTGTTCCAGTTACCCAGCACCTTGGCATCAGCATCAGCATCAGCTATAACCTTCGCTTTAGCTCCTTCAGTTGACTGTCTTCTGCTTATCGTTTTTCACTGGACCAGTTGTTGTTGCTGTTGTAAATTTGTTATTTTTTTTGACAATTGCTTTGTTGTGCGTATGGATAGGTGTGTGTGTGTGTGTGTGTGTGTGCCCCAAAACAGGTGTGATAATAAGTATAATGACTCTGTGGGCAACAGCTGAGCTCTATTCTCATTTCGCTTAACTACGCAAATTCTTTTTTGGTTTTCATTAGGCGCATCTGCGCCAGCTGCTAATGAAGACCTCATTTTTGGTTTGCTTCAATTTATTCGATTAATCCAGCAGCAGATTGACTTGCCAACAACTCAAGCTAAAAAGCTGGCTTTAATTTGAGTTGTTAGCCTGAACTGAATTGCATATCGTAAGTATAATTTAATCACTGCTAAGGCGATTTTAATTACTGATTGAATATTACTGAAAATGCTTGGCTTGCACTAAATTTATGCATTTGCATTGTTTATTTATAAATTGTATTTGAAATGCTTGAATTTTGGATGTGACTGCAATGTTTATAATTAAAAGTCAGCCAAGCAAACTGATACAAAAATCTGATGTTGCAGACAAGTGTGTTGTGGCAAGCATTAATAGACTCCCTTAGCCAACTGCTTATGCTGATTCATTCAGTGTCCATTATTAATGCTGTTTTCCACTCTACTGTTTCTTGGCTTAGATTCATCTTATCGTTAAGTGACATTTTCAGCCAGTGTCATGGGGCCATTAAGGCCAACAGTCGGATAATTATGCCCGTAACAGGCCGACTAACTGATATCGTCTGACTCCTTTCCCAGCACAGCCTTATTAAATCTAATGGCCGCTGTGGTTGCTCGAGAGGATGGCGTCAGAGAATGGGTTGTGTGTGTGTGTGTTTTGTGTGTTGTGTGTTGTGGTTGCTACTCTGGCAATACAATAAATAACAAACATAGAGTCGAAGCAACCCCCACCACACTCCCTCAGATTGCTCAGTTAATAGTTGCTCAGCGCACCATTATATAAACATGACTTTGACTCTGTCTCAGAGTCGCAGTTGGAGATGGAATCTGATTTTTGGCTATATATTTGACTTTGGTGGTTTTTTGGCTGCACAGCACCCATATATTTCTGCGTTTTTTCTCTTGTTTCTTTTTGGCACAGATAATCAGACAGTCAGCCAGCTATGTTTTATACGTGTGTGTGTGGGTGTGTGTACATTGCTATTGTAAATATACACACACTCACACACACACTGGCTGCTTTTGGCATTTCAGGCTCAGCTCGAGATGAGCAGCGGCATTAGCCGCAGCAGCAGCAACATCAAAGACGCCCGCCAGTCGCCAAGGATCAATGCGAGGACGAGAAGCATGCAAGAGGGCAGCAGCGGGGCGCACGCAGAGATTGCCGTGCACAGGACGCACGAATAAACGTATAAACGTTGAATATTTAATAAATGCAAAAGGGGCTAATAAAGATACGTAAAATGCGCCCAACAAACAAAAAAACACAATGAACAATGACTATAAAGATGTCCCATATATTAATCAGACTAAGTATATTAAAAATCCTATGTAAAACCGTATTTTATATATGAATTAATTTATATAAAGATGTCCCATATATTAATCAGTCCAAATATATTAAATATCATATGTAAAACCGTATTTTATATATGAATTAATTTATATAAAGATGTCTCATATCTTAATCAGTCTAAGTATATTAAATATCCTATGTAAAACCGTATTTTATATATGAATTAATTTATATAAAGATGTTCCATATATTAATCAGTCCAAATATATTAAATATCCTATGTAAACCCGTATTTTATATATGAATTAATTTATGTAAAGATGTCCCATATATTAATCAGTCTAAGTATATTAAAAATTCTATGTAAAACCGTATTTTATATATGAATAAATTTATATAAAGATGTCCCATATATTAATCAGTCCAAATATATTAAAAACCCCATTTAAAACCATATTTTATAAATGAATTAATTTATTTACAGGTGTCATATATATTAATAAGTCTAAGTATATTAAAAACCCCATATAAAACCGTGTTTTATATATGAATTAATTTATATACACTTGCCCCATATATTAATCAGTCTAAGTATATATTTAAAACCCGATAACCCCTAAATGAAAGAGAAACAATTCGAAAGATTCTATTTGAAATGATGGTATTTTATTTTTTTTTATATTTTGAAATTAATTCTCTAAGCTTTCTTTTCTTGCTTTAATTTCTTAATAAATGCATTATGAATATAAATTAAAAATAAAAGTTGCCTTTTTGGTATTTTCATTTCAATTTGAATTGATACTTATGAATAATGAATGAAGAATGCTAAATGAAAGCGAAACAATTCAAAAGATTCTACTTGAATTTATAATATTTTATTTATTTTATGTATCAATTAATTCCTAAATATTCTTTTTTTAATATATGCTTTATGACTGGAATTTAAAAGTAAACGTTGCATTTTTGCTATTTTAAATTGTTAATTTTATTTTCAATTAAATTTATAAATAATTATGCTATTTCTAAAAACGGCAACTTTCATTGAACAGCAGAAACTAAAATCAAAAACTATTTTTAAAATATATACATTGTAATTCGCAACTTATTTAACTTGCATCATCAAAAATTAAATTAAAATAAAAGTTGATGATGATTATTTTAATGTTTTTTTTATATGAAAGATGAACAAGCAAAAGGATAGTTTTTCCAAAAATTTATCCATTCTAATTAGAAAATTATGAAGCTGACATTGGAAAACCTGTTTTTATAAATATTATCATTTAAACTTTAATCTATTTTAGCTCGCACTTAACGCTTTCATCCGTATAGCTCTGAAATAATTCTACAATTTAATCTATACACATAAATTGTAAAAGTATTTTAGTAATAAAAATTTGAGATTTATGTATGTAAATCGTAAATGTAATAATATTAAAATTTGCATCGCTAAAACCAGCTCGGTTCATTTATAACCTCAGCATTGGCCTAAATCTGAGCAGTTTCTGCTGTTTCTTGAAATTGCTGATAAATTGAAATGGACTGCGGAGAGTCAGTCCCCAACGGGGGCAGCGTTGAATGCTACACACACAAAACTATGAATGGCACCAGAGAATTGTTTTTTTATTTCTATATTCTTGATATTTTTTTTATACTGTTTTGCTGATGATAAAAACCCAGGAGAAGTTTTTTTTTTGTTGCGAACGTTGAGTGCTGAACGCGTTTTGTTGCAGCCTTTTCTCGCTGACTAAAATGCTTTTGATATTTTATTCATGAAGCGCTGTGGCGCCTCTTGCTGCGGCGCCTGCTGCTGCTGCTGCTTGAGCCTTTTGAGCTGCTTGAGCTGTCAATTGGCATTAGGCTATTGTAATTTATTGATAAATAAGCGGCTTTAAATATTGCATATCAAAGCATAGCAATTATTAAAGCCGTTTTAATTTATTATTGTCTGTGTGTGGTTGAGAAAGGGATGGGGAGGGGGGGGAATAGGAGTCTTGACTGGGTGCGCAATTGGAGTGGCCCAAAGCTAACTACGCTCACTGTTGGGTTAATGCGGTTACACACACTCACACACACACACACACACACACACACACAAATACGCACAACTAAGCACATGCACAACAATATCACGTAAGCACTGTGGAACGTAAAGTAAATACCGTTAGTAACGTGTTGCGTGACGTAAGCGTAAAGCGTGCGCTGCCTTTGGCGTGCTGCCTTCAACTGATTGTGTGGCAAATTATGAATCTGAATGATGCTGCCTGCTGCCTGCTGCCAGCTGCCAACATACTACTACATTCGTGGCAAGTGATTTTCGGAGTCTCGCGTCTCGTTTCGGTGCATGCAACTCGTGGCACTGGGGCACTGGCACACTGCCTTTCTGCGCACGCGTCGTGAGCATAACAAAAACAGCCTCTAGATGGGTGCTCAAGTTGAAAGGGGCACATATTAAGGTAAATTCATTGATATATATTGTAATATCACGGTAATTACTATAATTGTAATCAGATATTATTTATATGAAAGCAGAGACCAAATTGGCCTAAATACATATTTATTACTTATTATAGATGAGCCTTATTTGCTTATTTTTTTAAATTTAAATATTTAAAAAATATTTGCTGTTGCCAAAGATGATCTAAAATTATATATATATATATATATATATATATATATATATGTATATTTACATAAGGTTCATAACTAAACAAAATATCATTACCCAATTTATATTTATATCATTTTCCTTGTTTTTCTCCACTGTGATTGCAAGTTGTGCCCTTTTCGGAGTAAATAACCAGGGCTGCTGGAACTACACACTCAAGCACCCACACTCACACACACACACGTACACAATATACACACACTTCTAAGCACTCACACTCGCACACACAATATACACACACTACACACACTTCTAAGCTCTCACACTCTTCAAATCAACGGCGCGTCGTAAAATAATCGTTGAAGTTTTTCGCTCTGTTTGAATTGGGCCTGGTTTAAAAACTCATCAAATTTGACATATAAAATGCCAATTGTTTTTACTCACAAAATGTTCTATTTACTACTCGTATAGCTACACATCAATTTAAGCGTAAAGAGTTTGCCAAATACTCTCCTAAATAGTCTCAAGTATTTAAATATGCAACATCATCTGTAGTAAATTAAATAAGCTTCACTTTTAGTTAAAATTGTATACAACTAATATATATTTTTTTTTTATAAATTTTTTAAAAGTCATCAACCACTATGTCAAATAAATCCCATTTAAAAGTCTGTTGGCTGTATTCGAAAGTTAAATATTGTAGTTATTTTCGAAAGTTCTTAAACTGAGAATGTCGTACTAGAATTGCGAATACTTGATTTGAGGGCATTGAAACTTAATGGGTTTTTGGATTTCATTAAAAAAATCCTTAGCAACAGTTTATCAAACTTATTTCATAAAATTATATATACCTCAAAAATTTAGCTTAAAGTTCAATTTTATCTTTTTTATAATTAAAAATGTATATTATAACTTATATATAAAACAAAACCGTCACAACGACTCTGTTAAAATGAAATTAAATTGATTTACACTTTCTTATTCGCCGATTTTGTCTTTTTCATCGCAATTAATTAATTAAGATTTTCTGTGTATTATTTATGACTTATCCACAAGATACATATAAATTGAGCATGTATGTTTCTTGTTGCCAAAGTGTCATATCGATTATAATAATTGCGTGACTGACATTCAGCATTAATAATTGAAGCAATCATTATTGTCATCGACATTTATTTATGCGCATTCCCCGATGCTCGACAAGCTCGTAAATCTCTTCAAGCTGGCTGTGTATTCCTCATTGGTTGGTTGGATTATTCCGCGTCCTTTGGCTGCTCTCATCTCGCCGTATTTATGGGCATCAGTATTAAAAACTTTATTATTATTATTAATATTGCGTTTTATTTGCGCACAATTGACTGAACTCTGAACACAATAAATTATATTTGTTTACAGTTGTGAGGGCCATTCATTGAATGGGATTCTTGAAATCAATTCAATTGAAATATTTATGGCACTGACAAAAAATGTGAAGCAACATGAATTGCACAATTTCACAATATTCAATCAAAAATGCGCGAAACCTGTTAACAGAATTGCATTCAGAAAACAATGAATTGCTTAAATTTCGTTAATTTCTGAAGTTTTCACTTTAAGTCAACTTTTATGGGGGTTTTTTTTTATAATTGTTTAAGACTGTTGAAAACGAGACTTTGTATTACAATTTAATTTACTAAATTATTTTCTGTATTATTTTAGGCTGTCACTTAAATTATTTAGAATCGATTTCGAGATAGCTGCACTTTAATTTTTATTATTGTAGGCAAAGTGTTCGGACTTACGGCTTACTGCAGTTTAGATTGTGAAAACTTTGTTTCTTTGGCAGTGCAAATACCTTGACCAGGCCAAGGATTACAGCTCAACTTTACAAAAAGGCGATGATAATTTATTGCTAAAGTTTACCGTAAGAAATTCGACCTCGATAAATGCATTTGAAATTGCTCCGGTTTTTTTTAATCTTCGATTTGTTACCTTTTAAATAAATTAAATAAAATAAAATACCACTGCACTCCTTAAAACTCTTTCGAAATCTATTAACTTGGCTTATAAGCGCTTACTAAATAAAGTTAAGCATTTGCCATATTGTTTACGTTATGAACTCAATTTCAAATAATTTAAGGCATTATCAAATAGTGCTAATAAGCGATTAGATAAGCTTTCAGAATTTTTCTAATGGGTGGTTCAAAAAGTTATGGCAGAAAAAACCATTAGTAAAAATATAGCAGACAACATAATTAATAATAAATAAGTAAAGTAAAATATTCATAATACTTTTAGATATTATTATTAAAATTATTCAAAGCAAACGAATCATGTGTAAAAAAATTTATTAACTTGTAAAACTCTTCTAGCAACCCGCTTAGCAGTGAGTAACCAGGTCTATGACTAACAAATCGATTAAAGTACAACTGATTTGACAAAATATTCATTTAGTTAAATATATATTTTTACAAATTAATACAGACTTAAGATTTAGCCTAGTCTAGAGGGGGGACATCTCAGTGAAAGTTCTCCTGGCGATTTGGTTCGATGGTGACTCGTGCGTATGGACTGCCAGCACCCACCTTGCGACGCATGGTGACGCCTCGATGTGGTCGCAGGCCCATCACAATCAGATAGACGCCCGCGGCACAGAGTCCAATGAGACCCAGTATGATCAGTCCATAGGCCCATCGTGGCCATCTCTCGCAACTGAACTCGTTGCGTCGCAGCGAGGAGACGAGCATGCCACGAACTCTGGCTGGTCGCAGGCAGCGTCCGTTCGTCTGGATGGTCAGATCCTTGATCCACTCTAGCTGGCAGTCACAGTAAAGCGGCAGACCATTGAGATCCAGTTCGGTAAGTTTGCTAAAAATCGGTGACAAGCTAACATTGAAATTGCGCAGCAAAGTGCCACGAAAACTCAAAGTGCGCAGCGGGGGCAGAGTAGGTTTTCCATTCTCCAACACAAAGGCATCACCATCCAGATGGGTGAGCCGTCGGCTGTTCTGGAAGCTCATTAACTCGACTTGCTGCAGCGATGCCAGCGCATGTGCTGCAATACTCTGCATCAGCGGCATATCCTCCACATAGAGTTGTCGCACCTCGCTCCTATTGGCCAGATCCACGGGCAGCAGCTGCTCCAGAAGGTTCTCGCTAATGTCGAGGCGCTCCAGGGCAGCAGGCAGCTGGCCGGGCACACGCTGGAAGCGATTACGACGCAGCGAAAGTTCACGCAGTGGGGCATCGATACGCAACTTTAATTCATTCAAATTGCACGCATCCAGGCGCAGTGCATCCAGTTTGGCATTAATGCCATAGCTGCTGTAAAGCTCTGTTTCAGCGGAGATGCTAAGATTGAGCTGCCTGTTCCACGATAGCTCCAGTGTGGTCAGCACTAGAAGTGGCCCAAAAATCTGGCCGGGCAGCGCATGCAGATTATTGTGAGCCAAATTGAGTACCTGCAGATGCGGCAGACTAGCAAAAGATTGTGCCTCCAGCAGCTGTATGCTGTTCCAGCCCAAGTACAATTCACGCAGGTTAACCAATCCTCCAAAATTGCTGGCTGAGATGCTGCTAATGTTATTGTGCATCAGATTGAGCAGACGCAGACTGTCGCTCTTAAAGTTTGGGGCACGATTCAGCTTGTTCCAGGATAGATCCAAAGTATCGACGTAGAGCGGCAGCAGCTCCGTCAGATCCTCAGCCTTGTAGTCCTTGTAGCTGCAGTCGATGTGCAGGGCACGCATGCCCCAGGGTGCGGCACTCACATTGCTGCACTCACACGAGAGACGCGTATTGCGATGCTCCGCCGGGTAACAGAAGCGATCAACTTGCTCATCATTTGCATCGATGAGCTCTGTCTTAGCTGCTGACACAAGCAGTGCTATCACCAGCAGGAAGGCAAAATTCCACCTTCGATGCACACTCATCATCGTCAGTGTATTCGTCATGGATTTGGTTTTGGTGCTCTTTGGAACGTGTTGGCAACCACACTGCACAAAATTTAAAATATTTGTGAATTGAGCTTCTTGTCTGCGACACTGGCATTCTCGATGTGGTAGATATGGTTTATCTTATCGCTGGAACTAGTAAAAAGCTCAAATGCTGTATTTAGAGATGGGCTGTCTTATTAATACGAGTAGCTATAAAATAAAGCACGACAATAAAATCAAGCACGGAATATTCTTAAGAAAGTTAAAACGATTATTGAATTATTTACAATTTGCTTGCTATTTTTGATTGATTATTATTTAGTTTACGAGTGATTTAGATTCATTAATTAAACTATATAAATATTTATTAGTTTCAAAATATATTTGAGTTTAAAATTAAAAAAAAAATAGTATATATAGTAATGTGAATTAAATTATATAAATATTTATTAGTTTCAAACTATATTTGAACTTAAAAATAAAAAATTTTAGTTATATATAATAATGTGAATTAAATAATATAAATATTTATTTGCTACAAAACATATTTGAAATTAAAATTAAATAACGTTAATTAAAAATAATATTGGTAACCTCAGCCAAAAATTAAGACTCTAAAATTTAAAGTGATTAAGATAAGTTGTTCATGTGTCAAAGTTCTTAAAGTATTATAAGTGTTCATTAGATGATTTATCTTATAGATATGCTGGATCACAAAGGGATTATTGGTCGAAAAATATTGAAAGACACTCTCAAAATTAGGCGTGATAGAACTATTATATTTTAGTTAGATTCTATCAGCTCTATATCAACTCTATTTATCTAATATAACATTTAGTTTCTATTAAATTTCAAAACTTCGAAACTTACATAAAATTATTATTTACAACCGTATTTTGTTTACTTCTGAAATGCGAGCATTTTCATGTAGTTGCCACATCACTGCACATTATTTCCCTTTAATACGATTCCAATACTTTTTACCCTTATTCAATAGAAAAGTTGACTGACATTTACCCACACTCGTGCCGCACTCTTCGCACTCATTTCACTTAGTCATAAGCTTTGTGCTTCGTTCAGGTGTGCATTCGATTGTTTGATAAGATAAGACGGAAAGCTTTTTGCTTAGTGTGTGCCTCTCTTTCTCTCTTTCTTTCTCTCCCTCTCTTTTGTTGTCACCATCAATAGTTTGGTATTTGCTGTGGTCTCATATCGTTTATCTAGTTCATTAATCATGGCCTAAGCTGGCCGCATAAGCAAACACAAAAGGCAACCGCTGACATACATCAAATCGCATTGAATATTGATGGAAATTGCTTCCCTCTGCATCAAAAAGTTCAAGCTTTTTTTTCAATATCTCGCCTCGAAAGTTGGCACTAATCGCTGACAGCGATTTACACGTTAACTTGGCCTTATCCGACTGGATATATGTGATTCTCAGTTATGGTAAATGCACGTCAAATTATCCTGAATACTAATTGCGGCGCATATCAGAGAGATATTGAGTGTGTAGGGACTCTATTAAAACCTTCTAGATAATTACAAATAATTCTATTACGGACAAACAAATTTTTGTAAATTCAATTAATTATTTAAAAAAAATATGAACGTACCTCTTTTATTAAATAAATTGTTATCCCAAATAATAATATAAGCTAACATAATTATGGTATAAACATATTATTGAAATTACAAAAAAGGAATTAAGCACAACATAATTAAAAAATAGATTTACCCTCTAACAAAAAAAAAATGGATTAAAGATGTTATGCCAAATAATAATATTATCCAACATAATTATATTACAAACATATTTTAAATTAAAAAAAGAAATAAAGCTTAAAATGTATAAAAAATAGATTTATTTTATTTTTATTGAAACTGTTGTGGTAGTTAAATAAGTGAAATATTCTTTAGCGGATTCTTTAAAAATCAGTTATTTTGTCTAACAAAATTCGTCGAACTTTTAAGGCAAATGTGAGTTTTCTTTAACTGAACGAATGAGTTCGTTGCAGCACAAAAGTTCTTAACGAAATTAAATTTAGTCTGAGATTACAAATCACTAAATAAATTAAACATTTCGTGGGACTCTCTTTCCCGCTGGACACTCTCCTTGGGGATTTTTACATTGCGCTACTATACAAAATTGTATTTTTACTATTTAAATTATTTTTGGCTTTTACAAGCTGCGTCAGAATTTTTTTTTTTTATTTTGTCAATGGTAAATTGATGAGGAGCGCAAACATTTGCACACATACGTGTACATATATATATATAAATATATATATATATATAAATATAAATATATATACATATATACAAAACACAAATTCACACGCAAAATTTACATAAATTAAAGACTTGTATGGAAAACTGTTTCCCGCTCTTGACTTTTGTGCACAGAAACAGCATCAAATTACATGTAATGCCGCGGGAAAGAGTGGGGAGGAGTGTCAATGGAATTGTAGAGTGGGTCTTGGCGAGAGGGGTGCAGAGTTGAAACGAGCACATGTAAAGCATTTAATGAGCTCTGTTGCCGGCTGTCAAACGAGTGTGTGTGAAAACATGCAAATTGTGAAAATGCCAGGCACATGTTTCAGCTATTCCTTGCCAAGTAAGCCCAACAACTTTCCATCTCCCTGTCTCCCTGCCTACCCGGCGACACTCTCAAACGAGTCATTATTACAGGCAAATTTATTTTCAACTAAAAACTCATTAATTACATTGAAAAGCTGATTACGCGTGTGCGTGAATGCATGTGGGTGTGGTGTGTGTGTGTGGTGTGTGGTGTGTGTGTGGTGTGTGTGCTCATGCATGTACTTAACAATAATTATGCGCAATTTAATTAAAACGAAATCCATGCAATCTAATGGAATTGTTAATTAATAGAATACACTTTGAGCTTCAATTGCCCGAGTTATGAAATTGCTTTCGGGTGTCGACCATCCATCAATTTCCGGGCCTGTTTTTTGTTGTTGGTGTGATGAGCATTGCGAACAAAATTGCAAAATAAATTCAGCGCTAAACGTGCAACAATCAGAATTTCCACACACCACAGCACACACACACACACAGCACAAACGCCAACTGTGCGCTTGAATGTTCTGAATATTTATGGAAATTTAAATATTAAATTGTTGGACTGCAGCAGCCATTCAGTTTGTGGCAGGTGGCAGGTGGCATTTGGCATTGTGGCAGCTGTCCAAGGTATGGCGAGCTTTAATCAGTGAGGTTTAAGTGCGTGATCTCGATGGGCATGCAGCATGCAAATGAATGCCTCAAATGGTAGCTGAAATAGCCAGGAAATGCAAATGGCCATCGAAATGAGAAAATCATTAAAAAAAAAGAGATGATATCCAGTAATTGACTTTAATGCCCAGCTGCATGTCAACTGTCAACCAGCGACAGTATTGTCCCACACACACACACTAACACACACACACACACACAAATATAGCAGAGCAGAGCACAGGAATTGCTGTTCGAGTTGGCCTAATTGAATCACTTGTCATTCATTTCGTCTAATAATAGCGCATTAAAATGTAAATTACGGTAATGCACAGCACCCAGGCGGAGGCGGAGGCGGTGGCGGTGAGCGGGGTGGACTGCAACCGCATCCGCTGACAGGAAGTGGTAGTAGGCCACAGCCAGTCAGACACTCGCAACATCAGCAAAGCGAGTGCCACAAATGCTTGCATTATGCACACTGCTTTGTCTCCTCTACTCCCCCCTCTCGCACTCTCACAATGCTGCGTTGCGTATACGTAATTTTAAATGCTCAAAAGTATGCAACGTAGAGCCACTCACACACACAGAGACAGAGAGGAAGGTGCAGCACATTATCTAATTGACTTTGAAAACGTTTCTGTCATGCCCGATGACATTTTGGAGTCGCCTCTCTGTTTTCCTCCACGGGCTCTGCTTAGTTAGACACTGATACTGTGGCTTTGAGGGAATGCCAAAGTAGTCCAAGGAGCAGGCTAAAATTAAAAAAAAAAGGTACACTCTTAACCAACATACGCATTCACGGGGATTGTATCATTTTTTAAGGAATATTGCGACTAACCAATTTGAAATATATGCTGCTTTTTGATTTACCAAATTAAAATTAAAATTAACAAATAAATGGAGAACTGTATCTTTCAGTCATAAAATTATTAAGCAACTAGTTCAGTTTACCAAATTCTTGCAACTCATTCAAATATTTAGAGACTTAACGCCATTTATTATTTTCATTTTTTTTATAATTTGTAATTTTCATATGCAATATTAAAAAAACCTTTTTAAAAACAATTTAAATAAAATCATTAAGTAAGAGCATTCAATCCTCGGCTTTCGAAATTTAGTTTCTTCTTTATTTACTGCGCTCAATTAAATGTCAAATTTGAAGAAAATGATTTCGTCTAATTGCAGAACGTGCCACAAAAGGACCTCGTTCCGTTCTGCCATGTTCCATTAGACTTGGTCCAAGTAATGCCTTAACTAAACAATAGGTATACCTTAAATATATATATATATATATATATATATATATCTATATATTTGTGGGTGTGTGTGCCAGTCCGTGCATATTAAGCACACACAAAATGAGCAGGCAAAGCATTTAATACTTTCATTTGATCAAAATGATAAAAGCAAACACAGCAGATGGAAAACCCATATAAACATACAGACATACATATACACACTTACACACATACACACACTTACACACACACACACTCACATATAGACATGAAAGTTGCTTTAATGAACAATATGAATAACAAATCTAACCGCAAAAATTAAAAGAGCATTTTCTGGCAACCATTTGATGTATGTCCTGAAGTGGGAAAAGTTGTTAAAAGACTAATCCTATTTAAAAGTTAGTTTTTTACTTGAAGAAAAAAGTCAGATAACAGTGATGCCAACTAGAGTATTTTCACAATTAGGGCTGGCAGTAATTATTTTTTTTTTTTAATTTTAAAAAATAAATTGTAATTAAAAAAAATAGCATCACACTTTAAAAATATATGTCGATCACATATCTGTTGCAATGTACACATTTTTCAGAACTGCGATCGGACAAATTGATATGTAGATTTATTTATTTGTTATCAGTTCATAAATAAAATGATCATTTTTTACATTAGTTGTGTATATTAATCCAAAACAATTTGCTGGAAAGGTATTTTAAAAATTACTTTAAGTATATAATTTAAAATTTGTGTCTTTCCATTGATCTGCTCTGTTTTGGCAATCGCTTTAAATTTGTAGCTGCCAGAGAAATGCTCGTTTGTCTCCCTAATGAATGTTTTGCAGTTGATGTTGCTACGTTTTTGCTACTCAGCCAAAGCTGTTTGTTTCTGCTGCTGATTTTTTGGCAACAGTTGTTTACAGTTACAGCAACGAAATGTATTTAAATGCACGAAAATGTATTCAAATATATGTTAAGTTAAGGAAAAACCATTTAAGTGCGTTTGGCTGTGCTTGAAGCGTAATGAAATTTGCAAAACCTTTGACGGCTTTGCGGTGAAAGTTGAATGCAAATACGTGCAACATAAGCACACACACACAAAATACCCACACACTCCGAGCGAAAATGTTTTTGACTACAAGCTGGAGATTTACAAACGATATAAGTTTCACAATTGTGTGATAGTGTTTGTGTGTGTGTGTGTGATTGTGAGTGTATTTAGCTGCAGAAAACTTCAAATATTTTTAGCTGAGCTGCCACTTAAATTTACTGCTGCTAACTGGGTAACTGGCATTGTTACTTGCAACTTTGCGTATAAGCAACAAAATATTATTACGCATACGCAATGTGACATATAATTAGGCAAGAATTTCGATATAAAAATGTTTATATTTTACTTATCATTATTTTGTGGATTGAATGTGAGACAAACAAACTGTTTACATTTAATTGCCTTTAATAATGTTGCACAAGTAAAGTGCAACATGCAACTTTTAAGTATACTATGCAAATAACATTTGAAGAAAGAGGGTATTTTAAAACTGTTGATAAAATGAAGATAAATTCTCAATAATAGCGGCAAGTTTAATCAGTTTAAAGAAAAGTTTTCTACTATATAATTTTAAAGGCACCTGCTTTATTCTGATCAAGTTTATATGATATAATTAAGCAAATGCATCTGTAACAAATATAAATATATGTATATAAAATGTATATGAAAAAGGAATTTATATATACATATTTTTAAAAATGAATTTTATAAATATTAAAATCAAATATTTAAGGTTTTTAATTAACGCTTAACTCATGAATCGGTATTATTGATATGCGCATCTAGCTACGCTTTAGAGCCGTATCAAATGTCTTGTTAACAACATTTGCAGCATTTTCTGTATAATTATATATATTAAGAATTAAGCAATCTTTACTCCTGTTTAAAGAGCAGTTTTTATTTGAACACTCTGCTCTCACAATACAACACAATTTCTTAGATCAAAGGCCATTTGCTTAGCAACAGCAACATTTGTATTGCTGTGCCGCTGTCACTTTTCGCCTCTCTGCATTCGTGTTGTTTGCTGGACAATTTCCTGTTTCGAGGCCAAAATAAGAATTCAGTTTCATTTGCAAATGCTGTTCCCGTTCCCCTCGCTACCCCCGCATCAGCTTGTCTGTCTGTCAGTTTGTTGTTTGTTTCTTGCGGACACTGAAACTCTCACTTATTGCCTGGCCAAAAGTTGAGACTGCATTTTATTTGCTTGCTTGCAGTTGTAGCGGTTGTTGTTGTTGTTGCTGTTGCTGTTGTTGCTGCTGTTGTTGCTGTTGTTGCTGTTGTTGTTGTTGCTGTTGTTGTTACTGTTGTTGTTGTTGTTGTTGCTGCTGTTGTGTCGCTTCGAGCTCTAATTTGATTTGTATTCAGCTGCTTGGCTCTGTTGGCTTTTGTATGGCTTTTTTGTTAGCTTGCTGTCTGAATTGTTTGGCCATGTGGCAAGTTGAAGTCGGTTTGGTTTGTTCTTTGTGTTGCTACTTCTGTTGTAGTAATTAATATTGCCGCTGCTGCATGTTGCATGTTGTGTGTGGCTGTGTGGCATTGCACGTTTTTGTGCTGTTTCATTGATTTTGATTCAATTAGATTCGTCAAAACAGACGCACTCTTGCAGTCTGACTCCAACTGACTCCTCTGACTCCTCTGACTCCACCCAGCCAGTCAGCCAGCTGTCAATCTCGTTTTTGTCGTGCATTGCGCATGTGTCCTTTGTGCCCTTCGCTTGCGTGGAAGATTTATTGCCTTTGGCCTTTCCTAAGCTCCAAATTAATGTACTTCACAGTTGAGTTTAGCAGCTGCCAAAACGCCACCAGCAGATTAGCGTAGGCCTTTGCTTTTCGTGTGTGCGTGTGTGAATAGTACGCGTGTGTGTGTATAGGTGTGTGTGTGTTTGGCAGACTAATGAAGTTGTTAATGCGTAGGCAGCCGTGTGTATTTGTGTGTGTGTGTGTGTGTCATTTGGTTGGAGTGTGTCAGGATTACTCAATTGCACTTACACTCAACAAGCAAAACCCCAAAGCACTGAAAACAATTGCAAATTTAAATGAATTTCTGGACATAAACAAATTAAAATATACTCAACAATTTTAATTATTAAATTGTGAAATTGTATTCAGATTATTATAAAGCAATAAGGAAATTTAAATTTAATTAAATTCTCATTTTTATTTTTTTCTGCTTCCTAATCATTTATGTTCTTTTTTAATAGAAGATTGATTTTGATCTCGGCAATCTCAAATATATATTAAATTATAAGCAACATTTTGTTACTGTGCAAAAAAAATCTAATAAGTCGCTGCTTATTTGTATGTGGCTAGATATATGTGTGTGTGTGTGTGTGTGTGTGTGTATTAGCCATGGGCTTAACACCCTTTTGAGTGGGCTGTCAAACTAGCGGCTGAGCAGCCTGGGCAGTCACTGATGACCATTAGCCAGCCGGCGGGACTCTGCTGCTTCGTGAGAACTATAAAGGGGAATCTCAGAGATTGACATTCATCTGGTTTATGTTGTTCGTTTCGTTTCCTTTCATTTTGTTCTACGAACTCTCGAAATTTTATTGCTTTTGCTTTTTTATGTGGCAACCCAAAATGTATGTTTGTAGTTACGATTTAAGACTTGCCCATTTTGCTCAACTTGCTTTCCTATTTGGTTCCCCTAGGCTTGCCTCAGTTTGGTAACATTTTTTCGCTGCAACAGCGTTTATTTTTATGGGCACACTTGATTAGATCGTAAAACTCTGCACTAACATCAAGTAGAGCAACACACATAAATAACTCAACTGAAAGACACACTCAGAAATGGCATTTTAATGTGGGCTGAAAGTCCTTTTGAGACAAAAAGATCTTGTTGCCAATAATAAGTTGAAACTATAAAGAAATAAGATGATCAATTTAGATCTTTATGTAATAATAACTCATATATTAAGGTTACAATATTTTTACATAAGCAATAAAAAAATATTTGTTAGCTGTCAGTTAGAGCCAAACTAAAATAGTTAATTAGCTTAGATAAGCAAAGTGGCAGCCAAAATTGCACTCGCAGCTGGCTGATCGTTTATCCGAGTTCAGAGCTCCTTTGGCCTTAGTAAAAGGCAATTAAATTTAATGCTGGAGGCATGCATCAGTTGCACTTGTAGCAAGGAATTAAATTACCACTAACGAGTGTGCAGCAGCAGTAGCAGAAGGTGGGCTGGCGATGTAACGTTTAAGCCAGGCTAACTTGCAGTCATGGCTCAAATGACAACATTGCAGTTTGTAGCTTGTACATTTTGCATGCCGTTGGCCCTATTCTTGTTGTACTTTCGGGTAGAAGCCGGAAATAGTGTGGGGGAGTGCGGCAGGTGGAAGGGGGCAGCGTTGCTGCAAATGAATTAATTTCTCATTTATTTGCTGTAGAACGGATGGAGTCTCTGGGAGGAAACTGCGCCGAGTTCAGGCGCTTAATTAGGTAAGTGAAAGTGGCGCCAGCGCCAAACAATTGAAGCTGTCAGACGCCAACAAGAAGTGGGTCAATTGCCACGGGCACCGGCAACCGGTACTCTCCTCCTGCACCCACTTCATCCTGACCCAGCCACTTTTGCACCGGCAACGTGCTCGAGCATATTTTAAAAGCGAAACAATGGGCCAAGTGCTGCATTGAGAGCATTTCAGATGACAATCATATAGAGATGAAGAGAGAGGTAAATTGAGTGGGTGGACTACATAGAGAGAGAGACAGAGAGAGAGAGAGAGAGAGAGAGGCAGAGAGGGAGTAGGAGAGATAGTCAACTTTGGCTGATAAGTGCAGTCTAATTGAATTATGTGCTCAAATTCTGACAGTTGCCTATCAAAGTGTAATAACAAAAGATGCAGCAGCCTCTGGGAATCATTTCAGCCGCAGGTCCTTTGCCTCAGACGTTGCCAGTTCCAGAGGTGTCTGTGTGTAATTGACAGCGGAAAATTCACTTGACAGCAAGCCATATACACACACCCACACACAGACATACACACACACACACACACAAATACACATGCAAAGAAGTAGAGAGCACTTGTTGTCTGTGCCATTAAATTAAATTTCTGTAACTCAAATGACATTTGGTGATAAAAATTGGAATATATATATAAATAATCTTTATAGATTTCTCAATCATTATTCTATCAAATTTTTTATTTATTTATTTAACAAAATCATTTTTGGAAGCAATAAAAATACTGATAATATATAAATATTAACATCAATAAACATAATCAAGTAATTTAAAGCTAAAAGTTAGATAATAGTTTTAAGCGAAATTATTAATATTAATTTAAGCCTAAGGATACTTTTAATTAAACCATGATTAAAAGCTCAGCAGGCAACATTGAAGAATTTTAATTATAACATTCACGTTTCGAAAAACAGCATTTTCAGCTGCTGTCATTTGGGAGATGTACATACATGTGTATATGTATTTATTGCTGTTAAATGAATATTGAACATCTTGTACAACCGTGCTGTGATTCTCGAAATTAAATCAAGGGTCGGCGCCAAAGGGATGCACTGGAGAATTAATAATATTTATGGCCTGAAGCAGTGAAGTGCTCTTCATCCAGATTCGAACAAGATGAAATAATTGAAATTATATTTGCGCCGAGAACAGCTGCACTTAATTTGCAGCAACAAATCTTATCAATGGGCCACATTAAACCGACAAATCAAGACTAAACTTTGACATGGAGTGGCAATGGAGGCAGGCAGTTGATCTATGCGGCACTCGTAAAGCGAGAAAAACTGTCAATAAAAATAACATGAAACAGTCGACTTACTGATAATTTATGTACCAGAAATTTTCGTTTCTTTATTTGCCCTGACATAGCCGCCGAGTACAGATTTGGTGCGCTGTCAGCCAGCTCGGATCTCCACATCTCGCATAATGTATTATGTATTACGTATAATGCACACGCGACTATCTCTAGCAGTTGGGCACTGCCACGGCATAGAAGTTCAAGGACCAAGGACAGGGCAACAACTGGCGACAACAAAAAAAAAAAAAAAACAGCAGCAACAATGATAAAATCCCATTAGCCAAGTTTTGTGGGCTCCAAATGCGACGACGCCGAGGACGACTGAAGAGACAGGTGAAGCTCATCTGGCTTGGATGTTGGTAGATTTATGCATGCAGTTGGTTTATTGAAAGTCAGCCGACTGTTTAGGCAGCTATAAATATTTTTACGTCTTTTACACCCTAACCCAATAGCTGGGGCATAACTGGCTAATACAGAAAGAATCATTGCATTTCATACATTTTTTTCATGATATGTTTAAATATTAATTAGAGAAACTTAAATTAAATAAAATAAAATTAAATTTAGAATTTATGGATTTATATTACACATATTTATAATAATTATTTGGTTTAATTTTAGTAATTGTATTAAGCATTTCTTTTCTTACTTGCTTTTTTTCTTACAACATGTGGCAGGTATGCCAAAGTCGACTACTCTAATTCTCGACATTCTCTCAGGTAAATACTTGGCTTTATTTACGGTTCGTCTTTTTTATTGTAGTCGACAGATATGCGCGAATCGCCCGCTGTTTGTGTGTGCTTCAAATGTATTTTGCAATAATTTTGTTAGTTTGTTTTGCCTTTGCCACCTGACAGCCAACAATGTCCTGTCTCCAAGTAATCACGCCCAGCTCCTGTCACTTACACTCATAAATAAGGGTGGGGCAGGTGAGTGCTCGGAGGAAGTAAGCGTAAATCGTGGCACATATTCATCATTCATGTAGAAACAGCCTAAAAACAGGCTCTCAAATTGCACATGGTAAAAGTTTTTTATGATGCATTTAAAACTTCTTGATTATGCTCAGCGAAGCTATCTATAGCTACTCGAATGCCTACCTGTGTGTGTGCGTGTGTGTGTGTGTGTGTGTGTGTGTGTGTGTTTGACTGACAAAACCACTTCAAAAATACGAGCTTTGAACTTATTTAATTTCTCTGCAAGTGAAGTTAATTTAAAGTTGCCAGCGTAAATTTCAGGAAACAAAAAAAATATATATATAAAAATATATATAGAGAATAAATCGTTACTAAACAGATATAAAAATGTCTATGGCGCAATTAGGCTAAAAGTATCTCACAGTTAGGCTCAGGAGAGTAATCCCTGTTCCTAATCCCTGTCCTCACATAAATAACTTGTGTGTTTCAATCAAAAAGTGACAGACTAATTGTTTCAATGCTGGGAAGATAGAAACGACAGTCTCTATAAAGTTGCTGTTTAGTTAGCTAATTTCCAAGAAACATAATGAGTGATAAAATATGAGTTAGCTTAAATAATAAAAATATCTATTGGGTAAATAAAATAAATAAATATTTAAACATTAAATAATATTTAATGCACTTTAGCACCTTTGATTTGTTGCATAAAAATGATCATTCTTTCGATACCCCATTTGGTTACTAAGTATTTTGACTCCTGTAAATCTTTCCGAGATATCAGTGCAGTTGTACCTGCATCGGTATCTGTATCTGTATTTTTTGCAGCCTGTGCCTATGTATCTGTATCTGCATCTGATTCTGTCATCTAATTGGGCTTTTTATGCACACGAGCACACACTCGACATCATTTCTATTTCCAGGGCCATTTCCGTGCCAAAGCAGTTTATCACTAACTATGCACATTCAGGCTTGTGCTCATCCTTATCCTTTCGCCCTCGTCTTCGTCCTGTTGCCTCATCCAGTTGCCTGCAGCACGATGCCGCGTCTGTTGCAACTGCACCAATTCAATATTACGTATACGTCGCATGTGCCGCTATAGCCAACAGTCGCTGCGGGCTAAGGACACTGTTTGACAAAACGTGTGCCACTCTACATGAAGTGCTCGTCCACATCCACATTCAAGCCCGCGTCCAGCCTACAGTCAGCAGTCAACCCCATCAGCAGACCCCGCATCCATCCAGCTTCTGCTGTTATCCTCGCTGCTCCAGCAGTGGCTCCCTGCCGCTAATGGGGGCACCGCACGGGTTTCAGCTTCGCGACACGCTTAACTTGTCGGCTTTAAGTGTCAGCGTTGAGTATCGTTCAGCTTTTGAGTCCCCCATAGCTTCACATCCCGCACCATCCTTGGTTCCTCTCTCTCTCTCTCTCTTCACGTGTCTCTTTATCTGCAGTACGCCGTGAAGCGTAACTCGTCTGACGTTTCATTAGCTTCATTAAGCGCAAACTTCAGTTCGGTTGCCAGTTCCTTATGACATGTTATACAACTTTTTGACATGCAATGCCAGTTCACTTAATTGGCACCTTGAATTGGCCAAAAATCGCACTGCATCAAAGTGATTCAGTGGCAATGAATTCGAGCTTTAACTAAAAATATTTTATTCATTCAAAAATCTGAATTTCCATATAAAGTCTGGCTGAGAGCAGTCGACTAGATTGATACCCTAAGTGAGGGTATTACAATTTTGGCTTTATTTATTTTATTATTTTATTATTCCATATATTACTTTTTATGTTATAAATAATGGAAACAATTGCTCCAACTTAGATAATATTTTATTTCGTTTGAATATGCTTAGTAAATATAAAATGCTTTAATTAAAAAATGTTGAATGAAATTTTATAAGCTGATTTAAAATAATATCTTATAATATAGTCTAGTTTACAGTTTTTTAATTTAAGATTTGATTGAGTGTTTTGCTTATTTCATTAATGCAGAATACTAGAAAATAAAGAATTTACAGCATATCAGCAAAAATCTGCTGACAATGAAAAAGTAATTTGGGTGAAATATTTATGTGACAACTGCAAATTTTAGCTTTTCTCCATAAATTCACAATGCTCATTTGTGACAAGTCCAACTAAACTTAAATATGCATTCGTTTTGTAAATTTATAGGTGCAAATTCTATTGGAGAAAACGTCAGCTCATTTTACTTTACTCGAACACCTTCCGACACACACACACCCCCGTTGCTAGGTTTTAGCTCTCAATATTAGAAATTCCTAAGGCTGCCCAAGCACAATTGAACACAATAAGGCGACAGCCTCATTAAATGCTGTTTTTCGATGACAACAAAAATAAAAACAACAAAGAAAGCGAAAGGAAGGCCAAAAACTTGAGCGCTGCTCGTTCATTGTTCGACAATAAAAAGGCTGTTGTTCATTTTTATGGAGTAACGCCTTCCGCCTCCCAACTCCTGACTTCTGCCCACCGCCACCAGTCTCCTGCCCTTGCATAGAGTCACTATGCAATGTGCGAGGAGCAAAGCCGACAGACGCCACAGAAGTGTCTGAAAAGGCGTCGTTCTGAAGACGCCATTGTTGGCATTACACCAAAAAAAACAAAAGCAGCGACAACAACATCCACAACAACAACATTGCGAACAAGTAAGCTTTGTAAAGCGAACAATGTACAATGAACTATGATTTTTAGATACCCTGTAAATTGTTAAAAAACTGTAATTCATAAATCAACTTAAATTATAGAATTCATCATAAAATTGGACAGGTTTAAGTTTAGCAGACGACCAAGACTGAACCCACAATGGGCGTGAGGAAGTCTGAAATGCTGGTCTCGCAGCTAAACCATTGTGAAATATTCAAAATCACCTTTGTTATTTAATCACAATTGTTATTTGTTTTTGTTGTGGCTTATGTTTTTTATTTATATAAGATTTTATAGCAGTCGCCGTCTGCTGTTTTCACTCAAATTATTATAACTTATTTAAAGCCGTTGTAGGGCTTTGAGGGTATAAACGCCAACAAGAGGGACTTGTTGTTTAGTTTAGCCACAGCCACGCCCACAGCTCAAGTGTGTGTGTGACGCACATAATGAGTGCCCCTTGCAGAGCTTCGCACTCCCATCCGCATGTTGTGCGGAAAAAGTTTATGAATATGATGGAATAATTAAAAGTTGGCGCCAAATTGAGGGCGGCCCGTTGCCTGTGTGTTGCGTAGGTGGCGCAATGTCAACTTCAAATAACACAAGCAATGCCTACACATTATTATCCCTCTACTTGTGCTTTTGGCCCTGTGCCTTCATTGTTTGCCTTTTTGCTTGGCATTTTTGTGGCCTTTGGACTTTTAAGGCCTTTTGGGTGCCTCATTTGAAGCCTTTGGCAGCACCTACAAATTTTCTTGCTACCAAAAAAATATAAATAAAAATAATGGTTGGAATTTTTGGTTGCCGCTTTCCCTTTAAGTTTGTTTTTAATGTTTTTCTTTGCTTACGTTTTTTTTGGCTTTGCTTTGCTCTTTATGCCACCCGCTTTGAATTAAATTTTGTTTGTTAGCCGTTTTTTTTTTTTTTTTAATTATGCAACATTATTTAAGGCATGAATCGGGCTTTAAAGAGACTCTGTGCTGCTGTAGTTTTGGTAGTGTGTTTGCTGAAGCGCATTTGCTACTTAACTATCACATCACCTAATTCCAGTTCGCCTCAGACCAGGTGACAGAATCTCACACAACCATTCAGGCTCAGCCAGACACACACTTGGCTCGTATAGCTGGGCGCGTTCAAAGGATAATTATGTGCACATTTATCCGGGCTCAAGTCTCTCTGGGTGGCCACTCAAAGTGCACTGGCGCAGCGCCATGTCAACAGCACAAGTAACAGAAGCAGCAACAACAACAACAGCAACAGCTCAAAAGTTTATTTGCTGCAAAGCAGCCTTAGAGTCAAATACAAACACGGAAATGCGCTCAGCATTTTGGTTCAATGAACTTCAATATGATGGGGATGCATGTAGCAAAATCTGGTAAAAGCAGCTACAGTGACAAAAAATTGGATAATTTTTTGCAATTTAACAAAATGTTTTAAATATACTTATGCCTGCAAAGAGTTCTTAGTTTTTAAATTAAAGTTTCGCTACGGCGATAATACATATTTCTGGAAATACGATAAATAGTTTTTTTCTTAGTTAAGTTTTTGAAGAATTTCAACAAAGTCAACTTCCGATACACAACGAGAAATTCTTTCAAAGAATATTTATTTATGTCACTAAACTTCAATATTTTTAAAATTTCCTTAAATTTAAAAGTATTAGCAAATATTTATGCAAATGAGTATAACTAATTTATTATATATTAAAATACCCAGAAACTGTGAGAAATTATTTGAAATTTACGTAGTCACATTTCAAAATTGTTGTCTTTACTTAATCATTACTCTTATAATAGGATTGACATTAAGACCTAAGAAAATGGGTTAATTTGTAAGAATTCTTAAATACTTTCTTTGCTGATATATTTTAAACTATAGAATAGTCTTTTTTCTTAGTGTCATCACATGCTCTGCTCAGTTGGATTGCAGTTTGATGCTGGCCAGTTGGCCAGTTAGCAGTCTGAAGCGCTTTAAGCTTTCGACCATGTTTTAACGTGTCTGCTGCTCTTTGTGGCTATAAAAAACGACAAACAGCTGCTGTCAAGAATTACGACGACAGCGACCTGTGCTGAAGTGCTTGTGCGTGTGTGTGTGTGTGTGGCTGTAATATATTTGCCAGGTCCTTTTGTAGCATATGGCAAGTAGTTGTTTAAGGTATATGCCACACTACAAACTCTTGCCCCAAACAAACTAAGCATTTCGGCTTAAGAATTTTTGGCCTGAAACTTGAAACTCGAATTTGTTTTATTTCTTATGCGAGCAGCGCAACTGAAAAGTTTACAACATAATCCAAAAGTCCACAAAGGAGTAAAAAGCCGGACCCAACAAAACTTGTATGCTTCTGCTCCAACAACCCCATCGGCTTCGCCCTTCAGTCGTCTGTTGTGTGTCTCCTGTGTAGGTGTTGCCATAAGTTTTATGTTGCCAGTTGCCCTTTCAGTGGGGATGGGTGGGCTTGACGAATTGGCTTGGGGTAACTTTTTATTTATGTTGTTTGGGACTGCAAACTGTGACAAAACTGAGATCACAAATTGCAGGCGGGCTCGGCTCTGCTCGGCTTGGATTGGTCTGGCACTCTGTGAAAAAGTCAGCCGGGGGAAGCCAGCATCAAAACATGTCAATTTACAGACGAATGCATCCACGAAATGTTGCGCTGAAGCCTTTGACGGCGTCGCTGAAAAGCCAAAGATTTTCATCCAATTTGCAAAAGTGGCGCGTCGCGTTACGCATACGCCACGTGCGTCAACGTCAACGTCGACATCGACTTGCCACTCTCGCAGTGTGCCCCGACTGCCGTTTTGCTTGACTTCACACGCTGCGACATGTGAGCTGTATCTGAAAGTACTTCTGAATGTAAGGCCAGGAGGCAGGAGTGAGGGGGAAGCTTGCGTCTGGGCGGGTTCGTGTGATAGGGGAGAAGCACGTGCCCGCTGGCAAGTCAAACATTAGAGCATTACGCGCTTTCCAATTCACCTGTGAAAATCATTTGCTCTTTTATTTTGTTTGATTATCTTCTTTTTGTCTTTGAAGCAACGTGACGGTTTTTCGTTGTATATTTCACGATGCCCTGGAACTAATCAATCTAAAATGAGTTATGAATGGTAGAAACTATATATTAAAGTAACTAACTACAATAACTGTTTTAAAAGGTTAAGGTTTTTATTATAAATGTACTGCTTAAAACGTATAGTCTACTTTTGGGCTTCCCACTTAATTAGACTTAATCCTATTTCAAAATAGCTGTAAATTGTTATAAAGGTGGCAACGCTTAAATAATTCAGCTGTTATTTAGTACAGGGTATTCATAATCCATATCTCAGCATACTTCAAGAAATTTAATATTCATTAAGCCCACCTGCAAAATAGGGTATCTCTGGGGTTTGTCAGGTAACACACACATACACACAAACACACGCCACAGCAGCCTTTTGTGTGATCTCTTTTGTTTTCGTTTTACTTTTATTGTTTTTGTTGTTGTTGCACTTTTTTTTCGTATGTCGAATTTGCCATGTCAAATGTTGGAGCCAAACGTGACAAGCATTAGCTATACAAGCTGCCTACGCAAAATGGCAGCATCTCTTCAAATGTATAAAGAACTGACTATATGGGGCATTAAGAGCAACACAAGGGGTGTTGCGGGGATGGCAAATGTGTAGTTTGGTATATCAGTTGGTTTCCAATTTGAAAATCGTTGATAAACAAAAAGTCTGGAGGCAAACTGTGGCAGCGAATAAATGTGGAATTGAAGGGGTTGACATTTAGTGCCAATGTACATATATATATATATATATATATACATATATACTGCGCACTCCCATGTACAGAGTGTCGAAACAAAAGTTTTGCACATCTATCAAAAGCATTGAAAAGCCACAAAGCACAAAGTGTCTTTCCATGTTCAACTCACGACTGAGTTTTGTTGCTAAGAAGTCAGACATATGCCAAAGTCCTACATTGTTGTTGTTGTTGTTGTTGTGTGTAGTTGCTGGACGCCTCGAGCAATATGCAAATTGAAAATGGCAAATGGGAAATGGGGTAAATAAGAGAGCGCAATCGAAATTAAATGACTTTTGCTTATTGTGCAATCAAGAATTACTACAAAATAAACTACAATTGAGTAACATTTGCATTTCATTGAATAAATTGCATCATATACATATAACACATATCTACATAAATATATATTTAAATATATATATATATATACTCCAGTTGTTGAATCCTGGTGTACTGTAAATAAATGCGATAAAATTTTTGCTTCCCACTTTTGCGCTTGAGAAAGCTTTACCCATTTCCATTTCTAAAAGTTCTTGAGTGATGAAATCACATAAAAATACACACAAGCACCCAGAGCGACATCATATGTATATATATTATATATATATTATTATATATATATGTGTCTGAGTATGTAAGTGTGCAAGTTGCAGACATTGCGAAACATTTACGACTTGACTTTGGTGTTTGTTGTTTTTTTAAATTTCGAAATTTGTGCAGCAATTGAATGGTTGCTGGTTGCTTTTACTACTCTTGCTGATGCCGTTGCCAATATTGTTGAGGCAATTGAGTCAACTTATTATTAGCATTATCACCTCTCGATTCTAACCTGGCAGAGCAGGCAGCGATGAGCTGTAAAAATTGCCAACGTCTCATCGCTTGTTGGGGGCAATAAAACCAAATAAAAAATGCAAATTACTCTCGACGCATTGAAGCAAAAATGGCGTTGAAATTGAAAACTCAAAATGGCTTTGACTAGCATGTGACGCTATGAATACAGATATACACTCGTCTAAGCGCAAACACACACAGACACACATGCACACACACATCTATAGATTTGCCTATTGACTGTGCATAGATACAGAGAACTTGGGTATAACAAAAGGATTGGATAGTTAGATGTTATTATCTCTATTAAGGTGTGATCCTTAAAGGTAAACTTAAACTAATTGTGCTAACATTCATAGAAACATATTAAAGAAATTTAATAATAACCTTAACATAAGCTTCTCTCCATTTGGTACCAAAACGAGTCGATAAATGAATATGAAGTTAACCTCTTAAGATCCACCTTACCTGGAAATCAAGAAAATCGTCCAAAAAAAGATCATCTAAAGGAAGCTGGACTGTATCGAACAGTCTGAGATTTTTGAAAAATGGATACTCAGCAAAAAAAAAAGTCAAGTGTCCACGTTCAGTTCCGGTTGAAACTTTCCAACGATGTTGAGTGGGACACTCGGTCTTTTAAATTGCAGCACCCCCAAGCTCGGTAACTTATAAATAATATATGCAGTCAGAACTGCTGCAAACTGTACTCGTAGTTGGCTAAGCCACGCCCATCTAACCGGAGCCAAAGCCCAAAAAGATAAGGGAAAAAGGTAGCGTAAATTGCTGAAATATGCATGCGACTTACACAGACAGGATGTGGAGGATAGGGGGTGAGTACGGGCAATGGCCATTGCCATTCCATTATCAAGGCGTTGGCAAGTCCAGAGAGCGGTATGCCATCGAAAACTACGTGTCAGGCATACCAAAGTTACCCAAAGTTAACCGAAAAATAAAATACAAGAAACACTCAAACTTGAAGCTTGAAAGTGCGTGTGTCGCTGGTCAATGGTCAATGGATATTTGGTACGCATTTGGTTTTGGGTTTTGTGGTTTTTGAAATTGCACGCTTTTGATTGCGTTATTGAAATTGACTGAGGCTTCATTACTATAATGCTTTGTCGAAGGCTGTGAAGACTGGGTTGTTTTGTATTAAGGAATTCAATTATAAATGCCTCTCATTCTAAAACGTCTGGCTTATATCGTATCCGGAATTCAGAAGTGCCCCACAGCTGTTTGGCTGGCTTATGAATATAAATCAGCTACCTGTGTGCGCAGTTTTGTCTGGGTCCACACAATTTAGTTTAATTGCCACGTGGGGTTCTGGGAGCTCGAGACCAAAGTTGAGTGTGCCACAAAATGGCTGTGAGGGTTGTCTGGGATTTAAGATTAGTGGAGGGTGTTGATAAATGTTTACTCTATGCCTATTGGCTGTTTACTTTGTGGGCATGAGTCTGGCTTGGCTTAAGACCATTGGGCTGCATTTAATAAACGACTGTTACTTAAGTGCTATCTAATCCATTACACAAAATAAAAACTGCGTGAAATACAATTTTTAGAGCAATAGGTTACCAAACCGCCATATCTGTTAATTACAATTTTTAGAATTTCACTTAACTGCTTGCGATCTCCGTTTGCAACTTTAATAATCAGTGTGGCAACACCTAAAAGCGATAGTCTTTAATATAAATATCGATATTGCTTAACCGTTTCGCATCACAATAGCAACAGCTGTCTGAGCTTATTGGGAAAATCACTAATCAAGAACCTTTGTGTCTAGCATATGTGAGATATGTAATATGCTTGTCGAGCATTTAAATAGCTGATTATTGTGTTAGATAATACTGTTTGTACTTGTCTTTTGATTAGCATTTGTTATTAACTTCGTTTTCTGTAATCCAATCAGTTCCAGTTAACTAATAATAAAAATGGCCCTTAGACGATGCCACCTAAGTCCGAAGAAAACGCTTTTCCTGCTGTGCGATATTCAGGAAAAGTTTCGTCCCGCCATGCCGCTCTTCGATAATATGGTTAAAAATGTGGACAAGCTGGCAAGTGAACTTTGTAGCTACACAGCACAAATATCTTATCTTAAGCTATTAAGAAAGATTAAACTAATTCGATTTGCAGACGAAAGCGGGAAAAGCTCTCGATGTGCCATTGATTGTAACGGAACATTATCCAGAGAAACTGGGAAAAACTGTAGCCGAGCTGGACGTAAATCATGCTAAACTCATTCATGGGAAAACCTACTTTAGCATGATGACACCCCAGGTGAAGAGCGTAATTAACGGAATCTTTGGCGAAAAACCACAGGATGTTGTGCTATATGGTCTTGAGGTTGTCTACATTATTTAGTCAGATTCTCCGCTTAGTTTCTCATAAAATATATTCCTTGTTTTTGAGCAGTCACACATCTGCATTGAACAAACTGCGATCGATCTTCGGGAACAGGACATAAATGTGTACATTGTTGCCGATTGCTGCTGCTCTCGCCTCAAACAGGATCGCGATTTGGCTCTGGAACGCTTGCGCCAGGCGGGTTGCGTGATAACAACCAGCGAGAGCGTCATCTTCGACCTGGTGCGTGATAAGAACAATCCTAAATTTGATGTGGTCCGCAAATTGGTGAATCCGCCCTCGCTGGACATGGAGCTGGCACGCAACCCTGCTAAATTGTAAAGCCTGCATTTGTTGATTATTGCATTTAAAGTAAAGCCTAATTTCGTTAAAACTTATGTTTTTTTATTAAACTTAAATTATCTGATCACTTTAAGCATTAACGAAGGTTTTTAGATTAGTCGCTTGTGAGAATAATGTAAATAACTAGCTTAGCTTTTTAAATCTTATATATAAATATAATAGATTAAATTTCTTACCCGAAATCGATTCAACTACTATTTGAAAGATTTCATTTTTCAACTTACTGTCAATTAATTCACTCAATCCAAAGAAACAACGCTTACCAAAAAGAGATGCCTTGCAAGAATCGGTCGCACTTTGACACAGTTTTATGCAATTAATTTTGCCAACAGCTAAATAAAAAAATGTATGCCTAAATTAAAAGAATTTTGATGTCAGATATAGAATAAACATTCAATTTTATTAATTAATTTATTAATAGTATCTGAAGAAAAAAACAACCGTTCCGGTATTTATCAAATTTTTTAAGTCAAATAAATTTGAAGTTCAAACGATGAATAGTAAATTTGTAGCGAAAATCGGTTCAGTTTTGACGAAGTTATGGAAGTGGAAGGACCCGGATAAGCCCCATACATCCCTTGAGAGCTTTTGGTATTCCATTAAGTTGTCACTTCCTGAACGTGTTCAACATGGGTTAGCATTTACGGCGAACAATGAAATCTCCTTGCATTTGAATATAACAGTTACAATGGCATCCATGGCCATCCCTTCCGGATCCCCTCACATGCCCCATCTAATATGACAATGCGTATTTTATGGACTTGCCTGTGTGGAATGGGTACTTTGGTCATAGGGTTGGACGCGTGACACGCACTCAACGCCTTCCTTTCCCCTTTACGCTTAGCATAGAACATTTGAGAGAAAATCTTTCATCGTAAAGTTTTATTTTTATGTCCAACTGATGGAGACGCATCCAATTTCAATTGAATGTCCTTCAAACAGAGAAGGGGAAATGCAAATCGGACTGCTTAATGTTTACCGTGTCCATGTGAGCCATGTGACTTTGGCTCTTCGTTGTGCGGTGGATGCGACTTAATGTAAGCCAGAGAGCGGAGAATGGCATCTGGGATGGGCGGCGGAGTTGGCACAGCGTCGCCATGCGCCTGATAACCGTTCTCATCGGCCGTATAGGTTATCGCAATGGGAATGCCCTCCTTCGACTTAAAATGAAATTCGCCATGGACATGATTGTGCTCATCGCCCTCCTCCTTTGCTCCAATCCCGTTGGTTGCGTCAAAGCTGTACGCAAAGTTGCCATGGCTATCCTGCTTCTTGGACTCGTGCGCCTTCGCATGGGCGTCATCGTCAATCGCCAAACTGGTGGCGATCAGCACGCCCACAATAAGGATTGCCTGCAAAATAGGGCGTGGCAATTATCCCATTCAATGCAGTGAGAACGGTGTCAACTTACGTATTTGTACATGCTGCGTTTTCTGGTATCAACTGCACTTGGCCAAAGGCTTTTATACCCAAATACATTGAACAGCTCAAAATTATATATATATAAATACATATAGGATTATATATATATAAATATATGTTTTGTACCTGTCTTGTTTATTTACTTAAAATGTAATGTGTCCCATAAATTTAAACGGTGACCTTCATTAAATTGTATCACATTTCGATTGTATACTCTGGACACCGAACAGATTAGAGAATATACAAACCACAAATTACCAATTAAAATTAACAATGTTTAAATTTAAAACTTTATCAATATATAATGATTTCGAGGTTTTTAAAAAGATTAGTTGGGGTTGCAAGTTGTAGATCTTATTTTGAATTAGATTTCAAAATTCTTAATTAACCGAATTTTATGTGCAACAAGTTTATATATATATATATTACGCAACGAACAGAGTAGTTTACAGTCGTTTATGAACAACAGCAATGTTCTTATTTTTTCTGTGAAATTCCGAATATTGTTTTAATTATTTTTTATTTCTTTTTACTGTTTTTTTTTTTATTAATTTGTAATTTTTAATTTGTGCGTAAACAAGTCAAACGAACTTTGCTAACTGGATTCTATTGTGTGGATGAAATCTGGTAGTATCGGCCGTATAGGTGACTCGTATGGGGGGCATTCTCGGCTGGCAAATTGGTCTGGGCGGATTGCTTGACGCCGTTGTCCACCTCCCGCACCATCCAGATTCTGTTGATTGACATGTTTCAGCAGGACGGGATCAATGCCACTGACCAAACCGAGTGAAGCAGGCGCAGCTTACTCTTTCCAGGGATTTAATGATTTGCACAGTCAGTTCCGGAATTCTGTTAGAAATAAAATCGTAACTCACATGATTCAACATTTTGTTTGAGTTCTATGATTTTCAAGAAACATCAGAGTGGCAACAGCTTTTTATAAACTGGCCGCATTTGTTTGGGCTCAAATAAAAACGAGCTTTAATTAATTGCTGCTTATGATAGCCATGAATTTGCATAAGTTGGATTTGCTGCTCTGCTCTGCTCCTCATCTCTGCTTCCATATGCGTCTGGTTTTGAAGGGCTCGTTAATTTGTTATTTTGCTAGTTATTCTTCAAGCTTCAATTTCAAGGTATGATGGAAATAAAGAATTGAATCAAAGTAATGAAATCAAAGAAAACTGCATTTATAACCTATTGTTTTAAGTGGCTGTAATGTCCAATTGGACGGTCTTTTTCGGTTGTTCCAATTGTACCGGAAGTGGTTTGGCCCGACTTGTTAGGAGTTTGGCAATGCCATTTAGGAATTTCGGTTCCTTGTGCACAGATTGTTCGCTTGGCTTAATATATTTTTTTTCCTCTTCTTTGTTGGGTGTGTTTACGAGAGATGGATAAAGTTGTGCCACTTTGCTATCTATATCGGTATTTTCTTCCCCTTGTTTACTATTTAATGCCTGCTGATGATGTTTTTCATAGAACTTATCGTAAAATTTGTGGGCCTCGGTGCGAACTGAATTTTTAAGAGCATTCATGTCCCACGGCACGCCCAATTTGGATTTGATTTTATCCGAAACACTATTATCACTGGATGAGAAGAGTGTCCGGAAAAGATAGCCAAGATCGTTGGTGCCTTCTTCTTCACTAGATCGTGCCTTACGTTGCACTTTCTTGTCATCTTTCGACGCCTTGGCCTCGTTTGAATGTTTCTTGTCCAGCATCACTTGAAAGCCCATTTGGGGCGCTCTGAGGTATCCTCGATTCTTTAAATATACAAGCGGCGAGTTCCAGCTAGCAATAAGATCCTTGACAATCTCTCTAGCAGAGTTGGGGTAACTAAGCGTCTTCACATTGTCATTGTCTTTCTGAAACTTTACCGCACTCTGCGGGACTACAGAAGTTGTCAGCAAAGAAATGAGGAGAAATAACAACAATAAGTTCATCATTGGACATGAAATTTAAAGGTGTTTAAGATTAACAAATGTTATAATATATAATAGACGCGTACAAGAATAAAATCAAAACACGAGAAAGTTAGATTTTTTTTGTTGTGACCAGATTGAAAGTAAATTTTATTTTAAATTTAACTTCAACGTTCAATTAATCGATTGTCAAATGTCGGCGTTATCGCCATTACCTGTGAATCTTGCGTCAAACGGTTATGCCTATCGATAACACGATAGCAAACAGCTGTTGTTTGGCTGGAAACGAAATTTGTGACTCGAAAACTGATAAAATAACGCATTTGTTTGCGATTGAAACGGCTTTGCTGCAAACTTAATTCAACGGGCAGCACAACTACGAAAAAATGGTCATTACAAGCAATACAACACTCCCTGAGGAGGCAGAGCTGTCCACACAGGAGCTGAATCTATCGTCGGCTGCCCTGCGCGCTGGTGCTTTTCACTTGGGCAAGCAATGCGAAGCAGCCAACAATGTTAGTATTTGCCACAAATTAATGCCAAGTCGGTGGCTTAAGGCCATAGTTAATAACATGAATTGCATGGCTTCATATAGTTTTTGTATACGTATTCCGTTTGAACGGCATCAATAGTCAGTTATATAACCTAACCTCAAAACCTATTGGCGATTGTTTTGTTTACGTTTGATTTTCGCGTCTGTTTTGAAGGAGTTTATGCTCTGTCGGCAAGAGCTGGATGATCCTCGAGCCTGCCTGGGCGAGGGACGTGCCGTCACCGGTTGTGCCATGGATTTCTTTCGCAAAGTAAAGAAGAGCTGCCATGAGGAGTTCATGCAATATGCAACCTGCCTGGACAAAAGTAGCGGAACAATGGCTTTCGGACAGTAAGTAAATATTATCCTTGCTTATAGCTCCGCGCATTCTAATCTTCCTGCTATTCGCAGCTGCCGTAAAACTCAAGGTGTCTTCGACAAGTGCGTAAAGGACAACTTTGACTGGGAACGTCCTTCCTATGGTTATTTTGCTCGTGCCAAGGTGAGCTTACCTGCATGTTTATCTGTGGTAAATTGAATTTTTAAAACATATATAAAATTTAGGTCATTAAGACTGCACGCAAAGCGCCCGAGAAGGAGCCAATCGCATCGTATCCGGATGCTACACCCGGTCTGCCAGCGGATTATCCAACACCACCAGCCAAATACGGATCTCGCTTCTTCTGGCTGGAATAGTTATTGAGGCTTAGTGAAATTGGGCAGTCTGGTGCCTTAATCTGTAATTTACAACATGCATAAAATCTTGTTTCCATTAGTAGACTACGATGCTTTTTATTCTGTTTGAACACACATTTCCACAATGAATTGTATGATGATGCGGGGTGTGTGGACGACACACAAACTGGTTGTCCAGTTGCTTATAAAGCATTTCTGACTAAATCTCTAGTTGCTAATATACATAACAGTCGAGTTTGCAGGAGCTCAATCGGTGAACCACTTAGTTCGCTTGGGTTTCTTCACTTTTCCACCGCCAGTGACGCCGCCGCCACCCTCGTTGCCGCTAATCATGTTCTTGTATTTGTTAATCAATGGCCGCAGATCGTCCTTTTCCTGTTTGCGTCCTTGTTTGGGTCGATTGTTTGCCTTGCGCTCCGCCAGATGCGATTCGCGAATCTTTTTGTTCTTCTGCTTCCGCTTTTCGGTCTTCACACGCTTCATGTGCTCCGACGCCTGCTCCATGATCTTTTTCTTGGACCGCATGCGCAAGGAGGTGCCAGGCTTGGCCGCCGTGCCCACATATTCACCCTGAACATCGCTGGTCTTTTGCAGCTGCTCTTTCTTGCCTTCCGCTTTGGCTGCACGTGATGCCTCCAGTTTTTTTATGTGCTTCTGAAGCTTGACCTTGTTATCGTTTTGTGGCGCTATTGTTGTAGGCTTAGCTGGCTTCTGACCCTTTCGCTGCTGCTGCCGCCGTTCCTTACGCTGCTCTAGCTTGGACTTATAGGTGGGATTGTTTTGCTTAGAGCGCTCGGTGCGTTTCTCTTTTATTCTGTGCACGGCGCGATCCTCAATGCTGAAGGCAACAATCGGTCGCTATCAGAAATATCAGAAATTAGCTTAGCTCAGGTCTCTGCTCGGTTATGTTTCCTGCATCCAGGATATACTTACGTGCTGCGTGCCAAAAATGCTGGGATTATTGTTCAGTTTGCGCAGCGCAGTCAATGCCCGCTGGTGCGTATCGAAGGAGAGGAAACCAAATCCCTTAGACTTGCCTTGCGGATGCTCTGGGGTAACTTTGTGTTCCCTCATCACGCGACACTCGTGCGGACGAAAGCCCGTGTAGCTGGTTGCCATCTGCTTGAGCTTCTCGTTGTCATAGTTTAGAGGCAGATTGTGAATGGACAGACGATTGCGGGAAACGAAGCTAAACAAAGGAAAGGAATTAGTTGGAAATTGCAAGTATTGCAAGGCATTATCTGCTTACCGATTCAGGTTCTTTAGCACCTGCGTCTTCACCTGCTCCAGTTCGTGTCTTCTGGCCATGTCAGATGCGGTCACACCGTCGGCTGCCTTTGAGTTAGCCATAATGAGACCCTCACGGGCCAAATAGAGGTTGCGTGAATCCTTGCCTGTATCATCTTTGGAGTCTTTAGTTTGCTTCGTTTTGATTTCATCCCGACTGAGTGCCGGATGCGGATCCAGCACCTCGTTCAGCAGTGTAAACTCGGTGCCAGCTTGCAGACACAAATCTGCTGACTCCTTGGCCTTAAACTTCACAAATGCAGTGCCTTTGGAGTGGCCGGAAACAGATTCCCGATTGATGATCGCATAATTGACCACACCAAACTTGCGGCACACTTTTCTCAGATCGGCATCTTCGGCATCGAAGGGCACGTTTTTTATGAAGACCGTGCATCCCTGTTGCACATCGTTGGAAATGTGCTTTTCCTGCTTTATGTTTTCCAACTGTGTTTTTAACTCTTTCTTGTCCTTCTTTTCATCGTCATCGTCATCGTCATTTGCCTCTTCATCGTCGTCTTCCTCCTCACCATCATCATCAGCATCGTCTTCTACAGCTGAATCACCTTCTGATTCGTCGCCACTTTCTATTTCCGGCTGCTCCTCGTTTTCATTCTCATCAGCGCTTCCAACTTCATTTTCCTCCTCGCCACTCTCCTCCTTAATTTCTACCTTTGGCTTTTTGTCTTCAGGCTCGTCATCCTTCTGATGCTTGGCTGCATACTCATCCTTGCCAATGGCCCAATCGACAAATACTTTGCGACCAAGCATTTCTTTGCCGTTTGCCTCTACTATGGCCTTAGTCGCCTGGTTAATGGTCTCGTATTGCACAAAGGCGCAGCCCACAAGCTTGCCATCTCCGCGCTTTAGGATCTGCACGTCCTCCAGAGTGCCCCATTGGCCAAAATGCTCGCGCAGTGTTTCGTCTGTCGACTTATAGCTAATGTTGCGCACGATGAGACGAGCACGTTTCTTCTGACGGCGCTCCTTCTCCTCCTTCAAGCGCTGTGTGTTGAATGGATTGCGTCTCTTCCCCGATTTAATCCCAGGCCCATTCTCATTTGTGGTTGGATCTGTATCCATCAGTGGCTTCATTTTTTTAAGCTCCATTCTGCGAGCATAAACACTTGCTATGCACGTGGAGTTCAATAGTTGACATCATATCGATAGTTTTAATGAATCGATAGTTGCAATGCTGCCAATATCCCAAAGTAAATAAAGTGGCAGCACCGCGCATTTGTTTACTTTTCTGAACGGACGCAGGAAAAAAAACAAATTGTGTTAAATTCAACTTGTTTTTATTTTGTTATATAAACTAAATAAAGTTAGTCCTGCTTTTCCTCAAATAACTGGTGGAATTCCGCTGGCGTCTTAAAATAATCAATCATGAGCATAGACGACCGATTGCCCAGTTTAAACATGATGTGACTCCAAGGATTCAGCACATTTTTGTATTCTGCAATTTGGCCCCGTTCGAAGTAATGCTTTACTGTGCCCAGTGGCAATTGTGATCCGTAGACGGCAACATATCTAAAAATCAAGAAAATTTTCAAGTTAATTGCTGTAAACACCAACTCTATTCAATTTATGCCTTACTTATCGGTGCATTTGTATATCCTCAGCGGATATTTAGCCACAAATGTGCGAATGGCCAGGTTAATTAAAACAAATCCCGCAGCAAAGAAGTAAATGTCTGATTCATTTGAAACGAGCACGGCAATATCAATTTTCTTGGCAATATTCATGAAGCTCATCGTTGTGGCCAATTGATAGGCGGCAACCATGCTAATTAACGTTACTGTGGCAGTTGACACATTCTTTGTCCATGCCACATACTCCTCCATCGGCGCACGATAAATCAATTGGTAATTGTCCGGCAAGTTGTCGCTTCGCAAGAAATTACGCTCAACATCAACAGAACCAGTGCTGCGCCACTTGTAGCGTGTGGCACTTGTGCTGAAATAAAGTGTTGCCTATAAATTGTGTATGCTTTATAGAGATTTCATAAATTGCTTACCATACATTTAATCTGGGTACACTTTTTGTGTTTAGTCTTAAATTTATGCATTTAATGCTGTTTCGTAAAAGTGCCGCACACATTTTGCTTTATTTTTGCATATATAAGGCATAGTACGCTGATAACGACCAGCGCTCGATCTAAGCAAAAATATTACCTATCAAACTAAAGGACATATGCGGGTCATAATGTGATTATGCAAAGAAAATAGATTTTTACAAGTCTGCTCGTGTGCTGTTGCTATCACTTTTATTAATAATCATAAAATAATATATTTTATTCACACAGGGTGATTACAGCTCCTTGTGTTGAACAACATACTTATTTTAACAGATGTGAAATCACACATAGTATGCATTGTGTTTACTGAAAACAGCTGTGCGTTTGGCGTTGCCACTATGTCAGCAACTCAGTACAGTAAACTTGTATTTTGATAAGAAGCTGATATTTTACTAAATAAAAGTGAATTTTAACGACACAGTTCACAAATATTAATAGTTTTTCCGGTAAATAAATGGACCTAAAACGTTCGTCGTCAATAACGGGCCTGGGCGATGGCCCCGATGCCAAGCGCGCTACAATTGTAAAAGAAGGAGAGTTGCAGTTAGATCAGGATTTGGGTTCAGGCACAGACAAAGATTCAAACGACGCACAGCCCGAATACAACATGCCGCAGAATGAAGCCAAGCAACCGGACTGTAATGGCAACAAAGTTCATCACGAAAACAGTCTATCTCCCAGCAATCATGTTGCACCATATACTGGCAATGGCTGTGAACCTTCACTGGAGTCTTTTATGTTTCGACAGACACCCGCGGGCAGTAAGCTCTGCTCCTGGATGCCGAATACTGACTCAAAGACATCCGCTAATGAGGATAATAATGGGACAGCACTCATTGAATACGACGTCGATTCCAAAGCCAATTCGCAGAGTAAGTGGCAGAAAATTTGATTTAATTATTCTTTTTTGACAAGCAGCTAATTCTTAATTCCCATCCAGAAGATGCTAAACTTAATCGCAAAGCAATAGCCGAGCTACGACGTCAGAATGCATTGCGGGCCTTAGAGCTGGAGCGTGAACTGGCCACGAAATCGGAATACGCTCCGACGCTACTCATTCGTTTTCCGGATCCCCAAATAAGTGTTGCGTCTGTCAGTGGATTTTCTGGCAGCATAAGGGATGTGTTATTTCCCATTAATGTAGCACAGCGATATTGCCATGTCCGTCTCAAGGTTGGAGCGAATGTGGACCGCACCATAAAAGAGATCAAACAAGTGCGTTTTGGCCAGGGCTATCTGCACGCCGAGGTGAAAACTTTTACGGAGGAGGAGCAGGCCGACTGCATTGATCCCTGTTCGCTGTACGTGAGCAATATTCCAATCAATATGAGCGCTGCTGAAATTAAGGCGTTTGTCAACTCTACGCGTGTCGACATTGGCGTGATGAAGCGACAGAAACGCGCACGATACGCATTTGCACGCTACTCCAATGCCGAGACTGCCATGGAAGCATTCAGGGATCTGGTGAGTCGTACCATAAATAATCGTGTACTCACTGTACGCTATCGACGCCTACGCAAGCGCCAGGTTATCCCGACAACAGAACCGATAGACGCCATATCCAGTCTGACCATTAACACAATTGCAACGGATGATGATAACATTGAATGCTGCGTAATTTCACCGCCGCCGGTTGAGTCCATTACCATAATTGACAGCGATGATGAGCAGCACTGCGAGACGCTACTCAACAGCAGTTTGGCACTAAAGAAACGCGAGAGCTCAATGACTGCACAGGAAAAAGAAATCCAGCGACTGAAACTGCAAGTGGCCGAGCATGGAGCGATCATCCGAAGCTTACAGAAGCGGGATAACAGTATTGGTAATGTCGACTCGCTGATAATCTGAACTAAGTAAACTAAACTAAGTTAGCGCTTCTTCATTTACAGCTAATGCCATTACCAAAGTAGAGCCTCAATCGGATCTAGCAACACCCAAGTCATCCTATATGCATCGCTCTCTATCACCGTGCTCCAGCTATGATATAAAAATGGAAAATGACTATTTAGGTATAACTCAAAGTACGACTGTGCCTGAAACAGATTTGCTGTCAGATGCCCTTTTAAATTCACCATATCGACCCACAACTTGTCCCATTGACAGCACAGAGGATCCTATCAAATGTAAAAACCAGCAACAACTCATCTAACAATTAATCTATCAATTTAAGTTATTGTATTGTACTGTTCACTTAGCATCCGATTGGTTTGGCTGCTTGATTTCAGGTCTCAATCGCTGCAAAAATATAAAATCAAATGCACGGCAGCAAATCAATGAGACCACAATCAAGAAATCTCCAAGAACAGCCAATTTGGAGGTTATACATGTGCAGGTTGGAGCCAATTTGGATACAAAGTTAAGTTGAATTCTCGAACTGTAACATCTCAAAATTGTTAACGTAAGAGACCTAATGTACCGAGCATTATATATGTGGGTACGTTCTGTGTGTACATACATATATGTAAGCATAGTTTAGACAGTTTTTAACACTCATTTTAATTTTTATTTAATATTTTTCGATCACGTTTGCAACGTACAAGTTTATTATAAATTGTAACACGATAATAGTAATACGTAAATTAAATAATAATAATATTTCGGTTTTAAATATTAAATCCGAACAAATATCGCTTATAGAATTCTTACAATCTTACAATTACACTTAATTAAATAATGATCTTTTATAATGTTTTACGATCATAAGTCCTTTCGATAAACCGCATTAGTTTCAATGGATATTTGTTACACAGCTCTAAACAACATTGAATTTCTTGCTCTTTTAGAGAGTGTAACAATTCGAATTAAACTTAAATACGTTTATCATTTGTTGCTTTATCGATTTTTAGTATCTTTTAAAATATTTTTTTTTTTTGTTTTTTATATGGCTGGCTATAGTTAATATCGCAAATTGTCATCTTTAAGTTACATAACATACACGTAGTTTCGGCTATGATATGAATCCTGATCTCTTGTTTATTTCATTTTATATTGCATTCTTGTATTTACTTGGAATGTTAAAAACTATTTAAGATTTAAGTTTAATTACATTTAATGCTGCTTTTTGCTGCTATTTGTATTTACACAACAATGAATTTAAGGCACCTGTTTCACATGATATATATAATTTCATTCTTTTTGATACCCTTGATAATATGTAGGTTCGTATTATTCGAATGCACAATTCAAATTTATAGGTAGCCTATTGCAAGTTTTTGCAAAGTGCAGTAAAATTTTCAAAACTTTACTAAATGTTAATATTTTTCCCAGTAAAATGTTCCTAAGAATTGCGCAATGTTCAGTTATTTTAGCTAATTATATACTTGGAAAGGCAGCAGAGCAGGAACGTGATCAGAAGCACACTGGCACCTGACTTGCTGGGTAGCTGATAGGACATCGCACCAGATCCAGTTCGTTCCGACATTTCGGGCACGATAGGCTCATCATTGGTTTGGTGATCACCGACTGCTATTTTTTTTTTTATTGCATTGGGGAAAAACAAGAAAGTTCAAATTAGAAAATATTTAAAAAATAGAGTTCTTAATACATAGACTTAAGTACTGTGCGGTATATTTAAACTAAGTTCTGTGACGGAGGTGGTGGTTTAATTTTTTAAGTGTAACACTTTAGACATAGCTGTGTAAAGATTTTGAGTGTTCGAGCCAAAAAAAAAACAAAACAAAAAAAATCATAAATTTCGAAATATGGAAAAAGAGTATAACTAAAATTAAGCTATCTTAAGAAAGAAATAAAAATATATTTGTATATATAAGTAATTAATGCAACATACTGTTCCACTCTGTGCGCAAATGTTTTTAGGTTGAATTCGTTATTGAATTTTGACGTTTTCTTGACAATATTCTGGGCAGGTTTATTCAATGGCGGCAGCGGCGCAGGTTTTTATTTCTGGGCGTCGCATTTGTATGTTTTGATTGTGTGTGTGTGGTTCTTTTTAATTATTTATATTTAATATATTTTGTGACTTTACTTTGAGACAGAGATCACTCAAGCAGGCATAGAGTTATGTATATGGACGTAATACAACTTAAGGCACGCGTTTTTAATCGGTACTAATACAAATACAGTGTTTATATGTATATATGAATATATATATATATATAGTTGTTGCTGTTGTAGTAGTTGCTGTTGTTGGTGGACAGAAAGCACGAAACTCGAAAGAAACTCTCTCTAAAAGTAACGGTTCGTCAGACTCCACATCCAGCCGGGCAGCAGACCCATGCCCGTACCCGAACCCGTATTCGTATTTGGGAACCGCGGTACTGCATTACAGCAATACATGGATGGATTTGATCAATTTGATAAGAACACGCCCAATTCAAATGAAATGAGAGATACACATATGTAATAAAGAAAAATTGAGAAACAAAATAAGAGATAATCGCATAAATAACAATTCCAGAAATTAGAAGCGCTTGTCCGTATTGGTGCGTCTACGGCGGGGGAAGTTGGGGCGTGCGCTGTGAGTGCTGTGACGTAACTACGAACACACAAACATTTCCTCTACGAATAATGCGAATGCGATTGGGATACGATACAACTAACAGCAATAGTGATAACTAATAATCAGTTCAATCAACTAGCATAAATACAAATACAAAATGAAGCACAAAGATCTACAATTAATAAAGCTTAATTACACGTATGCACAGACACACACACACATACAGTTGTGGGGGAGCAGCTTTAATTGATGTCGCACACAAAAAGAGAGCGAAGTGCAGCAAAAGTAACATTAACAGCAATTTGCCGGTTGGGCGTGGTAAAGCTTTCGTTATGCGCGCGTTACTTTTGTCTTGTTGCTCTTCTTATTGTTTCGATTGTTTGTGTTTGTGCGTGCGTGTGTGTGTGTGTGTGTGTGTGCTTTGGAGTTCGTTGTTATTGTTGTTCTTTTCGTTTTTATTAGGTTTGTTGTTGTTCAGTTGTTGTTGTTTTTGTTGTTTGATGTTAATAGTTCTGTTTCGTTTTTATCCGCGTCTCTTAAAGCCTGCAAGAAATACATACATACATGACATATACAGCATTTGAAGTTCAGTTCGGTTTATGTAAATTGAACGGGTTATGGGCAACAAGCACGTGCATGCAGTGTTAATTATTCCAATTGGCCAGCAGAACGCCGGCAATCGTGCAAACTGGGTCAAAACATAACGGTTTTGGACCACATACATAACATTTTACAGTGTATGCTTCTGTGAATGAATGTGTATGTTGGTGTGAATGTAGGTGCATGTGTACGCGTAGGTCATGCGGTTCGTGTATTTAGTGTTATTGATAAAACATGCAATCGAAAGGATTTTTGATTAAATATAGAGTTCTTTAAATAGAAAGCCTTTAGCCAGTTGAATTTGGTGCCACAGGTGTCAAAGGGGTAACGAAATTGTTTGGTTTCAAGTAAAACGTTTTACGCATAGAGTGCTGGAAAAATGCCATAATAACTACAGGATATTCATACATACATATTTTTAGTTGGGTGGAATCACACAATATTAATATTACCATAGAACTACATAAGATACCTTAAACTTAGTTGGTTGAGGGGGGTGTACGTACTGAGGATTGCAAGAACTACACTCTGTGTGGTTTTACTACCAAGTAGAAACTTGATTTCATTGTGGTGTTTAACAAATAGTGTTGTAAAAGTGTTGTAAAAGTGTTGTTAAGTATACGCTTAGTGTAGTGTTATAAAGTGCTTGATGAGGTAAATTAGAAACTTTTAAATGCAATTCTAAATCTAGATTAATTAGTTAGTTGGCGCATGCAAAGTTTTGGGTGCACGTCAAGACTTAAATCTAAGTAGATAGTAATGGTTTATTGCCTGGTGCCACCCCAAGGGGAAGCGGGGGTGAAGTTAGTGGGACCGACTGACCAGTAGTTTGTTTTTTTATTTTTTCTTTTTACACTGTAAGCAATATTTAATTATTATATTATCTTTTATTATTGGACCTATTGTAATTATATGAGTATTTTTAAACCTTTATTGAAATTGTTCGTTTTATTTTGCTTTTCATGGTATGCTAAATTGAGTTGGTTAACAAGTTAAGAAGAACAGTTAGATAATATTAGGAATACCAAGCCAGAGTTAGAATTGTGAGAAATGTTAGAAACCAAAATTATAATAAAAATGTTATGAATAAAATAAAATTAGTTTGTTAAATAATAAAAATAAAAAAAATGGTTAGCTTTTTTAAAAATGTTGGTATTAGTACAGATAGTCAGCAACTTTGTGAAAAAATTAAGTGGTTAGAGGATGCTTTAGAAATATTTAGGCAGTTTTTAAAGTTATAGTAGGATAATGGAGGTGGTTAGGAGTGTACAAGTGTACAAGTGTTGAGGGAAAAAAGTGTAACCATCAGCTGGTTCAGTTTGAGTACACTGAAACAAACTAGAGTAAAACACCACAGAAGAGATAATAATAATTATATATACATATCAAATGGTTTACAAGATCTACGAGTACTATGAGAAGAAATTTGACATACACAATTTGAGAATTAGTTTTCAGTAAAAAATAATAATGTATTTGCTGTTTTCATTTTTTTTTTTTTTTGTTTTACGTTCATTCGTTATTTGTTGGGCAATAAAAACAAACACAATGAGTACAGTAATAGAATTGACTACAGTACGATACATACATACATAGAATAAACTTAATTAAACATACCATATTTGTATAAATTCATTTATTTAATTATCGAGTCTATTTGTATATATAGACTTTGCAAGATTATTTTTTAAAGGATTTTTAAACATTTCTTGGCTGGTTAAGTAACAACTCATACAACTCATGTTTATGAGATCTTTTTGACTTTTGTTTCGATCTTTTCATGGATTCGATACAGTTTTTTCTTTTCTTCTTCTTTACAGTTTACAGTTTACAGTTGCGATTCGATTTAAACAAAACTACCGCCGAGTCGATGCCACTCACCTGCTTCCAGGTCAACATCACCATTATTATCATCAGCATATAGATGTGCGCGTTGCTCAGACTCCATTCGATTATCCTCAATAATATTACCTGTGGACGAGGGCGTGTTCTTGCAACCGAACCACCAATGCGCCGTTGGCCTTGGGAATGCCGGCGTTGCCGTATCCACCTGTAATAGATTAGAGAGTATTTAATATGAATACAATTTTGAGCTGAGAACACTTCAATTTGATTCTTTCTTAAATTCAGCTTAAAAAATGCAAATCTTGATTAGTTACTAGGAAAAACTTTATATCAATTAATTTATAATGATTTTAAATCTTTAGTTAGTCCCAAAACTGCAGACTTATTTCAAACTCCTTCCCAGGATTACGTTGATTTTTAAATTTACTATTCGGATTCTTACAGATACTTTAGTCCTAATACTTCAAATTCTTCTTCTCAGATTTTTTTGATTTTTTTTATATTAACTTCAGATTATTAAGTAATCCCATAATTGATCAGTTTAACTTACCGCAAAGCGTGCATCGTGGAAGCGATAGTACTTGTCGCCCTTGAAGAAGTAAGTGTAGCCATTGGTGTATCGGAGCGCCGCATCCAGATTGTTTGGCACGCCCTCCCAGTTGGAGATGGGCTTGGGGTAGGTGGCCTTGACGGGTGGTCGCTTGGTGGGATCGAAGCGCCAGAACTTGCTGCCCTTGTAGAAGTAGATTTTGCCGTTGCCGCCCCAGACCATTGCTGCGTCCAAATGATCGGGTATGCCGGTGAAGCCCTCGCTAATCTCCTTGGGGTATGGGCCATCCATTTGGGTGCCCTGGTAGCGCCAGTACTTAGTGCCCTTGAAGAAGTACGTTTTGCCATTCTTGTACGTAAATGCAGCATCGATATTGCCGGGCAATCCTGGCCAGCCATTGGATATGAGTTTTGGATAACCCTCCTCCACGGAGTCCGTTGTCAGCTTGTAGTATTTGTCGCCCTTAAATGCGTAAGTGTCGCCATTCGGTGAGTTGAAGAGCGTGTCTACCTTGGAGTCCTTGCAAATGGAGTCATCCAGGGGGACCTTGGGCGGTGTGTAGGACGGTCTGTGCGTGGAGGGCGGGTAAACATTGGTGGGCGTCAGCTGGCTCGTCTTGCGTCCATACAGCGACTGTATCGCCGCCTTGTCATCCTCATCCAGCTTGAAGACGGGCTCAAAGCCGCGATAGAATGGCGCCATCAGCGCTGATCTCTGATCCGAGTGCGATAGGCCCAATGAGTGACCAAATTCGTGAGCAGCAACCTGGAATAGATTTGTGCCACGCGGCGATCCAATGGTCCACAATTCGGCATCATCGAAATGCGCATCGCCGCCAAAAACAGGGAAGAATGCATGGGCCAAAGTGCCGCCCTGGCCATCGAAGGCATCGCCATCTCCATGCTCGCTTTCAACAAATCTAGAAAGAAAGTGAGGCAAAGAGTTGGACGGGGCAACATGGTTAGATTAGTTAATCTTTAATCTGTAATACTCAATTGGTGTCTGTTTGGCAGCACTTACTTGATCTCAATGTGCACGGGGCCCGATGTCTTTCTGGTGAAGGTTAGATCGGTATCCTCGCTCCAGACGGCGAAGGCGCGAGCAATCTCAGCGTCGACATCGTTGCGCTTCAAACGCTTCGGGTACTTGGAGATCTTGTAGGTGAGGTTCTTTACACGCCAGCGACTGCCTTGGAGGGCATAGCGCTTGGATCGACCGTCGCCAGTGCCGACACGATCTCTGACACCACAACGTGGCAGTGACATCAATTTCATCGTCTCCTCATCCAGTTCGCCGGTGATGTTGAGTCCAGCGAAACTTTGAAATTCCTCTATGGCGCTCACCCATGTGTGCTTGTCCTGCAGACCGCTGTTCTCCGGATTGCGAGCCGAGGCGGACAGGTAGCCAAACTGCGACAGGTAGATCTGCAAGAGGCAAGTGTCAGGCACGTGAGTTGTGCGTTTGAGTTGAGGCAATGGGGCATGGGGCATGATCAATAGGTTTGGCCAACTGATTGGACTGGACTGTCGTTGATTTATTTTGATCAGATAACATACGTTTTGCCTGCCTTCTAATTGTCCACCCACAGTTCACCCCCCGCTGCACCTCCCACTCCCTTTTTCATACTATGCATGCCCCATTCGTCACATTTTTTGCGGGTGCATAAGAAACAGCAGCAAAAACCTATCTGACTTGCATAATTTATGGCCAAGTAGCTGGCATGGCAATGTTTTTTTTTTAATACTAACTCCCCCCCCCCCCCCACACACCCCTTGAGACTAGAGCCGAGCGTATGCCTAATACTAAGAGCGAATCACAGTTACGTGACTTTAATTATGCGATTTGAGGTGTGAAAACAAAAGCTAAACACAAAACAAATCAGCTCATTGCGACGAGACAAGTTGAGTCAAGTTAAGGAAGTGTTTTCTTATTTGTATTTATATTATATATATTTGTTTTTTTTTTTGTGTTGTGTTTAGCATTTTATGGCGATTTTGCAGTTAATTGAACGCATGAAAGTCGAATTAAATTCTAACGCAAATCTTTCTAAAATAGCTAATTGTGCTTAGCATTGAATCTCAGAGAACGGAGAATTGAGAATGGAGAACAGAGAACAGTCTCCATAGGAAGTGCCAACTGCACAATTCGAGGTTAGAGATGCACCTAACGGTGCATCTTTCCAAGCAAAGTCCAAATGGCAATTACAATCAAGCACTAATTGCAGCAATTAGTGTTTATACTAAGCAAATACAACTTAAAACACACAAACACAAAAAAAACATAAACTTTTATATTCATTTATTATTAAACTTTAAGCTTAATTGGAAAACCGCTTAAGGTATTTCTTTTTATTGTTGTTGGGCACGTAATAACAATTTGGCATGTGAAACATGTGCCGTCTGCCTCATGTGTCGCACATTTTAATGGGGCAGCAGAAGAGAGCAGCACATCATATATATATATGTACACAATACATATGTGGTATACTGTGCCATATACAATCGAACAACAACAAAATCATATAAAATAAAGAATCACTCAGAAATGGCGCTTGCATAATACCAAACAATCCAACTCAGCTGACTGCAAAGTTTTTGTTTTTTTATTTTTATTTTTAGTTTTTTTTTATAGAACTTTTAATGATATTGTATTTTATTTTGCCGAGGAAGTAAACGTTTTCGGTTGAATCGCATAAATATGCGAGGCGTTGCCCCATCCCAAATACTTAATAAACTGGGTGGTGCTTGCCGTGTCTTGGCGTGTGGTAACCACAACTGGTCACTTTGCTGCTGAGTGGTGGTGGTGGTGGAGGAGAGTGCGACGGGGGTGTGGGGAAAGGGCCTTAGACTCAGGTAAATGAACTCGAGCGCGGCAGACGCTTTTGTGGCTTTGTTTTGCTTTTCCTGTAAACATGACTCTGACAAGCGGCAATCAATCTGGGCAAAAGCATAAAATATATAAAAAAAAAATAATAAAAAAAAAACAAAACCGAACTGAACAATTGCAGAATCAGTAGCAGAATTGCGTACACAAAGAGCGATATGCAAATCATTTTCAATTTTCGTTCCGCCTTGTTGTAAAAATTATTACACAATTAAATTAATCTATCTCTTCCTCTCCCTCACACTCTCTCTGTCTCTGTCTCTATCTCCCTCTGTCTATCTTTTTGTCACTGTCGTTGGCTATATCAGTCACTGTTTTGATAGCCTTGCCCAGGAGTATAATGACTGAAAAATACAGATTTTTATAGCTTTCGCATTTCCTATATAGATCAAATTTTATATATTATGTATTCTGTATTTTATATCATCTATATTCTATTTTTGGAATTCTATTACTAATATAAATTTACGTTGCTTGTTTATAATAAATAATATAGTAATCCAATATTTGTATTATCTGTTTTGCTTTCTGTTTGCGTCACACTCAAAATTATGCATTTTTTTTTGATGACTTTGTTGCTTTTTTAATTATATTAGATTTTTTGTTTCGATGTGAAATCGCGGCTTATTTCGAGTTGTCTCGGAATTCGAGTGAGCTCAGATTGAATTTATATTTAATAATATATTTTTTTTTTTTTTTGGCAATTCATCTTCAGATGACTCCTCACTCTGAGTCACAAATTTGACATTGTCTGGTTCTTGAACGAAGCTGTTTGCACATTCCAGTGCTGAATTCTCGGCTTATGCATTATGCAATTAATATAATTGCCGCATTTTGAATGCAGTAAATGAAACGATGAGCTGCAACCGCTTTAACTGCAGCTCGTGGGAAACACATGAAAGCAGCCGATGGGGCAAACACGCGCTTTGAAATTCCAATTAAAATTTGCATTAAATATTTCTAACCGGCTTCTGGCATTGAACATGTTTTCATAACGCAAACTCTGATCAAAAGGCAACTGCTGATAAGTTGGCCCGGTCACAATTGGAGTTTGTTTGTGTTTGCACCACTCACTCACTGATAAGATATGTTAGAACACAAGACACCAGCAGACGAGAAATGGCAGTAGAATTACCAATGAGTGGCTTATAAACTTATCACCCAAAATGTTTCATGAATCACCCTGTTGACAAATCTTTCGAACGTTCCCAATACGAATGAAATGCGTCATTAACAAATATATATATATATATATATATATATATATATATATATAAAATTCGTGTGGATTTCGAAACGGAAGTGCGAGACGGAAATGGGTTCATAGAAATGTCATACGATAAGATTGTATACTCAATACAGGTGTATATAAAACAAGCAAATATACAAGTATAATTTATAAATACATTTGATTAATATGCTGGGAATACCATCCATATTTTAAATGCAAACATTCTGTTATCAATTTCGATTTTTAATTGGCAAAGCATTTGATTTATTAGTCGACCTAGCGCATAATCTGCTATGTTTCACATTATAATCCGGACAAGCACTCAAATTATATAAATTATAATGTAAATCGTGGCTTGGATTCACGTCGCTTCAGCGAACGTTGAAATTGCACTTCAATTTTGTGTGGATGACAAAACAAATACAAAAAAGACATTGACACGATTTGCAAAAAGCACAAAATAAGTGCACACACACATAATAATAATAAATGTGGCAAACAATTTTCAATGTCTTATGCCTCATGCTGCTGCAGCTGCACATGTAGTAAATGGAAATGTCAACAGCTGAAAAGGAGCTCAAAACTAAACTAAATGCAGACACTTGATATGAATATAGCTTGCAGCGCTCGCCATTTGTCTATGACTGACCTCTTTGCCTACTTTACTGCACTGGCTCACTGGCCACGCCCCCCCCCCCCCCCCCCCCTCAGGCTGCAGCCCAGTTGTACGGTTGCACAGTTGAACCGAACTTGTGCCAGGTAACAGCAGCTGACATGTAGCACTTGCCACGAAATGCCGAAAGGGATTTACATTTTCAAAGCCAACAAGCTTTGCCCAAAAAAAAAAAAAAAAGAAAAGAAAATTAAAAATAAATACAAAGTTAAACAAAGTACAAAAGTGTGCGCAAACTTTTCTTACTCACTGTGTGCCTGAGAAATGTTTTCAGTTTGCTTTAAAAGTTCTGCAAGAATTCCATGATTGCTGCTGTTTGAGCCGAGCAAGAAGATCTTCTCCAGCGATAATCGGCTTAAACTGATGGCGAATTACAAGTGCCAACTGCGTGTGTTAGCAATGCAACTGTACATTTCAACTGCCTGCCACGGAGTCAGTCAGTCAGTCATTGACCCCAGAACCAAAAACTAGTTGAAAATGCCTTTGGTTCACGCCTCGGTGTGGCGTGTTTTGACCCTGCCCGTGTGCCACTCAAAGGCGGCAACTAGCTCTGGTACCATCTATTTCCGGCCAAACAAGACCAGGACATGCATAAATTATAAACAACTAGCGTACGTAGTATTTTTCACCTTTTTTTTCTTTCTTTCTTTCCTTTTTCTAGTAGTTACTTGGCCGGAAATTGATGAGAAAATTGTATTTGTCCGGCTGAAAGAAAGGGCGAGTGGGTGACTCAACTGGCTGGCTAGTGTGTGTGTGTATGTGTGTGTGTGTGTGTGTGTGTTTTACGAGTATGCGTGTCTAGGTCTAGGTACGTTTGGGGTGCGTTTTGCTGACGCTTTAAATTTTCCACCTTGATTTGGGTCAAGCAGCGTCGGGATCAATGACCAGCGCCAGCAACTGCGCAACTATTTAAGCCTAGACCTTATTTCATAGGCGCATTGAGAAAGTGATTGAGTGCAGGCTGTTAACAGGTAATTGTCGATAGATCTGCAAGCAGCCAACACTTGACCAACTCGTTTAGTTGGCCAAGTTGTGCGTTGACTGTTTCTTTCATTACATCACACAAAAAGTGAAGCCAAATCGAGACCGCCTCTCTTCGATTAAGTGGGTTTGTGTAACGCGGGGAACATGGCGGCAAACTGGGCCAAATGAGCCGTTGAATAGGTGCCGCCAAGTTGCGCAACTCTCTAATCGGGCTAATACGTGGCACAATGGAGAGTGGCGCCAAAAGGCTGGCTAATAACTTTGTCAGCTGCTAATTCCCATAACTCCCATTTGACATTTAGCCGCCAAACTTTGCCAAGGTGTCTATCGCTCCGGTTTTTGCCCTCTGCTAATTCCCTGGGCGATAAATAAATCGCCAGATTTGAAGATAACAAAAGTGTTTTATGCAAAACTCCAGCTACGCCTCGCCAACAAGTTGGCTGACTAACAAATGAGAAAAAAAAATAGGAATAGGAATCGCATTTCTTTTGTCTTTTTTTGTGCTGTTTTCAGCTTGTTTTTTGTGCCCTGCAGCTTTTTTTTTAAACAACTTGCATTTTTTATTTGAATTTTACTCATATATTTGTTTATTTGTCAGGGTATTTTCGTATAGTGTATTGCTAATTCCAGCACTTTGGCTTTTAGCAAGTCTCTTTTTTTTTGTATGGCATTTTGACCTTGGATGCGGCTTTATAAGGATGTTTCACACACAAGTCTCATTTGTTTGGGCTGTTAACATTTGCTTTTTGCATACGCCTTTTCAAAATGGCAAGGTTATCCTATTTAGCTTTTAACTGTTTACCTGCTCAGCTTGCCTCTGGTATCCTTTTGGTATCCTTTTGTTAACACCTCGTGAAGGTCGCACACACGCAACATGACTTTTTCAATTTAACATTTCTGTTTTTTGCTCTGCTGCTGTTTGCACAAATCAATCAAAATTGTATTTTTTTTTTTTTTTTTTGTTGTGTTGTTGTGTTGTGCAAACACTTTTCTAGTCATGTTGTGCTGTTTTTATTAGCTGCCTGTTGGGTTTTTAGTTAAACTTATTGATTGACTGGACAACTCTCGATTCTAGCAACTATTTTCGTTGCTGTTTCTAAGCGCTGCGTGACGCACGCGAATTTTATTTTGCGGCTATAACATTTTCTTGGGCAAGTTTTTTGTTCAATTTCTGTTTAATGGGGAGGGGGGGCTAAAGTTGCCTGCTTTAACTATTATAATTAGCCAAATACGTCATTATTGAAGTAACGAACAAGTTTTTCTCCAGGTTTTTTCCTTTTTGGCAACTATTCTTCTTTTATTATTTTGCAGCTGCTGTACAACTTTTGTGGCATCCATTTTGGTCTTAGGCACTTTTAATTAGGGCAGCCACAGAAAGACTGATGATGATGATGACGCTGCTGGTGCTTCTGCTGCTTCTGCTGCTGCTGCTGCTTCTGCTGCTGCTGCTGCTTCTGCTGCTGCTCCAGCTCATTGCTGAGCTCATTTCAATGAGCCACAATTAACCTTCGACATTATTTATTATGCATACGCCTTCGATTATGTATACGCGGCGTATGACGCCAAGCATTTGTGTCTGTGCTAAGCACGACACGCTCAACCATAATGATGCACTTACTCATGAGTCACGTCCATGCAGTTCAAATGCTTTATCTCTGTTTACTCTAACGATGTCAATTTGTATGTAATATGATGTGATTTTTATCGATGGAAACGTAATGTAAACTGTCAAGCGACAGGTGACAGTTAAAGTAACAAGACAATTTCAAACCCTAAATGAATCAGCTAAAAACGTATTCAGCAATAAAACAAAAGGTGTCTAAGCAAAAAAGCAAAACTTTATTTGAATGCAGTACGATATTAAAATGGTTAGTTAAATGAGGAATTGTAAATAACTTGTTTTGCAAATGATTCGCTGATTGTGCTCACTTGATTAGGCCCAATCATTGAGCCATTGCACTACTAATAATAAGGAAAAATGCAATGCAACTTGGCCGTACTAAGAGAAGAGAGAAGCAGGAGAAGAGTGGAGCAGAACAAAAGGTGTATTCAGTTGTGTTTGACATTGAATTGAGACAAACATGGAACGCACAATGTTGACGAATGTGTTCTATGAACAACATTATGATGATGATCATCATTATCATCAGCATTTATTGTCGTCGTTTTGGGCGACTGGTCAGCTAGCCAGTTAGCCAGTTAAATGGCCATGTTGGTTCCGCGCCAAGTTATTGGCAACGCGCTCAACATATCAATTAGTTAAAATAGACGCTAAACTGGCAAATGTTGCTTATATTTTGTTCTAAGCACGCAATTACATTCGAGCAGCGCGTGCGATCGATCCCAGAATGTGATCGATGACTGACCATTTATCGATAACTCGTTGGATATCAGTCGCCGTAAATGGTTAGACAGGAACTGAAATTTGTGCGAACACATTACAAGTTCACCGCGTGATGCTGCACAATTAACACTAGCTTAGCACTTAATCTAACATTTAAATAAAAGGTGCGGCTTGGACGGACATTGATTGCACCTGCTGCTGCTGCTGCTGCTGCTGTTGTTGTTGCTGTTGTAGTTTATTAATTTATGCAGATTGCAATCGTGCAACAAGAGAAATCGCTTTGTGCCGCAAAACGTGACAGCCTTGTCAAACGCCAGCAGCAGCAGCAGCAGCAACAACTGCATCATGAGAATGATAAACGCCTCAAACCCACCTCCTCCCTGGGAAGCCACAAACCAGTCGCCAGTCACGTGCCAATTGCAATTTATGTGAATTTGCTGAGGATTTGTTAAGGATTTGTACGAATTTGTTGCTGTTCTTGCTGCTGTTGTTGCTGTTGTTGCTGCTGTTGTTGCTGCTGTTGTTGCTGCTCTTGTAAGTGCACTGAACGATAATCATGACAGCCATTTGGCATTAGGCCGATATCAAGTTTAGTTTAACTTAATGACATGCAAAGCAGCATCTTGATGCATGTTGGCCATTACAAGTGCAAATTTGCAAACGGAAACGAATACAGAGGCAGTGGCAGTGGCAGAGGCAGTGGCAGTGGCAGAGGCAGAGGCAGAGGCAGAGGCAGAGGCAAACACGTTTAATCAATAATTTAAAATGTGCATCTTAATATGGGCAAGAGACCCGTGGGAATTGAAGTTACTGCAATTTAATTGAATTTCTGATTCAATGAACAAAAGGAGCCGTTGTCAGTCTGCTCAGATTTATAATCATAAACGTTAACAAATTGCATTTCAAATTGAATTCAATTATTGACAAATTTTCCATGGAATGTTAATCAAATAATTGCAACTGTATAATTTACTAAATTAGACAATAACAAAAAAAAAAAAAAAAAAACAGAATATAAAAAAAAATAAAGTCATTAAATACAATTTAAACGCATTTAATCGTAGCCCAGTGCAAAGCAATTAAATAATGAAACTGAGACCATGAATCATTCCAAACAAACTTATCTTTTATTAACTTAACTGATTGTAGCTGCATGGTTCACATTATTATTAGAATATATATATATATATATATAATATATACGCAATTTACTTCCGATTTGCTTGACAAAAGTGGTGCAGAAAAATGCGATTGCCATTGTCAATGGTTTATTATATAATATATATACTTATATATATATATATATATATATATCTTTTTAGTCGTATGTGTAGCCAGTTGACTGCACATGCAACGGACTGTGCATGTGCAACAATTATTCGAGTCACATCTGCACGCAATGTATTCAGCGTAAATATACAAATATACAAAAAAAAATATATATATAAATATATATAATATATTTATATTTATTGTCGTCTAAAATTTTTTACGACCTTAGCCTTTTGGTGGCCTTTTAGCCAACGGCAGCACATTAAGCGACAGCCTGTTGATATTGTTAATAGCCAATTCATGTGATTGCATTAATTATAGCCTTGCCACTCTGCCTGCCTGGAGATGCATTGATTTTTTGTTTGGCTTATTGTGTTGTTTTCAAAGTGGTGTTGGCCATTCTGGTCTTGACATTGCAATTGAGTCACATGACTCTGGCTAGCATTGCATGTTTATTTCTAATCATTTTCTAACCAAATTGTCTGCATGCGAGATAAGCAAATATGGCAAATATAATTGCCTAAACTTAAATAGTAAAATAGGGTTTGACAAATGGTTCTGCATAGATTTAAAGTAGATATTTAATCAGCGAATTGAAGCTTTTAATAAATGAAAGCAATTTATGTTTATCTAGTTTCCATATTTGATCAACTATCGATCGTTAAATATATGAATTTAACTATTACTTTAGTTAATCTAGAACCCCTTTTAGTGTTCTATATCTCCATCGATTTAAGTATATCCTAAATTCAACTTACTTTCAATCTAGAATTTGACACACCCAGTTTAGTTCAGTTAAGTGCCATTTACTATAATATTTAATTTTAAAATTTTTCCACCTTTGATCAATAAATTATTCCTACTCCTGGTTTAGTTGGGATTATCAAACACTTACCTCGGCTTTTGTCGTTGAGGAAACCGGCGCACTCTGGGCGGCTACCAGAATGGATAGGAATGTGCCTAGGAGTATGAACACGGATGCTTTGCTTTGGCAGGTGTTGGACATTTTGTAACTGTTGTTGTTGTTGCTGTTGTTGTTGTTAATGTTGTGTTGTTATTGTTGCTGTTGTGTGGGGCGCACTTTGAACTTCAAGTCGTGACTGAAGTTTGTAATAAACAACTGCGCACTGCAAATAGAAATAGAAATAGAATCGCAAAAAAAGGTCAATTAATATTTCATACGGGTAGAGACAGTCAGTTGAAAATCATAAGAGAAGCCGCCATCAAACAGGCCAAGTGCAAAAGGGCAAACGGAAACGGGCCCTATTTGCCAACAGGTTGACTGCGATGGGCTGCAGCAGTAACTGGGCCTAAATGGCACACAACTTTTTGCCTGGAACGGCTAACGGAAGTGATGGCGTACTACGCCAACTACAGCCAAGTTGTTGCCAAGTTGTACAGAAAGTTGTTGCCAAGTCGTAGCTCAGCTGCGAGTCGTAGTAAAAAATTGGTTGTAACTATACGTTTATTTGAGTGTGTGTGTGTCTGTGTGTGTGTGTTTCATTATGGCTTAGAGGGTGTCAGCTGTTTTTAAATTGGTGTTGCTTGCAGCAGCAGCAGTCATGTGGCTGTGCCACGCTACACTTGAACTCAAATTTAGACTACATCCAATTAGAACCTAAATATAGAAATGCAAATTTGCACAAGGATAGCCAGATTCACTTTAGACGACACCTATTTACCCCATGTTAAATTAAATGATATGCCTAAAAATAGTGTTATGCTATTTGTTTTTTGACTTACACTATTTTGTATGACAAATGTCAAGTTAAGTATACGACATGTACTTTCTCTCTATTTGAATCGGGATTAACTAAGTGTTTATTGCTTTATAAAATTGAATTACAACAGCCACAAATATTGCACTGTCTAGCAACGAGCAGATGCAACGAAAAGTGCAATAAAAAATACAATTATTTTATTGGAGAAATTTTTAGCTGCACAGAGTCAAAATACAATTTGAAACAAAAGTGAATTGAATCATATATAAAATATTTGATGATTAATGAATAAATTTAGTTTGTGGCTTGTAAGGTTTTTTTGCCTGTTCTGTGACGTCAGCAGCGTGCGATAAAATGATATCACGTATACGACATGAGGAGCGCAGTTCCATTCAGAGCCAAAAGTAAACGGCATATACAGATACAGATAAAGATATTTATATATATTTATTTACTTTCTTGCTCTTTTTGGGTGTGACACTCACAACAATAGAGACAACCTGTACGGGAGAAGCAATATTTGCCAAATGAGACGCATAATTCTGCATTTTGTTGTAGTTGTTCACATTGTTGTTTTTATTATTGACTAATCACCTGAGGGATTTCTATGTGGACATGGGTATTATCATTTTGCTTTTTTGGGCCTAGTTAGGTGCTTGCAGCTAACACATGTACTGAGTGGTAAGTCATGTGTGTTTTCAGATACAAATTACTAGGTGTATATAGATAAACAGTTAAATTTGGAACAATTAGTCGAGTTGAAGGTCGTCACTTTGTGGGTTTAAGGTTAAAGCCGTCAATGCGGCTCGCTTTGGTTGGCTAAACAATTCAACTCAAATAAAGATAGTTATTTCTGCCATACAGAGTCGTAGTCACTATAACGATGAATGCTATTGCATTGTTGTTAAATCAATACGCGAAATTTTTCTGTGGCAAGTTCTGAGCTCTCTGCAAAAATTGCAATGTAGTTTGAAGTGACTTTTTGGGTTAATATCAAAGCGTTACGTATACGCAATGTGGGTCACGTATGTAAATAATTTTATAAATGTATTGTTAACCTCTCTTTTGAATGAACTATGTCATCCAACTCTATGCTAATATTTTCTATATTTCCAGCTGAATGTAAATCATATGCATACATAATAATTTATTTTATATGCTAATTATTTTAGCATTCTTTCTAGATTTGTTGTTCCCTCTTTTTTTCGGCCTCTAAATAGCAGTTAAAAAGTTATGTTTGCCAACAGGTTTAGCAAAACTTTTTCAGTTGCTCAAAATAGACACTGGGAGAAATAATTAAGCTGCATTTTACGCATTTGAACAGCTGCGGCACGCAAAGTAAAACAGATTTAATTTTGCTATTTGGTTTTGTACTGTCTTCGCTCAGTGTAATTTATGACGCTTGATAGCATTTCCAGTTTTGTTGGCCAGTTTTGTTGGTTTTTGAGAGAAATGCGGCACATTACACAATGAGTTATTGTATTTTTTTTTTAGTGGCGCTGGTTGTGGCGCCTTATCAGTAATGCTATAGTTATTTTTTTTTCACTTCTTCAAGTTCTTGTTGAAGTGCTTATGAAAATACGCATTGATAAGATATGCGCCGCGTCCAATTTTGCCTCAGGGTTGAGAATTACCAAATATTTGAAATGGCCAGCTCATAATCAATAAATAAATTATGATTGTTTTAGAACTTGACCTTAGAAATATGTTTGATGTGTATGAAGAGGCATGTGTCATGATTAAGCCACTAAATAACTGAGAAAAGTAAACGGTTTCATGCGGGTAAATAGAGTTGTCAAGTTCAATTCTATCTCCCTTTTCTTTTCTTTTATTTATTGCTTAACACAGTTTTCGATGAGTAATTGGGTTTAACACGAAGATTTATCACTCGTTGTGGTTTGGTCTTGCTGCGGCTGCTTACATGAGAAGTGTGAGTCTTGTAGCGACGTACGTAGATCAATGAACTGCAGCAGCGACTGCAATTGTTGTTGCTGTTGCTCTCTTTGTTCCTCTGCTGCGGATGTTGCTGCTGCTGAATGTTGTCGCATGCAACACTTTAACAAATTAATTAATTAGCTCGTTGCATATATCAAGTGAGTGTGTGGGCGTTTTTTGTTGGCGTTGACTTATGTTTTTCTGTATTTCTTTATCTACTTATTTGTTGGCAGACAGTTTACAGACAATCCTTTTGTTTTAATTGATATATCTATATATATACTGACACTGTGCACACGCGTTTACTATTTCCGCAAAACTGCAACAAAAAAACGGCACTTGTTGTTCACTTTGCAAACTCTGTTTCACTCTCAATTGAATTGCTTGCAACTGTTACTTTGAATTTGAATTATTTTTTTTTAAATAACTTAAAATATGATCGAATTGTCGTCACTTGCCACTAAACACAACCGCACAGAACAGCGCGCAAATTTAAACTGATCCAACGGCGCATCACAAAGTACGAGGCGCTCTCAGCTAAGCGAAAGCTTTTTGCGTTTGCGCACAAAACATAAAAAAAAAGCTTTCGCATACGCACAGGCAGCACAGCTAACAGCAAAGCTGACATTAACAGTGCGCTTTGCAGTGGGGATTCCATGGCTGGTCAAACCTGTTGGTGTGGCTGCTGCTGGTGCAAAACCTCTTAAACCTGTGCTCTGCTGTACATTGGGGCATGGCGTATGAGTAATCCCAATTTCTTGGAAGCTGATACATGTGTCATGCTCTCTGTCGACTTCAGTAGCAGCACCAGAGGCAGGGGCTGCGTCAGCTATTGTTAACCGTTTAGCGTGCGCTTTGTTTTTGTATATTTACGTTTTTGCAGTTTACATTTGCTCCGCTGTCATTTAACGACTGCCGCCGCTGCTGCTGCGCTGCTGCTTCTTAAAAAACTGGTGAAATTTCCGTTGAATTTGTGACTTTTTGCACCCTCATTATGAGAGTGGTTAAGTATGTGGGCGTGGTAGTTCCACTATACACAAATTTATGAATGAATCTTAACTTGAGTTTCATTTTCGAGCTTGGCTTTCAAATTGTGGTTTTGTATTTCTCAATGAATATTAGTCATGATAATATGTCTCTGTGTGTGTTGTGAGCGAGACAATTAACACCTGCCAGCCACACGCCTTGTTGTCTGATGCTAAGCTGAGCTAAAAGGCCAAAACAGGAAGCTGGGCTCTATGGAGTTGTTAGATATTAGAGAAAATGTGCATATATGGTGCATAAATAAATAAATAATAATAACACAAGTTTATATTTACTTAATGATAGGCGTGCTCTTAAATCTTCGGACTTTGGTTTACTGACTATAATTATACTTTGTAAAAATTATCACCTCTCTGTTTTTCTTTACTTCAAGTCCTCACCTATAACTATAAATTAAATGCTATATTTTCCTAGATCTACTTAAATATTTACTTTTATTCGGCATTGCGACAATTAACACTTCTTAATTTAGCTGAGCCTATTACAGGGTACTTGATAGGTCGAGTATTTTGAATTTTAAAGTGGTTTAATAGTTTGTTAGACACCAGACATAACAGCACATTCATATATCAGTTTAGTCATTGGAAATGCTTTCTAGTAAATCTTTGTTGTCGACGCCTGTCTGGCTTTTGCCCCATTGCCTTTTAACATCAATTGCAATAAAATATTTAGTTCTGGTTTCTGAATCAAATTCTGACTCATCTGCAATATTCCGAAAATTTGCCTATGAACAAATACTAAAAGTAAATTGCCCAACGTGGACTCCACTTACGAGCGGATAAACAATCACAGTAGCTGCAAATTAAATGCGCACGTGTATATAATTTATTGGGCATCTAGTGGAAAATTACAGTGTGAGTGTCGCCCTTTGGCCACCGACGAGATGACTAAATGAAAAGTTCAATGTGTGAAATGAATGTATAATTCTTAAGATCCATAAACAGAGAACAAAAGTGCCACAAATTGTGGTATTGCATATGCGATTCTTTGACAGGCGGAGATCGGCAGGCAACTGGAGAGTGAGAAACTTCAGATCTCAAGAACTGGTACTCGTCGCGACCCGACTCGAACCCGCCTCTGTATGGCAATGACAACTTGCAGTTGTCATCGCTGTTCCCATTCCCATTCTCATTCCCATTCCCAGTTGCACATCCACTTCCCCCATCGAGCATCAGCTTCATCTTGTGCGGTTTCATCTCTGGCAAGAACAATGAAATATTTATGAGCCTGTTTCTGTCTTTTGTTTGACTTTTTGTTTTTCGCTTTAATGGCAACTATTTATTGTATTTATAGATGTGTGTCTCCCTCTCTTGTTTTATAGATCTGTCGTTCCAGCCGGTTCATTGCCATTCGAGAAGGGAGCGTGAAATGAACTCTTCAATATGTGCTATGCCAGCGAGAATAATAATAATAATAATGACCATATTTTTATTAAATATAATAATAATAGTTATCTATTGTCATCTGGCTAATTATTGTTGTTATTTTTGGCATTTGGAAATGCTGATTCTAAAATTAATCACGTCACGGTCAGCTCGGCCATTCGCATAGTCGTAATTCAAATTCTGCTATTGGCATTTGAATTCAGATTCCAATTTGAATTTGAATTTTACACAATATGCCGACGTGCCTGCGTTTGACAATGTTTAAAGAACAAACAACAACAGAATCCATTGGAACAACTGACTTTGGCCATTGCAATTTAGGATTATAATTTGCTCAAATGAATGCACTTGTTTTTATTATTATAATAATGAGCAGGCTAAATAACTTTAGAATTGCTTTCCAATATGGAGTTGATAATTGGAGGATAAAGTTATTATTTTTCTGTATACAATGTGTGCTTTACAGGGTTATCGACCATCTAATTTGTCAGGACTGCTATAACAAATCAAATCTCAAAAAGGGCATATTTTTACAAGGAAAAATTATTTAAGTAATATGGTCATTATTTTATTATGTATCAAATTATAAAAGAATTAATTGATATCTATGTATATATATATAAATATTATTCTACATATATTCTGACTAAAATCTAAATCAACTGGTAAATTTTTATTAACACAGGTTTGGGGATGATTTTAATATGCGTCATCGGGTTTGCGGGCAATCCGAGTTGCTTACTTACCACGTGAGTGTTGAAGGTTGACTCTCGGCAAATGTTGCAGCAATCAAAAATTGGTATTAGAGTAACACGTGAGTTTATCTTTCCAGACTGTGATAAGAATCAGCGCAAATATTGCAAGCGAACATGCGGCGAGGTGCGGATGGTTAGTATTTTTATTACAATCAAGCCCTTAAGATTGGCCAATTGCTGATTACGACTGATAAGTGAATCAAGCTGACAGCTGCCAACTGGCAACTACAACTGGCACAAGGCTAATAACTCTCACTTGGGAGCAGCTTAATTTTATTACTTAGTTGATTTGTGTACACTACTTTAAGGCAGTTAACGGTTGGCTTAGCTAGTTAGTTGTTGTTGTTGTTATTATTGTTGTTTATTTAACTGGCAGTTCTTGTGCATACTATCAATAACTCCCAAGTGAGCGTGAGGTGGGTAAGCAACAAATCAAAATTCGACTTCGACTTTGAATTCGAACTCAAACTCGTTGCGAATCGTTTGAAGCGACTTCTTTGGATTACGCGAACCGTTTCATAGCACGTTCTGTGTGCGACTCCCGTTTGTTGTTTAGCCACTGCAAACGCGTTGACTCTGTGCCTTTAGCCCTCTCTCTTTCGCTCTCGCTCACTCTCCCTCTCTCAGTCTGACTCTCGCTAGCTTACTCACCCCGCTTCCTCGCCCTCTCTGTGTCTTCCAACTCCACAGCTTGCTAATTCGTGGTGGCCTGGCTGGCCAGGCTAAATTACTCGCTGTTAAATTGCCTTTATGCCGTTTCTTTGGCGCGACAAATGCCGGCGACACTCCTCTCTTCCTCTCTCTCTCTCTCTCTCTCTCTCGTTCTGTCGCTCTCTTGTTCTCTTTTTTCAATTAATTTGTGTGTGTGTCTTGAATTCTAATGTTACGTGTATTACCTATTACCTGTACTAACTTTGCATATATGTCGCGACTTCGTACTTTGATGCACTATCTTTTCGTAAAGTATGTCAACTCTGTTGACCTGTATTATAACTGTTTTAATATCATATTTTTCCTCATATGATATTTTTACAATAAATAGAAAAGAATTCAGAAAATATTGCAAAAATATATGCACAAAAACAGTTTAAGGGCTTAAAATAGTTTATTCAGAAAATCTATTAATATTAATTAAAAGCAAAGACATTCAGTCCAAACTGATATCATTTAACTCAAGATTTTACTCCCTAAAATTTTAAAAATGTAGTATCGATTATTATTCAAGTTTTAAGAATAAGTTTAAGATCAGTGTATATTAATTAAAGCTATATTTCGAGTATATTTCACAAATATACTGTAAAAAATAGAAAATAATAGGCTTGATAAATAAAGTGTATAGAATATTCGTAATATCGAATTTTAGTTTTTTCATGTTCTATTTATTATAATAGTTCAGGCCACATTTGGAACGGGAGCTTAGCGTCGTCGAGTCACGCGAGTAACAATAACTACAAATCACACACACACACACACACACACACTCATACTCAGACACCCTGTTAGTGTTTGGCGTTTTCATAGGAGTCGAACTAGAAAATAATTTCCTGGCACTTTGTGTGGTCGAATTGGCCGCAGGCGCACAGAAAAGCTGTTGCCATTGGGAGTCGAGCAACAGGCCATAACAAAACAAAATACAAATACAAATAAAAGTTGGAAAGCTCTCGAGTTGCTTTATAGTTGAACAGCGTACTTACCTCAATTTCCAATTGTAAACAAATATGTTGAGAAAGTCCTCTTGGCTTTGGCTATGCTCAGCAGCAGTTTCAATTTATTTGATAATGATTCACACAAGAAAACAGCTTTCTAATAAACAATGGAAAAAGCTTTTTATGCAAATATTCTGTTTTATTTGTGTTTTTTTTCTGCCGTCTGCGTCACAGTTCACTTTCTTGAGTGGGTATTTTGTCAATATATTTGGATAATGATTAATTTCTGTGGGTTTTATTTCTCGAGCCTTATTTCTCAAGCAACGCGCGCACTGCAGCAAGAAAAGTATTGGATTTCAATTTCAATTACAGTTTCACGAGTTTGCAACTAGACTGAAGCCGACGCCGCCGCGCTTAGATACTTTTATATGGCTCGGATCAAGGGGTGCGTTACAACAACAACAATGGGAATGTGACGATCCAATCGGATCAGTCGTCGCTGTCGCTGTTGCAGTCGACGTCGACGTCGACGTTACAGTCGCTGTTGCAGTCGATGTCGACGTCCTTCCCTGTCAGACGGATGCCTCAATGTAGTGTGTATGACTCTTCCTCATTTGTTTTGGGAAGTATGCAAAGCAAACAACGACAACAACAACAACAATCAATTGATACTAGATAAAACAAAAAATAAAACAAAAAAAAAACAATTGCGTTTAGCCTTAGTTCTGCATCAGACTCAGTGTGAACAAAGTGTTGACTAAGTTTCATCTGCCTGAAATAGAATTTGGGGATTAAAACTGAGTCATCAATAATATCACTGGCTCAACACTTCTGACGCACTTTCGATAATATCTGGATCGGGATTCATTCATCCTCAGCAAAGCGATACCAAAACCGCAGCACATTTAAATTTATATTTGTGGAGTATTCATTTCTTTGTCATTCTCCGTCTGCAGTTGAAGAGCTGAATCATTTTATATGCAAGCCGTTTCCAATGTCTCAAACGGATGGATCGAATGTTGTTATTGTTACAACTACATTTAATTTTATATTATTCTTATTTTTTGATTTATACACAATCAAACGTGCAGGAATGTCTCTGTTCTTCTCCTGCTGCTCCTGCTGTGTGTGTGTGTGTGTTTTTATTCCTTAATGTCTCCATTATTTTATTATTTGTATACAATTGAAATCAAACAAATGCGCATAAACCAAGCATTTAAGTTAGCAATAAATAATTCAGTCAGGAAGTCAGTCTGTTTAACTGACAACAAATCAAATGAATTGGCCACTCCCTAAATATACCTCTCTTTCTCAAGTTAAGTTCTAATTGAAAATGATTCTTAAAGATACAGGAAATTCATTTAATAAGATCCACAATGTGATTATAAAATAAGGAGCTATTCATGGAGAGTATTTTCATAATAATTCACTTTATTCACATTCATAGCCAACTTACTGGAAAATCTTTCACCTAGCATACTTTTGGGCGTGATTTTCCTAATGTTTTGTACACAATATATACAAATGTTTATGTTGTTCATATAATTATAAATATAGATTAAAAGTGACTGCAGTAAGTTGGGGAATAAAAGATATTAATAACATATTTTTTTTTAACTCTGAACAAATTGTTGTTTCATTCGATGAGTCAAATTATTAATTATCTGTGACACATTAAAATGCAGCTTAGCAATAAAATTTACCAGTATATTAATTATGTGAAATTAAAGTTGATTAACATTTGGAGCATTTTATTTATTCCACTTAACAAATGGAATAATAATAGCTTGATTTCAATTCAGAGCAAGCAGTCTTAAATTCTTAAATTTCAATTTTTTATTAAATTTTAACGTGTTTTTTTTTTTTGCTTTGCTCATTTTTTTTATTAGGTTTTTGATTGAGATATATGCATATTACTTAGCAGCAGCAAATGTTCTTTAAGTCACACTTAAAGATTAAACAAAGATCAATAACATTTCAAGAATTACATAAATATCAATTAAATTTGACTTTATTTCGATTTTATGCATGTATTTTATATCTCACAGCACGACTGAAAAGTGTAAAACTATTCATTGATTTATATTCGCTATAAATATTGAGTCATATATATATATATACTATATTTACCGTTGCACACGCAACTTGGCCTTGAACACAGCCAATTAACGGCAGACGGCAAATAAAGTTGTCTGCCTCACAAATATGGCAATCGAGACGCGTGCAACTTAAACTTAACCTTGACTCTTTCTACCTTTTGCGTATCGCATGCTGCGTGTCTGAGCCACCTTTGTCTCGTGCCTCAAGTCTCCCGTCCTGGGTCTGAGGCAAGTAATCTGCTGGACTTCTTTGGTACGTGCTTCTGTGGTCCTACAACACGCCCTGATGCATCATTGGATGACAAAAGCTGGGTTTCATATAGCGAGTGACTAGCACAGAATTCACAGAAATGTCTTGAGTAATGCTTCTTGGCTCCCAAAATTGATAAACCGCACGAGAAATGAATAATAAAATTTGAAGAAATTGGCTAGTAATTAAATTTAAGTGTAGCAGCTGCAGATCAGATGAGGCAAGCAATGGACTAGTTCTTGGAGTGGGATGACTCGTTGCACGATTGACAGTCAGATGGGGGCAAGCTGACATATGGACGCAGGGGCAGGCACAGCCTTTGTGCTTGAGTCTGATTCCAATTAGTGCAACATTGAAGCGTAGCCAAATCCACTTGAAAGCAACTTATAAAACCAGACGCGAAATTCATGTCGATGTCGTTTGCCAATGTTTCTATAAATGTTGTTGTTGTTGTTGTTGTTATTTTTGTTGTTATTGTTGCTGACCCTCCGCCGCGACCAGAGCTGTCATTTAACACCAAATAGAAATAAAAAAAAAACACACACTTCGAATATGCATGCAACACAGATAATAACAATTGCAAATGCCACTGGCAACAACACATTTTGACTCTCTGGTCACGTGGATGGATTCAGCTCCCAAAGGGGGCATTCATCAACATTAGCAAACCCCCGTCCTAATCCAACACTCATCTGCGTCGTCAATTAGTAGTTGGCTTAATGATTACATTTTATTACCATATCCGCATATCCGTTTAATTATTCACACGCTCCCCCATCGATGTCTGATAACGACACACGACTCGATCGAAGCTAATTAACCAAGATTCATATGCAACTCAACAGTTAGTCGAATTTATATACTATTATTAAACATGTTAATTATTTATTTACATACTCGTAGATCAGCTAGTTAATGGTTTATCAGAATGCTATTGAAATTAATTATAAATTAAGTATTTTCAATCGCAAAGTTATCTTCAAAAATTGCGACATATTTAATTTATTTTGATTCCGATTCCGATTCCTGCAAGTATTCACTGAGATTGGAAAATGTTTTGGACTGTTGATCTGAATGTGCTTTGAGTCAGACTCAATGGCCTTATAAATATATATATATAATAATTTTGGATGAATTTTCGGCATTACAGTCACGTTTGGTCGGCGGGCATTGAACGCAACTTTTTAAAAGGTAATCAAAACATATCAAAATTCTTAGCAAAATTGTGCTGCGGAAGGGGGTTTGCGGAGGGTAAGCAATTGATTCACGTTAAAAATGAACAAAAACAAAAACACAAATGCAAATGCAAATTGCAGATGTCGCAACACCAGCAGAGAGAAGGGTATGCAGATGCAGGGCAGAGGGGCAAGTGAACAACATGCCACATGCGGGCCGTATTTGCATTTGCCAAACAAGAGCCGCAAATGGATGTTGCTGCTGTTTGGTTGGTATATTGTCGAATGTTGAAAATGTAAATTTTGAAATGCGAGTTGCAGTTTTTATTTGATTATTTATATTATTTCAGGCAGCGGCGACGACAAATGCGGAATGGGTTAGATGAACTTTCTGGTTGATTTGCACACCTGTCCACAAATTGAAATCTCGATTTGTTTATTATTGCGTCAAATTTTTTTTGGTGTCATTCGCCGTAATATTTGGATTGCGAATTGTGCGGCACATGTAGATGCAACAAATACGAATGCGTCCTTTTGCTATAACTTTCGTTTGTTTTCAGCGTTGGCTGGTTTCCTGGTTCAATGCTTTCGCTTTAGTGTCAATTTTTGAATGTTTACTCTTTACTTTATGTGAGAATGCACTCGTACATCTCATTTAATTGCCAACTTTTCCCCAGTCAGCCCCCCTTCCCCCTTGTAACAACAAGAATTAAGCATACGCCGCGTACTTGCCAAAGTACAACTGCCATCATAACTTTATTTTTTGTGCTCTTGTCTGCTTTTTTTTTGGTGTTTGCTTGTTTTCGGGGCTGGTGCGTCTTGGTCTTCGCGCCTGCTGCAGCAGTTGGCATTCCGGGCACGTTTCGGCTGCCACAGCACGTATTAATGAGCAATGCCCCGGCGGACCCCGCCCTTAATCCATAAACTCGTCTCGGTTCCTTGCTACCCCCACCCACCCCCACCCACTTACCTTTACAATAATATTTGTAAATATATTTCGCTCAGTTGCACTGTGTAGACAACAGTTATCGCATTTAATGGTTAAAACATGCAGCAATCAACAGTATACCCTGTAATGTAAGTGGTGTGTGGGGTGTGCCTAGCTATAAAGGATTGACTGGTAGCAATATCATTTATAATTTGAAGTTTTTTTCTGAGTTAATGTTCTTAAAGTAGCTGTAAGACTTAGCTCTCATAGTCTGGCCCGGATTTGTTTTACTATCTTAGAATATTTATATTACAGCGTTTTTATTTGTCAATGTAATGGGGTAAGTTTTAGTCACAGAGAGTAGATTCCAAACTCCTGCCTTTTTTTAGAACCTTGTAACTATTTATATAAAGAGTTTTGTCTTATTTCTTTTTAGTCGAAACGCATTTAATCTTTGTATCCATCGCAAACCAATTTTACCCCTTTACTCACAATTTTTAATGTGTATTTTTTTTCAGTCCCTTTATAGGGTATTTGTTAGTCGAGAAGCACTGTCAGAAATTGCTATTAAACCATCAATAATATTTTTAATTATTCTGAGTTTGTGCATTACTCTTCCTTAGGGTATCTTTTGGTCTGTCAATGCCATTTATTACCAGCTACTTACAGTTGCTTTTGTGGCATACCTGTCCCTTAAGAGCTGTAAGCAAACAAACAATCAAAACCAAGTACGACAGCCACTTTACAAACTGTCTGACTTCATTGTCCATTATAAAAGGCATCTTTGCGTGGGCGAATCAGTCTCAGTCCCAGTTTCAAGTTGAGGAGGCTCAAGGCTGTGCCAGCTTCCGCCTTGGTTCAGCACACACACTCGCCCAGATAAACAAATAGACATATATATATATTTATTTATTGCAAATATTAATAGTTGCAGCCTCTGTGTTTTTCCATATTGTTAAGCTACTTGAAACGTGAGTGTGAAAACCGCTTGATTAAATGCACATTGATCGTCACTGGGTGCCCCCGCTCGGTGGGATCAGAGATCAGTAACCGAAGAAGTTGAAGCCGCAGAGCAGCTTATCGGGTCGTCGGATGCGCAATATGCCAAACTGGAAGACGGACATGTCGTCGGCAACATTCATGTCCAGCGCCATTAGCTTCTCCGCGGCCAGCGGATGCCAAGAGCCAAATGTGCATGCGGAATTCATCTGTAAATTCCCACAAATTAAATGAGAATCAGTGAGAACCAGTGGCCAGTTGAATATATATCTCACCTCTTTGCTGTAGTAGTGGCAGCGTCCATTGAGCCGCGTGGAGGGCACATATTCAACAAAATCAACCTGAGGACAATGCGGCAGCAGCAGCGCCAAACCTGTAAATGAATTAAAAAAAAAAATAAAGAGCAGATTAAATATTCGTTTAATACTGAGAAATGCCTAGCAAGGGTTTTTTTATGAACAGCAATATTTAAGCTGAAAAGAAATTGACTGTTTTTTATTTATAATAAATGCACTTTTTATTTTTTTAATTGTCTGTTTTTTATTTTTATTTATAATAAATGCACTTTTTATTTTTCTAATTGACTGCTTTTTATTTATAATAAATGCACTTTTTATTTTATTTTATTTACTAATTATGATCAGTGTTTAAGTCTGTCCAAATTTAGTTTACGAAGAAAACTAAAAATAGTTTATAAATTTATTCGTTTTGTAAAAGCCATAAAAATCTGTAAAAGTCATTTTTAATATTTGTAAACAGTTTTTTAAAATAAAAGGTAAGTTGAATTGCATTAAAAATAAATAAATATATTTATTTATATTATTTTTGAGCTTTAACTAACTTTATTTAATTTTAGTTGCTTTGTCTAAGCAATCTTCATTTTAATCAAAACAGTTAAACTTCTGCTTAATTTAAATATTCGATTTACTTTTAAAACTTACCTATGAAACCAGAACTGGGCGGATTACGACGGATGGATCGATTTCCGGCGAACATTTGCAGGCTTTGCCAGAGGCGCCACACCGAATGCGGATCGATGAGGAACGCTCGTGATTTTGGATAGCGACGCCGATAGATCTCATAGTTGGTGAATAGATCATAGTCGGCGCTGGTCAGCCAGTCCTCGAGGGTGCCATTATAACGGCCCGGATCCCAGGCGGCGATCGTCACATTCCTAAAGATCGGCGCATGGGCAAAATCAAACTCGGGCTTGGTCACCACCTGGAACAATGATTGATGATTGACTGAGCACTTCAAACTGAGCGGAACTGCACCGCTGGCCTACCTACTTGGGAATTCACGACACGTATTGTAGTTTTGCTGCCAACATCCACCTCGTGTCCTCGGGTCGGTGCGTGATTAAATCTCATGACGATATCGTGTGTATCTAGCGAAATTGGAGTAGACGGCGAAACCAATGGAATCGAATCAATCACGCGTTGACTTCTGGTCGGAATATGACAATAACCAGAATCTTCCGAGTGTGCGCCGAGCATTCTGATATGGCAACTCACCTATAAAGCGTCCCAGCTTCGAGCCAGCCAGCGATCCGGCGCTGGAGACAATCGCGCAGGTTTTAATGTTCTTCACATTGCGAAAGAGTTTCTGGCGCGGAAAGAGTCGTCCGAATGGTAGCTTATTAAACGGTTCATCCGAGCGACGCAAGACACGCACACCCGCCTCCATCACCAGGCAGGCGGAGGGATAATACTGCTCCTCGAAGCTGTCACCAAACACCGGCTTATAGTCCACATTATAATGATTGGATTCGTTGAGTGCCTCGCTCATCGAGCGCTCGAACGTCTGCACAATGCGACGGCGAAATGAGGCGGTCTTATTGTGGCACTGTTCCGCATACTTGTCGTGGCAGAGATACAGTTTCGGGCTGAGCGTCAGCTTGGTGTTTTTAGACACCTTCAGGCGCGGATGGGGCGCCAGTTTGGATGAGTTAATCGCTGGACTTTCGCGACTCTCAACAACGAATTTCTCATTGGGATTCCAGCGCACATGGAACACGCTGCGCCGCAAGCGACGCACAGCTGTCAATTTAAATATACTTAATATATTGCCCCCTTCCCCTTGCTGCAACAAGACTTGCTACTTACCATTGCGCGTCTCGACTGACGCTTTATTCACCACAACATTTGGTTCGCGTATTCGCTGAGCTTTTGTTGCAGTCGCTTCCGGCGTCGCTGCCGACATTGCTGCTGCTGGCGCTGCTGCTGCGTCATTTTGTTGCTGTTGAGTTTGAATTATTAATGTGCAGAGCAGCAGGGCGCTGATTAACGTTGCCGGCAGCGTTGCGCGATATTTGAGTTGCAACATTTTTAAATCATGTTCTCCTGCCACTGCTGTTTGTTGTGGTTTTCTTTATTTATATTTGTGTAGCAATTTAATGTAAGTCACGTTTCACTTTGAGCTCAGATACAGTGCAACAAGGCTATTAGCCAACTGACGCAGACTTTTAATGGCCATAAACTTGACCAGAATGGCAGTAGATCAATTATTCATTTATTGATCAACGTTTTGGTCAACCTATCGAGTAATAGTTAGTTTTGATTGCTTTCTTTAAATTATTTGTCAATGACAGAATTGAATTCAGTTCAAATTTATTTGTGGAGTTGTTAAAGTGCAATTAAAATTTCTGCTAACAAAACTGTAATAAAATTAAACGATAAACGGTTCTGTCAGTTATGTAACTTTTAGTAACGGATTGGAAAAGTGAAATTAAAGTTTTCTAACTAAAGTTTTTAACTTATTCTACGTAAATATGTTTTTATATACAAAAGTTTTGTTCCTGCATCCTAATTGAGCAATAACTTAAAATGCTATTAAAATATTTACACATTTAAATAATACTGTGTAAAAGTGTGTAAGTTAAGCAAAAAATGAACTTAGCTGTTAAAAGATATTCAAAATTTTACCTAAGCTTAATAAAAAAGTGAAACTTAAGAAATTGCCATTTTACCATAAAACTTAGTTATAATCTCTGCCTAAATATTTACTAATATTTGCTAATTATATTTTTAACTGTTAGCACAATTAATTGAGATTTCGAGCCTTAACCAACTCTGTCTTAAACAGAAAATTCAAAGCATAATGAGTTAAAATTATACGCTTGAAAGTCATTAAATTTAAATTAACGCAATTAGAAAAGTTTCAAAAAATTAGTTTTTAATGCATTCCGGTTTAGCCAAACACATAAAAAAATGCTCATATCCTGAACCAACTCTAGTCACATTTCAGTGTCAATATCAATTAGGCTTTGACCTTTTGTCAGAGGGCTTAAATATGTACATTTCCTGCTTGTTCAAAACATATTGTTATCCAAATTAAAGTAGATAGCCGTGTTGCCTGTTAATTAGTAAGGCGGCTCTTTGGCCATTTGGATTTGATGCTGTTGGTCATAATTAACATGAACACTAATAAAGGCAAACAAACACACACACACACACAGAGAGACACACACACAGAAACCCATTAACAGCTGACATGGCTTAAAGTGAGTCGTGTTATTTGTAATTAGTTTTTCCACATGTTTTCTGTACATTTTTCCATACCCCGCTTTTGTTTTTCCTGTTGAGCGACCCGAAAAATATGCAAAATAAACCGCAATTTAACCACAGCGAATGCTGCTGCAAAAAAAAAAAACTTTAAGGCCCAGTTGACCGTCGGCTCGTTAACGTTTATCCGTGTGGCCTATGCAAATATTTAAACAGTTTTACACACAATCAAACACAAAAAAACACACACACACACACAGTGGCACAACTGTGGCTTTTGGTGCGTATCTGAACACTCGCACTTGGACTTGGATGCGAGTCACGCAACTGTGGCAAGTGGCAATTGCCAATTGGATGTACGTCTTGAGCGTCCGTGCCACGAACTTTCCCTTTCGCGAGTTGAAACGAATCTGAAACAGCGGCACAGTTGCTGCCACAGCGAACACCTGAAGGCGGCCACTTCGGCAGCTGCTTCGTTCAAAGAACCGACCGAATTGGATCCTTTGACTCGATTCAACTGCCGCTGCTGCCACTGCTGCTGCTGCTGTTGCCTTTTCGACGCCCACTCCCCCTTCTCCCTAGCCCAACGCATTTCTAATTACGGTCCGCTTGTTGTTTGTCGTTGGCGGCTCTGCTGCCATTAAGGAAATATATATAAAAAAAAAACCAAAAAAAAAACTGCAGGCAAATAGTGAATAAATTTTTAGTACGCGAACGAATTGCGTATTTTTCACGCAATGCTGTCAATCGGGTCATTGGGGCAGGTTGCTAAATGCCACCAACTGAGAATGGCGCCGGCTCATTAGATTAATCCCGGCAAATGAGCTTTTGATATAAAGTGAGCTTGAATGCGCTTGCAAAGCTCGTTTTTTCTACGTTGCCCAAAAGCTCGCATTTAATGATCCTCTTGAGAAGTTTGCCGCTTTTTTTTTTGTTTGAATAAAATTAAGTCAGAGACATTATTCTCATATATATATGTATATATATTATTTTGTTTTGTTTGGTTTTGTTTGTTTTTGTGGTTTTTTTTTTTTTTTGGGTTTTTGAACAATAATTATTATTTGTAATCATTTATTATTCATCGTCATAATCATAATAATTTTCTATACAAATACATTCAATAACAACAATTTATTTTTATTATTTTCACTTTTTTTTACGTTTACGTCATTGTTTAATTATTTTACAATTACCATAATTATGCCAGTTGTTTTCGTTTTTTGTTTTTTTTTTTTTCATTTCATTTATATGCCATATTATTTATATAGTATTACTATTACATTATCTCTCAATTTTATATTTGATTTCCATATGGGGCTTGTTATTTGTTTGTTTTTTTTTTTAGACTTAAGTAAATCATTTCGACTGGGGCCAAGTATTTATTTTAGGGGGTTCTTTACGAAAGTTTTCTCTTAGGCTCATCAGTTTTAATTCGGTTTATAGTTAAAGTTTTTGCTTATCATTTTCGTTTTTTAATTTAAATTTCTTATTCCTTTTTTTCTCTCTATGTGGCTTTGATTTGGTTGTTGTTTTTGTTGCTGTTGTTGTTGTTAATTAACAAGTACAGAAGATTTCAGTTTGAGTTTTTAAAGTTTTTAGCTGTTTTCATAATAATTTCTCATTTACTAATTAAATAACAGACTTGGCTGTTTGTTGGCATCTCGAGAGTGTGTCGTGGGGGATGGGAACCCTGGGGTTGAGGTGGGGTATTGTGGATTGGGGTGGGGTGGGGTGTGGGTGTGTGGATTGCTGGGATAGATAGGCTTATACAGAGTACTGTGCACACACAATTGAAATACTTTTTGGTAAGAGTATTTGAAATCGACTGCACGCGTTTTGCATTTTAAATCTTTTAATGTTTGCATTTAATTAAATTTGACATGAGTTTTTTTGTTTGTTTGCTTTAATTTTTTGTATTATTATTATTTATATTTTTCTTATTTATATTGTGCTCGCTTTGGTGATGATATCAAATACGATACATTGAATAATTTCTCGCCTGGCACATAAATTATGTAATTTGTTTTCGTTTTGTGGCCTAAAAAGAATTTTGGTTTTTGCATTTCCCTCATTTTAAAATTTTTTCTCATACTCATTTTTATTTTTACATACATTAAATAGTTTTGTTTTTTTTTCGTTTTTTTTTATTGTTTTTGTAAAAAATAATTGCTACCTTGCCATAACATTTTTTGTTTTTTATTTGTTTATTTTTTTTTTGCTCGCTCAGCTGCTGTTGTTGTTGTTTTTTTTAGCAGCTGTGCCGCATTTACAAAATTATTGTATATACTTGTTGTTGTTTTTGTTTGATTTTTTTTTGTTTTCATTTTAATTATTTATAATATATTTTGGTTTTCGTGCTAATTATTTGTATTGATTTCGATTTTTTTTCGGTTTTTTTGGTAATCGGTTTCTGTTTCGTCTTCGGCTTCAAGTTTTTGATTCATTCAAATGACCTTTAACATTACGAATATGAAATGTCCAAAATGATGCAATGGCATTTGCTCAATTGTTACTTTTGTACACAAAATTTGAATGTAAATGTTGCTGTAAAGTAATTTTATGCTCGATCCGTATTCCGTATTCCGTATTCCAGATTCCAGATTACGTATTCGTATTCGTATTATCGTATTTATAACAATATCATTCCACCAATCAACTAGTTAGATATACGCCAATTGGGATCTCAAGTGATCCAACCAATACAGACGCATTCAAAATCGACGTAATTTCAATTTCAATTTCAATTTCGCCAGCATTTCTATTCTCGCTTCTTTTGTTTTGTTTATTGTTTACATTTAAATAAATTAACATTTAATTTATTATATAGGCATCTATTCATGTTAACTATATTATATATATCAAAAAGTTTTACAAAAGTACACAATAATTCATAACAATTTGCATATTCGCGCAATTTGTGCCAGCGGCTCTCGCTTTTGAAATGGTTTTTTATTTTTTTTTTTTTATTTGTTGTTTGTTTTTTATTATTTTTGTGCTTTCTTCTCAAAGCGTGTGTGTTTTACCATTTCCATTTGTTTTTAGTTGTTATATTCCGCCTCCTCCTCCTGTTAACCCGCATTTAATTAGAAATTCACACAAAAATCGAGTGCGATTACAAATTACTCCTATGTAAATTTTCATATCTCAATTTTTGGAAAAACAATACAAATACCAAAGAACTCTCATAAATTAATTTAAGAACCGAAACATAACATTAAAATTCATTGCATACTTTCTTCAACGGTGTGTGAAATGTTCGTGAGTGTGATTGTGTAGGTGTGTAAGTGTGTGTGTGTGTGTGTGTATTTACAAAGGCAAATAGCAGGTTTTCAGTTGTTTTGGATAATTGATATGAAAATTAGGAGTGAAAGCTATTTAGCTCAGGTGGGAACGTGGAGCATAAGTTTCATTGTGAAGCTTAAAATGAAATTAGTTCAACTCCTTTATGGGAAAATGACACTAGCTGAAAGTAGTTAAAAGAACAGAGCACCAAAGCTTTAAGAAGCTTTAATGTGCATATGAAGTTTATTCTGAGTTGAAAAAATGAAAGAAAAATAGTAAATATGTAGAATTTGCTGCTAAAAAGCGACTTTCAGCTAGTGTTTGTAACTACGTTTAAGAGTTTGTTAACTACAAACAACATCTAACATACCACACTAAAAGTGCTGTTCCACATTTTAATATGTGCTATTTTTTTTCTTCTTAAAAGTGACATTTTTCCATTAAAGTAACGCGTCAGTTAAAAGGTAAAAGCTACCAAAGAAATCGTTGAAAATTAGGGTTCTTAGTACTGCCTGCAGTGCGTCAACCTTTACGAAAATAACGGAAAGCTACAAAGAGAGCAAGAGGAAACAAGACCAAAAAGCGGAGAGCCGAAAAACTCCCGAGTGGTTGGTGGTGGTGCGAGTGGTTCGAGAACTTGAAAAATTATAAACTAGTGATCAAGTGTGACAGAAAGAGAGTAAGAGAGCGTGAGAGAGAGATACAGTTAAGAGTTGAGAAAGATTTGGTGGTGAGGTGAGTTTACAGAGATTGAGAGTTGAGTCATGTTTTTGGTGGTACATGCTTAATTCGATAGGCAATTAGTTAATACCAAATACATCTATCATTTATTTCATTTAGTTACTAATTATTCTCATATAATACTTATGTGTATATCATAATGTGTTTTCTGCTTCAATTTTTTTTTATTGTTTGCCTATAGGTTCAATTTTCTTTCATTTGTTTTTGTTTCTTTGTTTTTTTTATCGTTTTTTTTTTGTTTTGTTTTGCAAGTATGTACGATTAATTGTTAATTATAAATATATATAATATATATATTTATGTTCTTTATGTTTATGTTTATGTACGCTACATAGAGTTAACTTTATTACAAAAATTATTATTATTATTATTATTATTATTTGTATGCACTATTTATATAGTAGGTATGTTGTTGTTGTTGTTGTTGTTGTTTTTGCTGTTACTGCATCTATAACTGCTTCGTCTTCTTCATAATCATAATCATTATCATCAGCATCTTCTTCTTCTTATGCTTCGTCTTCTTCTTCTTCTTGTTATGTTGCGTTGCACGTTTTTCTTTTATCTAAATGTATACCTAGGCATTACTTTAGATGCCCCATTCCTAACCTCGATTATAATCGTATGCTTCTTCTTCTTCTTCATATTTCATTTCTTTGTTGTTTATGAACCTTAAAATTTAAGTTTTCTGTGCGCTTTATATTGTTTTTATTTTTTTTTTTTGTTATGTTTTTTTTTTTGGTTGGTTATACAAAGTTCATTTTTAAAAACTAAATAAAGACAATCTTAGACACATTTTTGGTTGTTACTTGTTCTTCTTCGTTTACTTCATCTTGTTTTTTGTTATTATTTTACTTCTTCTATCAAATCGCCTCCTTTTTCGTGACTATGTTATAAATATTTGATTTGTTTTTAAACTAATTTATGCATTAAGTAAAGTTTTTCATGTTACATTTTTTTTTGGTTTTCTTTCTTCTTCGTTTTTTTTTTGGGATTTCCAGTTATTTTGGTTTTCAATGTCTTTGAAATTGATTTGATAAGCGGGCTAAATGTCAATTTGTATAGTGAAATGTGTGTGTGTGTGTGTGTGTGAGTGTGTGTATATGTGTGTGTGTGAAGGTGGTTTCATATTATTTTCAGCGAATTTCGACTAATTGTTTATTTTATTTGAAATTTGTAATTTTATTGAAATTTCTTTAGTCTGGTTGTAAGTTTCATGTGGTGTTTTGTGTTGTGGTTTTTGTTGTTGTTGGTTTTTCGTTATACTTATCTAACCTAAAATGTTCTCGTTTTTTTATCCGCCTTTATTTAAGTTAATAACTATATGTATGTGCTTATGTACCATTTTTCACACATACATTTTCGTTAAATGTTCGTGTTTGTGGTTTTTGGTATTTGTTTATTTTCGTTTTTTTTTTTTGTTTTGTTTAATGTTTACCTAAAAAACCTATTTTTGTGGCAGTTGTTTTTTGTTTAATTAAATATTAATATTTGTTTCTAGTTGTAATAAAATATGCTATTTGTTGTCGTTTGTTTTTTTGTTTTTTTTTTTTGTTTTTAGGTTTTAATAGAGATTTATAATTTATTTACTCTTATATTTGGTTTCTTTTGTTATTTATATTTCACTTGAAAGAGGACCATAAATATTTAAAGTGTTTTGTTTTTTTTTTTTTCATTTCTTCTGCCTACTTTTCCCAATTCATTTCTCGTTTCTCATTTAATTTTCGTCTCTATTTTTTTACGGCTTGGCTTCAAAAAAATTGCTGAAGAACGACCTGCAATTTCTTTATTACTTTATTTATTTTTTTTACACTCAACGTATTTTTTTTTGTTTTCCTTTTTGTTTTCGTTTTTAATTAGCTAGCATTACGAGTAATTTTCTAGAGTACGAAATTTGTTGTTCTTGTTGTTTCTTGTGTTGGTTTTCCAACTGCAAATCTCTGTAAAGAAATCTGCAATCAGTGTGTGTGTGTGTGTGTGTCTGGGTGTGTGTTTGTGTCTGTGTGTGTGTTTGTTTGTGCCTGTGTGTGTGTGTGGATGTGTGAGTGTGGGTTTGTGTGGCCGCATACGAGTTGCATGCACTATAAGGCGCCATTTGAGATGATGGTTGCCGCACCGCCAACGTGCCACTTCCATCTTCGCCACCAATCGTTTATGTTGTAGTTGTAGTAGTAGAAATAGCGATAGTTTCTAGCATTTCTATTCCTATTCCTATCGCTGCACTTGATTCGTATTTGTAGTTGCTGTAAGTCTCTATAGTTAATTATACGACAACGACAACGATCCTTAGACCACCTTCGCATCAACATCCACATTGCAACACGCTGGCATTTTAATTTGCTGCGACTGCTGCTGTTGCCAAAGTATCGCACTTTTCTGCACGTGTTCAATGGCCACGCCCATAGCCAGGCCCATAGCCATGCCCATGACCACGTCCACGTCCACGCCCATGCCCATGCCCTGGCTCTGTCCTGTTTCTGTTTCTGTTCCTGTTCCTGTCGCTGGCTGGCAGTGTAGCTTGCAATTCCGTTTCCGCATCCGCTTCCGCTGCCGCTGCTGTCTCGCCAGCTGTCGGCGCCTTGTTGCGAGTGTTTACTCTGATTTGAACTCGGATTCCGGCTCGGACTCCGACTCCGACACCGACTCGAACTCGAACTCGAGCTGGCCAAAAGTTCGTGGCAGCTGGCCTGACAGTCGACACGGGCAGTTGTGTTGCGGGTGCGCCCGCAGCGCTGTCGCGCCGCCCCACAGCTGCTCAGCAGACCGAGCAGGGCGCTCAGAAAAACGAGCAGCTGCGTTGGCGGCGACGGCGCTACACCGGACGCATAATAGGGCATCTCACAGCGTGTGCTCACCGGTGGCACCGGCGCACAGCCGCCAGACAGCGCCATATCCGGCATATCGCTGCCCTCATCATCGTCATAGTAATAGACGCTGTCGTGGCGCGCATAATACGGCAGACGCTCCAGCAGCTCGGCCCCATCCGGCAACGCTTGGCTGACGTTCCTCAGCGCCACCGACACGCTGGCAGCACGTGCATGTTCCCCCGGCGGCGAGCTCATCGTCAGCGTTATATTGTGCACCCTGCGGCCAGCCGAGCTGCTGTTCTGGCTGCTGCTGCTGCTGCTGCTGTTGTCCGCGGCTGTGGCTGCAAACTCCTGGCATATGGTGCAGATGCCCTCAATGGGGCCATTGCAGTAACTGTAGCAGCAGTCATTGGGGCCGTAGCTGGATTTCTTCAGCTGCTCGCCAGTCTCGGGTATGTTTTGATCTGCAAATGTGGCAAGTAAATAAAATATTATTATTATTCTTCGGTGTTGCTAACGGATGCCATCAATCCCAGACTGGCTCAGCAGTACTCACCTAGGCATACAAATGTCGGCTCGCCGGCATATTGGGTGGGCAGCGCTGGGGCGCGATCGGCGGGCAGCAAATAGGGGCACTTTTGTTCCACTGTTTGGCACACACTGAGGCAGGGTCGAATGCGGCGGCGCTTACGGAACTCTGCCTTGCGTGTTGATCTGAGGACAGCAACGAAGATACCACATAAGAATATATAAAATATACATTAAATTGTTTAAATAGGATTACCTCTTTTGTAGTTTTGATATCACTGGATCCGCTGCGCTGGGATCCGCATTATTGGCAGTCGATATGAAATTATTGAATTGTTGCTGGGCACTTGCTCCTCCTCTGCTGTTGTTGTTGTTGTTGTTGTTGTTGTTGTTTCGGTTGCTGTTGTGGTTTTGGAACTGAGAGTGGAATTGGGTTTGGATTTGTATTTGTGTTTGGATTTGGGATTGATGCTGGCCAATGCCAACGGCATCGTAGAACGCCTGAGCCACATTGGCAACATTTGTATTTTGGTTTTGTGGCACATTGTTCTCGTCATGCTGCTGATTAATCTGGCGCTCGTTCATGTTATTGCCGTTATTTGATTTATTGTTATTGCTGATTAATTTCTGAGATTTATGCTTGCTGCCGCCCTTAGCATCAGCCGTGCCACCAACAGCTCCTCCACTTCCACTTCCACTTCCACCCATGCCCCCAACACCACCACCACAATCAGTTCGCGCAGCGCGTTTACTTTTGCCAGCGGCCGCCGCTGGCTTTGCCGCAAAGGTTGCCCCTCGTGTGGCGGGGTCATCGACTGGCGTTGCATCAACATCCTGGGGCTCAGCATAATACGGCACCAGTGTGCTGCACACCCAGCGGCGATAAGCTTCCTGCAAATACAATGAATACATTTCAAATGTTTTATAGATAAACTCAAATTGCAAGTTTCACAAAATCAAACGGCAAATGTGAGTGACCCCAAGTCAAAATATAGACTTAAGTCAGTTTATTAGTTGGCCACAAGCTGATTAAAAAAATATATAAAATGTATATAGATTAAGCCTTTAAAACAATACAAAAATATTTATAATGTTATAGTTTGACATTTGGTTACAGTGCTTGAAAACTTAATTAAAGTCGCAAATGAGCTTAAGTCGAAGTACACAAAAAACATTGGAAAACCTTAAAACTTACAAATTTCAAAAGCTATTTTCAATCATTTAAAATTTAAGCTAAAATTATGATTAAAACGATTATATTCACTGTTCAAGCATAAACATAATTTATACTTGTGTTCAGCTTATGTGATTAGAGCCTTAATCGCCTACTCCACATGCTAATAGCATTGAGTTTCTAATCGTCTGAGTTATGCCACAAATAATGTTATCCCATTCGATGTATCATTGGGGCTCCGTTGGCGGGGCGGGGAGGGTGGTCAACTATTTTGGCTTCGATGCCGAACAACAACGATTAGGTTTGTTGAGTGTGTGTCGCACAATGCGTATACGTGATATGTATGTACCCGTGTGTGTGTGCGTATGTGTGTGTGTTTGGGTGTGTGCTGCCCACACGATACATATAACTGTTTACACTTGATGAGAAAATTTCGAAAGGGGGTCGTTGGGTGGCCTTTAGTTAAATTCAATTATTGCTGTGTTTGTTTTCTGGCCAAAATAATTGCCATAATCGATTTAGGCAATCAGCGTGCCCTTTGCTTGCATTTTACCAAACATTTTCTTGCACTTTGGCCAATCAAGTGGCAGCTCAAATATTTGCCTTTGGGCAGCTACTAAATATTTTTACCTAAGACCCTTCCAACACCAGGCAATGCCACAGTGCGAGCCAAGATATGCAAATAGCAACTGCAGGATACACAGCATTTGATAGCCAGAGATGACAATCAAATGGAATTTAGGAGCAGTGTCCAATTCCACAAGAGGAATATGAATAAGGAAACTGCACAAGTTTATTACAATTTGCTGAGCCACCCTCAAAAATAGCAAATGTTTGGAAAAGTATCAAATATGTTTAGCAATACAAAAAATCGAAGAAAGTATTCAAATACTCAAATACAAAGATGAAAATATTTAAATAAAATATTGAAATGCTCTTACACATTTTTACTTTATTTACTGAGGCAACAAATAATCTGCTGACAAATCAAAGTGAAATCCTGCTGCATCAAATAAAAAGGATTTCTTGAAATAAAAATAAAAAAAAGGTAAAAAAAAACGCAAGCTAAAAAAAATTTCCTTAGAATTCCCAAATTAAAAAGCAAAAGATGAGAAATTCATATTTACAGCTAAAGAATTTTTTTTATTTATTTTATTAAGACATGTCAAATTTTAAAAGTTTGTAGAATTATTTTATGAAAGTGCTTAAAACATGCTCCAGTAATAAATTTTGATTGAAATCAACACCAATAAATCTAATTGAAATATTTTTAAGAACAATAAGTCAAAATGCAAAAACTTCACAGTCTGAAAATAAATTTGTTAAATTCAACCCTTTGCTGCTTCTGAGAAATCAGTTGAAACAGCAGCAACAATGCACAGGAGACACACCTGATATGGGAATGTGCAACAATGGTGCACATATGCATTGGGGGAAAGCAGCTGCCACAACTGGGAAAGTCAGAAAGTAAGCAAGGTAAGGGATGAGGAGGAGGAGGAGGAGAAGTGCTTCCTTATCTAGACATGCCCATAAAGAGACAAGGCACAAGATTATTATTTAATTATGAAAAGTATTTTTCATAAATTGAAAAGGGTGAGAAAAGTGAAAAAGCAGCGCTGCGAACGGAGGAGTCACTTGGGGCGTGTTTTCGGTGGGGGGGTGTGTTGCAAGTCACAACTCAATTAGCGGCATGCAGGGCGAGTCAAATGCAAGACTTAATTACAGCCAGGTAAAAGCCACACAGCTCAATGTGAGCAACTGCAATGCAAATGGAACAAATTTTAACCTTTTTTATTGAAAGTCAAAAGTTTAAATGGGCTGTGCCAAAAAGCCAACTGAGTTGCACAAGGCCTAAGGTATTAAGCAGATAACCATAGTTCACACACACGCTGTATATATATATATATATATGTATGTATGTATATGCAGATTGTGGAGTATACGTTTCCACATCGGGTTCACTTTTGACTGGGGCTAAATCCATTTGCCAGGCGCAAAAGTCATTCACTCGCAGCTCTGCAGACACCGCAGACATCCTTTGCCCCTCCGTTACACAGCTACTCCTCCCCACTGCCCACACCGCCACCAACTGACAGTCAACACTCGATGGTTGGATGGCTTCCCAGCATTTGGCTGCCTACGTCAGGATCTCGTTTTCGTCCATTACGTTGACATGCATATGCACAGAATGAATTCGACAAATGAACTGGGGGAGGGACAGTTGAACGGGGGGGGATTTATATATTCGTGACCGGGACACCAAGCTATGTGGCGAATTGATGCGAATCCGGTTACTCAACCAAACCCATTCTTATCTCGCTTGCCCCCCCATTCGGCCCTTGCCACTCGGCGAGTGATTGGCCGTGTGGATTTTGCATGCCAAACATGCATGTAATGGACGCAGAGAAATGGAAGGGGTTGGAAGTGACTGACAGGCGAATAGGTGAAGCGAAATGCTGCAAAATAGTATTGCAAAATTCAATATTTTGGTAATGATGCGTGTAGCGACTTTTGTGCGCAGAATGTTTCATGCAACATGCCATCACGCTTGGCACAATTTGAACAATTGCTGCAATTAATCAATTCAAATGTTGCCATCTCGTGGAAAGAATTTAAGAATATAAATGAAATAAGTTTAGTCTCTTTAAACCGTTGTAATCTGAACTTACTAATTGATAGTTATTTTTAGCAGAATACGTATTTATGGCAATTCTAATCTTAAAAGAGAATCTTATTCTGTGTCTAGCCAATTCAGAATGTGTCATATTTTTGCGATGATGAGAACAAAGAAGTGAAAAAGTCTTTTGAACTGTCCACAGCCATTGACCAGCAGACAAATAAGTGAAATTCTATTTTCAAAAATATAACACACACACACACACACACACACATAAAAGTTAATGGACGGCCAAAAGAATTGCCATTATATTTGACAAATCAAGCAGATTTTGTGGCAGCGAGATTTATGGCCACAAATACCAAAACACGGAGTAACTATCATAATTTCATGTGCCATTGAACTGCTCCGAGGATAAACAAAAAGCAACAAAGATTCGATCCGGTCTCAAAGAAGTGTGTAATAAAAATATATAAATAATTTGTTTCAACGCGCACGTTTTAGTGGCCCCCAAATGACCAAACGGGGGCAGCAATTCACTGTTGATTTTTGTGCTTGCCACTGTGCCACAAGAAACGTTGCAGATTTAGCCAAGTGAAACATTGAGTATATGCCACAAAAATCACATGCATCGCATTAACATTAACTTACATATATTGGTCTAGTCAGCATTAACTGCATCAAAAGTATTATTTCTTATGGCTTAGCCATTGCTATAAGCCGATTAGTTGGGCAAACATGGCTTATACTGTTTGAGCATCAAATGCAAAAAATTGATTCTCAAAATTGCATATTAGTTTTCGTAAAACAATCTTTTCAATTTTCGTGAGCTTTGTGTACATCAAACTAATTTCCATATTATCAGCATTTGTTTCGCTGTAATTGAATGGTGCATTGTTGATGCCACAATTTGCCTGGTGGCCAGTGTGTCAACAGAATGACCGTTCAGAATATAATCAACTTTGTTTGCTTTGCATGAATCAGCTGGGCAATAACTCCATCAAACTCTCTGGGCTTCCATACACAGCAAAGATCTCACTTAGTCGGTACGTATTGGGGTTCAAGTAATGCCTCTGGCATTGGCCCTCAATTGGACTGGATGCATAAATATTTTATGGATTCCTAAGCAACAATTTCGCTTCGCAATCGCAGCAGCAGCACATGCCGTCAAAATGACCCAACGTAAAGTGGTCAATGCCTGGTGGACCGTCGAGCGGGGAGCGGGGAGTGGGCGGTCAGCTGTTAAGGTTTTGACGAGCAATTTTAATACACTTTCACAACAGACTTGGGGTAAGCAGCTGTATGTAGCCGCTACGTGACAAAATTGGCCAAAGATTTGGCGCACTACGCAACAACATATGCAGTATTCATAATATCGTAACATCTACTGCGATGTATGTAAAGTAATTGATATAGTGTACACACACACGCACACAAGTCGGTCTTATGTATGCAAATCAGTTATGATTTGATTTGTACGATTGCAGTAACTTTTTGGCTACAACAGAGCTTTATAGTTGCGCTCGCTGCTTGACTCTCTATATATATATGTAGTTATATGCATATTTTTATTTACTTTACTTATATATTTAAATATGTATATTTTGTAAGCAATTTGCATAACGGTGTACGTGTGTGTGTGTATTTTCGTATGTATAATAAAAGCGAGTTTCGCACGCAGCAGGCGAACTGTGGTTGCTGCCCATAAAAGTATGCTACATATTTTCGAGTTGCTTTATTTTTCTTGTTTGTTGTGCATGCAACTCATAAATAATAAGCAGAAATAATAAACGTCGGTATTAAAAATGTTAAAAATTAATTTTTAAAAAACGCCTCACTTGCTAATTTATTGATAGCGATAAAGTCAAATGCGATCAATTTAATTTAATAACTTTGATTGGAAAATAGAGGCGAGCAATTTAAAATTCAATATAAAATAAAATATATTGTGGCTAAAACTACTTATAATTTTTTTTTTCTAATTTTGACAAAATTAACAAACTATGTGAAAATAAATAAATCATTTATAATCGCTGCTGCGATTGCCTATCCTTTACTCAATTTAGCACAAAATGAAAATGTTTTCAAATGAGTTTGCCTGTTCTAGTTGAATATATTTTTGTTGACAATTTAACACAAAATCCCAATTAAAAACCAAATGCAAATGCATTGTGTGTGCAAAATCTTGTTTATATCACATTTTTAGCTTAAATATACATTGTTATTTGTGAATGTGCCAGTTGTTGGTGCGATGTGTGCATAAATATATATTTATATTTAATGGGTATATGCTGCATGGTATATATAAATACCAACACTTGCCCCAACAACATATCCGTCATAAACACTAAAGTGGAAAAGAGGGACAAACAAACACACACACACACACAAAACACAAAACACAAAAAACATTAAATTTTCACTTAAATATGCAAATTTGACCAAGCGCGTTACAAAAACCCCAACGAAAAACACAGAACACACAATAAAAACTGTGTGTGTGTGTGTGTAGGTGTGTGTGTGTGTGTATGTTGGGTACATTAAAAAAGCGCTTAAAAATATAAGTAGAGCAGAGGAGAAAAGCCAGACAGGACGCAAGTAAAGCACTCATTTTTCCGGTTTGACATTTTAAATGACGCTTTAACAAAATGGGCCACTGAAATTGTTTTCCACAGTTAAAATAAATGCAATTTGCAAGTAAATTTGCCCGCTGATTAGACAAATTCATGGAACAATTATTGACCCGTTGAGCCGTTGACTATTTGTGTAAACAAATTAATGACAATTAGTTTGGGAACTGCAGCTGAGCATGGCACGGTCTGTTGGCCATCTTTTAAAGCTGGTTGGCAGCTTAACAAGTTGGCATTTTCAGTGTGGGGATTTTGTGGCTTTTAAATTTTTGTGCAGCAAACGCTCTGAGTCGCGTCCGAGTTGCACTCGAGTGCACGTAGCTGGCAACAGGATGAGAGGGTGGATGAAGGGTGGGGCGGATGAGGGGATAGGGGGATATGGGGCACACAGTACTCGACAAGGAAAACGAAGGTAACACGTGACCGTGTGGCAAACAAAACAAACGAGGCAATGAACCAGTATCCGCAATGTGCTTGCAACGTTTGCCTCGTTGCATGCTGCAAAACAAAAATAAAAAAAAATTTGTTCAACGAAAGAAGAAAAAACACGCTGAGAACGACTGAGTATGGTTTGTAAAATAGAAGTTTATCCTTGGACCAAAAGCATTACTTAAGTATGGGTATGCATGTGAGTGTGTGTGTGTGTGTGTGTGTGTGCATGTATATGTATTGGCTGTGCCAGCACTTATTGCCATAGCCAATGCGACAACACGTGCCACAGTTGGTCAAGTGCGCTACAACCAGCTACTATTGTGTGTATGTGTGTATGTGTGCTGGTTAACAAACCAAGCACACTCTCACACACACACACACACACGTGTATAGAGATAGCAAGATCGAGGGTGGGAGAAAGGGGGGGGGGGGGGGGGGTTAGCTGGAACGCATCAAAGTTGCGTTCGTGCTGTAATTGTATAGCTCGAAAAGAGCTTCAAATTGTCTGCTTGGCTGTTACCAACTTGACTTGACTTGACGTGGCCAATGCTATTAAGTAGTAAATCGAAACCAGTAGATTCCATTTATTACAGACTCTAGCGACAAAAAAAAAAACTAGCTAATGTAAGTTGCGTGTCTTTGATGAAAAGGCAGCTGACAGAATAACAGCCAGCGCCATCTGAGCCACCTGAGCCAACTGAGATTCAAAGTGTTTCCCACTGACAGTTGTCGAACGGTGCAATCATTTTATAAAGCAAGTCAAGAAAATGAAGAGCAATATGAAATTAAGAAGATCAGATTCAATCGGCATTGATTCCTGCAACGAGCCAATAGTCAATTGGTCCTTAATTAATCAGTTCAGAATGCGCAAAGTAAGCGATTCATTCAGAAATTACTTCAGTTATTTTTTTATGCTTAAACTTCACTGTTTCGAAATTGTAAGTAAATCTCAGATTTAACCTTTCCTCCACTTTAAGCTGATACAGTTTAAAAATCTATTGTAAAATTTGCTTAAATATTTTCCACTTCGTTCCATTTAAGTCTTTACTTTTTTTGTCCATGTAGGTGGACAATTAAAAATTCGACATCATTTGACAGTGACAACTTTGTGCACATTTGCGTTAAATACGTGCCATAAAAATTCGAAATTGTTGCAACAACTTTGTCTCTGTGTACCGCCAAGGGGCAGCTACAACAGCAGCAGCAGCAGCAGAAGCAGCAGCACAGATATGCACCACAAAGGACTATTAACTGGGCCAAGCGCATCATTGTGGTTAAAACCACAGACCAGTTTTAATAGGGGCTGCGAAGCAAGGATGAGAGAGAGAGCCACAAGAGAGATGACCCAATCTGGCAACAGGGTATCTGAGATGCGTTCAGTTCAGTGCAAAGGCCACGCAAATCAGCCAGAAAACTTGCGATAAACCGCATTTATAACAATTCATTACGGCAATGTGAGGCAGCAATCGAATTATTGTGGCAGTCAAGCGCAATTGATTTGCATTTAAGTTAAGTTGCAAATGCGGCAACAAGAACAACGCTTAAATTTTAATTAAGCTGGCAACAGAGAGAGAAAGTCAGAGAGAGAGAGAGAGAGCGAAAGAGGGGAGAGATAGGTACTGAAATATCATCAGCTGCATAATTAAATGCCACATGAATTTTGTAGGCAACTGCGTTGAAATGAGGCGCCGATTCACAGCTGCTGCTGCTGCTGCAGCCAACATATGTGCTCCAAATGCACACAGCACACTTCAACACCCTCGCTCTGCGTCTCCATGCAACTGATGCGTGCCCCGCAGCTCTGTTTAAAGCTGGGCGCCACAGCCTGAGGCACAGCTCGCACATTGTCAAATCGCAGACGCCTTCGCCGTCAGCCAGCGTCCTCGTTGTCCTTGTCGTCCTCATCGTTACACACACACAATGGCGTCGCGTGCAAGGGAAACACGCAGACAAACAAGGAGTTGCCGTTGGGTTAGGGAGAGGGGGGGAGGGGGGGATAGGAGTGCGGTTGCTGCTATCAGTAGCGCTTGACTGATTCAGACAGCCGGACGGAAACTGCAAAATAAACTAAACACTGCGTTTATGCAAATAAATAGAAATATGTGCGATATATGTAAATGGATGATACGTCTATGGCAGGACAAAGGAAAAAATACCATTGTTAAAAAATATGAAGACCCATTTATGACTAAAGCAGAGAATAAGCAGGCCGTTGAGCAGGGGCACAACTATTGAACTATCAAGCTTATGATAAATGGTGACAGACCAATACAAAATAGATGCTTGAGCACTTTTTGATATATAATATATATATAAATAATAAAAAAATTGTTTTAAATATTGGAGTGTGATTAGCTACAATATAATGTAAATTAGATTTCTGTATACATATAAAATATATATATAAATGAATGTTCAGAGATATCTATAATTAGAAGATATATACAGAAATTGACTTTAACTTTAGCCGTTGCACAACTATTGAACTATCAAACCTGTGATAATTGCTGACAGACCAATACAAATAAGATGCTTGAGCACTTTTTGATATATGATATAAATAATTATAAAAATAGTTTTAAAGATTGGAGTGTGATTAGCTACAATATTATGTAAATTAGATGTATACATATACAATATATATAAATTAATCATATAATGTAGTGTTGTCGAGGGATATATACAAATAAAAGATATATACAGAAATTGACTTTAACTTTTGCCGTTGAACAACTATTGAACTATGATAATTGCTGACAGACCAATTCAACATAGATTCTTGAGTACTTTTAAATGTATTATTTATTTATATGAGAATAGTTGTAAAGATTCGAGTGTGATTAGCTAAAATATATATTATGTACATTTTTGTATATCTATTCATATTTAATATATATATATATATATATATATGCATCATCTTATAGAGAAGAATAGATATGTGAAGATATCTACAATTAAGAGATATCTCCAAAAATTAAAGCTTTTCCACGATTTGATTCATTTCATTACAGTTGATATTTATCAATGGAAAATGTGAGTCATTCACAACTCATTACAAGCACTCACACACTAAAAAAACATAGGCAGACAAAACCAAAAGTATGAATGACACTAATACGCTGTTACATTTACACACACACAAAGCACAACAGCACAGGGCAGACACACATGACGTCAGGCTATGCATAAGACATAGACAACAACAACAACAACAACAACAACAACAATAACGGCATTTAAACTTCAAGTGAGGGACAACAACAAAGGCAACAACGAGTGAGACAATCGCCGGCACTTGAGTGTTTCGCCAGTAATTCGTTTGCCTTTGTTGCTGTAATCGCTACAGCACTTCACCAAGCTCCTCGCGCGCCCCGCCGCCCCCCTCCCTTTACCTAGTCAACGGTTAACTGTGCTTTTTCTCCATTTCCATCGTTTCCACTTTAAACCATTTTTGGGTTCATTCCGGGTTGTTCTGCTAAAGTTTGGTTTGGTTTTAACTTTTCCAATTGTTCGCTAGCTTTGTGCTTTTGTCTCGCCTGTCATTATATAAGGCAAAAGACAGCAAACGAGAGAGATGCACACAAAATAAACTAAAGAGAGAGAGGGAGACTGAGATAGAGCGAGAGAGCGTGCCAGTTTGAGAGAGAGCGTAAATTTAAATAAATGCTTTGAAGCACACTAAAAGTGATTTATCTTTGTCGATTGCGGATTACGAACATGTTTTCCAAAACATTTTTCATATTGTCCCAGCTTGAGTGTGCCTGTGTGTGTGTGTGTGAGAAAGTGTGTTTGTGTATGTGATTTCGTTGCCTGACAAGTCTTTATACAAACAGCAGCAGCGGCAGCGACGTCGGCAGCAGCTGGCTGAAACACTTTGGTTTAGCTCCCCTTTGCCCCAGCTTCCCAACAGCAAAGCAAAGCATGAAAAATGCCCTGAAATTTACATTACTCTGCCGCTAATTAATTGCAACTGTTCATCGAATTGTACTCTTTCGTATTTAGTTAGGCCGAAGGCTAAAAATTAGCTTATCCACAGCCACTAAAAATACATGTTTTGTGTGTGCATAAATTGCGCACTAAATTCACATTTCTTTTATCTATTCTTTTAGTTTTGAATTTTAATGTAATATTCTTCAGCTTAGTTAGCTGTGTCCCTATTAACCCCTATTATTGGCTCTCTCTTATATATTAACTCGATTCACATTCCCATTGTAACACATTTCGTTCCAACTGGGCTATTTGTCTGTATGTCTGCCTGTCCGCCCTATGTCCCCGTGTCTCCTCTGTCTATGTGTCCTGTTCATCAGGTTTCGTTTTATTGATTAATCGTCTAGTGCTGCTTCGGCTGTGGCTGCTGCTGTTGCTGCTGTTGATATTGCTATTGCTGTTGTTGTTGTTGTTGTCGTTGCTGCTGTTTCACATTAGCAGCATTTGCTGCACTGCGCCATAACTAACAAAGTCTTTTGTCTATTTTCATTCTCATTCACGCTGCCCTGGCCCTCGTCCATGGCCAATGCTTATTTCCATTGTTGTTGCCTTTGCTAATGCTTATTCGCATTCGTATTCGGATTTTTATTTACATTTGCATGCAACGGAAGCGGCCCACGCAATGTATACGCAATTTAGCTGCTTGTCGCCTTGTCGAACTGAGATCTAATGTTCCATTCCCATACCGTTACCCATCCACATCCTCATCCCCATCCCCATCCCCACTCACATTTCTATTCCTATTCCCATTCTCATGCTCGTTCTCAATCCCATTGCCATTTCCTTTCAGTAAACGTGCCTGCCGAGCGTCGCCCACGCAAAAGTCGATAAATTATTAGATTGTAAATAAAGCGAACGGAGACACACAGCAAGCAAACGAGTGGTGTGGGTGGAGGGGGGAGTTGGGAGTTGGGGCAAAAGGTAGCAGCAACTGCTGATGCTGATGTTGATGGCAAAAAAAGTGGCGTAAAAGAAAAAGATTATTGGGAACCGCAGCAAAGTTTTCTTTTGCCTTTAGGCAGCCGGCGCACATGTGTCCAAAAACCACAGAGAAAAAATAAAAAGTATGAAAAAGAAGCTGGGGTCAAAGCAGCAGCAGTAAAAAAAAACACTAGATAGGCTGGCAGGCAGTATGTGGGGAAAGGGGGGTGGCGGGTCGCAGAGTGCAGAGGTGAAGCATTACAAAACGGCAATAGTTGTGGGCTTGTGTATGTGTGTATGTGTGTGTGTGTGTGCGTCAGCTGTCGCCTGTTTTGGACAACAACATCAACGACAAGAGCCTAAGCAATATTCATGTTTACGTGAGTGTGTGTGCGTGTGTGTGTGTGTGTGTGTGTGCATGTATTTGGACATAAGTGAGAATGCGTGTAAAGTGTGTGTAATCAATCATTTATGAAATTACGCTACTTCCGCTTTTGACAATTTTCCTTTCAACGCCCCCGAATACCCTGCAACGCCCACACAACCCCAGCCACTCAACACGCCAACCCAAACCAATAACGTCTCACAACGTATCAGCGATGACGTAAGTGTCTTTATAATGCAAATTCACACACATGCCTAGAATTTGTGTGTGTGTGTGTGTGTGTATCGAAATTGTCGATGAGGAATAGATTATGATGATGCCCAGCAACAAAATGCGATGAAAAGAAACAAGTTTTGGGCTAGAAATAAATAAAGAAAAATAAACCACAAGCAACGGCAGTTGAGAAAGTGTTAAAAGATGCTTTGAAGTAGGGCAGGTATACATACATATATACATATATATATGTATGTATATGTATATATATATGCCCTTGAACCCACTCGTATGAACTCAAGTTAAGAATAAATATAAAAAACAGGACAGCTTAAAAAAAATCTGCTTTAGTGAAAAACTTTTTTAAAAAAAAATCCAAACCAAAGAGAAGAAAAGATAAATAAAATAATATTGTCACAGGAAACCATGTGAAAATGTCAGTATAAAATACTGAAAGGATTTTAGCTGGCCTATGTGAACTATAGAAACTGAGGGAAATAAAACACTTTTTCGTGATTAGATTTTCATTTACGGAATCATAAAATATCTAGAAATAAAAAAGACAAAGTTTTAATTGCTCTGCTGCACAAAAAAAGTCAACTTTGCACATTAACTTTTTGCAAATAGTTCATTTTGCTAGGCACAGTTTTTTTTTTGTATTTTAATTATGCTTTTGAGCATAGTTGCAACATTCCGCCCAAATATTGTTTTTTTGCACAAACAACAAATAAAAAATGGGAAATAAATCCTTGAATGGATTTCGACAGTGGAAAACAAAACATGGACATAACTTTTCATTCAATTGGACTTCCCAAATAGTTTTGCTAATGTAGCAACCCTTAAAAGTCTCAAGGCCCCTTAGTAACCAGCTGCGGCCCCAAAGGTAGGCAATATGAAATTAATGTGTGGCTTGGGCTTTTTTTTTTTTTGTCTTCACCCAAGCAACGTTTTAGCCAGCTTCTACGCCCATCAACTAATTTGCGTTTGTTTGACCATCAAAAGACTCGTAACCCAAATTTGAAAACGGGTTAGAGATGTGCTACTCAGTGTGTGTGTGTGTGTGTGTGTGGGTGGTTGTGGGTGTTAGCTGCCACTAAGTTGACTCTTTCGGTCCCTGCGGTTCGGCCACAATGTCAGGCAAGTGTCCTTTTGACTAATTAGACGACTTGCGGTGAACGTAATCATAAATACACACGGCTGTAATTATGATATGAGGCCGACAAGCAACAACAACAACAACAACAACAACATCAACATCGATAAGACACATATATGTGTGTGTGTAATTTGTATGTGTAGTAAACTAAGTTGTCGAGTTAATTAATTTAAAACTGGCCAAAACTGCAGAGCCTCAAGGAGGCCTACAATCTCGCGTCTCTGACTGGAAGCCAAAATGCGAGGACTGTCGACGAAACACATTTTTTTTTTTATATTATTTGTTTTGTTGTATTTTCCTACATTTTTTTCTAGATGCTTTTCGGTTTTTTTTTCTTTTTTTGGAAGCTGTGACTGGCGCTGAATGTGGAGCAGTGGCGCAGAGCGCGCGCAGTTAATAATTTCAAAAAACTAGCGACTGGAAATGTCGAAGGCACAAATTTTATTTGAATTACTTTGCAAAACCGCACAAATTGATTTATTAAAAAATAGCAGCTAGTTACTTTAATGACATTAAAACATTACAATAAATTGTAATTTTAGTTTATTTTTTTTTTGCTAAAGTAATATTGGCAGTCGCTAGAAAGTGGGCATAAAAAAAAAGTTCCATGGCAAACTTATATAAACTGCGGAAAAATTACAGAACAGAAAAGTGTTTCGTGTCATGTGAGAGAGGCGCTGAATAGCGAAGAGACACAGAATGAGAGAGAGAGAGAGACAGAGCGCGAGAGAGAATGTAGGAGAGCAGTTGACTCTCTCTCTCTCTCTCTCTTTCTATTTCTCTCGCTCTCTCGTTTTGGTTGTTCTCTTGTCATCACCTGATTTCCACAGCAGACGCGTTTCGAACTAGAAACATGTTAAGGCTGCTACTGCTGCTGTAAGGTCTGAGAGAGGAGGGGGTGTGTGTGTGTGTGTGTGTGGAGGGATGTGTGTTTGTGTGTGTGTTTGTGTGGAGTAGGGTGACAGGGTGTTAGTTGCGTGTCTGCAGCAGGCTCCACCCGCAGGCTGATAGCTTCTTGTTGTTCTTATTGTGCAGGCATTTAAGTGTGCGCCAGCCGCACACACACCGGGCGTATGCGTAATTTAAATTTAAATTCATGTGTGTGTGTGTGTGTGTGTGTGTGTGTGTGCAAGCTTGTGTGTGTATGTTATTTAGTTGTTGTTGTTGTTGTTGCTTAGCTAGCTGCCTCAAGTTTTACTTAATCAGCAACGCAATTCACATTCGCTTGCAACTTGTTTTTTTTTAGTCTCGGCCCCATTTACGAGTCTGTTTTCTGTTTTCTGTTTTATTTCTTGTGCCCCAAGCAAAGCTCTTCCTTTTATGCCCCCGTATGCCCCAGTATGCTGTTCAGTTGTGGCGCTCATTAGCGGTCTCATTGTCGCGCAGACCCTAAACAAGCTCCACCCCCCTTTGCATGCCCCTCGGCTCGGCATCGGCATCGGCAGTGCACATTGACATCGTTAGAACAACTGCTGCAGTTGGTCAGCTGCTTGTTGAAAGTTGTTTAAAGGCTCGCAGCAAATAATTGGCAATTACACGCGCACACACACACATACACACATACACACACACAGGGCAATGGCCATTAAATATGCAGTCAAATGTTTGCACAGACATTGAAATATATGACAGCAACAGCAGCAACAGCAGCAACAGCAGCAGCAGCTTTACAGTTGCCACAGTTGTCAGTTGGCGACCTCTAAGTGCCACAAATTAACCGCAACGCGTTGCTTTTTCACTTACCCAAACACCCAACCCTACCCTACCCCCACCCAACCACTAGCAGTCACCCGTCGCTGCATCCCTCTTTGAGCTCTCAGCGCTGATAATTACGCGCAGAAATATAAAACCCAAGGGCCGAGGGCCGAGAGCCGAGGGATGGCCAGGAAAAAGTGAGGGTTTTTCACTTTTTGGACGACTGCTGTGCGAGGATTTCTGAAGTGGGCGCAGCTGCTGCTGCTGCTGCTGTTGCTGTCGTTGCCGCTGTCACTGGACTTTGGAATTGGATGCAAAAGGCGTGCCCCATGCCGCCAGTTTAAAGCAGTCGCGAGAGGCGACATCAATAATTAATGAGCAGCTAAAAATGTCACGCAGCGTTCTTGCCGCACGGAAGTGTTGCGGACTACGATTTAGCTTTAGCTGAGAGTGTACACTGTGCAAAATGGTGCACTAACAACAACAACAGGCGACCAGAGCCATTAGCTTGTTATACTCAGTGAATAGCATTGCTTATAGCCCGGCTTATTAAATTTGGTAATGCGTTTCACAAATAACTTAATAACTAAAAATATTTAAAATGTTGTAATGAGTGAAGGGAAGGTAATTGCAGATATGATAATATAAAGTAAAAATACAAAAAGTCAACTAATTACAAATAATTAATACATAGGAAAATAGGGTAATATTTAATATCTTAAGTCATCATTTATTTATAGGGTATTAAGCAATTGAATACTCGATGCTTGCAACACTTTTGCTTGTTTTCATTTGTCTTGTAGGGTTGCGGCTTGGGCGTTTGGGGCTTTCGGCTTTGGGGCATGGCACATTTTAGGTTAACGGGCTAAATTTAAATAAGAGATTGAGTTGAGTCGAGTTGAGTCGAGTTGAGTTGAGTTGAATTGCGCTGCGTTGCGTTGCGCGCTGCTGTGGCAAGGGTTGCCCACCCATTGCCCAGTATTTAATTAAAGCATGATGTAATCCGAGCGCGTGTCAAGTGAAAAACAGAGACAGAGACAGAGGCAGAGGCAGAGGCAGAGACAGAAACAGAGAGTGCGAGTGAGACAGGAAAGAAATCGCAAGAGCTCTAGAGAATTGAGTAGAGAAGAACTTGCAATTACTCAGCTGAGACATTGCACCAACAGTCGAAAGCAAGAAAGAACAATTAAATACTCCAAATGAAAAAGAGAGATAAAGAATTGTAAGTCTCAGTCTGAGACACTCAAATTAAAATGAACCCAATAAATACAGAAGCCACTCACCTTGCAGTCGTCGCACTGATTGACCAGCGAATACACCTGGCGGCAATCGAAGCGAAAGAGTATCTCGGCCAGTTCGCAGGTGATGCGATTGGCCAGTGCATCCACGTCGAGCAGATCGCTGAGCAGGCGAACGCAGTCTTTGGGATCGGAGAGTGTTGCATTCAACGCCAGTGTGTGCAACGCACTGAACACGCTGCGCTCGCAGCAATGGCGCAGGCGCAGTGTGCGCAAACGTGCCAGCAGCTGTTCAGGCGACCGCAGGCCGCACAAATGCTGTGGACTCGTCTCGGCCGCATCGCCCAGGTAATCAAGGCACTGTTGTTGTTGCTGCTGTGTTTGCTGTTGCTGTTGTTGTTGGTTGTTGGCGCTGTGTTGCTCATGTATCTGCAGATGACTGTAGAGCAACGTTGGCAACGACTGATCCTCCAGCTCATCCGCATCATTGCTGCTGGCCGTGGCTGACAGCGTAGATGACTCGAGCAGCCCATCCTGCTCAGTTGTTGTTGCTGTTGCTGCTGCTGTTGGCTCCGTTGGTGCATTGGCAACTGCATCTTGCATCTCCCATTGCCTATCGCGTCGCACTCTCGACATGGCTTTATAGTTATTGTTGCTGCTGCTGTGGCTGCTGTGGCTTAAACGCGTATGCGGCGACTTATAGTTAATCGTATTTGCATTTATGAAATACTTGAGTTTATTATCGGTGCGCGCCTCGGCGCTGCTATCCGTCGGCTGCTGTTCGGCACAGGAACGCGGACAGATTGGCGGGCCTGGTCCCTCATCGACCCAGGCCATGGGCAGTGTGCCAGCCGAGCACTGACCCTGTGCAAATGAACAGAAGTAAAAACAGCCAAGTTAATAAAAAGTTATGAATGCAATATTATCTATTCATATTACATATTCATATCTATACCCCGTCGAGGTAATAAAAACCAGTTATGTTCCTTAATTAAACCCACATAATAAACGAACAGTTGCCACACAGCATTTCCTGACAACAATGTTTTTCATTATATTTTCACTATTATTATCTGCCAGTAGAAATAAAATGAATAAGAAATATTATTCCCAATTCAATTCATATTTATTCTATTAAATATTTTTTATTTATGACTAAATTGTAACTCAAAAGCAACAACAAATAATCCAGCAATTAAAACAAGAAGCGATTTAATATTAAAAAGAGACACATTTTGGGCCAAAACAGGCAAACAATTTTAATAATGCGTCAATTTTATGCATTAAATGAAAATTAAGACGGCAAATGCAATGCACACACACCAGACAGAGGCAGAGACAGAGAGAAAGAGAGAGACAGTAAAAGAGGGGGGAGAGAGCGAGAGGAGTGAGTTGGAATATGTGATGCAGAAAACAAAAAGTACTCTGGTATATTGAAAAAGTTTTGCTGCAGCAACTAACAACAACAACAACAACAACAACAGCAACAACAACAGGCGGGGAAAGTCATAAAATAAAACAGGAACAACAAGCAAAAGAAATAGAAAAAGAACAAGTAAAATAGAAGCCAAACAACAGCAACAGGAACAAAAACAAAACAACATCAATAACAATAACAATAACAAAAACAAAAACAAAAACAACAATAGCGATGAGTGCATAAAAAGCTGATGTTTTTCGTTATTAAAATGACCGCACTTCGTTGGAATTTTTCACATTTCCACATGCATCGCCATTAAATTCAGAAGTAGCTGGAAAAAATAAGAAAATCAAAATAATCGTAGCACAGTTTATGGCGGCAACGTATCAATACGAAAAACAGCCAAGCGGAACTGGTTGGCCAAATGTTTATGGCCCTCACATGCGGGTTATTAAAACTTTAAGCGCCAATAAATTTAAAAAAAATATATATATAAATCGAAAGCAAAACAGCGCCACAAAACTGAAAAGCAGCGATTTTAAACCAACTAAACTTTACCAAAAACCAGGTAAAGCAACTGATATCAATTTCAGGAATATCAGTAAAAGTCCACTTAAAATACACTAAAACTCAACATTTAAAATTGGTTTTAGCTTGTCAGCTTTTAAAACGATCTTGGTGAAATTTGCGCAGTTAAACAATAATTTGTTAATATAAATTCTTTAACAATTAAAGAAACCGATAAAGTTATCGATAAATTTACTTTAAATGGAATACGATAACTTATATTCTAAATTTGGAGTTTTTTTTATCATAGTCTTTACAGACATACAAACAGACATGACTATATCAGCTCGACTATCCTGATCAAGAATATATATTATTAATGCTTATTTCTAACTGTTACACACATTTGCACACAACCATAACACCCTTTTACACACTTGTAATATGTATAAAGAGAGAGAGAGAGCACAAAGTAAATAATGCAAAAAAAAAATGCAGCCAATAACTGAATTACAAACATGAACATTTAGTTGCCTGTAAACAACAAAAGCTAATCAAATGTGGCAACGAAATACCAATTAAATTTGTATAGAAATCGAAACAGAAAAGTGAACCAGCAACAGTGGTAGAATGTTACAAAACTGTAAAGTGAATCAGAAAACAGAAATCGAAATCAGAAACATATATCAAAGCACACACACACACACACACACACACACACACACACATATGGAGCAAAGTTAAATGTGCAAATTGCATTACAAGGCACATCAATATTGCATGTCACACGACTTCTGAGTGGGTTGCGTGTTTGCGAACTGTTGAACTTTGTCTGGCTCTGCACATGTGTGTGTGTGTGTTAGTGAGTGTGTGTGTGTGTGTGTGTGTGTGTGTGTGTGTGTGTGAGAGAGAGATAGAAAGAAATGTGTAGCAATGAACGACGCATAAAAACTCAATCGGCTGGGCTCACAGAACTGTTTTATCCAGGGCAATAACAATAAGTTGAATTCCTTAGTTCAGCGGAACGCACGCAACCTATAAATGCACATATATGTATGTATACATATATATATATATATATATATATATATATATATATATATATATATATATATATATATGTATATAGTGTATAGGTTAGATTGCAGACGAATTCACATTCGAATTTGCATATCTGTGTATCATCTGTGTAGAGATGCAAAATGAAAAATCATACAATGAACAAAAACATGCCCAGAAAAAATGTAAATTTTCACTGCAATGCACTAAAAGATTCCCTTTGAATTATGCGGAAAAGATATAAGAAGTGTTTTATAAATGTTTGATATATATAACTTGTCGGACATGCAAAATAAATGTGAACATATTTAGAAAACCAATTGTTTTTCTTGTACACAATTTTTTAAGAAAGCGAAAACAGTTAAATAATTTTGTAAACTGAAATGACTGAAATCTAAAACAACTTTGGTATTAATTTAGTACAATTGTTTTCTATAAAAATTAGGTTTTAATGTTCTACTCTAGTTTTAAATCTTACCTAATATCATTTTAAAATAAATGCTTTTGATTATTTTGACTTTTGAGTGTGTGTTTTTCATTCAAGAACTTTGGTTCACATTTTGAAAAATGCACGATTCTTTTTTAAAGAACTAAACAAGCAACAAATCAGCAACTCTTTGCTTACTTTAGTAAAGGGTATAAACATACAAAGACACACGTACACACACACACACACATACATATATATATATATATATACAGACAAAGAGGGAAGCACGTGTACCCGGTGCCATTGTTGATTTAATGGCAGACCAGCTGCGGCCCAGTGCACAACAATGCGACCCATCCAGCTGCTGTCCAAGGTTTGAGTTGGGGTTACGGAATGGGCACTGTGTTAGGGGTCGACGGGTCGACGGGTTGGTGGTTGAGGTGGGAGTTGGGCGGGGTTGCTGTCGGGCTGGGTTAACATCAGCTAACGGACAATACAAGACAGCAACAAGATAAATTCTTGAATGCGCAACAGCGAAATAAGAAATTACAGAATGAACTGGCATTACAATTTGTAAAACAGGGTGCACCCTTCACCCCTAACAACCCCACAACCCCACAACCCACACCCCACACCTACACCACCCGTCCCCTCCGCTCCCCTTGAGCGCCGCGCTGATTAGTTGCGCTCATTTCAGTCCGATGGCTGTTCAAACAGTTTGAAAATGCAAAATAAATGCAAAGTTTTTTTTGCAAAAACTTTTCCCAGCTTTTGGTTAATGCAAAATTCAAGAGAAAAATATGAAAAGTTTGCGTTGCTTCGCTGTTAGCGGGTTAGTGAAGGAGTTGATTTTGGGGCAGGATGGTGAATTGGCTAACTAGCTGGCAATATAAAATGAACTTCGAACTGTAACTCAAGCTGGCCAACACTTAATTATGCCAAATTGTTTTGCAGAGTTCGGGGCCAGAAAGCGTCTTACCTGCAGGCAAAATCTTTAGCTGAGCTACAGACTACATGAAATAATAACTTTTAATTATTATAAAGTCATCTAACGAAGATGAAAAATGTGTATTTCAACCGAGTTGAGTGCAAAGTTATGCGGAAATTATTTATCAGGATATGTGTGCAAGGCTAATTTAAATCCCACAAAGTAAAGCTAAAAATATTTAATTAAGCTCAGACTATAGATTACAACTTGAGAAATGATGCAAAAGATTAAAATAGTAGTGGAGAGATGGTTGTCCAGAAAAATACATCAAATATGTTTATATGTTTTTTATAACTTATTCAAAACGTATCTCAAATTAGATATGTTTAAAAGTGCAGTTAAATAATTCATATCTTTTTTGTTATGTTTAAAGGAATAAGTCCCCAAATATAATGTAAAATTTGTTAAGATTTTTACCCCACAATTTAGAAATATTTATAACTTTGTGAGATTATGCAGGAAAGAAATGATTTTTAGAAGAGATATTATGGACACAATTGAAATTAGTTTTTGTTGGCTTAAAGCAAAAACCTATAAAAGTCTTTATATATATATATATATATATAATATGCAGCTCCATCAACGCTTGCTCTGAGCTGTCCTGGGTCAAATGCGGACTGCGGCCAGCGGCGACGGACAGTATCCAATCCAGCTGACAACTCATTGTCAGAGGCAGCAACAAGACGGGAAGTGGGAGGGGAGAGGAACTGGCTTGTGTTGAGCTTATTGGACGAGAGGCTTTCAGCTAGCAACATGCAGAACAGAGGCAGGCAACGCAGACAAAGGCCTCATTGCCACAAAGGACATTTAACTAGCTATCTGTGTGTGGGTGTGTGTTTGTGTGTGTGTGTGTGTTTGTGTGTCTGCTTTTAGGCATAATGCATACACTCCATTATGCGAGAGCTTTGTCTAAGGTTTGCTGTGTGTGTGTGTGTGTGTGAGTGTTTTATTTTTGTGTGATTAGAGGCAAGATACACAAGGCACAAGACAAGTTGTTGTTGTTGTTGTTGTTGTTGTTGCAACAATAAAGAGCTGCAGCTCGACGGCTTAATGACAACGACAACTTGCATAACTCAGCAACAAATATTTGAGAAATAGAGAAAATTGTTGCCTATACAGTGTGCTCTAAAATTCTGCCCACAGACACATAAATGTTTTAGATTTTTGGGAAACTCATTGTTGCAACAGCAGCTGTTGCAATTTCAATTACCGACGATGAATATTTCATGCCAAACATTTTCGAGTTTCATTTCACTTTCTCGCTCTCACTCTCACTCTCACTGTGACTCGCATGAGTAATGCAGCATGTTGCATGTGGATTTTCAATTGTTGCTCCGGCAACACTTGGCAACAGCCAACTGCAAATTGGCATCTGGCAAGTGACAAGCGGCAAACACATATTACCATAATTGTTTTTAAAACGCTTTGAGCCGTTTGTTTTTTCACCGATTTTTTTCTATTTTTGCTCAAGTTGTTTTTTCTAAACATGAAAAAAACTTTGAAGCTTTGTTAAATGCATTATGCATTTTGCTGTCAGCAAATCAAAAACTCGTGGTTATGTTAATTTTTTTGCTCTAGAGCTCAAAAACAGTTGAACATAAATTTTCCCACTAATGCAGTAAACTATTCTGGCAGTCTGGGAATTTTAGAGGATTTCTGACTTTGATTCGCAAACACAAAGTTTATAATACAGCCGCGCACCTTATATGAATTCAGCAAGCGTATCAGGCAAAGCAATTCATTTCAAAACTTATGCTCTATAAATTTTACAAAAAATTTACAGCTGTTTTTGAAGAGCACACAAATATTTGGGCAAACAATTAAAATGCGCTAAAAGAGAAACGAAGCAGAAAACAGAAGAGTTAACAACAAAAAAAAAACCCCCATACAAACCCCAGTCAAAACATGGCAGGGGCAACTGTCAGAGCCAAAAGAGGAAGCAACCAAAAGTGCACTTGAGCTAAACACCAACAGCAGCAGCAACAACAGCAACAACAACAGCAACAATAACAGCAACAACAACATCAACAACAACAGCAACAACATCAACAACAACAACGGCAGCGGAACCGACAACACTTTAAATGTTACAGCTTAACCTCGACAGGCAATTCAAACAATGCGAGCGAGTGTATGTATGCATGTGTGTGTGTGTGTGTGTGTGTGTGGTGTGTGTGTCAAATTTCAACGCTTGTCAACAATGGTGCAAGAAAAATGCAAGTGCAAAACAGCAACAACAACAACAACAATAACAACAACAACAACAACAGCAGCAGCAACGTCAACAACAGCAACAGCAACAGCAGCATAGAATATGTCGCAAGCAGCACTCAAATTTCCAAATGCAATGCCAGAGTGTGTGAGTTGTGTGTATGCGAGTGTGTTTGCATGGCAGAAGCGTAAAAAAGTGACAGCTCACACACACCCGCACACACACCCGCACACACACACCCGCACACACACACACACACACACATAGCCATTGAGGCCGCAAGGGAGCAGGTCAGCAACAGAAAGAGAGAGCGACTAGATTTAGGACTAGCCCGGCTTAGGCTGTTTTGGGGGGAGGTGTTTATATTGTTGGGCCTGCGTTTAATTGTTTGTCACTTGACGTGCCGCGATATGCACAAGCACATGAGTCGCAACACCCCCCACACCCTCATCAGCTAACCCTTACCCTTAGCTCAACCCTTCACAATATACGCCCCTGGCAATAATTTCACCTTGATTTTGTTGTTGTTTGCCCGTTGCCGCTTGCCATTGTTGTCACCAATCATAAACATGTCCTTATGACTTATAATGCTACCTCCTACCTCCTCCCTGCCCCCGCCAACCGTACTCACATTCAAGCACTTATTTAGTTGCATGCTACGCGGTCATATTCATTGTGTTACCTCGACTGCTGTCAATTTGCACTAAATATTTATTAATTCACACACACACACACACGGTCACACACACGCATAAGCGTGCCTCTAAAGTTGTGCAACATAATTATCGTTTTCCGCTTAGGATAGAAAATCATCTAACTAAATAAATATATGGAGATATTTCAAAATAAAAGCCATTTAAATGACTTTCCAATCTTTTCATTCAGTTGTTCATATTCTAAATGTGATTCAATTTAGATATGAATATAAATAGATATAAAACTCATTTTATAGCAAAAGACAAAAAGCCATTTATAGTTAAAGCTTTGCTTAAATGACTTTAAAATAATTTCATTCAGTTGTTCAAATAACTTTAACAATATTCTATATGCTTTTCAATTTATAAATGATTCATTTAAAAATTTATTTAAAAGCACTTAAAAACTATAAGCTATGAAAAATACTAATAGTTCAGGCTTTGTTCGATGAATTTCAATTATTCATTTCATTTATTTGTTAAAATAACTTTAACAATATTCTAAATGCGATGCAATAGGTAAATGAAAATAAATAGATTTAATATGTATTTTAAAGCTATAAAAAAAATGGCATTTATTTAAATTCATTTCATTAATTTGAAAAAATAACATTAACAATATTCGAAATGCGATTAAATTAATAGCTAAAGATAAATAGAGTTAAAATATAATTAAATGACATAAAAGATATAAAAAAAAAATCCATTTATAGTTAAAGCTTTGTTTAAACGAATTTTAATTTAATTAATTCAGTTTTTCAAACTTTAACAATATACAAAATGCGATTCAATAGCTTTTATATTAGATTGACATATTATTAAAATAGTTTATATACAAATAATGTGTTATGGAAGGATGACATACATTTTATAGCGGATATTAGCATAAATTGCTGTTTGCTTTTCATTGTTGAAAAATAGATTTCAATTTTTATATTTGTGTCACTTTCATCAAGTGGCATTTCAAAGTTGGCAAGTGATATTATTACGTCTGTCAATGGGAATTCCTTATGCATTGGCTGAGTTCCGTTAAAATTCGCGTGGGATGAGAACGAAATCACGTTGCGAGCAACGTCAGCCAGGACAATTACAGAAATGCGTGCATAATTCAGTGAGTGCTCCCCAAGGTGCTGTATAACCTCCAAATGGGACAAATTATTTCAATGTTTTCACCACACAAAAAACACACGCACAGCTGACGTAATTGTCGAGTGCGGAATAAAAATATAAAATTCTCAAGTATTACAAAGGTTATAGCTGGAAGCAGTATAAAAAAAAAAAACATATTTTTGTATGTTGTTTATTAAAGTTTAACATTGCATTTTGTTTGCGATTTGAAGCACTTCCAATAACATTAAAGAACTTCCCCAACTAAACTTTAGATATTGTATTGACTAGGGAAAAGTTGCCATATGTTTTTTTATTAAAATGCAACAGAAAACATCAAATTATTCATAATACCAAAATGTATAAGCAGACGAGGCAGCGAGAAGGGGCAAGAAGCCATTTTAATCATATTTAAACAGAGCAAGTATTTATCATTCATTATTTATGCATATATCAATCTATATTACCGTTAGAACCCATTAATGGACAAACAAGCGCCACGAAAAACTGAAACCGGAAAGCCGCGCCCCAAAATCGTAACTCCGAATTATGCCAGAGCAAGGCCAAAAGCCCAAGCTGCTGGTGTGTTTTGTTTGTGTTTGTGTGGGTATGTGGGTGTGTGGCATGTGGCATGTGGCAACGCACCTGTCCATCAACGTGAATGATACTCGTATATATTCGCATTTGTTTGTTCTACTCGTGGCTGCAAATTGAAAGGCTCGCTTGGACAGTTACAACAACAATACCAACAACAACAACAACAATAACAACAATAACAACAGCAGCAGAAATGTTGATTATAATAATAACAATAATAACCAGAGGCAAGTTGGGTAATGGGTAACTTTGCGCCTGTCGTTATGCCACACAATTTTATCAACATTAATTTGTCCAACATTTGCCGGCACTAGGTATTTATATATATACACATAAATATATATATATATATATATATATTGTTTATGAGTATTTGTCGCTTTGCATAATAGCAACTCAATGGCATTAATTTTATGAAATGAGTTGCAAACAGTTGTGGACAGCTCTGCGGTTCTCGTTCAAAATAATTCTCATTACAGTTTAGACATTAAAGAGTCGACGACTCATTCAATTCACACATTTTATTGATTACTATACGGTCACAAAATGTTGTTTAGACGAGTCCGGCTACTCTTCACGTGTCACTCGTCACTCGTCAGCATTTTTTGAGTGTTTTACGATCAACGAGAAGTTGTTGAATTTTAGCTAGCTTCACTCGCTTCTCGCCATTCAATGTGTCAAAGTCTCGCTTGGCATGCTTTTTCTAACTAACAATTTGGTAATTATTTATCAGTTAAAGCCACATTCAAACGCTACTTGCAACTCATTCGATTTCGCTTAGCTGCCTTTTCCTAACTCGTTACAATTTAGTGTTAGTTTATCAGTATTTTTAAACCCAAGATCAAATAGAAGACAATACATTTTATTTGCATTTACTCGCTGCTTGCAACTTATCCGATCTCGTTGAGCATCCCTTTTTCTGACTCGTTACTCTATTCACTCGTCATGTTATTGTTTGCCCATAGTAATATTGTATAACAAAAGGACTGTGGATCTCTGAGTAGTCGTATTGTTGACTCGTTACTCTTCATATCCATATATAAGTTATCCAGCGAAGAGGTTCCATCAGCTGCAACTTGGCACTCGCTATATGGTTAGACTCAATGGCCATTCCTCATGGCCTCCAGTTGCAATTTCACATTTGTTTTTGCCTCTGAACCCGTAATGAAATTCTACAGTTGAATTTCATTTGCAACTTTTCATCAATGCTCATTGAATAATTTACGCTTCCAACTCGAGAAAGGGAAAAGGGGAGCAAAAAAGAAAAGCAAACGAATTTGGCTTCCGCCTTCTGGCATCGGGGAGATGGGAGATTGGGGTGAATAGTGCTCCACTTAAGCTAGTCCCACGGCAATTTACGTGCCGAGAAGCGAATGCCCTTTACCCCTTGCCAAAGAGCGTCCCGCACATAATTGCATTAATTTATATGGGCGGCGGTGTGTGGGGGATTGGCTGGATGTGGACTAAGGATCAGGCGGAGCAAGAAACGTGCACAGACTCCAACTGCGTTGAATGTAATGGGTTTATGTGTGTGTGTGTGTGTGTGTGTGTGTGTGTTTGTGTGACTGTTTGACTATTTGTGCAGCACTCTTTGGGGCACTTTGAAAATCCTTAATCAATGCATATATCATGCCACAAATCGTAGCAGCAGTCAACCTGATGCCTGAGCCTCCAGCTGCCGACGGCTGACCCGATCAGCATTTTTCGCATGCCACCAAAAAAGTTGCCTCAAGGCAGCGGTGGCATGCAAATTGCAAATGCAAATTATCTGCAATTAACGGATGTGGCCTCAACGAAAGTTGCCGCATTGTCGAAAGAAAGAGAAAGATAAAGAGAGGGAGGGATGGAGAGATGGAGACGGCTGGATAGGCAGTTGAGTCCTGTAGACAGTTGCTGCAAAGCGCCTACTCAACTAATCCCAGCTAATTAGTCGAGCAACTAATTGAAATCCCTGTAAATAATGTGCTGACAGTTTAGGCTGACATTTAAGCACAACTGACTTGAGGTGAAAGTTTGCTAAGATTAGGAATACATCTAATGCAGCTAAGACATGCAACGTTCAACTGCCTGACGAGATTCCAGAACCCATTCTGGCAATAAGCAGACTGCGATTCTTTCTATAAGCGAGGGCTCTAGAAAGAAGTTGCTAGATCACGAAATATCAATAATTTATATAGAAGGATTACAACTGGCCCAGCAAATCGCCATACACAATAATTATAATACTATTAATAATAATAATAATAATAATAAATATAACAATACTAATAATGATTATAATAATAAAAATAACAATTTGATGGTCCGATTCGATTGGCCTCCTTTTGCCTGTTACAAACTACTTTTCCCCTATTTTAGAGGGTTAAGGTCGGATAATTAGATCAAACCGTTGCGGTTTGGGGTGCTGATCAAGGATATAGATCAATATAAACATATATATATATATGAAATGATATTCTTCACTTCAAAAATACTAATAATTTATTATTGTATTAACTATTTAATATGGAGACAATATGCCAATATATACAAAAAGAATCTTCTGGAGTAGAAAGTTGGTAAAGACTATAAATATAACTTAAGCAGTCAGGATATTAATTAATTATTAATACTTTACACATTTAAGCAGAAGAGAAATTTTAGACACTTTGATGTAGCTCATGTAATTTATTAATTATAATTTTATTATTTAATATGCAAGTAAAATAATTCAATTAATTATGTGGTGCGCAGGCAGAATATGCTGACAATTTAATAGAATTATTTAAGTAGAAAGTTGAAAGATATAATTGCTGTTCTAACTGCAACGAGTTTATTAAAAAATTCATTATTATTGATTTACTATTTTTAGCTATTTAAATCAGAACAAATTAATTTGACTGCACTTTGTTTACAATTGCTGATTTGAGTGGCATTTAATTTTCATTGTGGATGACATATGAAATTTTGTTGCGCAATTTAATTTCAAATTGCACATAAAACAAAACCCACGTTGTAATTTACAATCACAGAAGCAGTTTGTGTGGCACAAAAATGAATTGACAGGCAGACAGACAGTCAGACAGACAGAATGACAGTCAGACAGAAAGACAGACAATTTACAAGCAGCTTCAATTGCTGGAAAGATTGGAAACGAGAAGGATGAATTTCTTATGACAACCTGAAGCACTTTACTTATTTCTGGTATCGACGAAGCATATTTGCCACACACAATGCCAACAACTGCACAGATTGCATATATATATACAAATATATATATATATATATATATATATATATATATGTGTGCGTTTGTGTTTGTCGCAGCACTAAAGAAAAAAATCAACCCGTAATCTTGACAGGTTTTCCGATTTGAAAAATAATTTCTACACTTTTGAGAAGTTGGCTTAAGTCAACAAGAAATATATAAAAACAAAAACAACATATTTATAACTTTAGAAATATAAACTTTTATGCAAAAAAATTTAATAGTTTATATGCAAAGACATTATTTTGCTAAACTAAAGAAATATAGATTTAAATTTAGTGAAAAAAAAAGTTAAACTGCTCTTGGCGTATTTCTGAGTTGCATGTCGATATATATTTTTTCTGAGTGTAATTGTGCTGCTTGTTTGTTACAGATTGTCGGGATGTTTGCTTGAGATGGCCGCGACAGGCGCATTGGGCCATTTAGCCCCGCTTGGCCAGCAAGGCAAGGCGCATTCAATCAGTGTTATTGCAGGCTGTCCAAATCCCTGGCGGCCACAAGTTTCATAGCTTCTCGCAACGATTTCCCTCCATTCAAGTGGCGGAGCAGCGCCAGCTTTTACTCGCAGTCGTCGTCGTCGTCGTCGTCATCAAAAACCAGAGCGGAAATTTATGACAGCGCTCGCATTCAACTGCAATTTGGCTTGTCTGTCTGGCATTTGGCATTGGGATTGAGTTACTCTTCCCGCAGTTCTCCATGTATGTATGTGTGTGTGTGTGTGTGTAGTGTGTGTGTGCTTGTGCTGGCAGTGAAAATTATGTAATCATATTGCACATGGCAGCATTTGCTGTTGCTGTTGCTGATGTTCTTGCTGCGTTTTGCCTGCTTACAAAATAATTGATTTTGTGTGCACATCCTTGACACAAATAAACACTGTACATAAACACACGCACAAACACACCCACACACACAGACACGCACACACAGTGAAACGGCGAAAATTTAACTGGAAGCTGTAGTAAATTTGACAAAGCAATGGTTTTTAATTGAATTTGTAAAGCTGCACAAAATGGCCATGTAAAATATATAAATATTGCAACTGTTGAATTGTGTTTTGTTTTCTGTTGTGTTGTGTTGTTTTGTGTTGTATTTTGTTTTGTTGCATTGCGTTGTGCACAGTTAATCCAATATAAAATGGCTGGCTGCCACAATATTCTATAATATGAGCAATGGACACAAAGCTTCGTCGATTTGTTTGCCAACACACAGACACACACACACACACACACACACACAACACACAGCCAGTTACTTGCAACAGCTCCACTTTGCTTTCCGTTACCCCATCCAGACATGTTGCCCCATTTGGCTTCGCAGTCTCGTTTTCGTTGCCATAAATGTTTGTGCAGAAATTCAGTTTCCACTCGACTATGCAACGTGCAAAACAACATAAAAAAAAAACAGCAAATACACTCAGATAAAAAAATGTAGAGAATTGGCAACTTAGCATTTTTCAGAAAAAAAAAGTTGGGTTTTAGCAAAAAAGCCAAGTAAGCTTATAAAATTCTAAGCACAGAAAAAACACTTAGTTTTAATATTTAACAATTATTTCTTATACTATAAATAACTAATTTTAAGCTCTTTTTGCACATTAAGTGAACTTTATAATTTGTTCTTTGGTTCTTAAAGTGTAGCAAAAAAACAGGCCATAACGCACAGCATAAAACCAAAAAGGCCACGCCAGGCATAGCAGGAGAAAGTCGAGGAGGATCAAAAGAAGGGGCAAGTGGACTAGGTAAGGGCAGAAATGTAGATGTACCAGCTTGGAACTGAGGCACACTTGACTGGCACTCATGTCATGTGCTGAGTGCATGCATATGTAGCAGTTAGCAAAGGGAAGTCAGCAGGCAGGCAGCAGGCGGAAGGCAGGCGGAAGGCAGACGGAGGCAGCATAAGCCATGTGCACAATAAACCCGCCTAGCACTTGACGACAGGCATCAACACATCAACAGGCCGCGAAGCCCGAGCTGAAGCTGAAGCTGAAGCTGAAGCTAAAGCTAAATCAAAAGCTTTTGCCGATGTCGATGTCGATGTCGATGTTGATGTGGATGTGGAAAGTACGAGGCCTCATCAGAAATTCCGCACATTTGGCACTTGTATCCCCAATGAGCTGTCAGCTGGCAGTTGTGCGAGTGTGCGTAAAAGAGCAATAGTTGCTTAGACTTCGATTTGGCTAACTAAGTCTTAACTAATTCGCAGTTATAGCTAATTGACACTGACCTTCGAGGTTTGCTTTGCACATTTTAGAAATCACTTAGACGAGTTGTCAAGTTTAATTGACTGGGCAACTTATGCTGTCTCTCTTTCTATCTCCCTCTCTTTCTCTCTCTCTCTGCCTCTCTCTGCCTCTCTCTCTCTCTCCCTCTCTTTCTCTTTGTCACATTCTACTGCCAATAAGGTTTGTTAACTTGGTTTAGTCGCATTTGGCAGCCGCAACACAGCCACATTTTGTATTTTAATTAAAGTTACCACAATTTGTTGCAATAATACGAGAGTACCAGAATATAAAAATATGATAATTAAATGCAAACCAAATACCAAAGCAAGTATGTTGAGATGAACTCACTGCGAGTGCTTCTTAGCTATGTAAATAATTATTAGCGAGGGTTGTTCGGTAAGTTAAGTATTTCTCAACTGTTTTTATATACAAAGGCAGCTTCAGCTCTAATAACTGTGAAATAACTGTTAATTTAACAATGTTGAAGAGAAGTCTTAAGAGAAAATATCAAGCGCTAATATAAATACTATATTTATTAAAATATTCTTCATTAAATTTATCAAAACACTAAAAAATATTAAATGAGTGTATTTATTTTAGAATTATTATTACATAAAATTTGATGTCTTTTTGTAATAATCCAACTCATTTTATATTAATATTTTGAAATTCTTAACATTTCTTACTTTAGAGTTAATTATTTTTAAATGAGCCTTATTTTTTTTTAAGCTTAATAAAAACCCATTTCAACACTCATCGGACAACAGATTGTTAGCAATTGCAGCTGCTTAAGTTGTTGCACATTTAAATGAAATGATTGACTTAATTGTTTAATTGCCGCTGGCCGCAAATAATCCAACAACTAACCAAACCAAACAGTTCGACAAGCTGAGCAACTGGACAGGTAGGTGGAAGTTAAGGGGAGGTGTGTTGGACTTCTGTGATTAAAAATCAATAAAGGCACGTGATACTCTGGAAAGAAATTGTAGAGCAAGTAACAACAACAACAAGCACATTAACAACTAATGGCTAACTAATTGGCATAGAAAGTCGCTCTGTCAGATAAATAGAATAACTATGTCATGCCAAACATTTTAATTGTTTTTGTTGGGGTTCGTTTATCTGGGCCACATACAACTGTCTTGTTGGCCAAGCCCAGCCAGCAATGTAGCAATGGCCAAAACTCGCCTCGGGCCAATGCAATCGCAATCAAAAGGCAATTGAGAAATGGCATCAAATTGAATTAGATTTGCATAAGAAAACAGGCAAAACGACAACGAAAACAAAAACGACAAACGATAAACGTTGACGATGACGATGACGATGACGATGACGATGGCGGCTGTTAATAAATATTAAAATTTTGAATTATACTTGGCAGCCCAATGAGAATCTTATGATAAAAAAAAAATCACCGAAAGAATGAAAAAACGAAAGAAAGAAAAATCCACCCAAGGCATTCATTTTGTGGTCGAACTGAAAGTGGCCGGGGTGTTGTGCGGGAGAGGGGAGAGTGTAGTCGCTGTAGGGGTGTTTGTAGGTGTGGTCGCACATTTTGGCAACGTTTCAAAAGTCGGCCACTGATTTGAAGAGAGCGCACACAAAGCCAAGAACCAACAACAGCAACAACAAAAATACAAAGAATAATCTAAAGAAGGCAAAAAAAAATATTGTAATAAAAAACGTAAGAAAAAAATGACAACGAATTGAAAGTTTTGCTCGTTTTCTTTGGGTATCAGTTTTTTTTTTTTTTTTTTTGTCGCCTGGCACAATTACCAGAGCCATTTTCGTTGATTTGTAACACGTTGCAGGCCGATGATGATGAAGATGATGATAACGATGATTTTGATGGGGCGATGATGACGTGCAACTTGGCTGTCGGTGGTGGAAAGTAGAACTTGAGTGGCCCCAAGATGTGGCGCAATTGTCACACAAACACTTTGCATGCACAATCAGAGAATGAACGAAAAGAACGAAATAAAAAGAAATCTCCCCTTGCGATTCAGAGTGGCATCCCCATTTGCCATTTCCCATTTGCCATTCGCCATTCACCATTCACCATTCGCCGTTTGCCATTCCCTTGGCCCACTCCAAACAGATGGCTCGTTCAGCTGCTGCTGCTACTCAACTTGAGGAACACTAGTAATAAAAGTATATGGAAAACTTGTCGCTTAACGCGCTGAAGCCAATTGGCAGTTGCAGCTGCTGCCCCACTTCAATATGCAATTTAATATTTAACTAAAGCAAAAAACGAAAAATAACACTTAAATTTCACAATTCGCAAACTGGCATAAATTAATTTCGTTTTAGGGTTTTTCCGATTTTTTGTTAAACATTTAGTAAAATTCTATGCATTGTGCGATAATTTAATTAAAATTGATTTCAAGCAGCATAACCCAATCGGTTTATCTCCAAAGAGCTACCCACTCCTTAGTGTGAAATCATATTGAATCACTTTACAATTTGTGGCAAATAAGAAAACGACTATCGATTTTTATTTGTTGCAATCGTATCTTTATTTCTATGCATTGTTGCTACGCCTGTAAAGGCAATATGGACAGGAAAGGGAATACGCCCCAAGGCACTATACAAATCAAAATCAAATCAAGACGTAAAAAATCGCACTAAGCAAACCGTTTTATTTAATACACTGCATGGGCAGTAAAACTGCTTCAAAATAGATAACAATTTCTATGCTTATTAAAAACCAGTAAGATATTGATTTTTTTTATATATATTAGTTCTTTTAAGTTGCAATGTATTCATCGGAAAATAATCCGAAGACTGTTTAAAGTAAACATTTGCACATATCTATAATAAATTTTATATATTCTTTCTCGTAGACAAAAGCAAGGATAATAACAAAAAAAATGGAAAATTCTGGCTTTTGTCATAGCTTCTTAAGCAGTGTCTTTTCAGAGCGCTCTTGGTCGTGTCATGCGCGTGACCTCCTCCTCCGCCTCATTCTGCTCCTCCTCCTTCTCCTCCTTAAGCCTTCCTCTACTCCTGCGTTTCCTGGCAGAAAATAATTATGTACATGTGGCCAATGTGGAGGAGGAGGAGGAGGATGGTAAGAGGACTGCAGTTGTTTTGTGTGTCAAGCCACGTGCAAGGTCGCCTCGCCTTCGCCCACGCCAGCGATTTCAATAAGATATTACACATTTAATTGCGCATTCGAGTGAAGTCAGCGATGCCACAATCAATATCAATATCAATACTTGACAATGCCGCCAGAATAAAGCCAACATAAGCTGTTGTCAGACAAAAAATATCTTCAATTTCACTGTGTATCAGTCTATTTGCCATATTCTTTGCGAAGTTCTTAAGAACTCATTTCAATTGCAATTCTCTCCCCATTGTGTAACTATTTTACTAAAATATTACTAAATTGATACTTATTTCATTGAAAACAAATTAAGCTTACTGCCAGAAGGTCTTTTCTATATATATATATATATTATTGATCAGAATCCATAGTCAGGACATATATAGCAAAGTTTCCTTCATGCGTCTGTCCCTAGACAAATTAGTCCCTCAGTTAAAATCTTTATCTTGATGATACCTGGCAAAATATACGTACTTTTACTGCAGTCTAAACATATGTCGGATATAAGATAACTGCCATAGGAACAATAAGATGAATTATTGTATGAAAAACTCTCTAACCATGAGTGTTATAGTGCTACCAATATTTGTTCAAAAAATCATTACCAATGGACTTCTATTTCATATAATTTTTATACTGACTATCAGTCGGCTTTCCAATTTATATTATATATATATATATATATATATATATATATATATATATTATATTACAGACTGATGAAATTCGGTCTGCAGAGATATGTAATCTTTAACGTATCTAAGAACCTATCATAACAATAATATGTATATTTGAATATGGAAAATCTTCAATAAAGATTTAGTGACTGTTGTCCACCATATCTTTCCCACATCATATTGTTTTAATATTAAAAGGGAAGAATTAAATATAAAGCCCAATCTTTATTTAAACTGTTGCTATAAATCAATATTTAGCTATTTTTAACTTAACCACAATTTTCCAACAACTGTGGAGATTATAATATATACTCGTAATTTGTTTAAGGATTTTAATAGATCTTCATACAAATCTCATTTACATTTGCCGAGTATGTGCGAAAAAAGTTAAATACTGTTCAAACTTTAGTTTCGTAGCTTTTAATTATGGTAAGATTAATCTAAAGCAGTTAAAGATGGAAACATTTCGAAAAATAAAAAACTTGTTTCCAAACAAATCTCTGCTGAACTGCGACTAATCTTAATACAGAAATTACTCTCTCTGGTTTCTTACCTGCAGATCGGTCCCGGTAATGCCCGGCTGTGCCAGATCACAAGCTGATATCCAAGGATTAAGGCGTGTTAGGGCTGTTGCAGTGCCGAGTATGGATTTCCTGAGATCCACTACAGGCGCTGTTGCGTTGCTGCTGCCACTTGCACCAGTCGCTGTTGCTGCTGCTGTTGCAACGGCTGATGGCAATGTGCCACCGTCCCTCTGGGCAATAGCGATTAGTTGCGACGCATAGGCGTCGTTAACTCTGATCTCCTCCTGCTTCTGCACCCGATCTTCCTGCTGCTCTCTCGTCTCGCGCTTATTGTTGTTGCTGTCGACTGTGTCCCTTTCGTTCTCGATGTGTTTCGCATGCAGCAGACTCTCATCGATCAGTCGACTCTCGTCCTGTTGCTCCGGTTCCGGTTCGTGTTTTCGCTGCTGCTGCTGCTGCCGCCGTGTCAAGGCCAGACTGTAATCTTCGTCCTCCTCGACAACGTTGTCAGCGTCCTCGCTGAGCTTTATCAGTCGATCGAATGACTCCTCCGACAGCAGATCGTCCTCGGCGACCAGCGCAAAGATGTCCTCGTCTGCGACAGCGTCTGTGTCCGCCTCCGAATCCTCGTCGAATGCGGCACGCGATGAGGCGTATTGCACGGGCAGTCCACTGTTATCGCCCTGCTCCTGTTCCTCCTCCTGCTCTTGTTCGTCCAGCTGCTGTTGTCTCTCCTCGCGATCCGTCTCCGTCTCCTCGTTCTCGTTCTCGGTGATGAGCGTCGCCTCGCTGGATTCGGGCGCCCCCGCCGCTGACTCTGTCCCAGCGTCGACTACTCTGCCTCGTGCCTCGTTGCTCGTCCCTCGACTGCTGCTGCCTGCTGTGAGACTGCGAGAGTGTCTCGTCGAGAACCCTGGCAACTGTTCGTCTGGCGCTCGGCTGCGCGGATAGAAGTCAAAGTTGAGCTCAAACGAATCACGGGCGGGGGCAACGTAACCGGGACTACCGTTGCCCAATGTTGACAGCAGAAATGAGAAGCCGCCACCACCACCACCGGCACTGCTGCCACTGGTGGCCGAATCGTAGCTGGACGGTAATGTTGTTCTTGTTCTTCTTGTCGTTGTTATTGCCGGTGTTGCTGTTGTTGTTGGTATTGTTATTGTTATTGAGCTGCTGCTGCTGCTGCCGCTGCCGCTGCTGCTGATGGTGTTTGTGTTGGTGTTGATGTTGGTGGTGCTGGCACGCCGAGCCCCCGAAATAAACGCAAGCGCCATCACGACCAGCCCGGGTCCTGGCCGCATATTGACCTCGGGTTCGGCGGTGCTAGCATGGTGCAGGCCCGCTTGAGACGCGCTTGCGACTCCAATTCAATGCGACAAATGATGGGCTCATGGCCCCATCATCATCATTAATATATCCTGTGTGTCGTTTCGATCTCCCTCTTCAGCTGCTCCAGCTGCTGCTGCTGCTGCTGTCGCTTTCTGTTTCGATGGCGCAGCCTGGAAGGCGGCTCCAAGCGTCACCGTTTCCGTATCCTGGCAACTGCTCGGCTCAACTCTGCGCTCGGCGGCTAGCGGCATGAATTACGTGCTACACTTCTGTAATACGGTCACACTATATTCAAGCGGCTGCTGCTGCTGATGTCAATTACCTTGCACTGCAATTTGATGTTGCTGTTGCAGTCGTTGTTGTTGTTGCTGTTGTTGTTGGCGCTGCGGAGCGTCGCAGCGTGACATGGCAGCCTCAATATGTAAGAGGGGGAGGGAGGGTTGAAGGCGTAGTAACTTTATGAAGTAAATGCAAACGGAAGTCGAACTATGACAAGTGAAAAGAAACTGGGAGCAAAAAAACAAACGTAACGCAACGCAACGTAACTTAACGAAAGTCGCGACTGTTGAGGCTGGCGGCCGATTAACGATTTAATTTTCACTGATTTCGATAACACAAAACATTTTATATCTTTGGTTTGCCATTAGCAACACTTATTTATTATTTTTATGCAATTTTCGCTTTTGCTGTTGTTGTTGGGGCCGCTGTTATGTTGTTGTAGCAGTTGTTGTTGTTGATGTTATTGCGACACTGCTGCACATTAACCTTGAAATTTAAATTGAAATTTGTGTGTCGTATGTGTTTTTTCTTGTTTTGCTGCTGCTGCTGCTTTTGTTGCTGCTTTTGTTGTTGTTGTTGCATTCTTTTTCAACATACAGCCTCACTCGAAGGTCACATAGCAGCAAATTTTGGCTGGACTGTAATTATTATTATTATTAATATTAAATTTTATTCATAATTAATTTTTAATTATTATTATATGCTTATTATCTGTTTAATTCTTATTTGAATTTTACTTTTTATTTTTTTAATTATAATTTTGAAAAACAAAAGACTGTTAAGGTTGCCGCAGCGCTTTGCGCTTTTCGAAACGAGATTTTCGGTTTTAACACGCTCTCTTCGTCTCTTCCATATTAATTTCCACTTCCACAATTCACTCTCTAACGCTCTCTCTTTTTTCGCTCTGTTTCTCTCTCTGGCCAAAACGCCAACGCAACGTACAATTTTGTGCGCCCACGCTCCAAACTCAGCTGCGCGCTCGCTTTTTTTCATTTTTCTTTTACTTTTTTTTTGGCAATCTACAGCAGTGCTTTGCATTTGATTTGCATTTGAAATGCCGTTACATGCGTTATGTGCTTTGCACAGCTTACAAAACGCAATTTGGAAGACTGAAATTTATGACAACAACTTAGCATTTTGCATTTGCATTTGCATTTTGCATTGTCTACTGCTTTGCAGATGTCCACGCAAAAAAAAACATAAGCAATGTGTGCAAGTGACACAGCAGCGAGCTTTAAGCGAGCCAATAAGCGAAAGTATGAGCGAGAGATGAACGCAAGAGGAAGAGCGTGAAAGAGAGATAGAAAGAGAGAGGGGGAGTGGGAGTGGGAGTGAGGACGAATGTAGAATGGAAGCAGCACATGACGAGCACGAAGTCAAACGAAGCAGCCGCAGCAGCAGCAGCCACCGCACAAAGAAGAACGCCGAAAAAACGTCCCTAGTACACGCACACACACACACAGACACATTTACACGTATTGAGAGACACACGCACAGGCCAAAGAAATTTATATAATTCGCAGCAGCCAGCCTGCTGCTTGTTGTTGTTTTTATTGCTGCAAACACAAAACAGCGGCCGAGTCGGTCGTGGGTGGTGAGCAGCAGCGCTGTGTATGTATGAATGTCTGTATGTATATGTGTATATATGTGTGTGTGCGTGTGTGTGTGTGTGTGTATGTGAGTAGTTACTTAGGGCAGCCAGGCAAGCACTCGGCGTGCCTTTTGTAGCATCATGAAGAGTAGTCGCCGTCTTCTTTGTCACTGTGCGTACTAGTGTTGGTGGTAACTGTAAGTACGTATACGTATACGCGTATGTAAGTATTTATGAATGTATGTATGTAGATGTTATGGCAGAGCCAAAGACGACGGCGACTGCGGCGCCTGCATGTAAATTTTTTTTATGGCTGTGTATTGGTGTTAGCTACTGCTGCTGCTGCTGCTGATGATGATTGTCCAACAATAAGCGCAGCATACTTTCAGGCGAAACCTTCCATTTTTTGTTTTGCCTGTATTTTCTTTTAATTTGTACTTTGTTTTTTTGCTGCGTGCTTGTAACAAAAGACGCTGCGCTTTTCAACCAACAAAAAATATTATTATTGTTATTATCATAATAATAATCATCATAAGTAGTCGAGTGGGGAAGCTAAATTTGAATGGGCTCTCATTTGGCCACACTGTGCGTGTGTATTTGTTAACTTTCACTTTTGTTTTATTTGCTACTGCGTTGACACTGCGCACACACACATATATATATACACACAAATATATATGCATATGTATATGTAGAGGTATTTTCTCTTTTTTGTGCGTTTGTGCGTCTGTGTGTGTAGTACTTCGAGTTTCTGCTGTTTCTGTATGGGGGCTGCTTATATAAGCCCGGAGCATGGCACAAAAACTATTCGCAAGCGAACTTTTCGTTGTAGATTTTCCTGCAATTTGCTACAGGGCTTTTGTTTATGCAACGTGGTCACACTTTTGTGGCTCTAGTGTCAAGAGTTGATTTTCACATATTATATAACATTTGGCATGCAACATTTGCAGGATTTATGTGGTGGCCAGATGATGTCTCACAATTATCGTTTCTATCGATCGCGATCTATCGGGGCAATACACATACACACACTCACACACACATATATATATATATATACATATATACATATATATTTATATAAATATATATATATATATATATATATAAATATATATATAAACATACGTAAACGAAATGCTCTCTTACGTTACGTACAAAACTAATATAACAAATGCCTAAGCAACCGTGTGTACATAATTACAATGTATCTGCTCGCGCGTGTGCGTGTGTGTGTGTGTGAGTATGTGTTTCATTGTGCTGGTGAATGTGTGGATATTTCTTCCAAGAGCGCAGCATCAACTGCCGTAACGGCCGCGTGGGCGGAGGCTGTGACTGTGGCGGGAGTGTGGGGAAAGCTGCTGTTTTAGGGGGCGTTGTAGGCAGTGCTTTTTTGGGAGTTATGTTTCGTAGATTTTTTTTTTTTTTGAGTTGAACACCAACAAAATTGTAAAATTGGCACCGCGTTTCATTTGCAATAACTCTTGATTTATTTATTTGAATTTGGCGATAACGATAACGATAACTCAATGAACGTTGGTTCGTTTTTCGATTCGCAACTTTTCACATTTTTTGGCCTCTTGTTGGTTTATTTTTATTTGTTTCGATTCATTCCTATAATTCTTTTGCATTTACATTGTGTGCTAAGATTATTATTATTAGGATCATTATTTTTTTAATAATTATGTTTGGTTTCTTATTTTTTTCTTTGTATATTTTTTGCTTGCTTTTTTCTTTTTTTTTTGTTGGTTCTTTGCTGCTTGACTCTGTGGACAAACAGTTGCGCGACGTGTCAGGATATACCGTTACAATCCTGCTTCTTGCTGATGGCCCCAAACGGCACTGACTGTGCCACAAATTGCAGATGGCGCTTAACTGGAATATGCCAATGTCCCGAGCTGCCCATTGGGGCAAACACGAACGGCGGCGCCACGCTCACGCTGACATCCAGATGAACGACAGAGAGCCGCTGATTACGACGCTCTTTCACTCTCTCGCCCGCGCTCTCTCTCTCTCTCTCTGTCTTTCTCTCTCGCTGTTGCGCTCTCTGGTGTGTGACAGATTCGAAAAAAAAAGTTTCCAGTGCTGTTAAGTAACATCGTCGAACAGCCTAACAGCTAAAGCTAAACAGTTTCGTAAATATGTGTGCGTGTGTGTTGCTATGTTGAGATGAAGCAAGAAAAATTACTTGCTGCAGGGCACTTAATCACTAATGACAGCGACGCCAAAGCCAGCGTTAGCAGCGTTAGCAGCGACAGCGGCAGAGGCAGCGGCAGCGACAATGCCTAAATCTTAACTCACTCAAAGTGCGTTGGCGCTGTCTCCACTTGACTCGAATCGAATCAACTCGACACTCGACTCGGATTACGTTCTTTGCTTTGACTTGGGTTTTGCTTTTGCCTTCGCCTCTGCTTTTGCCTTCGCCTCTGCTTTTGCTGTTTCTTCTCTTTGGTGTCTCTATGTGTGTGTGTGTGTGTGTGTGTGTTGCATGCTTGCCGCGTTTCGTTACGGCGTTTTGTCTCACTTGGCCTAAATGTCTAATACCCTATAATGTCGTTTAATCCCACTCAACGTGCTTTAGTTTTGCTTTGCAGCTTACAAAAGGCAGCCAGCCAAAGCGAATCCGTTGCAGTTGACAGTTCCAAATGAGCTCGTTCGATGAGGAGAGAACAACAGTTCTCTCTCTTTCTGCCCACTTGCTTTAATTCGAATTGAAAATGTCGTAGCATAACTTTGAGCTCAACTTTAAGCTGTCAAAGTTGCTAGGCAGAAAACTAACGGCAGGATTCAAGCAGAAAAGTCGGTCATGGAACTCAGTCGACAGTTTCAGCTGATATCAACGAACTTTCCATAAACAATCCAAGGCCACAACGACCTTCAACAGCCAAAGAACAGACAGCTGATTTCCAAACCTTATGAAACTGAAACGAAATCCGATGCAGAATCCAAATCCACTTGAATTATTAATCATTCTTAATTAACTTAAGTAACTGTGCCACATATCAAATTGGTCCTAATCAAAATCGAATGCCGACACTATATTTATAAAATTTAAGATGTTTCCAATATATTATATATATATTTATATTTATTTATCTGTATTTGCTTTTAAAAAACTGTAGTTATTTTATAATTTTTATCTACTCAAAAGTTAATCTGGAACATAAAGGAAAGAATATATATATAAAGTACAACAATCGAATGCTTATAAATTAAAATATATTTGTAACAGCAATTTGAGAAACCAATTCATAAGAAGGGCATTTTTTTGGTTCCAATGCCCGTTGCCCAAACAAATTGGTTTAATTTCAATAAGTTTATGTTTTATGGAAAGCACTGATTAGAATTCTGAACATTGGGATTTACAGAGATTTTCTTTTCGAAAGCCAGTTCGTAGTGGATTTTCGCTTGACACCAAGCAGTCCCCGTCCCCGTCCCCAGCCCCATGTCCACTTTCCTGACCACACCCGATGCTGATAAGGATAAGAAACAGTAAAAGTAAAAGTGAACGAGGCGACAGACAAAGGGCAAAGGAGACCAAGAAAAACAACACAAGCTCACGCACACATACACAAAACAAAGTAGAAGAAAAACTTAAAAACAGGATGCAAAAAAAAATAATAATAAAAGAAGGGAAAAAAAGGACGCAGGAAAAAAGAATCCCACATAATTTGGCTGGGAAACCATTTTGCTTCAATTTATGCGCATTCCAATCAATAACTGTGACACATGCAACCAACAAACCGACGAACCACGCAACCAGGCAAGGACATCATCAGCAAGGAGAGTGAAAGTGCCAAGATATGCTTCTTGGCAGTGGCAGAGACAGCGGCAGTGGCAGCGGCAGAGGTAGTCGCAGAGACAGAGGATGAGCAACTGGCAGAGCTGCTCGGCCAGCGTCAAAGAAGACACACACACGCACAATGAATGGATATGAATGTGTCAAACTTATGCGGGCACACACATACGCACACACACACCCTTAAATGTGTGTGTGCAGAAAGTGATAAGAAACAAAATAACCCTAAAGAAGAAATTGTGCTAAGAGCGGCGAGCCAGTTCGTGAGAGAGGGTGTGTGATTGTGTGTGCGTGAGAGAAAATGGAAAACAAAACCAAAAATGGAAGCACAATAACCATACTACTACTGTTAACAGCTACAACAACAACATCTACAAAAATGGCAGCTCAATTCTGAGAAATTCTATTAGCAGTTGAAGAGTATTTTTGCCAGTGAGTGCGTGCTTAAGCTCTGTATGCAGATCATAAGCTTTTGCAAATATCCAGTGCCGTTGGCAAATGTCAATTACCAGCAGCTAATTGTTGTTAAATCCACGCTTTAGCATTTGTTTACATATTATTTTTTTGAATATAAATTGGCAAATGCAAATATGTTGCATTGTTGAATTGATCCGCGTACTGCGCATAAAAAATGGGAATAACGAATGCGAAGGCTGCACAAAAGCAAAATGTCAAAAACAGACCGAGGCTGCAGCAGCGGCAGCATCATTACAATTGACGGCAAGCAGTTTGGCAAATTGAGATGTCAATCGGTTATCGTAATCGTAATCGAAATCAATGTCTACCTTGGCGCACAGACGTTCTTGGTAGATAAGCGTTACAAGGACGCCGCCAACTCTGCTGCTGCTGCTGCCACGAAACTGGGCAACGAAAGCAAGCGGCAAGGATTTTGCGCAGTTTTGCTGTCAGCCTAGTGGCAAGCAAGGGGGCGGTCGGGAGTAGATTTCTGCTCTTTTTGCACGCACAGTAACACAACAGCAACAACAACAAACAGCAACTAGCAAGCAAAAAAAAAGGAAAAAAGAGGCAGGCAAAGGCAGCTCAAGTTTTGTGAATGAAATTTCGCGCACAAATAACGTTAATGTGGCGCTCAGACACACGCACAGCACACACACACGCACAGCACACACACACGCACACGCACACACACACTCATGCACTCACAGACAGATGCTCATGCTCACTCACTCGCACTCTCAGACTCACACTCGCTAGCAAGTCACGCGGCAGGCGGATGCACAGTTGCAAAGCACATAGGCAAAAGGGACCAGCAAAGGGACAACCAAAAGCAAAGCAAACAATGCCGCTCTCTGTGTTTTGAGTTCAAAGCTGGTAGCAAAAAAAAAAAGCACCCAAACGAAACGTAAAAAGCAGTGGAGAGCAGCTAGCTAGAGAGAGAGGGAGAGCGAGAGAGTGGTGACCCCCAAAAGGGAATCAACATCTGCCGCTGGGCAGGCAGACCGTCGCTCTGTCGCTCTCGCGGGCGTCGCCTTAGCAGCAACGCTGTCTGTAGGTGGAATTAAAGCTCTTGGAATTCTGCTGCTCCTGCTGCTGCTGGAAGGCTCAAGCCAGAAAACTAAACTAATACTCAGCATTTATCGATGATGACGCTGCGTACACAAAGCAAATGCGGAAAGCGGGAAACAGTTTGTGGCTCCATGCGTTGACCCACAATTATTTTAAACTCTTCTGTCGCTGTCCAACAGATGACACTCAATCTGATCTTCACAAAATTTGCTTGCCTCGTATAAAACTAAGTCAAATTTTGGTATACAAATTAGGCCCTACAATATTTGAAGATCTATCAAAACTGTTCCGTATTTCTGTTTTTAATGAAATAAAATGTGAATTATCGCTTTTGTGTTTAAGTTACATGTTAGTGGCATACTTTCCGGCGCCAAATGTTAGTTTATATTGTTGCTTTTTAAATATAGTTAGAAGATGATTGGATCATAACTCTCTCTAGCACCGCGAGAGTTAATTTGGAGATCATTAATTTTATTCGCTTTATCTTACGCACACACGGGGTTAACAAGCAGTAAATTAATATTTTATTATGTTACAAAACTAGAAATCCATTGTTTTATCAAAGTAAAGAACACCAGGAAGTTGGTTTCAACAAAGACAACCTTAACATTCCAAATCAGCATTGTTAATCTTTCCAAATTCAAAAGTGATAAGAATGACTATGCAACTTTCCAATTTGTTTAAACTTTGAGATATGTTTGGCTTCAGTGATAGTAGAATAAGAAATAAATATACAAAACTATAACCACAAAGAGGACTGAGATGAAGTTTAGATCTGGTCACACCTGCATAGCATAGATTAAGTTATTTTCTGGATAAATATAGGTATTTTTGTGCGTGTGTGTGTGTGTGTATGTGTATATTTTAGCTACGTTTGCTTGCTTTGGGGTCTGCCTGATTTAGTTTGGCTAAAAAGTATGCAGCAACTTTATGCTTAAAAACATAGCGCAACACACACACACATTCTCACACACACATATGTGTGTGCTGCTGCACGTAAAATGTAAATTTATCTGTGTTTGTGAGTGTGTGTGATGGGTGATAAAGCCATAGATATAGCTTGGCCTGCACGAGTGTGGATAATGGCGCGGCGAAAAGTCGAAACGCACACAACACCCACAGCACATACACACGCACACACACATGCGCGCACATAATAAGGTGCGATTTGTCTCGCGCATAAAACGAAATTTCCTGCAAATACACACAGCAAAACACACACACCTACACACACACACACACATTTGGTAGCTGAATGGCTGGCCAACAATGGTCGCTTCTGCTGGGAATCAAGTCAGGTTGGGCAAGGATGGGTAGGGGTGGGTTGGGGTTTGGTGGCAGTTTCGATTGCTTTGTTGCTTGTGTATGACAGCGTGCCGATGTCTCTCTAACTATATTTATATGTATGTGTGTGTTTGTGTGTGTTTCTATGTGTGTGTGTGTGGAGGACATCTTTGTAGGTTAAGGCTCATGTCAGAAGCTGGCAAACGGGTGCTACAAAAAAGGGCGTAAGGCTTTAGGCGTGGCAAACTCGTTTGCCATAATTATTGTTTTTGTTATGGGGGCCCGCATTATTATTTTAACCGGAAATGTGTGTGCTGCCCCGGATAACCTCCCTCCCCATACACACACACACACACACTAACGCACTTCCTGTGTGTGTGTTTGCGTGTGTGTAAAATTTGTGAACTGCATGAACTTTTTTTCATCCATTCTTGTCGCTTTTGGCGGAAGCTTTTGCTCTGTGCCGGCGACAACATTTAGCAAAATTTTTTTATGACAATATTACCCACTCTCTCTCTCTATCTCTCTCTCTCTCTCTCGCCGTTGCTCTCCCCATTAAACCTCAGCTGCCGACAGCGCCCACTTTTATGACAAATATTATGTTAAAGACCGAATATGCGCTACGCCATAAAAGTCAATCATTTTTCATTTCGCTCTCGCTCATTCTCATTCTCATCGTCGTTCTCTTTCTCCGCTTGCCGCGTCTCCTTCTTCTTGGCTCAGCGCTGTCAGTCACTCTAACAGCCATTCACACAAAAAACCAAAATACACCCCCTCAACCATTCCCTTTTTTTGCTTGCTTTTCCTTTCCATTTTTTTCTCTGCTTTCTTTTCGCTTACTTTTGTTGTTGGCTGTGTCCGCTGGGGACATTTAATTTTTGGCGGTCATTCGTTGTGATTTTCCTTGATATGCGATATAGTATTTTATGTACAGTGTGTACAATGTATATATGTGTGTGTGTGTGTGTCTGTATGTATTTGTCGCTTTGACTGGATAAGCGTTGTGTATTGTTGATATTTGGCTCGGCTTGCTTCAATTTATGTTCTGTTTGCCTTTATTGTCGAATTTTACTTGCTCCTCTTGTGTTCGGTTTTTGTTTTTTTTTTAAAGGACTTTTTATTAGGGTGTGGAGCGTTTTGGTGGATCACATTTGTTTGGATTGTTGTGTTGTGCTGTATTGATAAGTTCATTTAATGGGCACGGCCTAACATGACCTCTTCCGCTATCCCTTACTTCCTGTACCCAAACATATATATATATATATATATATATATAAATATATATATATATATTGTATATCCATATGTATATATGGATGGCATGTGTTTGATTGCGTTGCGCCTAATGAGTTTAATGCTTTGTTATCAGCGCTGTAATCTGCTTATGTAATATGCGGCCAAAACTTCAACATAATTGAATCACAAATTATGTCATTTTATGTGTGGGAGTGTTTCTTTTTTATATATATATATGTAGACAAACACAGCCAGACATATATTTGGTCATGGTCGCAACTTTAAACGCATTAAATGCCAGATTGCCAGAGAAATGGAGTGACTGGCAATTAGGCAGTGCGCTGATAACTGGTTTAACGACACTGCTTAACCGTTTTGATTATTCCTTGTGGCGAGTGGAAGAGAGACAGAGAGAAAGAGATTCAAAAGCAACAACAACAATACGATCCTTTAGCGATTTTACCGCAATCACAGTCGACGTCATTTTGAATTTTTGGATTTATTGCAGCGTTGCCAGCGTTGTAATAAAGCGTTTTCTAAAATTATTTAAGACTTGCAACTATAATAAAAGCGATTCGTAAACCGTTTAACTAAACAATTGTCGAGTCAATTACAAGATATGCCACACCTGATCGCTCTCTGTTTGCTTTAAAGAGCAATTTTCATTACAGTTGAATACACGTACCCCTGGCACTAGGAACACCCCCAACATGACTTGCGACTCCCCGCGTCCAGCCACAATTCCTGTCAATGACGGAAGGCTACTTTCATTTTTGTTGGAAGAAGCAAATGAAACTTAACGGAAAAGAAAATTACATCATGCTCGTTTCAATGGGTCGACATAATATTATTTTCCTCGGTTGATTTTATTTTTTTTGTCCCCGCAGCACCCACTGTGTATGAGGCATATCCACGTGCTGTGAGGGAGTGTGTGTGTGTGTATGTACATATGTCATCATCATCTTGGGGACTGCTCACTGCTCGCTCTTCGCAGGAGAAGCTCCTTTTTTTTGCGTTCTGTCGATTTTTTATTTATTTATTTTATGCCTACGCACATACGCGCCAAGCAGTTTGACAGGTGTCGCCGACTGAGTGGCTGCCTGCCCTGACAATTTGGGGAGGATAGTGCGGAATGTGGTGTGCGAGGCAGGCAAATTGTGCTCATAGCGGGCGTGGTTCGGCCTCGACTGGCCTGGTCTGCTTGTGGTGCCTCGAGCGGTAGATGGAATGAAAAATGTCACCCTATTATTCTTTGTATTGTTTTATGCGGCATTTATACGCTTATTTTTTGCTGTCTTTTAATAGACGTGGCAAAGTACGCCCCAAACAACAGAGCACCAACAACGGAGGCTACTTTACGTATCCCCACCTACTCCCCCGTCGCGATGTGTCTGCTGGCGTTTTATCATCATCCAATCAGTAGATAAATAACACATAAAATGAGGTGCTTCATCAGGTTTGAAGTGATGAAAGTGAAACTGTGCCGAGTTTGGCTTTGTGGTTGCCTTTCCCGTCTGTCTGTCTTCTTGTCTGTTTGTGGTTGGTTGCTTGCTTGCCAGCGGCGAGGGGCAAGAGCCGAGATCTGTGCCTTTGTCTTTGTATTTAACTCTTGTGTAAATATGAAGTAACAACTTTATATAGATATTAGTTACAGGCAGTGCTACGTTTTTCTATTTCATTCGACTTAAACTGAGCACGCAGCGAAGTAATTTGTCAACATTTTATTGCATTACACGTAAAACAAGCAAATTTAGTTGATTGACAAGCACTCAACAAACATACAGCACACAGATATATTTAAATTTGGCGCCTCAAGCATTGCGTTAGTTTAGCCAAATGCTTATCATAACCATATGAAAGCAAGTTGGCAGTCTCAGAATATTCAGGGCTGCGAGAATCGATTACCGCTGCGAGAGTTATCGGTAGCCAAGACAGCTGTATTGTTTTTTTTTTTGTTGTGTGTGTCTGCGCTTATAGCTGAACAAGTCGAACTGAAACAGAATTATATACACGCCATAAAACCTGGACTATTAATTATTAACAATTACTAACAAGCAAAGAATAATTTAATATAAACCGTAGCACAACAATAAAATATACTCACCTACAACACAAAGCAAGCAGCAGCCGCCTACTTGCTGAAGCTGCATCCAAGAGTGGCTTGAAAAAGGCTAAAGTAACCAGGTAAAACCAGAGTAAAAAAAAGCATAAATTTTGCATAAATTTCAAATGATTAGCTTTTGATGTGCTTCTTCGAAAGGTTTGGTTTCCAGGTGCGTAACAAAGACTTGTTGCTGTCCACATTCGAGTGTTTATTGATTTTGTACCATGGTGTCTACTTGTGTGTGCGTGTGTTAAATATTGTTTGTCAAATGTAACTGAACTTCTCAGTTACTCATCTTTAACAGCTTTTTCCCATATCAATAACTCATTTTAAAATAGCTTATGGTTATTCTTGTTATCAGTTGCGCGTAAACTGGAAGTGGCTTGTTATCGGCCACACACCCCCCGCAACGACCCGCCCACAACAGATACAGATTGAGAAGTTGCTAAATAAGCTTCTTGACCAGATGCTAATTGGCTGATGTGCCTGTTAATTAAGTTGTGGCACAATAAGCAAATCAAGCGCGCTCAATTCAATTTGTAACACTTAACAAAATTAACAACTAAAGTCAATAGAATAAAGCGAGCGATGCAATTCAATTTCCTATTGACCTTTAACATCTTACAGCTCGGGACAATTTAATCTAAGCGCCTGGTTGCGCCCCAAAATAAAAAAAACCCTAATCAAACTCATTGCACAGACGACGCCGTGTCAAAAATGGTACAGAAAAGTTGGAGGCACAAGCGTAAATAATTATTAAACGCACCAGACTGAGAAATAAAAAAGATAGAACAAAAAGAAGAATTAAGCAAGTCGAGGAAAGGGTGTTTATAAACAATAGACCATGCTTGGACGCACACAGAAGCTGCTGCTGGGCCTGACCGTATTGTTGCTAGTCAACCTGCTCTGGGTCTCCTCCAACGAACTGACAAAGGTAAGTCTAAATTCAACAAATATTAAGTCAAATTTTAATTAAGCTCTCTCTCCAATCGAAAAACAGTTTCTCTATGAGGATAACCGATATGACAAGCCCTTCTTTTACACATACTTCAACACATCCATGTTTAGCATTTATTTGCTTATTATTGGCATTATAGCGCCTTGGAAGGAGTCATGCGACCGTCAAAATGGCAACTATGCGGTTTGTTTAATGTCTATAATTGTTTGTTAACATAACTTATAAAAATATATATTCTGTCTGACTTTTAGATGATGGAACAGCATGCTGATGAGGAGAACTACTATACAAATCAGGCTGCCCTGGTGAGTCTCTGCACGCTCAACAATTGAAATGATGATTGATGATCCTCTTTTTTGGTTTGCAGAGTGACTCCACCTTCGTGCCTATACGCGTTGCCAATCAGGGCAGCATTCCAGGCGTATTGTCCGGCGCGGAGAGCGATGATTCGAGTGTACGCAGCGTTCGCTTCTGCAAGATGGCCGAGGTGCGCGAGATGTCGGCACATGAGGCGACTGATGCGTTGATGGCACGCCTCTCCTATGCAGCTAGCATGCGAATTAGGCGCCAGAAGACCCATCACAAGACAGCCAAAACGGCACTGCTCTTTTGTTTGCTTTGGCTTGCGGCCAATTACTTTTCGCAACTGGCGCTCGATATGGACGAGGAGCCGATGATAACGCTTATCAGGTAAGCGTCCGCATAACCTTAATGGATATAAATATTAAACATTAAACGATGCTTTCACAGATCAACTGCTGGCACACTATTTACGGTTTTATTGGCTGCATTGTTTCCATCGGCCATGGGCGATAAGTTGACCATAACGAAAGTAATCGCTGTCACCATGAACATTGGCGGCGTTGTGGTCACCTCAACAAATGATTTGCATGATACCAAGATGACGCGAGGCGTGCTGTTGGCCCTATTCAGCGCCTTCTTCTATGGCTCGTATTTGGTGTTTGTAAAGCAAAAAAACGACACCGAGGAGAAAGTGGACATTCCACTCTTTTTGGGTAAATATCTGTAATCTTTTGTTTGCTTGTCTTTATTATAACGCATTTATTTGAAAATCTTGAAGGCTTTGTTGGTCTCTGGAATCTGTTGCTGCTGTGGCCCATATTCTTTATACTGCATTTCACCAGGATCGAAACGTTTGAGTTGCCCAGCCAGGGTCAATTTGGTATGCTTTTTTTAAATGGCTTCATTTGCACCGTTTTGGCCGTGGCTCTGTGGTTGTGGGGCTGTTTCCTCACCTCCTCGCTGATTGGCACGCTGAGCCTGTCTCTGCAATTACCGCTGACGATTGCCTTCGATGTGCTGGTCAAGCATAAACCGTATACACCCATGTATGGCATGGGTTCCATGGCATTAATCTTGTCATTGCTGCTGGTTGTGCTGCTGATGCGCAACGATGAGTCAGATCCGCTTATGAAGCTCTTCAAAGTGGTTTACAGAAAAGTCTGTGCCTGCCGTAAGCCAAGCATTGTTAGGTGAGTTATACCACATACTATAAACATCAAGTATATACCAATATTTGTATAATGCCTACAGAGTCACCGATGACGAGCAGCAGGAATCTCTCATCAACAGCAGCGATTAAAGTGACTCATCGGTTGGGAGAACGCTTTTCAAAAATGCGCTTTCGCAAATTGAATTATTGCTCACTGCAATGCAAATCCAAATTTGGCTGTTCACGACTTCGTTTCGAATCGTTCTTTAATCTAAAGCGACATATAATTCATATATAAATATATATATATACAAATATATGTATATTTATGTATTAATTGTTTGTAGTTGTAGCTGATACGAGTATTTCGCACAATAAATAAATTAGATAACATATTTATATACATATGCATATATATATTTTTCCTAATTTGTTTTACGTTAAGAGCTGATCCTGATTTGCAATTTTACGTACAATTAAGCTGATATACATACATAATATTACATATTTGTGTAGCTTACGTTTACTACAATAGGATTGTATTTTCTGTAAATAGCTTTAGTCGTAGTGTATATCTCTATGTGATAGGTCTTAAAATTTGCTGAAGCTCATTTCTAATTTATTGTGCTAATTATGTATGCCCAGCTACTTAGTGCTCGACTTTAAAATACATACTTATATATGCCACCTCCATACTCTACAATTCATACTCAATTCCAGCATTTTGTTCTCCAAACGTTAATCTCTATTAATTAGATAAACTGCAGAATCTGTTTACAATTAATCGTATGGAAAAGCACAGAAATATATGTTAAAAAGTTAATGTACAACTGTTTACAAAAAAAATATTAATACTCAGTGCGAGTGGTTTTTATTTAAGAGTCCTGCATGAAAAACGCACATTTATTTGTACGAATATAAATATGAATTTCAAATCAAAATCCCATATTTAGAATTGATTATTGTTTACAATAGGCAAAATCAAATTTAAAATAATTTTTATCTCGCGATAAGATTATTTCGTGCGTATTAAATTAAATAAACCAAATTTTGTTTACGATTTTACTAGCACACAAAAGAACTCATTTTATGAGTCACTAATCTAATCTTATTTTTATAAAAATTTCAAATAACGATATTCGCGCACTCGTCAACGATATTTCATTTAACGATATCGGAAAGTTTGTGTACTTTTGCAACACCGTCACTTTTATTCACAATTTTGATAGGCCATAGTTTCGATATATAAACATCGATAGTTTAAACTATCAAGCGAAAAGAAGAAGCAGACTCATGTTGGCGTCTCCCATTCTATATCTCGCTGTCGAGCAGTGCAGTTGTAGTAGCAGGTGCAGGTATTGTTAAAAGAGTCGTACAAAATGAAGTTTCAACTGGCTTTGTGCCTGGTCGCCATTGCGGCCGGCATTGTGGTTGCTGATGAAAGCAAAGGACCCAAAGTGACCGACAAGGTAAGCAACATCCCTACAAACACACAGAGCCAAATGCATGCATGTGTGCGTGTCATTTATACCTGCGTCATTTTAGTATAGATACACGAATACCAACATAGATAAATCATTTGCGCTGTTCTTAATATAAAATATATATTTTGATACGTGTATTTTGTTATGTTCTGCGTAGGTTTTCTTTGACATCACCATTGGCGGTGAGCCTGCTGGTCGCATTGAGATCGGTTTGTTTGGAAAAACCGTCGAAAAGACTGTGAGGAACTTCAAGGAATTGGCTGAGAAGCCACAAGGCGAGGGGTAAGTGTTAATAACCCTTATGCACCGTTAATTGGCCTACACACACCAAACACATACACACACACACACATGCACACACCTAGCCATTTATAGGTTAGAGCCGTAATAGTTGCTATCAATTACGTGGCGTTTAAGTGAGAATTAGTTAACAAAGCGACGAGCAATAAGCAGAATTATTGTGTGACAAATTAATTTGTTTACGTTTGATTTGACTCTAATTTGACAATTGTCAATTCTACTCTCAATATTTGCATGTATAAAAATAGCTACAAGGGCAGCAAATTCCATCGCATTATCAAGGACTTTATGATCCAGGGTGGCGATTTCACCAAGGGTGATGGCACCGGCGGACGCTCCATTTACGGCGAACGCTTCGAGGATGAGAACTTCAAGCTGAAGCATTATGGCGCCGGCTGGCTGAGCATGGCCAATGCTGGCAAGGACACCAATGGCTCACAGTTCTTCATTACCACCAAGCAGACCAGCTGGTTGGATGGTCGTCACGTTGTCTTCGGCAAAATCCTCTCCGGCATGGATGTGGTGCGCAAAATCGAGTCTGGCGCCACCGATGCCCGGGACCGTCCCGTCAAGGATGTGGTGATTGCAAACAGCGGCACCATCGCCGTTGCCGAGCCCTTTGCCGTTTCCAAGACGGATTCCACCGAATAAGATGGAAATCCAAGCTGAAGGCGGGCAGGAAGGCATAACTAATAACTAATTAGCTTTTGCACTTTGCAAATTTTAATCGCGTCTTTTTAAACATAATCAATGAAATAAAATACTATCATTAAAGACTAGAATCTAGAATACATCGAACCAGCTTGGGTGGCCGCCAATCGATTTTTCTCAACTCTTAAATGTTGAGTTTGCATTTAAATCTAATTGAAACATAAGCGTAAATTTGTAATCCATTTTATCGTCTAAGCAAGCCAATATACTGCTCAATTATTCTCAAATTTGTAACGCCTAACAATTCAATATAATAAACTATGTGATAAAAAATATGAGAAAAACTATTCTTTGTTTTAGTTTTTGGCTTTCAGTTTTACTGTTTGTGCTGCGGTTCATTGAACTGGTTTCGGTATATGCGTGTGTGGGTGTATGTGTGTTGTGTCTGTTTTGTACTGACTTTCTTGGAACTTCTGCTGTCTCCCTTAATTGGGAACCGGTTTCCCAAACGTCAACAGCTTCCATATCTAATTTTATATGCCTTTTGTTTCCTACTTCTTTTTTTGCTTTGATGCACTAATTCTAGCAGAGATTTGTTTGTGATAAAAAAAAACACAGTTGACACAGTTGCCGCTGTTTGTCTGTCACTTTCATAAATTCGAGTCATGTTCTTTATTTTAGCAGCAGTTCGATAATTGCTTGTGCACATATTTATTTACTTTATTTATTTTTGTCAATGCCAATTTTAGCTGCTTGATTTGATTTTATAAAGATGACATTAAGAACTTTAAACAGTTCTCAACTCTTATACGACCATTGCCATTGCTTTGTATTCCAATAAGAATACATGTCGATTTTATTTTATTAACCCTTAAGCGGGCTTATGTCATTGAAAGCTTTACGCTGTAAAATTTTATTGCTTTTGAAGATTTAGTAGCAGCAGCAATAAACCAAAAAAAATCTTTTAAGTCACGCAAAGTAAATATTTGACATACTGCGAATATTTCCAGTCATTTTTCAGCAGTGCAATATGTATATATGCATTTCTGCGTGTTAACAGGCCTTCTTTAACCCCTGCCACACAAACAACTTGCAACTGAGCAAGCTGAGAGCCAATTAAAAACGAGAGAGGATCTGCGCCTGGAATCATTACAAATTTGCTTGTGTCAGTGCAATTGTACCTCACACACACACACACATACAGATGCACATGTGTGCATGCGTGTAGATTTTGTATTGTTTATGTCGGCAGCAATCTCATGTGCCACACATGTTTTTAACACAGCCAGACAATCAGCTCATATGTACAAACACACATACATACATAGAACAACCACAGAACATAGAATTTCTGGACGCTGTCGCATTTCAAAGATTATGTTATTTTCTTTTATTGCTCATTGGCAGTCAGTGCTGCGAAACAAGGCGTTTCGAGAGCAGCAACGAAAAGCGGAAAAGCTTTCCATTTTTCTTCCTTTTTAATATTTAAATATTAGCTGCTAACATAATAAGCTTTATCTGCTCTCAAAATGGTACGTGGAAATTCTCAAATGGGGATCATGGAGATCAGACGGCTTATTAATAATTTATTGATAAGAGAAAGTCGCTGCTGATGTGTACCAATGAATACACACCATTCAATAATATGATAATAATATGTCTTACTTAGAAACACCTTTCGCTCGGTTTGCTTATCCTGCTGATGGGCAGTGGCATTTGCCGCGCTGCCAAAATCCTTGTCATCTTTCCACATGCCAGCGAGAGTCATTTTAATGTGATGCGCACTGTGGTCACCGAGCTGGCGGACAGGGAGCACAATGTGAGTATTTATAGCACTCGCCAAGATGCACAATTATTGCACAATTTCGATTCCATGCTAGGTAACCGTATATGGAAGTCACGGACTCGGCGAGCATTTCGAGCGTATTACGGAGACGCTTGTGGCGCCGGAATATGACTTTTGGAGCCACTGTAAGTGAGAAAGATGATAGAAATTAAGATTATAAACAACTACAACTTTTTTATCACATTTAACTGCAGTGCAGAAACATGGTGCAGCTGGTGGCAGCCTGGAGGATCTAAGCCGCCTGACGGACAGCAGGCTGCGCAGCTCCTTGGCCACTGTTGGTGCTCAGGCATTAGATCACTTTTTGACACAGCCATCGTTGCAGGCGCTGCTGCAGATGCCCAGCGCTGACTTCGACTTCGATGTCATCGTTGTGGACTATTTTTATACGGAGGCGCTGCTGGCGCTGGGCTACAAGCACAATAAGCCCACCATTGGCATTGTTAGCACGGATTTTGGAGGTTATATGGATGCTGTCCAGGAGTCGCTGGTGCCCGTCGCCTGCTCGCCCATTAACTTTGAGGACTACACGCCGGAGCAGGGTTTCATGGAGCGATTGAGCAGTATACGTGAGTGTATGACGCGTCGCAAGCAATTCGACAAGGAAAACTATGCGGCACAGGATCAATTGATTAACAAACATTTTAAAAGTGAGTTTTTACCTTTTCGCCGTTGGCGGCATTTCGCTGTGAATAGATATTTTCACAAGAGGTGGCAGCTCTACGTCTACTCAATTTCGATTTAATCGTCTACCTATCGATTTTACATAATTTAAATAACTGAAATTAACAAATTTTAATTTGGTTTTACAGTTGGAACCACTGTTCAGGAATTGCAGGCTAATCATTTGGCGCTGCTCTTGCTCAATAATCACGTGCCGCTGTGGACTCCGCGTCCACTGGTGCAGCAGATTGTGCCCGCCGGCGGTTTGCACATCCGTGCTCCCCGCGATTTGCCGTGGCATTTTATACGATATGTGGAGCAATCTCGCACTGGCGTCATTTACATGCAGCTGGGCAACGAACAGCCATGCGGCCAGTTGCCCAAGCAAAAGTTGCAGACGATCTTTGAGTTTCTGAATGCGCGCAAGGAGCGTGTAATCTGGACGTGCCACGATGTGACGAAACTGGAGGGACAGCCCAAGAACGTAATGATACAGCATGCAGTACCACAGATCGATATCCTGGCTCATCCACGCATTTGTGCCTTCATCATGAACGGGGATTTGCTAAGTGTGCAGGAGGGCATTATGCGAAATGTGCCCATGCTGGGATTACCCATCTTCCAGAACGAACGCAAGAACATGCAGCTGGCTGTGAACCTTGGCATTGGCCTTCAGCTGGATCAAAGCAATTTCAGTAAGGCATCGCTGAACTGGGCATTGGATGAGCTTATTACACAGGAGAGTTATCAGTTGACCATACGGGAGGTTTCTAACGAGTTTCGAGACAGACCGTTGGGCGCATTGGCCAACGCCATGTTCTGGGTGAACTATGTGGTGCGGCACAAGGGCGGTGCGGCAATTAGAACACGTGGCATCAATATTGCCTCTAATCATTTGCATCTCTTTGATTTGTTCGTATTTTATTTTGGTTTGGCGGCTATATTTTGTGCTGTTTTGGTGTTCACTTACTTTGGAGTCGTATATGCGCTGCAAAGAAAACGAAACTACACCAAAGATTCCAAGATAAATTAGAGATAAATGAAAATGAATTAAGTCTAAAGTGAACTAATAAAGGGTAAAAGTCAGCTAATTAATTTTCTCTCTTTCTTTTGCCGTTTTTTACTTTTTGAATGTGCGCCAATGACAGGGTTGCATTCGCACCAATAATAATTTAGGCAATACAACTCTGAAAAAAAGTGCTGCCAAGTTTTGAGCAATCGACGGTAGCCATCTTCCTTTCTAAAGAATCGCGTTCGCACAGCAGACGTGTTTAAAACCTTTTCGAGTGTTTTAAAAGGTAATAATTGTATAAATATAAGCCAACATGCGTTTTAAGTGTGCAGCTAATAAGTAAAACCAGCCAACTATGAATGCAAGCCGTCTAAAACGTGTAATAACTAGTGGCAAGCGCAGCGTGTCACACGTGGAGTCTCAAATGGCCTAGCGGAGCTGTCCCTCGCATTGAGGTTATGTTTAAAACAAAAACAATAAAATCATCCAACCTGTAAACTGTGACAACATGCGAATTTGTGTGTAAAATTATCAATCAACTGTTTGTCTAATTTGCTTGCTGTGTCGTTCTTTCAGCTCCGTCAAGATGTCCACTGGTACAACAGCCACAATCCGCACCCGCAAGTTTATGACTAACCGTCTGCTTGCCAGGAAACAAATGGTCTGCGATGTCCTCCATCCCGGACTCTCGTCGGTCAACAAGACCGAGATTCGTGAGAAGCTCGCCGCTATGTACAAGGTGACTCCCGATGTTGTGTTTGCCTTCGGTTTCCGCACAAACTTCGGCGGTGGCCGCTCCACGGGCTTCGCGCTCATCTACGACACGCTGGACTTTGCCAAGAAGTTCGAGCCCAAATACCGTTTGGCTCGTCACGGTCTCTTTGAGCAGAAGAAGCAGACACGCAAGCAGCGTAAGGAACGCCGCAACAGGATGAAGAAGGTCCGTGGTACCGCCAAGGCCAAGATCGGCACCGGCAAGAAGTAAAAATCGCGCTGGAATCATGATTGGTGTGTGTGTGTGTTGCTGGTGGCGCGCACCGAAAATTCCCAAAAGCTGCTGGTTACGCGTTAGTTTCACTTTTAATCATTAAACGACAACAACACAAAATCCAAATCGGTTGTTTTCTTTTCGAAAGACTTTTTTTATATGCTTAAGAAAATAAAACACTAAAAGTAAATACGACTTGGTGTTTGCTTGCTGGGGGAATATCGGAAATAAATATTTAAGAGAATTTGCTTAAAAATCTGAATGAAAGCGTAAATTGGCAATAAACAAATGCATTTTTTAGTTCTGCCGGTAGCCTTGCCGTACTGTTCAGACGACCTTTACTGGCAACACCAATTTCAGTCTGTCTGGCCACATTTTGCCTAGCATTTCAACCCTACTAGCAACGCCACAAAAATTTATTGCAAAAAAAAAAGAACGAAACCGGAAAAAGATTCATATACAGAAATTGTATAAAAATGTTTTAAATGTCAGTTGAGCAACTGCTGAGCGTTTGCCAAGACATTTCACAGCAGCGATCCGGAAAAAACCACAGGCAACAGAACGAGCTTAAAAATGTCCAGTTGCGGGGGTGGTGGTGGCGGCAGCGTCGTCGGCGGCGGCGTCGGCGGCATCAGCGTCTCGGGTGGCGATTGGATATGTCCAGATATTGAGTGAGTGCGCGTAGAGCTTCAGCGTAACGATCCAGGATCGTAGGATTTGAGAGTACTACACCCCTCTTCAGCACAAAAATCTCTTACTCCCCTTCCCTTCCACAAAAATTTCCCTAACAGACAAATGCAATAAATTGTTGTTTTGTTACTCTTATTCTTCCTCCATCCGCTCGCCTCTTGGCGCGCGGCTGTTGTGCGTGTGTTGGTTATGCATTGTATGTGTGTGTTGCAGCTGTCGTCATTCGAACTTTGCACGTCGCCTACAATGCAATAAATGCAATCGGGAGCGCGAGAGCAGCGCCATTGAAAAACTGGACAAGGACAGAGATCGTGAACGGGATCGTGGCAATGGCAGCAGCAGCTCCAGCAAAAAGAAACTGGGTACAGAGATTGGCAAAGTGGCCGCAGACAAGTCACGTGGGCTGTTCAGTGCCGAGGACTGGCAGTGTAGCAAATGTGCGAACGTTAACTGGGCTCGCCGACAGACTTGCAACATGTGTAATGCTCCCAAGTTTACCGACGTGGAGGAGCGCACAGGTAAGTAGAAGAGCACAACCAACATGCAATGATTAAATTTTGACTCTGGAAATGCATTCCCAGGCTTTGGTGGCGGCTATAATGATCGTGGCGTCGTGGAGTACAAGGAACGCCAGGACTCCGACAGCGAATACGATGAGTTTGGACGCCGCAAGAAGCGTAAAAACAACGATAGAGGTGGCGGCGGCAGCAGCGATGGCAGTGGTGAGGATGGACGGGACAAGGATGATGCAAAACGCGCCAGACGCAGTGTCAATGAAGGCGACGAAGAGGAAGACGATGACGAGGACGACGATGGTGATTTGTCCAAATACGATTTGTGGGGCGACAATGAGGTGACCTCGAGCAATGTGAAAAGCAAGGAACAGGACAATGGCACTAGTAATAACAGCAGCTGCAGTACCAGGGAGAAGCCGCCACCAGCTGTGACAGCTAGCAGTAAAAGAGCCACACGTGACTCCACATCATCCAACTCGTCGTCGTCCTCATCGAGCTCAAGCAGCTCCAGCGACTCATCCACAACCTCAGTAACAAGCAGCTCCAGCAGCAGCAACGGTTCCAGCAGCAGCAACAGTAAGCGCGATAGGAAGCGATCCGAAACTCGCCGCTAGACATTTTCTAAGCTCAATCTCCTTTGGAGAATGCATGCCACTGTCTTGTTTTTTTTCTCTTTTTTCCTCGTTGGAAAAGAAAATACTGATGTTTATTTATTTTTCTAAGTCTGCGCCATTTCCCATGACATGTATTGAAACACCACACCCCATAATAATCAATAAATTCATATTATTTAAGAAAGTCACCCAACGATTTTATTGCAATGCAGTCGTTAACGGATCAATGGAAAGTTTCATCCGATTGCTTGCGTGTTGCCGCTGCCTCCGCTTCACGCAGTTTCTTTAGTTGTGTCAGCTCCTGTCGCGCGTCCTCGATTTGCTGGTCTGTTACGGTCACGGGCACATCACAATCGATCTGCTCTTGTCGCACGAATACCATTTTCTTGATGGCATCCTCCAGATAGGGTATTTGCTGTGCCTGCAACTCTTTGTGATAAGCTTCCAGGCGCTCCTCCTTGATCTTCTCGCAGTAGATGTCGGTAAGCTTTTGCAGCGACTCCTTGCGTGTTATCCAATGGAAATTTGCTGGCGGTGGCTTATAGACCAAGTCCAGTTTCTCCAATATCCACTCGAAACGCGGATAATCCCAGCGTCTCAGGTATTTCAGGAACTTTTTGCGCTTATCGATCAGTTCCTTTAGCCGCACTTTCATCATTTTGTCGCGTGGATGCGCCTCCATATGTTCTTGGTAGCGTCGTATGAATGCCGTCATCTTGGCCACTGTTATGGGAGAAAGTATATATATGTAGTTATTGTAGTATAAGGGTAACTAAAGTCATGAAAGAGCGATCTAGCCAGGGAGGATATCTTGCAATCCCGCTAAAATGCAATTGGGGAACAGATAATCCTGAACATCTGAATATATTTTAGGGAATCGGAATTTATCTGCCTCTTACATATTGGGACATACGTACGTTTAGCCTCCATAGAGCCATAGTCCTGGGGATGACGCTGCACCTCTTTTATCATTTGATCGCGGTAATACCGAGTGGTCAAATGATTCGGATTGTTGCTTAGCTTGAACAGCGATTGTACTGTTTCATCGGCACTAGAAAAATACGCTAATGAATTTACAAACAACTTTGGACGGCAATATTCGCAATCTCACCTCGCTAGTTCTTTGGAATCTTTGTAATCCGGAAGAAACTCATTGGCGCCCAGCGGTGGCAGTTTGGCGAGATCACCGCTCTTCTCCGGCGTGATGCATGAAATCTTCTCCGGTCTTACCCATTTGATTTTCAGATCTGACTTAAACGCATAGTCACGCACGAACTGGCGTGGCAAAGTGTTTGCTATATTTAATAGTTTATTCATAAATAACAACTTTAATGGACATCCAAATGCAATTTGCTTCGCTAGGTTATATCACTTGGCCAGTGTGCACACACCAAAAGAAATGAAAACACCAGCTGACAAATAACAGTGTGTACCTACCGTACCAAAGCTGATATTATCAGTTGTTGATGTATTTTGTGAATGTTGTATTGGCAAACATTAAAACAATTCTGAAACAAAGAATATTTAAGAATTAAACTCGATTTAGAGCATTTTACAATGGCGCACATGTCCCACATTCTGCCCCAGACATCAACGCCCTCGAGCGGTCCCTCGGGCACCTCGTCGCGCACAATGTCACTCATGGAGAAGCAGAAGTATATCGAGGATTATGACTTTCCCTACTGCGACGAGAGCAGTAAATATGAGAAAGTCGCTAAAATTGGCCAAGGCACCTTTGGGTGAGTGATACATATTTTACATATTTGTATGGCAGTTACGCAACTTCCGTTTTCTTCGTAGGGAGGTGTTCAAGGCACGCGAAAAGAAGAGCAACAAAAAGTTTGTTGCCATGAAGAAGGTGCTCATGGATAATGAAAAAGAGGGCGTAAGTAACTTTTTCATCGCCATTGATGCAATGTTAACCAATATTGTTTCTCAGTTTCCCATTACGGCTCTTCGCGAGATTCGCATCTTGCAGCTGCTGAAGCACGAGAATGTCGTCAACCTGATTGAGATTTGCCGTACCAAGGCGACCGTACACAATGGCTACAGATCGACCTTTTATTTGGTGTTCGACTTTTGTGAGCATGATCTGGCCGGTCTATTGTCCAATATGAATGTTAAATTCAGCTTGGGCGAGATCAAAAAGGTTATGCAGCAACTGCTCAATGGCCTATACTACATACACAGCAACAAGGTGGACATTTCAACTAAAACGCGTGACAATTTGAGGCTTATTTGTTGTCTGGTTTTTTGCAGATTCTGCATCGTGATATGAAGGCGGCTAATGTGCTCATCACAAAACATGGCATCTTAAAGTTGGCTGACTTTGGTTTGGCCCGTGCATTTAGTATTCCAAAGAATGATTGTAAGAATCGTTATACAAATCGTGTGGTTACCTTATGGTATCGTCCTCCAGAACTGCTGCTGGGGGATCGCAACTACGGCCCACCGGTGGATATGTGGGGCGCTGGCTGCATCATGGCCGAAATGTGGACACGTTCGCCCATTATGCAGGGCAACACGGAGCAACAGCAGTTGACGTTCATATCACAGTTGTGCGGATCATTTACGCCTGACGTTTGGCCGGGCGTCGAGGAGCTCGAACTGTATAAATCCATTGAGTTGCCAAAGAATCAGAAGCGTCGCGTCAAGGAGCGTCTACGTCCATATGTTAAGGATCCAACTGGCTGTGATTTACTTGACAAACTGCTGACACTGGATCCGAAGAAACGCATTGATGCGGACACAGCCCTGAATCACGATTTCTTTTGGACTGATCCCATGCCCAGCGATCTGAGTAAAATGTTGTCGCAGCATTTGCAGAGCATGTTCGAATATTTAGCACAACCGCGCCGCAGCAATCAGATGCGTAATTATCACCAGCAGTTGACAACAATGAATCAGAAGCCGCAGGACAATAGTATGATTGACAGAGTCTGGTAGAATTTAAACACTACAAATAAGTTTTTAGTTAGGTATAAAAATATACAATTGTAAAGAGGTGTATATGCATCGATTTAAAAAAAACATTTGGACTTAAAGACAAATGTTTTTTAACATATTACCCTAGTTCTCTATGCAGAACGCAGTAAGTATAATAATCTCCATATAAAACTTAAACAAAAATAGTATTCTGTTTGGTTTGGCTAACGAACAAGATGAGCTGCGTACTTAGCTACACATAAATGATGGTGTGTACACACTGTTAAGGAACTGGCATTATTTAGGCACTATTTGCGAAATGCACGTTGAGCAAAAGGTAAACAAAGCAAAGAAAGTGGAGAAAAAACAAAGACGTTGCTTGGCGATTATAAAAGACGACTGCAATGTTGCTCCCAGTGAAGTGCCCACTCTTAATTTGGCCATACTCAACGTTGGCCTCAGCAATGGACTCACCGAAGAAGCACTGCTCGACTCAGTTGCCGCAACAGGCGGTCAAGTGTCGAAGGTGCTGATGCTTCCATCGAAATCCTATTGCTTTCTGAGCTGTCCCACCTTGACGGATGCGCAGAATGTGTTCGAGGGAATGCACAATGTGGCGACTATTGGTCAGTTGGGCGCTGTTGCCTATCTCAGCTATGTTGTGCAATTGCCACGGGAGATTGAGGAAAATGGGTGGCAAAAGTCATTGCCAAGTGGACTCGTGTTGCTGCCTAAATATATCAATGAGGCAGAGGAGGTATTGTTGCTGCAGGCAATTGCTATTGATGACAATGGCACTGCCTGCACGGAGGACTCTTTGAAGCACAGGCACGTTAAGCATTTTGGCTATGAATTTCTATATGGCAGCAATAATATTGATGAAACACAACCATTGGAGCAGCCCATACCGGCGGCATGCGATATCTTGTGGCAGCGCTTGACCAGCACCGAATTCCCAGGCAATTTTTTTCCGGATCAATTGACCGTTAATGAGTATGAGCCTGGCCAGGGCATTCCGCCACATGTCGACACGCATAGTGCATTTGTGGATCCCATTCTCTCGCTGTCACTGCAAGCTGATGTCGTCATGGACTTTCGTCGCGGCAATGAGCTGGTGCACGTGCTGCTCCCACGACGCTCCCTTTTGATCATGTCCGGCGAGTCTCGCTACGATTGGACACACGGCATCAAGCCCAAGCACATCGATGTAATACCCACGCCAGCTGGCAGCCTAACCACACAGGCGCGCCACAAAAGAACATCGCTCACCTTTCGAAGACTGCGTCGTGGAGCCTGCGATTGTCAATATCCTACGCTCTGTGATACACGGCAGACGACAGCTCCACAGGCAGTGACGGATAAGCTTGCCACTCATGCTAGTCACCTGGAACAGCAAAATGTGCATGAAGTTTATGATAAGATCGCTGATCATTTTAGCGACACGCGTCACACGCCCTGGCCGCAGGTTGCCGAGTTCCTTCAGAGCTTTGAGGCGCATTCGGTGCTGCTGGACGTGGGCTGTGGCAATGGCAAGTATCTTGGCTGTAATCCACAACTACTAAGCATCGGCTGCGATCGCTCCATGGGTCTGCTGGGCGTTAGCAACGCGCGTGGCCAGAACGTTTTTCGTTGCGATTGCCTGCAGCTGCCGGTGCGCAGCGCCAGCGTTGATGGCTGCATCAGCATTGCGGTCATTCATCATCTGGCCAGCAGCGAGCGGCGGCTGGCAGCGTTACTGGAAATGGCCCGCGTGCTGCGTCCTGGTGGTCGGGCGCTAGTCTACGTTTGGGCCAGGGATCAACGAAAGAATGACAAGAAGTCATCATATTTGCGACAGAATAAAGCCGTCAATAAGCAGCACACCACGGAGCAAGCTCAGCGCCAAAAGTTGGCACAACAATTGGAAAATATGGAGCTGGATCAGGAGCAACAGCTGCAGATGCAAGTGCCACTGCCTGTGCACACAAATCGCACCGAGTTCCAGCAACAGGATGTCTATGTGCCCTGGAAAACAAAAGATGAACAACGCACAACGTTTCTGCGTTACTATCATGTCTTTGAGGAACATGAACTGCAGCGTTTGGTGTCACATGTGGAAGGTGTGGTCCTCAGACGAAGCTACTACGATCAGGGCAACCATTGTGTCATCTTTGAAAAGTGCAGCAATTGATCGATCAGTTTTAAAAATCAGTAAAATTTTTTGAATAAGTGTTTAATAAATATCTGTTCTGAAAAATAAATAAAACTAATTTTTTAATTAAGTATTTTGTTTATTGATTTCAAAAAATACACATCCACATATTTTTATTTAATAGCGAATTGAACTTTGAGAAAGTATAACTTAGTTAAGCTTACTTTCTTCCCATTTAAATGGTTTTTTTTTTATTGTAGCTTTGGACCATAAATTGACAATTCCTTAATAATAACATTTTGTGTTCCATATTAAATTTCTAAGCAATCAACTCAGGCTTACAGATTTTTTTAAAAAATTGTTTAATATATATATATATATATATTCTTTTTTTTTAATTTATAATTTTTGTATAGAATCTACATTTAAAGTGGGATTTAGAGCTTTCATAGGTACATGTGCGGGTGTATTTACTTAAGATTTAATTAAACCGATTTTGTAGATCATGAAAAGTACACGTTTATAGTATTTATATATAGTAGAGGCGAAATATTTAAGTAAGTATTACACTGGGAATTTGGGTAACATAACTAAAGTGTAAAGAGCTACCTAAAGAAGAGAGCAAATGGTTTCTGTGCTGCCATCAGTTTCATAATTGATAAAACTATCATATGTATATATATGTAGTATAATATGTATGTGTAGGTACATCAAGTGAAACTGTTTGAAAATGCATGTTTATACATTACAAGGATACATCATGAGTTGCTACATGCATTAATATATATACGTATATTAATATCTATATAGAAGTATATGTTTTAAAATTACATCTAAATGTATACTACATAAACGTACAAATACAAGTAGTTTTAAAAACACTTAGAACTCAGCCTGGGCACTTTCTTACTTGACAATAATTACAATCAATATCATTGTAGGACTTTAATTTAATGACTAGTTTACAGTTTTCAACGTTTCGTTTTTGGTCGATAATTGATATGTTACCTAATAGTATATGTATATGTATAGTTAATATAAGTAACAGATTTGACTCGATGTTTAATTTTCGGTGCCTACAAGCAACTACAGTATTTGAAGTTGTTAATCTTCTAAACTATCTGCAATGAGTACAGTGTATAGACTACGAGTGAAAATATATGTTTAAAGAGGTGTATATACCATATAAAGATGTGTGTGGGAGTGCCCAAGGTTTGGCTATAAGTATAACTATTAATATGTCTATATAGATATAGGTTGGTATGGGAGAACAATATAGAGTATAACTTCTTCAACAGGTTATTAGACTGCCTATGACTAGGGTTAAACCAGAAATTCATCATAATATTAAAGCCTGATAGTTTACTTGTTTGTCGTTAAAGCTGATTTATCAGTTGTAAATATATATGTATATATACTAAGAACGCCTTATATAAACATGATTTATATAGGTTTTGTGTCCTTATATGTGTATATTTCAGTCGTTGTTGAATATACAAAGCTTTCTTTGCATGCTGATGACCTTTTACTTATCCTTCATCGTTTCTTTTTTTTTTGGTTCAATAATTAAACTTATTCGTATTTTTATGCCTATTTCTACTTCTCTAGCTCTAGTTCTACTGCCTGGAGAGTCGAGTCTTCATCCTCTCCAGCCCTACCGAAACACTTATTTGAGCAGCTGGCATACTTCTAACCACCTTTCCGTATGAGTCAGGGATGGAGGCGATGAGTGTGTGTGAGTTTTGGTGATGACTATGGCTCTTTGTGTGTGTGTCTGGTGCTATGTGTTTGCGTCTGGGTGTCCAGTTTGCCTTGAGTGAGCGCGCTTAGATAAATGTTTCGGCTGCCATTTGTTACAAGCATTCAGCAAATGGTGGCTTTTCAATCGGCGGCGAAGGACCCGACACTGACACCATTGGCACGGCACTGATCTTCGGCTTGATGATTTTGAGGCCGAGACCCAGATTCTTGGGGCTGCTGTGCGGCGACGATGAAGCCGTCGAGGAACGCTGGTGCACCAGGACGCGTGGCTTAGCCTCAATGGCCATGCTGGGCGTAGAGGTGAGCGAAACGGATGCGGTGGCGGTCGCACTTCCCAATAGTGGCACATTCACCATTTCCTCCACCGTCTCCCCAGAGTCCTGTGAGTCATGTACTACGGCCGAGACATCGCTGTGAATCAGCGCCGATGTGGAGTGCGCATCATCATCCTGCATGTATGGTGGGGGTGCCTCTAATGAAATGCTGCCAACAATAACATTGGCCGTGGTTATGGCAGAGGAGCGCGCCAGCAAACTGGTCACAGCTGTTGGCGAATGCTTGTCGTGCAGCACGGGCAGCGTTAGTAGCTCACCAGCGTTCATGCCACACTCCTTTAGCTCAATGTCCTGAGAGGAGTTTTGCTGCTGATGCTGTTTTTGGACGGAGTCATCATCGGTTCGCCAAGGTCGCAGGCTCTTCTATATAACGAACAAATTTATAAAATTGATGAATAAAAAACAAACTGAAAAAATATCCTTAATGAATTAATGGATCGATCCGGCCAAATATTCACTAATACAACTTTTTAATAAGCTTACAAGCTATAGGAACAAATTTCAGTATCAGAAAATGTGGAGATTCTTCCTTTACTTATGACAGTTTTTATTTAATACATTCTGCAAGGGTATAAAGGGGCTAAGGCGGACACAGACTTACCCTGCGTCCATTCTCGGTAATATTCTCGGCACTCTTGGCCTTACGGCAAAGGACACTCTGTGAGCCGTGACGGCGGAGGAACTCAATGGAATCGAATCCGCGACCCTCGGATGATACGAATATGGCCGAGTTGATGCGACTGCGCGTGCAACGCTCCGATATCGATGTGGAATGCTCCTCGGCGAGCATGTGGATGTGCTGCAATACAAAGATAATTAGCAAAGCATTCACTTATGAGGCCAACTCTTGGGACATGTGATTGTTACTCTTACGCGGCTATTGCAGTGCAACGGTGGGTGAGCAAAGGTGCCGCCACAATCACTGCTGTCGAACTGTATTCTCAATGTAATTTGCAATATTGAAATAGAGAGAGAGCGAGGGAGAAAGAAGGAATAGAAAGAACAGATAAAGAGAGGACCAAGAAAGAAATGGAAGAAATGTAAGGCGTTACACATACGTTATAGGCTCACACACACATTCACACACAATTTGTACAAGAATTGGAACTCTAATAATCCCTCAACGATGAACTATGGCACTATTTGAAGTAAAACTCCTCTTGAGGCGATTAACAACAATAACAAGAACGATAACAGCAAGCGAAAAGCGTGAAGCAACCTGTCCTAAACACTACAAAAGCGATACGAAAACTGTTTGTGATAGTTTTTTGTGTTGTGGTTTTATTTGCGGCTGTGTTTTTGCTGTGCTTTGGTGAAGCGCAAGTCAATAATTGACTCTCAAACTTGAACAGAAGTGTTTTATATGTGTGGAAGGTGCGTATATATTTAAAGGGTGCTCTAAAGTGTTGCTCAATGCTGCATATGGCTGGCGATCAAAACGGTTAACTGTTTAACGATAAGCGATTAACGATTAACGTGCCCAACGTACAACACCAGGTGCATGGCGATTGTGCAGTTATCGGAATCGATAAGCGAGCGAATCGAACGAATTGGATCAAATGAACGAACGAACGAACGAACGAATGAACGTTTATTTTTTAGTCGGTTCGGTTCGTTTAGCACTTACGCTGGCCGGTTCACTGTAGTTGCTGGGATTGAGCATGGACGATTCGGTCTGTATGGTATCGCTGGCGACCATGCTGTGGTACATCTGCAGCTGGAGCGGAGAGGATCCGCGACTGTCGCGCGATCCATCTCGACTGCGTTCGGCGCACGAATACTGTCTCCGGTAATGTCGTCGTCGTCGCCCAACATTGCCAACAGCGAATTGGGATGTGGAGCCGACGACGTCGATGTTGATGCCGACACAGGTATGGCCGACGGCAGGTGCCCCATAATCAGCGTATGCCATCGCTCTAGGCGGTATCGGAGGCTGGCGAAAGTAACTGGGATCATAGCTGAACTGTCGCCGTCGCCACTGATCGTATTGCCGATAATGGCTGAAGAGTCGCCGCCGACGCAATATTAATTGCTTTTTGGCCTCCAGCACCTCGTTCTCCTCGACAAAGGTGCGCTCCTGCGAGTTCTTCAAAATGCTGCGCTGTTGAGCAAATCGACGCTGTTTTGCCTGACTGTTGACCGACAGGGGTAACATGCGCTGAGGTGGAGCTGGTAGTGCTGCTAGCACCGCTGCTGGCTCCCTTTGCAGCAGCTGTTCGTCTTCTGCTGGCTGGCAAGCGTTCTCCCTGGCTTCCACGACATCTCTTTTCAGAGCGGCACTATCTATGCTATCCACATGCTCCAGCACATTGGCGTTCACAATGGACTGATTGTCGACGCTGGGTCCGCGCATATAGGTGTTGATGGGCGTGTCATGGCTATGATTATGGCTATGACTATGGCTAACTGCCGCTGTGGGCGTTGTTGGCGTTTCACGATGTACTGGTTGCTAGCTCTCCACATCCGCTTTATGCAGCAGAGCAAACTGACAGCCGCAGTCGCGCTCCAGCTCTCTGCGCGGATACTGAAAGCAACGATCGAAGATTCCGCAACCCTCGCAGCGCGGCAAGCACTGAGTGAAGCCAAAAACAGAGAGAGAGAGAGAAAGAGAGAAAAGAAAGAGAAAGAGAGAGAGAGAGCAGCAGCAGCAGTAGCAGCGGCAGCAGGCGAGCACAAGAGAGCAGGCGACAGCGAACCATAAGTGGACGGGTGTGGAATTAAGGAACTTTTGTCAGTGATGTCATTGAAAAGATCTAACCTCAACAAAGCTCAACAAAAAGCTGAAAACCAAAACCGCTAAACTAATTACGATATATTGTATGTTTTAAACACTATGTATAGGAAATGCAAATGGGATTGACTTGACTTGAATACGGTTTGGTTATGCACAAACATTTTCCATGCTCGAAACCTTTAAAACATATACACAAGGGTCTGTGGAACAGGTTCAAGGGTCAACCGCCTGAGTGCAGCTCTAAATGTGGCTATGTATATATGTATATTTTGATTGGAGGAAGTTAAAGCACGTATCTAAGAAGAATAAAAAGGTAAAATTATCTTCGGTGCACACCGAAGCCGCAGCACTCTTTAAAAATTATATTTTATATTGAAAGAGCACAAGCACATTCTACAAACTAAGATAGAACGTAACGGAGCTAAAAAAGCTTTATCTTTTAGCAAATAATAAGGTAAGAAGTAGAAAAAGCAGTGAAACCTAATAATAAAATAGAGAATGCTTTCTATAAAAACCATTTACATAAGTTAAGACAGTATTGAGAAAAATTGGCAGTATTCCCAATGATATATTTCATGCGCTCAAAAAAGTATGCTATAGATGTGAACAAGATATCAAAATATTATTTGATTGTATGCAGTGAAACAGACAAGGATAAACGATTTCTTAATTTGCTATAGAAATGGACAGATATAGAATTTATCTCACTGTATAAATAAGAAGATCCATTAAAAACATTCCAGTTTAGAAAATATAAAATGGCGAATAAGCAGTCATAGTTCTTATTTCTCAGAGAGCAACATTTTTGTATAGACAAATGGGCGTTTCAATAGAAAGGGGACGTTCTGTGTGCGCTAGTTATAGAAAATCGTGCGCTTTTGTAGATAATTTCATGAAAAATTTAAATTGTTATTAATTGACTTGATGCAAAAGCTAATGAAATGCAAAAAATATGTTTCATATGCAGTAAGTAATTGAGAAATTAAATATTTTTAATACCTTGACAAAGAAATCGGGGTGTAGGTTCTATAAATAAAGCATAACAGAAATGAATCATAGTTAAAGTTTAGTTCTCGCTCATTAAAAAACAAATACTTAAACCCCAGCCCAATGTGTTTCCCCTGCTTAACCCACAAATTACAATAAACGCCGCGTCATTTCTTTTTCAATATATTCCCCCACACACAAAAATATATATATATATTTTTATATATATTTACAGTATATATATATATATATGTTCCTGTATAATCCATACCTGATGAGAATGTTGGCCATTGCAGCCGCTGGCGGTGCACACTCCTGTTCCCGGTACCTTGAGCTGCTCGTGCTTATAGTCCGGCTGATAAGGCAGCAGCATTCGAATCTTGCCCCATCGATTGAAGAATAACGCTATGGCCCCCGCCCACACCATCAGCACAATGAGCACAATGCCAATCTCTACGCCGCGTATCTGTTGAACAAATTGAATTTTAATTGGAAAGCAACTTGTAATTAAAAACTCATTGCTTATTTAATTTATATTGATATTGACAAAGCTATGACAGTGGTTTCCTTTCGTTGTACATAGAGTTTTGTTGTATATAATAAAGTTAATCTGCATTTTTGTTACATCTTTTTAAAGCACTTGCTCAGTTTCGTAAAATATAAAATCTATACTCTTACGTCTCTAAGACAAATCTATGATAAGCCTTATGGATTTTGCACTTACCGTTGGCAGCTCTCGAGTGGTGCTGTGCGTAAGTGTGTTGGTCGCCGTGGAGGTGACATCGTCACCAAACGAGCTGCCATTGCCAGCTGAGCTATTGCGACCATTGCCATAAATACCCGGTGGAAAATCCTGCTGTGATGTGTTTTTTGGCAGATCTACAAAAGATGTTTCTGCTCAACTGAAAACTGGAAACTAATAACTAATTTTAGCTTGGGGCATTGGACTTACCCATTGTACGAAATTTGATCTGGCCCTGACTGCGGTATTTCTTACCCATCCAGATGGCGGTGACGGCTAGGGAATACTGTGTGCTGGGTAACAGACGGTCCAGGACAATGGCCTCGCTGCTACCGGCGACGTCCTGTACAACCCTGTAACTTAAATTAATTCAATTACCACTCTCGAACGGCAACTAAGTGTGACAAGATGTGTGTCTGTGTGTGAGTGTGTGTGAAGGTGTGTGTAGGTGTGTGTAAGAGTGTATATGTAGCTAATTGCACACACTACAATAGTTAGTTGCGAGCAGACGTTGAAATATGAGGTCAGGTCCGTGGCTCGTAATTACAGCATGGGTCCAATATTTTACTTTGTCAGTTAGCCAAACATGTCCTAGATTTTCCCGCAATTGAGCTCCTATTACGCCTGCTTATATATGTATATATCTATATATAGTATAGTGATGTATGAGTATGAGTTTTTTCCTGTGCGTGGCTAGGCTAGAGTGTTGCTAGACTGCTTGCCTCTTTGTGCAATGTCTCCTGTTACCGTGTTAGGGCAACGTGGCCTCTTTACAACTGCCTGACAAATGATTCATTATTCATACCGACAATACAGTAATACATTCACACACACAAACACAGGTGTAAACGTACACACAATGTGGCAATGGGCCCCAGTGGAATCGACCAACCGCCAACCGCCAATTGGGCCCAAAAACAAACGTTATTCGCCTTTTGTCTTGTCTGCAGCCATAACAAAAATAAAATATAACGAAAAAAACAAACGCCAAGTTTGCACACTTATCTAAACACAAAACGACCACAAAACACCCTGTGAAATAGTCTCTTCCCAATTAAAGTCGAAATATTTGCAGAACATTTGTTTTAGTTTAATCTTCATTTGTTTAATCATTGACACAAATGCCTCAAGCAGACAACAAAATTGAGAACTGTTCGATTTGATGGTCTATTAAATGCAAAGCTTTTAGTTTAAGGCATTATTTTGTAATTGGATAAGCGAATTCAAAACTTAGTTTGATTGCAATTACCAATTGCCTTTACATTAAGAGAGATGATTTGAAATCGCAGTCAAATAAAAAAGGACGAGTCTATATATGATTGCTTTACAAATTCCTTAAAGCAAGATGCAAAAACTAAACTTATACTTGAATATGATTAAATATTTTTATATATTCACAACATTTCAAGATGTTATCTTGGATTACCATAAATGTCTATCACTTGTCAAGATATTTCTCAAAGTTGGTGCCCATGAGATCAATCCACTGTATTCCCATCATAATCATTACATTAAATAAAGATATGTTTTGAATGCAAACTTCATGTGCACCACGTACTACTAAAGTACCATAAAAAATAATTTGTTTTTATTTTATTGTATAATATTTGGTCACTTTATGCAAACTTTTCAGGCAACCAAACTGCAAAAACAACATATTTGACAACGTCTAAAGTTTGTCTTCTGAAAGTTAAAGGCGAAATTTAGCTTGAGGGGAGCCATTTCGATGCCAAAACCATGCAACTGAGTAAATTGAAAATAAGGGATGGCCAGAGTAGGAGCACCCGCTGAGCCACATTGCGGAGCATTCGGCAAACTTTACCCGCAATTTGCACGCACGCAAACCCTTTTTGTGGCCACTGAGTAGTAGGTGGATTGATTGGGTGACTTATTGGCATTTACAATGCACTGGAGAATTGTGTTTTTATAAATATGTACAGCTGCTCTTTGAAATGAAATGAAAAATGTTTAACGCTTAGGCATTGTCTAAATTCGCGTTTAATTTTTGCGCTCTCTTTTTGTTCTGCAAGCTTTTATTCGACACCGCATAGTATCAGGCCACTGAATTTCCGCTGCTATTAAATAAGCAATCTGTTAACAAAGCGAGCGTTTTCAAAAAACCCTGGCCATTACTCAAACTCTAAATTGAAAATTCAAGCCAAATGTGTACACATATATATGTGTGTAACACACCTGTGTGCAGTTAGTGAATTACACTCAGCTTGGCATTTTTAATAATTTATGATGGGCAGTGTGTTTGGCTTTTGTTTTGGGTTTTTTCTTCTGTGCCTAAGCCATACAATTTTCGTATTTTCGAAATTGTGACAAACACATGAGTGGAGTACAACGTTTTGGTTGTGTTTTGATTTCATGTGAACACACACACACACACACACACACTCTCGACTATAAAATTCATGCATTTTACGTGCAGCTTAAGCGAAGCCAGAAACTTGATTCTTAATCAGGTAAAAGCTTTATTGGCCTGTGGCTCGCTCATGTAAATGATTTTTAATCTAAAATCTAACCCCAGCAAATACACCTGTTGATAACAATTTCTTTATGTTGTAGATTAGATTGAAAATATGCCAAAATATTAATAATAATAAAAAAATATTATCTTTATTTTGTTATTTTATTATAAAGCTCAAATTCAATTATATTACTCAAACAACATCAGATTTGTCGCCAAACAATATTTTTTAGTTGCTCTTGGCATACCTAATGAAAATTTCATGTTTCAGTCCCTGAAAAGCTGTCTTAATTCTCTTACGAACAAATATCGAGTAAAATTCACACACTCTGTCAACTTAAGCTGCCGAATGACAGACCGTTTACCACTTTGTTGACCAACTTTACGTGGAAACTTTTGTATTTAACGCACAGCTAAAAAGTAAAATGCATACTGACGTACGTCAGCAGACAGTAAAATTTCCATGTACAAAGAGAGGAAATTAAATGATTGCCATGAAACTACATGCAAGATAATATGCAAGACAATTAGACCACTGAGAGGAACAATGTGAAAAGGAAGTGGAGGACGTCATAGAAATATTGTGTAGCACACTTTACTGGGCCTTGACTTTTGGCCTTTCCCGTAATTTACATAATTTGGAGCTGTCAGTAACCAGTCCTCGAAATATGTGAATAAATACTAAAAAGCCAAATTCTCGGTATTGTGTGGATATATATTGTGACTGCAATTTCAACACATTAAAACTTGAAAATACTGCAAATACATTTACATATATTGATTGATTGCGTAACCGAGCACTTCACATAGTGACCGGACAGCTGAATGGACAGGTATTGTTATTAATAATTATTATTTTTATTGATGGAGCTTGACAATTCAAAATAAGTATTCAGCGCCAGGCCATCAGACATTGGATAAATAAAAGTACTTTCTAAACCCACTACAAATGTATGCAGTTCCAGATAGGTAATTTACCGTCTGTCCGGACTCCGTCGCAAGGGCGTACTTTATATAGATATATGTTAGTCCATTTGTGTGTCTGACGGTTGGCTAGTCCCATCGGTGGTAAGCTACTAGTATTTTATAAGCCCATTCAGTGAGTCGAGTCATCGTTGACTTGTCTATGTGCTAATCATACATTATTCATCAACACAATTTTACTCGGAAAATGTCTGAAAGCTACCGGCAGACACACAAACAGGCATGCCCCTTCCTATAACCAACCCCTACACCGCAACGAGTGCGAGTACTAAAAATCGATGGAAAAGAAAAACACAAGTTAAAAATCCAACTGACTTATAAATAAATTAAACCATGTGAAATGAAACCAATAGAAAGAAACACAAAAAAAAAACAACAAAATAATTACAAATGCAACGAAAGAAACATAATAAAATTTTAATATAGGCGCGAACTTTATGAAACAATATGAACAACAATAGCAAACTAAAAGATAAGCACGAGTCTGGAGTCAAATACACTCCAATACACGCAATAGCAGCCATTATATTGAAAACACCTTGACCAACAAAAACAATGGAAACGGCAGCAGCAATAATAACAAGAAACACACAGAGGAGGCAGGACTCGGCAGCAGCCACGCTACTGTTGCAGTATTCAAAAAGTCACAAAAGCCGAGCACTTAACTTATTACAGCACGGCATTCCAACGTCCTTCCAACATTGAGATCTTCTGCCACGTCTCCACGCAGGGAGAGTGGAGCAAGCGAAAGCGGAAGTCCTTAGTTTGTAGTCGTTAGCAAAGTCCTTCCTGGTCGCAGTTCGGCTGCTAGTCGAAATATGCAACGCCACTTTAATTTTTTTTCTCCTTCAGCCGAGAGAAATCGCAGTTACATTGGCAGAGACGGGGAGCAAAAGAGAAGGACGAGAGTCCGTGAGGGAGAGCGGAGAGGGAGAGCGGAGTCATTGTTGGCGGTTAAAGGAAAAATATTACGATTACAAGCATGTTTTCTTGTTCCTCCTACGTGTTCCCTGCTGTCTCCTCCTATTCAGTAGTCTCAATTTTGTTGCTTTCGACGTTCCTGCAGTGCACTACACTGAGCGAATATATATATATGTGTTGTTTTTTTAAAGTGACTACAGGCAATACATTTTGTATTCATGTATTTAAAATTTATCAAGTTTAAAAAGCAGTGTCAATTAATATGCACAATTATTTTAATAAATAAATCAGACTCTTGAAGATGAAATGAATATCATGAATAAATAAAAATAATATAAATGAGCCGAATATATATTTTTGTATGCATAACAAATATTGTAAGCTAAATTAAATAAATGTTAGATGTTGTCTAATATTCCCTTTCTCTCGGTTTTTTCCTTCTCACTGTTTAACTTAAATTCTTTTGTGGCTTTGAGTGTGGAACAATTTTGACCATTTCAAGTACATGCGACTATTGCTTTTCTTTTCGGACTTTGCCTTTAGACGCGGTTTTTTTGGTTTCGACATTATATTTGCTATTGCGGCTTCTCTCCACTTCTCCTGCTTCAGCGTACGGCTGTTAACTTGCGTCGTTATTTAGTCCACGGCCATTACACACATACACACACACACATGCACACAAACAAACAAGCAGCACACACAAGACGCACACTGAAAAACCAACAGGAAACTTTGAGCATGTCAATTGCATAAAATATTGTTAAGTCAGCGACGCCTTTTTGCATAATTGCAGCAACTTTTTGAACTTTGTTAAGCTTAAGAACGTGCTTTCTGGCTTGAGGATTGTAGGTTGATTTTTGTTTTGAGTGTGCGTGATGTGTGTGTTTAGTTTGGTTAGGAAAACAGTAAATTTGTTAGAATGCCAGAGGTACCTACCTGTCATCTGTGGGCTTATAGGTAACAATATATTTGTCAATAGGATGCGCCCTTAGATCAATCTGTGTTTGCCACGAAACACGCACCGCGGTAGGCGTTAGAAACGTAACGGTAATGTTTTCCGGTGTAGCTGGTAATGGTCCTATAATTGGATATAGATATATATTTATGTAAATACAGAGGGTAGGCTTTACATGACAGCAAATGCAAAATACACATGTAAAAAGGCAGTGGTCAGGCGAGAGAAGCTCGATGAATCGATTTTCATATAAGTTAAAGTAAAAAAATTAAAGATGATTATATTATTCTTATTATTAATAAAATATATATTTAATAACAAAGTTCTTCTATGTTTCTGTAAAATATTTCATTTGCTTAAAATTAATAAATACAAAACTAAAAAGATTGCTTTGAATATCTCCTTGAGAATAAATCGTCAACGGAATACAAAATATTATTTAGTACACAAAACAAAAAAATAAAAGAGGCCACCAAACAATTAAGAATTTTTTTGAATTCATTTTCTGTGAGTGCATTGAGGATACTTACCAGCTAGACAGGAGTTGACAAACAGGATGGCAATGAACAAAAACATTGCGCTTCAATAGTTTCAGTTTCAGTTTCAATTTCAGGTGCTTTTTCTGTTGTTGCTTTTATTGTTATTGTTATTATTGTTGTTTCTGTTTCTGTTGATGATGGCGTTGATAATAAGGCGAACTGAAATCGGATTTCCTATGGTTTCCGTTTCGTTGGTCGTGTTCGTTGTGTGTTGTGTTTTTCTAGCTTTTTGTTTTGCAGTCGGTTTTCATTTTGTTGTAGTTTTATTGTTTTAAGAATAACGCTAACTAAAAACATAAAAATCAGTCTTGCTTTTGTCGTTTCTGATGATGTTGCTGCTCTGCTCTGTATTGCGCTGCTCTGCTTTATCCTACTTTCCTGGCCAATTAAGCATTGTAACTGTAGTTGTCCTATAAGTTTCCCCTTTTGCTTAAGTTTTTACAAACTTTCAACTTTAGTTTGAACTTTTGTGTTATTTTCGTTTTCTGTTCTTGGTGTTGTTGATATTTATGCGTTTTTATTTGTATAGCACATTTTTACGGGCTTGCTGTATGTGTGTGTGTGTGTGTGTATTTGGGAATTTGTGTTTGTGCGCGTTGTCCTTAATCATCAGAGGGCATTATTTAAGTGGGGCGAAATATGTGAGTTTTATTGGCTTTATCTTTATATATATATATATAAATTGCTTTTCCCTTGTCGTTTCGTGCTCCAATTGAGTAAAATTATTCACATTGCGTTCGCCTGTTGTTTTTGCTTATTTTTTTTTTTGCTACCGTTCAATGCCATTTGCTGTTGTTCTTGCCTTTATATAAAATCAATATAATAAAAAAACCCAACAAACGACAAACGTTAGTCGACAATCGAAAGTTGACAGTCGTTGATTTTATGTGGGAAAGTTTTGTCAAGAGGGGTTTTTCAGCTTTACAGTTCAGTTATCTCAATATTTGGGTTTTCAAGCAGCTAATTTACGTGTTGTTGTTTATTTTCGAGCTGTTGCCTTGTGCCACCAGTTGAAATTATTTCAACGTGACGGCGACGGCGCTGCGGGAGGCTAAGATGCCACCTGTCGTCGCCGTCCTTCACGTCCACAATTTGCTTGTTTGCTTTACTGCTGCTGTTGCCTTTGTTGTTGTTCTTGCGTACTTTGTTTAATTTTATGCAATGCCCATTTTGTTACCAATTTTTGGCTTAATTGCCAAATCATTTAAGCAGCAGAAAGTTTCGCCTCTTTTGCGCTTTTTCTTCTGTCTACGTTTTTTCTTTTTCCAAATTTGTTTTCTTTCCTAATTCTCTGTTTATTTTGCGTTATTTCGATCTTGCTCGTTGTCGTTAATTATTGTTGCCGCTGCTGTTGCTGTTGTTTTTGGTGTTGGCCAAGCAGCTGAAATAAATCAAAGTTGCTGGATTATTAATGGGAATTCCCGGCAGGGTTATGCCAAACGAATTAGACAAATTGTTTTTCATTTGCATACATTACAATTACCCTAGTAAAGGATAACAATTACTCAATTTAGAACTTGCCCTGCTACTTATACATACCTATACATATATGCTTATATATACAACAACAAGTTCTTCTCTATATATATATATCATATCCAGCGAACTGTAATTCCATGTTCATTACTCAAATTGCAAACACACAGAACGCTGCATACTTTGAGGCTAACATTGCGCATACGCCACGCATAACACGCAAAAATACTCACATAAAGACACACACACACTTTCGCATACTAAAACATAATACACACACTATTCTTGTGTGCTTTTGTTGTACATTATTTCGTTATTGCATTTGATGTTGAGCTTCAAACGTTGGCGATAAAACGCAATTGTGTTTTCAAGGCATTTGATCATGCGTGAATGTTTGGTCTGTGGCTAACCACTGGAAAATTTTTGAATGGCTGTTTGTTTGTGGTTTACATTGTTAAATGCACACGTTTCAAGCTTATGAATGATGTGAATAACAGTAGCAAATTCATTTCATTCAGATTATTCTATTGTATCTTTCAGCAAGAGATAGAACGAATGAATATAAATTTGTGTTTACACAAAATGCGAAACATATGTGCACCTGTTCCATGAGACAAGAAACAACCTAAACAATAATCAAGAGCACAAAAAGTATGTATACAACCAGAAAATAGCTTGTGGAATGTCATATATGTATGTCTATATATATGTGCGTAAAGCACAACAGGTTTTCCCAAATATTTAATTTATAATTCGTTAAGGGAAAATTAAGTGAGCTACTCTGCGAAGCTTAAATATAATTGGCTGCTAACAACATGAATAATAATTTACTTAAGGTGCTTGATATGCAACTTGTCTTATTCAACTTGCAAAGTTTCTCACATTCATCATGTCTGTCCCCAATAAAAAGGAACATACAAATCCAATTCCCAGTGGAATAATTTATGAATGTGAAAAAGAAAAAGAAAAGAGACCACATTAAATATTGATATATTTAAGTTGGTTAAGTTGCTTAAGTAGCTTAAGTGCGGCGTGTAACGTCTCTCTCTCTCTCTCTCTCTCTCTCTCTAACTCTCTCTGTGTCCCTCTGTCTCCCTATTTTTCTCACTGTTTCCCTTTTTGATTGAATCTCGTGGCATGAGTTGCATGTGTCGTCCAGGGATTTACGAGCGTATGTAACGACTGCTACCTGACGGTACATGTGTGTGTCCCGACGTCAGTCTGCTTGCTAGGGGGTGTGTGTGTGTGTGTGTGTTTGTTAGAATGTGTGTATTGTTGTACGTGGTATCATTAAACTGTCACATGGCATTTACAGCCAGCGGAACAGAGCGACCCAAAGGGCAAAATTAATTGATGTAATTGTAAACGAGTTTACTTTTGTAAATTGAGAGCGCGCTTAACAAAATGATTTGACATTTTTGAAAGGAATTTGGGTGTATACAGTATAATGCAATTATTATTATATTATAAACTGGCACTACTGTATGCATAAGGGTTTGGCATACAGAGAATCAATTAACTTAATACTTGACATCACCCAGCAAGACCCAAAGGCGTTAGGATTTATGTGTGAACATAACTATCAAAATTGAAGCACGCGCGAGGTCAAATTTCCACAGAATGTGCATTATAAGAAAGCACACACATTGTGCTCGCAATTTACATGTTAATTTGCAGAGAAATTTTCATTTGATAAACCCAAATCTAACAATAAACTATATAGAAATGAATAACAGCTAAGCACGTTGCTGACGTGATAGATAAGTATTTCAAACTTGTTGGCGCTTGGTGACGCACTGCGAGAAAATGTGTGCTACTGTGCGTTTGTATGTGTGTGTGTGTGTGTGGGTGTGTGTGTGTAATTGAGTTTGTGTGTGGGAACATGCACTCCGCAGCCAATGGCTGAAAAACAAGTAGGTAAAAGCAGTTATTGTAAAATAAAATTAAAATTGCCCTTTCGCTTGCATGTCTATTGCTTCTACTCAATATGTTTATGTGCGTGTCACTCTATGGGTGTGTGTGTGTGTGTGTGTGTGTGCCTGTGTATTTGTCTGTGTGTACTCGTATTTTCGTTTTTTGTTTTTATTGCATACGTTGCGTTGCGACTGTGGCTTTCTGAGGACTTTTAGCATTTTGTATGTCTGTTGTTTTTAGCGTTCGTGCTGTTGTTGCTTTTGTTGTTTGCTTGGGTTTGGTGTACGTTCTGTTCTGTTTGTGTTATTGTGTGCGCTGATGTTTGCGGTAGCCAGTGAACAGACAATAAATCAATCAGCTGTGTTAACATTATATTTGGAGCCCAGACAATTGCCGCTGTATGCGTGTGCGCCACTCAATATCGGTGTATATTTGTGCTAGTTGGCGTGCTCTTTTAGCAGGCAGGTCAGTTGACCCCACAAGACTTGACCAACCACCCCCACCCCACCACCTAACCGCATACTTAACACAGCTACAGTGTACGCTTCACCGAGAAAAGAGAGAAGCTTTCGCGTCATTTAAAACTTTATTTGTTAGTTATTAAATATACATAAAGAAAACAGCAATCGCACGTTAAGCCGCAATCTGAAATTGTGTACTTGAGATTCGTTTTTTTTTTCTTCATTTATGTGTGAGAGCTATACACTTCTCTCGAGTTTTATTATGTAGTGTGTTTTGTTTTTTTTTATATTTTTTAATTTTCGTTTAAGTTCTTACATTTTTGCTCTGTGTATTGCTGTTAAAATTGTGTAGATAGCATAAAATGCGATTATTTTCTGGGGCTGCTCGTAAAAACAGAAGCACCCAGAAGCGCGCTTTAGCTATGTATATGTATACCGTTATGCTTATGTATTAGTATATGTGTTAGATATTGTCAGTCTCTGTGTGTGTGCGTGTGCCTTGGCCATGCACTTTAAGCTCAAGTGTTGCTGAAAATTTGTTCGCGCTCCCATCCCAAGACAATTCCCTAATGTCAACTGGTGCTGTTTTTGTTTTTATTGTTGGTGCGGACTGTCACGGTTCGCGTTGTTCGTTGTTCACTGCAAAGTGATGCCACCCCCTCTGCTGAAGTACCCCAGTGAAATTTCAAAAGTGTGTCGCCTGCCAATGTGTACGTATATGTTTTTTCGTGTTGTCATAGGTTTCTCACTGCACAGCGGGTATATATGTATATATATATTTGACATATGTATGTATGTATGTATTTATGTATGCATGTTTCTATATGGTATATTGTATACAGTGAGAACAGGCAGCTTGAACTGAATTCGCTGCGTGCAATACGCTTGCCGCCGACTGCTGTCGTCCAAAAATAACATAAATCGTATAAATAAATTGCCACATCTCAGCATTTCCAACATGTGCAGCAAGCAGCAAAGTAACCGCAGCAGCAAAACACGCAACGCTGCGGCTGCGACGACGACAGGCTGCAAATTTATTTTAAATTAAGCAAAAATTGCAAAAAAGATATAAAATTAGGTAAAAAGCCATTTTCGGTTGGAATTTGAATTTGACCTGTTGTATGTTAGCTAAATGTGTTTATTTCTTTGCTTATTGATGTGCTGTATTCACTGCCATTGGCTTTGTTTACAAATGCCGAATCCGTGTTCGTGTTATTTTGGCGCGGTACGTGCTACGTGCTCTGCCTGCCCAAATGGCCAAAGATGAAAAAGATTTACAACCACACACACGTAGGAACACACCCACTCTTTGGAATTTACTTGATATTCGCATTGAACACGTTCATGTGCATAAATAGGGCATTAAAATGAATTTTTAATTGCGACAGCTACTGTTCACCTCCTTTACTTGTTTTCTTTGTTTTTATTGTTATTATTTTCAATGTTATTGCTGCAGTTGTTGTTGCAGCTGCTTCCGCTCTTAGTTTCGTATATTGAAAGTGAAAACTACGAAAATCCATTAGTGGGCAGACGTCTCAATTCCCTTTGTTTCATTGTGTCAGGTTTCATATGGAGCTGTGTGTGTTTCATTTTAATTTAATGCCATTTATTGGCTTAACCTGCAGCTAACCAAAGACAACCTGAGAACACCAGGTTCAAGGCTCTGACGCCTTCTGTCCGGGGCGTTAATTGAGAGGCGGTAACAGCTACAAACATACACACACACAAACAAAATGATAGAGACACAAAGGTAAGCTCACACTTAAGCACACGCACACGCACACACTCAAAATGAATTATGGGTACATAGGACAAGCACTCAGCGAAATATTTTATTTTTTTTACACCTTACTTGTATTGTAAAAATGTAGTTTAGCTTTTAAGTGGACAATTTACTTTGGTCTTTGTGACTTTTTGCCGCCGGCTAAGCCACCTGCATTTCTCTTGTCGTCCGTCAACGTTATGATGCGTGGTGCTCGCTGTTGCAGCCACTGCCTCAACTGATAACACAGGACTAAACAGTGGCGCTGACTGCGATTTACTTTTGTCTATCTTTCTCTCTCTCTCAATCTCTGACTGTCGCAGTTCACTTTCGCTCGCTTGAAGACTCAACTTTAATCCGCCTACTATTAATGCGTTGTGCTGCGGCCGACGCGTTCACTACAACTGAAAATGTTCGTTCCTGTTGTTCTTTGTACTGGCGCGTAAAAGAGCGTTGCTGGTCGCTCGACTAGGGCTGCACAGTGAACACTGAGCAAATTGGGGTTAGCAGATTAACAAAACTTATGGCGTATTAAGCATTTGTTTTAAAATAATCTTATCAGTTAGTAGTATTGAATAAATAAAATTGAAAAAATTACTTCGGGTTTTTTATATTAGACAAACGCAGATGTGCGCAGTCAACTAGAATAGAATTTGTTGCACGCGATTTCTTGCCGTGTTAAAAGGAAGAGCTTTTTCTTGCTTGCGTTCTCTTTGCTTAAATAAGGTGAGAAAGCTTTTCGTTGTGTTAGGTCGTGGTTGCTAGGGCGCCAAGTGGCCATAAGGGAGGTATGTAAGATAATAAATACGAGCGGGTTGTCCAACTGTCTGATTGCCGATTGCAGACAGATTGACGAAGTATCCGACTTTGGGCATTTTAAGCGCATTATTAGAGTTCAAGTGCGGCGTAGTTATTGTTATATCTGTAGGTGTCGTAGTAACTGTTGTTGTTGTTGTCATTGTTTAAGTGTCAACGTCAACCAATAGTCCACTTACTCGTAAATGCGACTCGAGTGCGACCTAGTAAATTAAAAGCATACTTAGAGGCGTTTAATTATTTGTTCATGGGACTATGCCGCTGTCTGATTATAAAGATAGCGCTCGCGTTGTATTATTGGGCGCCAAAAGAAACAAACACTACGTCGTTGGAATTTCGAATGCCGTTTGCTTGGATGCCATGGAATTTGCTGTCAGGGCTGCTTAACAATTCCGTCATTGTTTGATCGAAATTATTAGAAATTGTTAACCATTCAGAAAGTTTGGCATACTTGTTTTTGTCAGTCACTCAGTTAATTTAGATAATACATACCCACATATATATTTTCTAGTAAAAAATGGAGGAGACGAGGCGACCGTCAACGGGTAATTCGGTTAATATACGTCCGAAACTAATCTATGGCCTGCGCACAGATGTTGTTGGCAACATACACTTTAATCTTAGCAAGGAGGTCATGTATCCGGTGGAGGGTGTCCTGGCATTTCATGACTATGTCAGCAACAAGCAGCGTTTCCTTCGGTTTCCAGAGGACACCACACCGGAGATAATTGCACTGAGCTCACATCGCAAACTGCTTGCGGTGCTCGAGTTGCACGCAAAGAAGTAAATAGTAGAATTTGTTTTCCAATCATAGCTAGTTATCCCCATTGCCCTCCATTTAGTGGTCGATGTATATCTATATATGAGCTGTCCACGCTTAAGAAGCGACGTCATCTAGAGCTGCCTGGTAATCATCGCAATGCACAGGTGCAGCAGATGATCTTCACGAACGATTCACGTGCAATTGCTCTAGTCACAAAGCCACCCAATGAGATGGTCTTCATGCTGCTTTTGGACAAGACCGGCACTGTGATTGAGGGACGGGCGACGGTGCCGGGTTCGCACGGCGGCGCTGAGTGCATTGCGGGCAATCCAAGCGACTGCAGTTTCCTTGCCGTTGCCGGCGAACGCACTCTGCTGCTGCTGAGCAAATCAGAGCGTGGATTCACCATAAGCAGTAATGTGAAGATTAACTATCGGGTGACCTCGATGGCATTTCTTTCGATGGATCTACTGCTGATGGGCACCGATCGCGATGAACTGATCCTCATCGAGAATGGTGAACATAAGTTGAGCCAGAAGGCTAGCGTTGCGGAAACAGTTGACCTGATGGTGGACCAGGAGATGTTCGATAAGGAACGTGAGACACAGGATCATCGCTACTCAGCGATCCAGCCACTCATCCTGCCCGATTGGCGGGTGCTCTGCATGACAGCCTTTTCGAGAGGCTTTGCCTACATTATTTTCAACAAGGTGTTCGTCTTTGAGCGCGTCTCCAAGTTTAAATTCGAGCGTAAGACTGTCTTAACGGTGCCCATCAGCATCTATGCTGAACCCCTCTATCAGATCACCAATCTGGCTGTGGATCACAAACAGGAGACGGTAATTGTGACTTGCGCCCATGCCCAGATCTATGTGGGCATCCTAATTGTTCCGGAGACTCTGAAGACCAAACAGCTCAAGTTTGAACCCCTTGGCGTGCTCATACACATCGGCGAGGTCGTCGACGTGTCCGTTTGCGCATGGAAACCCATCATTATGACTGCCTGTGAGTAGCTCCAATCTAATATAGAATTGTTTGTGCTTATTGCACTTTTGTGTAGCACGGGATCAAACGATACGCATCTGGAACTATGAGACGGCCAAGGTGGAGCTGGTGCGCAAGTTTCAGGTAGATGTCAACATTGTGGAGCTGAATTCCACTGGGCTTATGGCAGCCATTGGATTCTCCGATCAGCTGCGTATCACACAGATCTTTATGGATGAATTAAACGTAAGTTGTTGAGCTAATTTCTGCTAAGGAATATTTGTAAGAATCATTATACATATAAAAATAAAGGATTTAAATAAATCCTTAGCACCCTTAAACGATTTTGGAATGTCTCTTGAAATTTCTGATATGATATTATCCTGTTTATCTTCTCCTGCAGATTGTCAAGACCTACAACTTTCCACACTGCAATGATGTGCGTTACTCGAATTTTGGACACCTTATGGCCGCTGCCTATGACAACAATATTGCCGTCACATCAGTCTACAATTTGGAGGTGGTGATTCAATTGAAAGGACACAATGGCACCGTTCTCTCCGTTGCGTGGACAAAGACGGATAAGTATTTGATCTCTGGTGGAGCCGAGGGTGCGATTTATCAGTGGGACATCGAGACGGGGGCACGTTTGCAGGAGATAGTGCAGAAGGGCACCGAATATGTGACCATCTGCGTCAGTTTCAACGATCCGATGACAATATTCGCTGGCACCAATCAGGGTACCATAAGGGAGTTTCAGGACGCGACGCTGCAACGTGAGATTTCGGTGCCGTCGCGCAATAAGGGAGGCGTCTCAGATCTGTGCCTGGCCCGCTCCGATCTGATCATGTTCATAGCTGATCAAGAAGGTGGACTGTTCAATATGCAGCTGCCGTTCCTGGAAGCTGGCGGAGGCACCTTCACAAATTTTCGTTTTTTTGACGGTCCGATAAACAAGCTGCGGTTCACGTATGATGGCACAATGCTGGTGGCCATCTCAAAGCGGGGCACCGTTGCCATTTGGCTGATGGAGAACATTGATGAGAAGGTTTCGCCCATCGATCAGGATTTGATGAAGAGCCAAGAGGTGTTGATTCCGCGCACACAGCTGAGCGATAAAGTCGAACAGATAATTAATCTGGAATTGCGACTTAAGCAGCAAGCGGAGGAGTTCCAGTATCAGCTCAGTCAGAACGAGATATTCGATGGGCAGCAACTGCAGGAGGTGCATCGCAGCTATTGTAGCGCCTTAGAGGAGCTCAAGGAGCTAAACAACGAGATTGTGTCCAAGCACACGGAGGAAATGAATTTAATAACCTTCCAGATCAGCGATATGAAGCAAGATTTTCGATCCCAGATGGACACATTGGCCAGCCAGTACTCGGAGCGCATGCTTATCGAATACCAGAAGTTTACCAATCTGCGCGAAAATATGCTCGAGCTGCGCGAGAGTTACGAGGATAAACTAAAGAACTCAACGGGCACGCTGCAGGACACGATTGAGGCACTGGAAAACGAATACAAGAAGCAGCTGGATGAACGCAAGGATCTCATACGGGAGCTGATGAAAGAGATGCAGGACAAAAAGGAAGAGTTCATTAAATACTGCCAGGAGGTGGAGGCGGAGAACGATCGAAACATGGTGGCCACCCAAACGGACTACGAGAATAAGCTCACCGCGGAGCGCAATGAAACGCAGATGTGGCGCGGCAAATCAGGTGTGCTTCAAAAGAAATATGAATCACAAGGTAGAGAGATTGAGAATCTGCTGGAAGAGGTGGAAACACTCAAAGAGGAGCATTTTAAATCACAAATGAAAATTCAGAAGCAGCTGCGCAATGTCGAAGATCTACAGAAGGATATATCGGATCGCGATTATGCTATCGCTGCCAAGGAGAAGCGAATACAGGAGCTGCTTCACAAGAACCAAGAGCTGGACAAATACAAACAGGTGCTCAACCACAAGATAGCAGAACTTAAAGCGCAAATTGAGCCGCGCGAATTCCAGATAAACGATAAGCGCAAACACATCATCGAAATGGAGCACGAACTGGAGGGACTTAATCAAAACAACATACAGTTGGAGCTGCAGCTCAAAGAAATGCGAGATAAGTATCTAAGCAACGTGGCCGAGCTGCGCACGGAGCGACATCGTGCAAAATCGGCACGCGAATGCCTCAATGCTATCTGCACGGACATCTTCTATGTGGCCGGGGAGGTAAACAGCTCGGAAGGTCTAAAGAAGGCCGTCAAGGAGCTGTTCCACAAGCACGCTAGCGATGATGAGCTCAAGCGTTACGTTTCCCTCGATGCAGAGGTACGCGATGAGTTTTCGCGACAGCGAAAACAGATTGAGACTGTCCTGGCGCGCTACAAGTCTGTAGCGGAGGATAAAAGCGTGCAGAAGAAATACGATAAGCTGTTCCAGGAGAATGTGGTCCTACTCGAAGAGATTGAGAACCTGCGGGAAGAAAACAAAGGACTACGTTCGCGAGTGCGACTGGATGTAAGCAAATCTGCAAAAGGCAAGAGACTAGAAAGTACAGCTTCAACGAAATAAGGCAGCGTTTGAAAGTTTGTTAGAAATATTCTTATAAAAATATGTTTCACACTGGGACACATACATACATACATGGGATATAAACAAAGGTGTTGCTTAATAGATTAATAAAGTAAAATGGCATTTAGTTTCAGGCCTCAACTAGCACTCTCTTAGCGCTAGCCTTTGATTTGGTTGCTTTGGTTGCCGCATTCTGATCCGCTTCTTCCAATTCTTCATCCTCCTCCTCCACCTGCGAGTCGGCTGCGGTTGGCAGCTGCTCGGTGGGCACATCGGGCAATTGTGCACGCTGCTCCTCTTCCTCCAGGGCATCGAGTTCGGCGAGCACATCTTCCTCGTCTTGCGTAGTCAACACGTCGGTTAATATAGCATCGATCTCCTGTTGCTTTTCAATGCCTTCGCGTGTTTCGTCCATGATCTTTTCCACCTCGTTTATATCGAGCATATCGTGCACCTTCTTCAGGGCCGCATTACCCTGCTTCAAACCATCAAGCACCTTCATTTCCACCTGTGCAAATTCTAAATCGGAGGCCAGTTTTTCCAAGTTCTCCAGCTGCTTGTCGGCATTTGTAAGCAAACTTTCTTGATACTTCTTCTTGCGAAGCAAGAGCTTCGCACGGCTGAAATAAATTAGATTGCTTTAATGGAACGCCTTCGTTAATTATAAACATCTTACTCCTTTCTTCCCTGCTGAAGGCACTTCTTAGCGAGCAATCTGTCATTTTCAAGTTGTAGTTCGATACGTTTTTGGTACTGTTTTAGACGATCCCGCTGCTGCTTCAGTTGCTGTAATTTGCAAGGGGATTATCGGCTACTGTTAAACACAGGCAGGTGGGCAAGAAGTTGTACCTACCAGAACGGCCTTGTCGTGGTCGGTAATGCGACTAGGAGCTGTCTTTTTATTAGATTTCCCAAACAATGCACCCATGACTAACTCGCAATATACAGCGACTAAATAGCGATGTTGTTATTCACTCGATACATACCACCTTGCAACAGTTTTCGATATTTTCTATTATATCGATAGTATTGATTGATACGGTCACATTGCATTTATGCGCCATTTCATTCAACATGGACAGCGTAAAGGTTGAAGTGGTCGAAGAAATTAGTCCTATTGGCACTAAGTCTGAAGTGAAAAACGAACAATTACTAGCCAGAGACGATGAGTGCACTCCTTTGCGAGATGACTATGACCCATCTGCAGAGCCAACTTTTTTCGGTACTGGCAGTGCCGGTTGGGAAAGCGATGATGATGAGGATAAAGCCATGGTTACGACCCTGCCTCAGTTTCTTGGTCTACATACGTCCATCAAAAGCAGCCCAACTAATGATAATGACTTAACACCCTTCAGAGAGTCAGTTACAGAACAACACAACTCTTCGTATACACAGTTTGAATCTCAATCAAATGATGATGTTGCCGACGTGCCGGACAGTTTTTTGGACGACTTGGAGTCTGACACAATGGCGACGGAGCGCGAAGCAATTGTTAAGAAGGAGGAACGCATTGACTACCCATTGGGTTTTCTTGCTGTTCGCCCAGCTGAGGACGTACAGAGCGCTACAAATACGTGCAGCCAAAAAGATCAATTGGACGACATGGATTTGGAGAGGCCGCCTATAGAGCCATACAACGAATACACTGAAGAGGAGTTAAGCGAACGCATTGACCAGCAAATCAAGCAGCTTGAGAAATTGGAGACAAAGAAGAAAAAGAACAAGAAGAATAAAAAGCACGATGGGCACAAGAAACGACACCGCAGCAAAAGTCATAGTCCGCACTCTAGGCGTAAGGAGCGCCGAGTTGATCAAACGCATATTACTACAGCTTCCAGACATTTTTTCATACCAGAAGTAAAAGCAGAACCCGCTGATTTAGACAACATCCCAGTGCAAGAAATTGAGAAGGATGTCGAGCTTATTACTCAAAGTAAAACATTAGAAATTGCTACTGGAACAACTGATGCAGCTGCTGCTCCTACACCATCGTTGACCATCAAGGAGAAGCGCAAAATGGCTGTGGAACGTGCAAAGGAAGTACTTAATCTATTGCGTCTATACGAATCCAAAGCACCGCCAACCGAGTTTCTTGTGGTGGACACCTATATCAAAAAGCCGCCCACCCGTGCATCCCATACGAGCAATGATATCTTTCAGTGCCCATCGCCACTGTGCAACTATTTTAATGTAAAATACAGGTTTAACTCAACAACAGCAGCCAAAATAGACGTGTCCAAATGGGGCTTGCAGCGCTTGCCGGAAGAAACAACTAAATTACTACGCATTACCGGAATTGATGCGACACGCTTAATGGAGCTGATGAAAAATTCGAAGATGGATTTGCATAAGCTGCGCGCCCAGCATGTCGCAAATAAAGCAAAGGTCGAGCCGACCTCAACAGGATTGTACACAAGTGTATCGACACAAACAGATGCATTTATTACACTCAACCGTTGTCGAGATGTAGCCATCCAGGCAACGCCGTCATTCAATCAAAGCGTCTTTTGGCTGCAACCTGACTTTAATGAAAGTGACTTGATGCAAAGTCAAGCGAATGTTATGGCAGCACTGAAAGAACTCTCCTCAAGAATGCCCAGATCGATTGCCTGGTCCGAAAGGCTTTTCCAGACGCTTCGCCAGGCTTTAACAATCCATCGAGCAGAAGCCAAAGAATTCACGCGATAATTCAAACATTTCGATTAACATAATAATAAGCATTAATTATTAAGAAAGTTGCTTATACCAAATTTGGGGCCAAAAATATAAAGTTCCCCCCAAAGTGCTAAATATTATTAGACCCAATAATATGACTTAAATAAAACAGAGGATTAAGAACTTAATTATATATTTTATTAGTTCCAAATGTTGTTATAATAATTGTAATATTTTTTAAAGTCCAAATCTATTTCCCAGGCAACCTGGCCTGTCACACACTATGTGTTTTGCGGCTTGGACCATTCAACGCTAAGGATCAAATGGTCGTAGCCGTGACCGTTCAGTATTTCGATGGCCGCGGCCGCATCCTTGCGCTGTTTGAAGTGAACGTAGGCGAATCCCTTGCAGAGGCCGGTGTTCTTGTCGCGGGCCAGGTACATCTTGCTCTGCGGTCCAATCTTTTTCACTAGCTCCTCCAGATCGGCCTCTGTCATCGACTCGGATAAGTTGGAAATGCGAATTGCAGCAGTGTCATCACGTCCCCGTATACCCATGCCACCCTTTTGGCTATCCTTGAGAAACGGTGGCACATATTTTCCCGACTTGGGTGCATCGACGGCCGCGGAGGCAGCGGCAGCGGCCTTCTTCTCCATAAGATTCGTATCCATGGCGGTACCTTTGTAAGGACAATTGACCGACCAATGCTCGCCGTTGCAAATACGGCACTTGGCAATGTTCTTGGAGGGATCCAACAGTGGATCATTGGCCTTTTCATCCTCCTTGGAGTTGATGAACTGCATGATGATATCCTCGGACACCATTGTCGTTTGCGAATTGGGGCCGGGCTTGTCGTTCTTGGATTCACCGAATTTAGCCCAGGTGCGACGCTTGGCAACAGTTTTTGGCACAACCTGCTTGGTTATTTTATATGAACGCACCACTTTCGTCTTCTTATCGTCCTTGTTGTATTTGTATTCGGTTACATATTTGTGGCCGCTCTCAATCGTTTCCGTTGTTGGTGGCAGGCCGCCGAAGTCCAGCTCCACCTCATCCGCCCAACTGGATTTAATTGTTTCAATTCCTGGCATATTGTTTACCTTGTAACAAAACCTTTACAACAAAAGTTTACAGAGTTTCGCCGGGTTTTCTGATTATGGTTGCAATCGATAACTTAGCAACACTGGTGCTAATAAATCGTACAGGTCGTCTAGAATAAAGGCCAACAAATTTGGGTAACATGTTAAAAACATAAAAAGGCCAAATTAAGTTTTAGGCTGAGTATTTTATTAATTGATGAATTATCAATAATGTTCAGTTCGTCGCATTCTTGGTACAAATAACATTCAAGTGATAACATGCTTAACGGCAACACTGTTTACCACTGGTAATACTCACAAAAATATCGATAAATTAAAATACAACTTAGTGAACTAGTGAGCTGATAGAACAATTTAAATGTGAATCACAACTTTGCTCTGAGCTCATCATAGCATTGCGGCCTATATCTTTTGTACATGCTTCGCCAGAAATCCATACGCTCTGCATCTGGATTTGACTGCATTTTGCACTCCTGATCGATTTGCATATAATCCAGCCGAATTGGCTCGAGTTCACCTGTAGGGCTCCTCTTTGGCCTCTGCACTGGCGTCCATGTTTCCAACGGTTTGCCGTGTTTTGCAAAATTGGTCCACATTTGACATAGGCGCTGCGACATTTGGTCATCCTCTGCGGCGAGTAGCATCTGATCATCAAACATTTGGAACAGATAAGACAGCTCATCCGCATGCGATGCTCCGCGTTGTTTTTCAGCCTGGAATAAGCGCTTGTACATGTTCCGTCCGCCCACGTAGTCAAAGCGATAAAAATATAACGGCGACGTTCGCTGGCAGTTAGCATGAATCTCTGCAGCGTACTGCAGATCAATATTGAAGTGGTAATCAGTGAAAATATCAATAAGATTGTCCAGGCATTTGTTTGTCAATGCACTTCCATTCAAATAGAATTGACGCATATCCTCGGCTGCTTCAAGTGCTGCTGGTGACTGAGGATTCTCCACCAGATTGCGAGGAACCACTCGCGCCATATCTTCATTGTACAATTCCAGCTTCCGCCGCGCATTCACAAACATAGGGATGCCTTCTGCTGAATTGTAACCCATTATTAGCGGCATTTCACGCAACCGATCCTTATCTTGCATCAGATCCATAAAGTTTCTGTTAATGAAACTATCTGAACTTTCAGCATCCTCTACAACGGGTTTAAAAGCCAACGGTAGCCCGCGTCGACGTTCATCAGCGCTGAGAACACCCATAGTGTTTTCTTGTAGAGCCTGTGGTGTCACCTGCTCGGACTGAAGGAACTCCAGGAGTCGACTCGCCTGCTCAATATTCTTGCCCTGCAACAGTTCGCCCAAGCGTCTCGCTTTGTATGCCGCATTCTGTTGGAAGACCCACTCCATGTTGCCTGTGCCGCTCTGCATAATAGCCTTGTGGAACAACTTGTTGGCATGCTCTGCATAAGTGTGCAGATGAACTGCAGCTGCTCCCGCACTCTCGCCAAAAAGGGTCACATTCAGTGGATCGCCATTGAAGTTGGCAATGTTGTCCTGCACCCACTGTAGCGCCAGACGCTGGTCCTTCAATCCCGCATTGCCATAGATGCCGGCCTCTGGCAAACTGAGAAAACCCAACGCACCCAGGCGATAGTTGAGGGTAATCACTATAACATCTTGCTGCATTAGCTGTGCAGGAAAGTGACTGCATGGGGTAGATATTATGCAATTATCAAGATTTCTCGTATAAAATATCTTCGAGCACTTACTGGTCACAATTTCCGTTGCCAAACCAGAAGCCACCACCATGAATCCACACCATGACGGGCAGCGGCTTCGCCGACTTTTCCTTGGGCGCATACACATTAAGGAACAAACAGTTCTCCGAGCCAATGACTTCCTGTATAAGTGGATCACGCTGATATGAGACGTCACCCTCTTTGCTGCAGTCCAGCTCTGGCTCCTTGAAACGCACCAGCGGCACTGGGCTCTATAATTAGCTCTTTATTTAAGTAGATAGTAAAAAGTTGTTCAGTTGTTATGCACCTACTCGAAAACGCAGTTCACCGACTGGTGGCTGTGCATAGGGAATACCTAGGAAGCTTTCGTATACGAGGCCACTGGGCAACTGCTGGCGCTGCCCAACCACCACACCTTGCTTAACAGGCACCTTCACCTGAAAATATGCAATTTGTGAATTGAGCAATTATTTATTTAAAATATGTTTGATTTCAGTTACTTTCATGTTGTTGAATAATCGAAGGTTCCTGGCAGAGTATTGGATACGACTGAGTGCAGATAAGCCCCACATCGTTATTATAATTTAATCTAAAACAAAATTTAATCACTAGTAATTTTGGTCAAAAGTCGACATTTTTATAAAATGATCTTTAGACTTAGAAAAACACAGCTGATTTATCGTTAACCCTTATGTAGCTCCGAATTTTGCTAGCACGCGCGCGAAATTTAAATTGAACAAAAAGAAAACACAAAACTAAAATACCTGGCTAAATTGTCAATTAGCTAAAAAACCAATTATTTAATACGTATACGACCTAAAAATCACAATCCGAGCGAACACACAAAATAGCAATTAAAACGAATCTTACAAAAAACTTAAATGAATTTTTTATATAATGAACAACTATCAATTTGTATTGCTTTTGGATATGTGAAGTAAAAATTAGCATTTATTTTACCCGCTCGAGACCAATAAAAATGCATTAGTTTTACACATTTATAATTACATTTAAAATGTTTCTAAGTTTTATTTGACTAGTTCCATTGCATAAACATTAATACAAGTTTTCAAGTTCATTTTTTGTTTTGTTATCAATATAATTATTGGTATTTTGTTTTTGTCATGAAAGAACCTTTGCTGTAACTATAGATTTTTGGCACAACAACAACGGTCGAGCTGGCAGTTTGAAATCCGAAAAAATTGGTGTTTTAGTCAGTTAGAAACGGAGCAATTTCCGAAACAACTTGAAAAAGGTTTGAGCTTTTTCCGTTTTCAAACAGTTGCCAACTCACCGTTGTTGTCGCTTGTTTTTTTGTTGTTGTTCTGGTTGTCGCCAAGGGCTAGCTCGTTAGGATAAGGTAATAATAATATTAATTAGCTTTAGTTGTAGTTGTTGTCGTTTTAAGCATAGTTCTTGTTATTCTTTTGTTTTTCTTTGTTCACACCGAAAAATATTGAAACATTTACACTTATGTACATACATAACATGCACACACATTAAACATACATACATTCAAAACACTTAATAAACATTTATAATAATAATAATAATCATAATAATGTGTAGTAATAGGTAATAAGTATGTATATATAGCAAACATTGAGAAACATATCTCCTCTACTCAATACGCCATATAACTATTATTATTTATATAAGTATATATTTTCGAGACTCATTTAGCCATGGTTATTCGCTTTTGTTTCTTTGTTTGTTTTCTTGTTGTTGTTTTTTTTTTTTTGGGGTTTTCTTTTTCGTACTTGGTTGCATTTTAAAAATAAGGGTCACAAAAATTCTTTTACAAATAGTAAATTGGTGTTTTGTTCTTCTTCATCATTATCTTTATCATTATCTTCATCATAATCATTGTCTACAACTAGATGTCAATCATCATCTCGATCCAACATTGTCATCATTTGTTTAATCTATAATCTAAAAACGTCGCAGCGCCAAAGTGCGCTTCAAATATAGACAAATCGCACGATGTATTAGCTCATACTGTTCAGAATTTTGAACCATGCCGCCGCGTTGCAGACGCAGATTGCACACAATGCCCAGAATATCGACAAAGATGTCTGGCATCTTTGGCAGCTGATCAAAGCTGACCGCATCCGGCTGCTCCACAATGTGCTGAATGTGCAGAATCGTATTGCAGCTAAAGCTGCTTTCATCATCCGCATTACTGCTGGAATTCTGTATTGCCTCCCCCATGTCGGCCATGTTCAGTGTTCTGCTCAACATGCCCGTCAAAGAGTATGCCAGAGATTGCCGCAACTGGCGCACAGCATTCAAGATGGCTGTAAAACAACCAGTTCGTCCAATGCCCGCTGAGCAGTGTATAACTGGCAGCGGTTGCACTGCATTGAAGATGTCCTGCTTGTAAATGTCCAAGCGTTGTGCAGTTAGATGTGCATTCCGTGTGTTCCGCTTCTCATCGTAATTATCAAACTCTGACTCGCATTTACCCAGATTGAGTACGTGCAAACAGATGTCCAGCAGCGTGTTGATGTCGCGCGGCGAATGATGATCCGGCCAGTCGGGATACCAGTAGTGATAGCAACAGATCTTTTGTAAATAATACTCCAATCGGCCGGTGCTCTCTGGCACATTGATGCAATACAGCAGTACCAGTTTGCGCACAGAGTACCCATTCCGTCGCACAATGCCCACATTTTTGGCCAAAAAGAAACTGCCATCCGAGGGCAGGGTGCGTCGCAACGTCTCGCTCAGCGTAACCTTTACCGAATCAATGCCAATGTGCCAGCGACTATTTTGTTGATCTCGATCTGGTTCCGGCTGCAATTCATTTGAGGCACTTTCTGCGCCCTCCACCGGCGGCAATGGTGGCAGCAAGTGTGGCTCAAAATAATCACGTGCCATGGCGTCCAGCTCAAACACTTCTCCTTTGGCGGCCACCGCAAAGATCTCGTTTAGCTCGATGGGAAAATATATGGCGCACTTTTGCCGGTTGCACTCCGTGAAATTGGTAAGCATTATGATTTTCTGATAGTACTGCTGCAAAATGTGCGACTTATCCACGTGGGGACTACTGCCACCGTCCATGCAGCGACGTATATAACGCTGCGTGTTCTGATGGATCATTAGCCAGAACTCGAATATGGTGTTCGGCAGCGGACCCTGCGAGGCCACATAACACTTGGACACATAGTCCGGGCCCTGAAAACGAAGTGTAATAAGTGTTTTAATGTTGATTTTTTACTTTAGTCGAGTACTGAATGGATTCGGGACGTACCTTTATGTAATTGGCATTAATGTAGGGCAAATCCTCATTGGCCAGTAGCGTCGTTTTGCTCATTAGCTCCTCGTTTGTGGTCGTCTGTGGCTGGAGCAGGTTACTCTGCTGATGTTGTTGCTGGAGATTAAATAGTTCGGTCGCCTCACTCTCGAGTAGCACCCGCGAGTGCTCGTTGGGTAGAATCGTTTTGTAGCGATTCTTTGTCTGCGAACCAAAGACCATGGGCTTCTCTTGATGATTGAGCGGCAGATCCCAGAACTCTTTGTGCAGATCACGAAAAATGCGCTTCTGTTCATCGTCCACCAGTTGGGGCAGTGGGGTCACAATGCGCCTCACCACCGCCTGATACATGGCCAATAATTCGCTATCCTCAGAAGTGGGTGGCAGCTGATTTGTGGGTGTGCCACCCTCGCGTCCCAACACCAGCACTGGCGGCTGCCCCAGGTTCACTTTGTAGCTGTGATCGAATACATGGTTCAGTTTGATCAGATCGTACTGATTGAGAGGATTCGAGGCACTCTGCAACATCTGTATGCTGGCCAAATAGATTTTGAACTCCTCGCTGGTCGTCTGCGGCGACAGTGGACGGGTCATAATGTTGCGTATTCCGACTCCAACGACGCCGCCTCCACTCGTTGAACAGCTGCAGACGACGCCGGGTTCAGTGCTGCCCGCCTGCGATTTACTCTTCGACTGATCGCTGGGCTGCAGATCGGAGGCGGAGCCAAAGCACAGCGGCTGCTTGCTGCTGAAATCTAGGTACTGGGAACTGTTGCCGCCACGATTACTGTTCAGATTCTCAGTGCTAAAGAACTTGCGCTGATGCGTCGCCTGGCCAGCGTTCGCAGCGCCACAAATGCAGACGGTTAGCTTTGGGTGATCCAGCTGCGCAAGCGAATGCTGCTCAAGTGATGCTCCCACGCCGCCGCTGCCCACTAATCCCAGCTGACCGCTCATGTTAAGCGTGAGACTTTGGTTGCTGCCGCGTCGCTCCAACAGACCACGTTTGGGTGTCTGATTGGCCACGGAGTTGAGCTCACCGCAAGAATTTGTCGTGTGAGTTTTGAGGGTTATGCTGTGATTGGAGCCACGCCGCCGGAACAAACCCTGACGCATGCATTGTGCGCTGCCCGCAGCGACGGTTAATTGGTTGTGCGGCTGTTGCTGTTGCTGCGTGTGTTGCGTCTGCTGCAACTGCTGCTGCTCCAGATTGCACGTGGACTTCGAGTTGCTCACGGAGCCCAGGTTGTAATTGGAGACACTCAAGCCACTGTTCATCAGATTGCCGCACGAGCTGTGGAGATTCAGGGTGAGACTGTGATTGGAGCCACGTCTCTGTAATAGATTCATCGAACCGCCCGTCATGCTCTTGGGCTGTATGTGACCGCCCGGCAAATCCATGGACTTTTGCTTAAATGGCGACTCGACTGGCGCAGCGCTCGGCGAAAACTCAACCAAGGTGAGGCACTCGGGCAGCGTTTTCAAATTGGTGCTGGACGAGTGCAGCAACGGATTCAGTTTATGTGCACTGCGCGTTGCCAAATTGGCGCCTAGTGTAAATTTGCCACTGTTGCTGTCCACACTAGACGCCGACTTCAGGTCATCCGCCTCCAGGGAGCTCTGATATGGATTCTGTTTGCGATGATACATGAGCCAATCGCTGTTGCTCAATCCAGGAGATTTGCGTCGAGATGTGCGGCGACTGTGCATCGACTGAGGTGTGTCAAGACGAGAAAGGGATGTGGAATACAGGCTGGAGGCAGTGGGCTGCATCAGCATATTGCTTTGTGCGACATGGCCAGCGCTGCTGCCCGGTACTGACATATCTTGAGATTCGCTTATGTGATGCACCACAATGGATAACTCCGATTCGTTGGCAGCGGAGTCCAGTGAGCGCGCCTTTTCCTTTGTGCTCTTAATGGTGGGGGTTTTTGGCTTGGCCAACGCTGTTGGTGACAGCGGCTGCTGTCCGCTGCCACTCGAACTGCTTCTGCTGGCCAACTGTACATCTGTGATGCGTATAGTGAGATTATTCTTATTCTTGCGGTTACGGCGTCCTGTCTCCTGTTGCTTCTGCTGCTGCTGGTGATGGTGTTGTGGAACTGCTTGCTGCTGGTGCTGTTGCTGATTGTCTGTCTCCGCGGCTGGCACAGCTGCAACTGTGGGCTGCAACTGCACAACATCCTGTATGACATGATCGATTTCGGGAAAGCGAAAGAAATTGCCATTTTTGTAGCCCGCCGAATTGATAAGGTTAAACGGTGAGCCGGATAGTGAGTTATTCAAATTGAGATTATTTATAGAGGCGAGCAGTTTGGGTGAGTAGCTAAGGCGGTTGGCATCGTTAAGGAGGAGATTTGGTGTTGTCTGCTGCTGAGTTGTCGTTGAGCTGTCATCGCCCCTGTAAAGTATTGTGGGTGAATTGTGTTCGCTTTTTGATAAATATAGACTATCGTGATCGTTATCGGCACTGCACTTTTTCGGTTGGGTATTCTCCTTGTTGGCAAATATGCGTCCGTCCTGCGGTGAGCACGAACGGCGATCGTATAATGAAAATCGCTTGAATTTACGATTCAGCGTCGTCGGCGATTGCGGTAACTGTGACGTCTGCTGCTTTGGATTAGCAATTGTGAATTGTTTAGGTGTATACAGTGTGTCCTCGTCATTGCTTTGCTCTGATGCTGTTGTTGCTGTTGCTGTTGTTGGCGATGGGAACTCAAAGGAAGTCTGTAAGAACTCCAGGGGCGTAAAATATGGTGTGGGCGTGCTCTTATTGCTCTCAACATCGACATCGGCGTCACCAGCATTGGTATAGGAGCATTCAATTGATGCAATAACTGCATGTTCTTTGTTGTTGTTTTTTAACTTGTCCATTATATACACACACAAAACGCACTGCGCTTCGCTCCGCTCCGCTCCTCTCGCTCGCACGCTCACTCACTCGCCACACACACTTTGCTGCTGGGCTGCTGTTTGGCTAGACAGACGCTGCCATGCAGTTGCTGTAATGCCATCAATTTGTTAACATTATTGGCTTGCACATTGGCCACTAGCTGGCTGGGCAAACTAAATTCGCATTGCGAGGAAATTCAGCTTTTCACAACACAACATTTTCACACGCAAAATAAGGAAAATAATCAACCTAAACACAGACAGTGTGACCATCGGCATGATACACAAGAAATATATCGAAATATATTGTTAAAATGGTATTTAAAAAAAATAATTTTTTGCGAAAAGATACTAATTTATCGTCCGTTGTGTTGGCAGCCCAATGTTTATTTTGCAATTGTATTTAAATTTTGTTTTAAACAGAGAACACAATAATATAACTTTAAAAATTTATCTGTCTGAACGAGCTTACTAGGAAATTCGTTGATCAGAGTTCAAACATCGTTTTAATATTATGCGATTTTGTGATAAAAGTGCAGTTTCTTCCAGATATTTAAAGCGACTGTCCTCAAAAAGTGGCATCTTCATTGGCTCAGCCGATTGCACGCATAGAATGTAAATGTTTTGCTTCTTAATCATCTGCTGCAATCGCTCATGGTGATAGTTTAAATAAGTGACAGAGTCCTCAAATACAGGCGATTTATTTTGATCCTTCACATAGCCATTCGGCCCTGCTAATAATAAATTGTCCTTAATTAAATTCAAATGTTTAGCTTGTTGTACAGCTGCAACTGTAGAAGTGCCTATTGCATTGCCTGATAGTTCTTTGAATTTAAACTTAAGTGCTTTTAAATCAGCGTAATCTGTGTCGGTTTTAACTGCTCGTCGCATTTTCTTGCTTGGTTTTTGGATGTTGGCTTCGATTGGCTTCTTCGGTTTGCAGCCCTTATACTTTGACTCCTGCTCATCGTCAGTCTGAGAAATCTTTGGTTCGACACGGGCAATGTGTGGTTTGGGCTGTTTATCGAAAGTCCTGAACTTTGTATGAGAGGATTTCCCAGTAGCTGTGCTCTGGCCAGATTTGTTTGATTTTGCGATTTGCGGCGTTATCATTACTTTCGTGCCAAGGCCTGTCTGTACGGCATCCGCATAGCTCATTGGCATACTCTGCAACGATGATGAGGTCGAGGAGATCGGTTCTTTCAGGCTTATATATTCCCCCAGAGGCTTGCGGCGAACGGGAACGAACTGACGCGACTCCCTGTCCAAATCATCGCCGTCGACATCGTCCTGCTTCTTTTGAGGACTGCGGTTTTTGCGTTTGACGAGCGCAGCCGCTGATTTTGGTTTGGGCGCCTCCAGTTTTGACTTACGTCTTCCTGTAACTACAACGGGCTTTTGGCTATCTTTAGTAAACGGACGCATTGAATTTCAAATTATTTAATTTACTCTACAACACCAAGCGACTTAATAGTGACTTACCGAAAACGGGATGTTGTTTTCGATGAGTTCTGTGATGTTTTTTATTTCTAGTTATATTCTATCAAACTCTGACATTAAATGTTAATGACATTAACAATTGTGCAGAACAGGAAAGTTTATAAAACCTTAGAACATAAAAATAAACATTCTAATATTGAAACGAAAAAATGTTTTCCGCTGGCTTATTTCTACGTTCAAAAGCCTTCAATCTAAATCTTAATTTCGCGTAAGCAAGATTATTTAATATGGGCTCCTTGTTAGCTTATACTCATAATCAAATATTTTATTTTAATAGACGTTACTCAGAGTCAAAAAGCAACTTATCAAATATTATCTTGTTGGGCGGTGGTCTGAGCAAGATGCAAGGTGGCATTAAAGAAGAGGAATATTTTAGCTCTGTCAATCATGGACTAATGTGCAACATACAAAAGCACATCGAAACCTCAAAGAACGCTGACTATTTGCGCAAGTGGGAGGAATACCAAAGAACTTTAGATCACGCAACCCTCTCTGACACCACTTGTGTCAACAAGAACATGGACTTACATGAAGAAGCCTTTTTTCTGAATGAGGCAAGTGCACTTAAGCGATTCCATAACATTAACAGTAATTCCTATTTAATTCAGCAGAGCACCGAATGCTTCAAGGTTATGAATAATCGTGGCAAGATCCCGGATAATACTGAAGAGGATATATAGGCTGCGAGCGCTATTCGTTCTAACTCGATCTTACAAAATAATGTAGGTCTCTTATTTAGTTTTGTTTTAAAAATTTGTTTTCTGCACATCCACATTTTCGCAACGCATCGTTTCTTTCCAAATTTATTTAAATTCGGACCGTTGTAGTCTACACTGATTTAAGCAAGTTGGCATTTCCAATCGGCAACCAAGCAGCTGAGATTTTCATAATGCCTTGAAATAAATCGCATAAGTCACACAACGCAAATATAGTGAAAGTGATATACTATATAATCTTGCGCTATATAAATCAATATGTTTACATTCAGCCGTCTCAGTCAGCGATTATATTCAAAACAAATACAGTGAGTTTAATATAATAACTAAGTGTCAAAAATTCTTGAAGATATTCGATATAGAATTGCATAAGATATCGTCTTACAATTGTTTAATTGCATTTATTTATGTATATATCTGTATTTATAATAACTACATTATAGGCACTTAAGAATGTCGCATGTGGGTGAACTTGGCAGCGGTGCCGGCAAAGGTGGCGGCGGCGGTGGCTCCATACGCGAAGCCGGCGGATCTTTTGGCAAGAAAGAAGCTGCACACGAAGAGGAGTTCTTCTATAAGCAGGTTAGCTAAGAGTTCAATTAGTATTTATAGCATTCATTTATAGACTGCTTTATTTCTGTTTTAGCAAAAGGAACAACTAAAAAACCTTAAGACCAAGACGGACAACAAGGCACCTGATGCAAATAAAAAATGATTTCATCAGCTCTAAATAATAGTTTGTAGTGTTTATATTTTTGTGAGATAAAATTAATGAATAAATTGGCATAAACGGCTTATGTTTGATATAGAGCGAAGTTTTCTTTTATAAGGCGCTGTAATTTAAATTCGTTATATATCTCAGATTGACATGTTTTACTATTTGAAAACATAAAAAAAACTAAGAATAATGGGTAGACATATTTTGCAGATTGAATGTTATTTTTTCTGAATAAAGTGTACCCCATAAATTGATCTTTTTCATTTCTTTAATTTATTCCAAAAGTTTCCATATTTTAGTATTATAAACTTAATCTAATAATTATGTGTGTTTTGTATATGTAAGTAAAAAATTGAAGCTCCTCCGATCATCACTGACGTTTATTGTGAAGTGGTTTCGACTTTCTTGGCATTATCCTCCTTGGAGGAAGGACCAGTCTGTGTGATTTGCACCAGGCGTTCAGAAGAGGGCGGTGGCAATTTCTTCATGGGTGCCGTAATGGTCAACAGACCATCCGAGGACAGAGATGAGGTGACTGTATCTGGATGGACATCACCTGAACAAAAAAAAAACAAATGATGTATTCAAACTCATCTTCAACAGAAAGAGCAGAAGCCAAATTTGATTTTAATACTCACTTGGCAGTTGGTAACGTCTGGAGAACTGGCGTGAGACATATCCATGCTCATCCTGCTTCTCCTCGTGCTTGCCCTCGACAATGACGAACTTGTCGGCCACCTTAACGGTAATCTCATTGGGCGAGAACTGTTGCACATCCAAAATAACCTCGAACTTTTCACTGTCAATATTGAGCGTTGATCCAGATTCCTGCTTTTGCAGGCTGTTGGCCGAACGCTGCCATGGTCGTAGATAACCAGAGCGCAGCATTGTGGGGCGGGAGTTCCAAACGGATGACATCAGATCGTCACGTTTAAGGCCTTGGCCAAAATGTTGATCCAGGAGGCGCGAGGTGCGCATTGGAAATTCGAGCTCATCCCACCAGTCGCGGAACATTAGAGGCACTACGGACATCTACGTGGAGTAAGAAGAAGAGAAGACAAAGCTAATGGCAGTTAATGCACATCTTTAGTTAGTCAAATTAAATCAAATCACATAACTTTAATATCCACAACAAATGTTTTTGTTATATGTTTTTCAGTATTATTATTTTCATTCCTTGTACCTTTGCTAATTAATCACTCTTGAATTTCTCGCTTTTTGCGTGTATTCCGTTTCGCGGTTGAAGCGTTTTTGTGGTGCTTTTCAAAAATCTGGCTAGTTTTATAGCAACATCTCACTGTTTACATCTTCTATGTGCTAAAAATATGAAAATGTATTGGCCATCTAATTTTAGCCGGGCATCATCCATATGAGTTTGCACCCACAAGCATTATATCTTTATGACTAGATCTGTATATATCGTATTTGACCGAATAAATTATCGTGCATAAATTGTATACCCATTCTATAGGTCAATTAGTTAGCAATAAAAATGTCTCCTGAAATGAAATTAATTAATTTTTATTTGAATTTCATTTTTATTTAAATTTAAAAGATTAAAAAAAATTATTCCGTAAATAACTATTTAATACTGGGTATGGAATATTTGTGTACAAGAATTTGCACGTTTGTTATTTTGTTTATGGGGGAAGACATAAGCGCCAGAAATGACGTCGTTGCATGGAAAATTCTATACACATTTTAAATGATCCACAGGCCGTTTAGAAAATGATGTTTGAAATTAGAATTATTTTCACAAAACTTATTTGAATTGCAATTTTTGTTTGGCTTCGTTAAACAAATTTTTACAATTCAGCCATTTTCCATACACTCTTAAACAATTATATATATACAGTGAGTATATATATATATATATATATATATATATATATTCATATATATTCATATATTCATATATATATATATATTCAAACATTTCTCGATTGGCATAACTAGCCAACATCTGAAATTTTTGGCCATAATGCTTGTACATCTTTTCACCGAACCATATTGAAGTCAAAGAACAGAAATTGCCAGAACGAATTTACGATTCTTTTTTATTCTGTTTTTCTTTTAAAATAAACACCTACATTTTTTACTTATTTATTCGCTTGGAGGAAATATGTTCAGACCTGTGGAAATTCTTGATGCTACTTATTAAAATACTTTGGCAAATAAATGAGTTCTCAAACTATTTTTGGCATCTGCTGCTGAGTCACGACGCGTCTGTGACGTATAATATTTGTCATAATTGTTTATTATTGTTTTGTTGAAAGGCATTTTTAATATGCTATTTACTTAAACATTACTTGGCCTCTTTCTCGTTCTTGTTTATATGTTTTTTTTAATTTAGATGGATATAATAAACCTGTTAATTTAGACTCTCTTATTTTCAAAATAACCGCATTCAGAATGTATGTATTTTATATAAAAATAGAAACACCCTGTTTTTGTGTCTTGCATCTGCAGCCCCCAAAATGGTCCACAATTTACGCAAGTGTGTGTATGCGTGTTAGATGGTGGAAACCGATGTAAGATGAGCGCAAGCCGAGTGACGCCCAGAAGTAGGCCAAAGCCAAAAAAGACGCCAATTTGCCACAGGACATGCAGCTGTGTCTGTAAGATATAATCGGTGTATGTGTGTGTGTGTGTGTTTAAATGTATCGGTGCGTGCTTCGGCAGCTGTAAATCGTCATGCGATACGCGAAAAAGTAGCGAAAACATAACAAAAACCGCAATTACGAAACGCAACGCAATGCAAAAGGTGCGACCAAATAAAACGCTAAATATATATTTTTTTTGTGTATTTAATTTGGTATTGCCTGCTTTCAGGCGCTGCCCATACCGTTATGTTTGACCAGAACTGGGCTTGGACATGGACGGTGGTTACCCATGCTGCTGATGCTGCTAATGGGGCTGACACCGTTGCACGGCAATGACGAAGGACATCTGAGTAAGCGCTACTCGGACCAGAGCGTGCACGGTTACATGACTGAGGTACATATAAAAAACATGTACTAATATTTCAAAAGATTCTAAATTATTTTGGCTAATCTTGTAGCGCACCTGCTGGTGGAATGAGGTGTGCAAAGAGGAATTTCAGAATCTCTTTCGCTGCAAATGCCCACAGTACTCCTACTGCCGGTAAGAAGTGATTTAAAGTAGTCATAAAGGTATCATATAATAACAGTTACTATGCTTAAAGCTCGCCAGGACGATATTACAATGCATATTGCTCGATGACGGACACCGGTTATATCTGGACCCAAATGGCGTTGGGCACCGTTGAGCGTTGAGCGCGTGACGTCAAACATATCGCAGCAGCAGCAACAACAAAAGTAAAAACATAACTAAAACAAAAACGACAAGAGCACCAACCGCAGCTACACTGACTGTTGAAAGTATGCAGGCAGTTACCAAGTGGCCTACAACTTAATATTCTAAGCAATCGAATGCCCATTTGTTTAAACTAAAGTAAACGAAACGCTATAACAATGCGAGGATACTTAATAGTATTTAAGATTGATTAAAATTAAAGAGTTTCCATACGAAATAAGTAAAGGTTTGATTTGCTTAAAAATCGCGTTGAAGGAGCTTTGTACACATTCATGCAGCTGTGAGTGTATTTGGAACTTGTGTTATCGATTTGTGTGAATATTAACATTCAAAATATCATAAACATTCGCACTTAGTCGCCATATTGTTGTCTGACTTTTTGCGCCCATTTTTGGGCAATTGAAAAATCGATAAAAGGCTTTTAAATCAAAGCGCGTGTGGATGTGTGCACGCTACAGTGGTAGCAACGGTTGGCCAGTGCAGGAGCCATAAGAAATGCACAAGTTTCGACTTATGCGTCCCACTGTGCTGGCGAGGCGCATGCGTTCGCAGTGAAAGCGAAAAGCGTAGGTGCTGTATGTGTATTGGCCCCGAGCCAGTTCAGTTATTGCCAGCTCAACATATAGACAACTCCAACAGATGTTAAGGCTGCCAGCAAGTTTGCCAGCCAAGAAAAAAATAAGTCGCAAACTAAATAACTGAATAAAACCTGTAAATAAACTGCATATCTTCAAAATGCGACACGTTTTATTTGTGGCGCTGCTGGCGCTTGGCCTTGGTGTACTGACTGCCGTCTGTGGCAACCACCTGCCAGAGGCGGCTGCCTTAAATCTCAACGAAAGGTTCTTCGACGAGGTCAGGGAGCTCATCAAGCGCCGCATGGAGGTGAGTCGCAACTCTTCAATCTCTTAAATTTGATGCTTATCATCCATTTTTACTGAAATGCCAGAATAAGCAGGTGCCGTTGGTGGTCGATGAAGTGGCGCTGCAGAATCAACGCAGCTACGACAATGTGCCCATACCTGCAGCCAGTGTGCCTGTGCCAGTGCTCGTAGAGAATTGGCCCACCGATCAGCACAGTTTTGGACAAGTCACTGCCGTCTCCGTAGATCCCGAGGGTAATCCAGTAATTTTCCATCGCGCCGACCGCTACTGGGACGTAAAGTAGGTCAACAGCTGTCCAGTAACAAGTGTTTGTGTGTACATCAAAATTTATGTATGATTGTTCTTTGGTGTGTCGCTTGCAGCACCTTTAACGAGAGCAACATCTACTATCTCATCGAGTATGGGCCCATTAAGGAAAAGACGATTTACGTGCTGGATCCAAAGACGGGTGCCATCAAGACTGGCTGGGGCTCCGACATGTTCTACATGCCGCATGGCATGACTATAGATGCGCACGGCAACTACTGGATAACCGATGTGGCTATGCATCAGGCCTTTAAGGTTAACAGTAGTATTTATAAATATGGAGTAATATGATCATAACTTAGAATTATAATTCTTTTTTAATAATTGAAAAGTTCTAGCTTGCCAAAGATCACTTGATAATTCTTTTCTCACAACAGTTCCGACCCTTTGAGAGCAAACCGCAGCTTGTAATTGGCAAGCGCTTCAGACCTGGTGCCTCCGTTAAGCATCTGTGCAAGCCAACCTCCATTGCTGTGGCTACAACCGGCGAGGTGGGTTGCGCACCCTTTCCATCAATTACTGCATCATTAATATAATTTTGCGCTTTTCAGTTCTTTATAGCCGATGGCTACTGTAATAGCCGCATACTCAAATTCAATGCCGCTGGTAAATTGTTACGCAGCATTCCACAACCACCCGGTGCGTATACGCAATAAGCTTGACGAGAAGCATAACTGTATAACTCAATCTTTTTGCAGAATTCCTGTCGTTGCAGGTGCCGCACGCGATCACATTGCTGGAACACTTGGACTTACTCTGCATTGCTGATCGCGAGAATATGCGCGTTGTGTGCCCCAAGTGAGTTGCCAAAAAACCATTTCTATAAAATTGTGTTGAGCATAATCGCAAATTGTAAAAACTCGCAGAGCTGGCCTTAAGTCATCGCATGGAGAGGGTCAACCAGCGGCCACCATTCAGGAGCCGGATTTGGGTCGAGTGTTTGGTGTCAGTAGCTATGGCGATATTGTTTTTGCTGTTAATGGACCCACATCAATGCTACCGGTACGTGGCTTTACCATAGATCCACGCTCCGAGGCCATTATCGGCCACTGGGGCGAGTTCAAGAATCCACATTCCATAGCCGTCAGCGTTAATGGTTCGGCGCTGTATGTGACGGAGACAGGCACCAACCATCAAACGAATCGCGTTTGGAAATATGTCCTGGCTTGAGGCATTGGTTGCCAAATCACGCACACTGTCAGCACTCAAAAGGATCTGAAAGACGAACGGCATATCGCAAAAAAGAAAACTATTAATAGCAGTTATGAACTATCAAATTATCAATAGTTCCCAATAAGGACTCCTAAGAAGCAGCAACAGAAAACCAAATAGTAAATGTGACAAAAATACACACAAAACCACACAAACACACACAATTATTTCATATGATTAAAATCAATAGTAGTAATTAATTAAAGTACAATATAAGTATGTAAATTGCTTGACAAATGAATACCACAACAAACATAACCTCAAAATTTATGTTTTGCACTGTAATGAAGCAAATGGAATTACAACGCAGCTTATCTAAATATATAACTACCAAATACATAAATATGCGCGGGCGTGAGAATTACCAATGCACCATTGAAATGCATCTAAAATTTATAAATAAATCACTTACGAGTATGTATCATATTGTAACCTGCACAAATATATATATATATAAATATATGTGTGTACTATAACTTTATTATATTATAATCCATGTAAATGATGTATGTAATAAACTGTTGTTGTTGTTGTGCATATATTAAAGCCTACACACAAAAAAAAACTTCTACTAAGGTGTTATGAAATCAGGATATGATTTAACTTAAGACTATTCCGGAATGCTTACGACAACTGGCGATTGGATTCCCAATTCCAATTAATATGAGTGTAGCTTTGACTAGACAAAGCGTTTGACTAAAATATAAGACAAGTATGGTATATATCTAGATAATAGCTTAAAAATAGTGGAAAAATTTAGCTGGCAAGAAATAGATGCCATTTCGCTTAAAATTTGCATGACAAAAGCAACATCTTTTGCTTAACCAAAAACAATAATAAAAACTTATGCTAAACATATAAACCTATAAAAATATAATAGGAATGATATACAATAAGCTTAACAATGGAAACTGAGGCACTAAGTGGCACTTAACCAACGCCTGGCAAATTCGAGGGCATCATTTATCTGCCGCATCCATTCGACGAGTTCCGACTGCGTGTCCGCTGCAAAAAATGCTTCAGAGTTGGGACACTGCAGCCAGAAGCTACGGGCCCGAGCACAGAGCTCGCGTGGGGCCACATCCAGTTGCCGCTGGCGGCAATAAGCTAATTGCATGTCCAGTAGCGGTGGTTGTTCGCTGAGATTGTGTTCGTGCTGCCAAACAGCAAGACGAAGTCCTTCGAGCGTACACCAGCGACGATTCCAGTTATGTTTGTTTTTTGGATCCGTATCCTGAACATTAAGGTAACCAGCATATTGGGCCTTTGGCAGGCGCAGCTCGACCCGACCGCTCAGCGAAATCTGTGGCAGTAGATTTGAGTATTTCGTGTGGGCCGTCAGCGGCAGTTGCCAGGTACTTGAGGTGCGCAGCCACAACTTGTCGCTTGGCTGCGTTTCATTGATCACCAGCTCATAGGGCACCAGATCGCTGGCCTTGAGCGTGAAGGAGGCGTGTAGGCGAAAGCGAGAGACGATCTGATCATATTGTGATGAGTTGTTTGAGGAGGCGGAGCCAAGGCTGCCACTGCACCGTTTCTATGGGCAACGATAAGGTTGAGAGCACAGATTGCTTTATGAAACTTTGGCCGTTACTTACCAACAGCGTCTTGGGCGGCTCCAGCGATAGCGTTGAAACTTTGCGCAGACGCAGCATAAAAATCTGACAGCGCAGCTGCATTGCCTCCGCTTGTCCAGTACTAAAGAACTCCAAGCCACAATCGCGAAAGATCGCAGCTCCATTCTGACACTCGATTGATTGTGTGGAGCGTATGCGACCCTCGCACTCCATGGTGCATATGTAGTAGTAGTTGAAGAACATGTCCTGACTGACATCAGCCCTCACTGGCAAGTTCAAAGCATCAATGAGCAGACACTGCGATTGCTGCCTGGCTGCCAAAGTTGGCTCGCTGAGCACAGCGGCTGCTGCTGGCGGCGTTTTTTTTCGCAGCGTGGTGAAGAGAAGCAGACGCTCAGCCTCCACCATTTCGGCAGAGATCTCCAACTCGGGCATTTGGCGACAAATGCTTACTGCCTGCGCGAGTTGCTCATTAGTGGACAGTGACTCGTTGAGCAGTAAGTCCAAATTCAAGCTGGCATAATAGGTGCTACTGTCCAGGTCGCCTTCAGTTTGATTGGACTGATCACGCGACAAGCTAAGACTGTGCGCCAGCCGCTGCTTCTCAGCCAGCAAGAAGTCCTTGCCCTTGCGATAGGAACGACGCAGTGCATCCTTGAGCAAGCGATAACGCGCCAATGTGCTCACCGACAGCAATTGGCTCTCATTGGGCCGCATCTCGGTCAGCTCGTTGAGGCTACTGTGCGCATTTTTCACCTGACTAGGCATCGTGGGCTGGTGTGGAGTCGTCGGGCAACTATGGCTAACAGTTGCTGGACGACGTGATACCGTAGGGCCATCGTTTATGTCGATGCTGAGCTCACGCTTGGGCTGAAAAATCGGCGCAAGCCAAATATTAACAAATGGATGCTAATAATTAACACGTTGAATTTGAGATTAAAGCAAAGAAGCAGCAGAAAAGGTATTTTTCTGTACATCTAATTATGCGAGAAGCTTATATTTGTAATGTGGTTTCGGAATTGATGATTATGTACAGTGGATAAATACAGTGTGATAAGCCATCTATGCTAATAGGAATCGACAAAAATCTCTACCTTAGTCGTAAAGCGCTGATTCAGCTTCTTTGGTGTGCTCTGGTTATCTGAGGACGGCGGCGGCGGCTCAAGCTGAACCGATCCATATTGACTGCCAGTGGTATCGTCCTCAATAATATATCCGTCATATATTTCATGAGGCATATCGTAAGAGACATCATCCGCATTCGAGTCCCCAGCGTGTGCAGATGCGTTCGCTCTGAGGCAGGTCTGCAAGTAGTTAGATTTGTAACGACCTGAAAATTTTGGTTTACTCATCGCTTACATTTTGCACCTTTTCCAGTCGCAAATTGTCGTCATGGTCCAGCACCATTTCGCTGCGACACAAATTTTCCAGAAACATCTCACTACGCTGCAGTGAAAGTTCAGACTTGGACAGATTGCGATTACTCTTCGGCGGCGAATGCTTTTCTTTTATGTTGTTCAGCGAGTGATTCATCGGCAGGGTTGTTTGCTCGGATGCTTGATTAATAGACTTCGAGGTAGACATCGTATAGGATGTATCACTGACCGGCTCATCTGGCAACGGCATGAACTGAAAGAAACTGCCATTCATAAGCGACTCCTGTAGAAATTGGCCCAGCGGTCTGGGCTGTGCCGCAGTCTTAGTCTGTTCGGATTTCTTGGGCTTTTGCACTTGGGCATACAAAGCGTTTGGATCTGCACTTGGCGGCAGAGGCGAAGAAACGGGTGTTGGCTCGTCTGCTGTTGTCGATGTTGTCGGTGTGGGCGTGGGTGTGGAAGTGGGTGTGGAAGTGGGTGGGGAAGTGGATGTGGAAATGGGAGTGGGTCGCACATCTGACTTGGCAGCGGTTTTTACATCAAAGTGTGGACTGCCGCTAATGTGAATGCAGTCCTCTTCAATTTCCGAGTAAATGGGCTCCCGGTCAAGGTCACGACACTGACGCAACGCAGTCGTTGCCTGACGCTCGAGAACTCGAGTGCTGGATCCATCGGTACAATCGAAACTATCACTTGGCAGTTCTGTATGCTCCAGGTGGGGGAAACTTGAGCACTCCTGTAAATAAATTTAAATGTTAACTTTGACTTTCGATTGCACATCACATTATTGCATCGTTTGCGACATAATATTAAAAACTAGCTGTTATAAATCAATTAATATTTGTTAGCATACAAAATGTAAATTCTTTGTGGAATTAGAAATACCGCGCACAGCCGATAACGATTACCAAAAAAATAAATATCTCCCAGTGAATGGCAATTGAAACGCACAACAGTGAATGGCACAATAACACAGCTGATGAGAATTGTATTTCTTTTTTGTTAAGGGGAATCTTTATCTAGGTTGTTGCACATTAATGAAATGTCGAAATCCTCGATGCGTCGCTTTAACGTGAGCTTACAAATCTTACGTAGCCGCGCATACAGTAGGCGACCAGCAAATCATAAAATGGAACAAAGCTACGATTACAACAGGAAATGGATGCTTGCACCATATATCCAGGCTAATCCATTTCCCAGAATCAAGCTGCTATCGTACAACATACTCGCCCAGGATCTGCTAGTCGAGCATTTATTTCTGTATGTAAATATAAAACCCGAGTTGCTGACCTGGCAACGTCGTTTGAATAACTTGCAACGTGAAATCATCAAACTGAATCCGGACATTCTTTGCCTCCAGGAGATGCAATATGATCATTTGCCCATGCTGGTGCAGCGACTGACAGCGACCAGCGGCAAGCGCCTCGAATATGTGTTTAAGAAGAAGACAGAATACCGCACCGACGGTTGTGCCATCATATACGATGCCTCCAAGCTCAGACTTGTGTGCCATCAAGGCGTGGAACTCTATGATTCAAGCGTGCCGCTTCTGAATCGCGGCAATGTGGCGCTTTTGGCCAAATTCCAACTAAAGCATAAACACTGTCCGCAAGAGGAGCCCAAGGAGGTGATCATAGCCACCACACATCTGCTGTATAACCCGAAACGCAACGATGTGCGCTGTGCCCAAGTGTCAAAGCTGCTAACCGAATTGCGTAGCTTTGCCGCGGAGCAGCCGCTCGGCACAGGCCAAGGCATCACACCTGTGATACTAACCGGTGACTTTAACTCACCCATAGACTCGCCGCCCATGGAGTTGCTAAAAGTCAAGGATTCGGACGAATCAGCGCTTAACTTGGAGCCACTAGATTTTGGCGACAACACTGCCTCAACGTTTCAGAACAACTTGGTTACCGTTGACTACATCCTGCGCTCCGTCTGCCCGCTAAGCAAGCATCAGCTGCAGGTGCTGAGCGTCTACAGGCTGCCCACCGTTGACTGCTGTGCCAAAGTGGGCAACATACCCAATCACTACCTTGGCTCGGATCATTACGCACTGGGTGCAGTCTTTGCACTAGCGTAGCATTTATATTGTTTCGCCCAATAAAAATTATTTGTAACTTGTAAAAGCAAATTTCGATATGATTTTTGCACTTTCCTATCAGATTTGACGAACGTCAAATCATTTAAGTACAACATATTTTAGAATATGTCCAAAAACTTACCCGAAATGTGCGCAGTGCGCGTTCATCGCTGGCTTCCAATTTGGCGCGTATGCTGCCCAGCAGATAGCCCATTTTGGTGATGGTCACATCCTGGTCGAGATCCTTGTGATATGAGCGATATGTAGCGGGTGCAGCGGTGCTCCCACCCTGAAAGTTCAATTTTCGTGGACGCTGTGCACGTGGCAGCTTTTTGGGTGGTGTTGGTGGTTTAACCTTGCGATCGAAATCGAAATAGGGCTGCTCCGAGCCATCCTTGTACTCTGGCCGCCGCGTGGAACTGGTCGTGGCTGAGGGCGTTGTCTGTACAGGCGAATGATAGCTGCCTGGCGGGGATTGTGACTGCAAATCAAGTTGCAATTGCGAACTGGACGTCTGCACACCCACTGTGCACAGTCGAGGTGTGGGTTGTTGTCTAATTCTTTGCTCCAGATGCTGCTGCTCCTGTTCGTGCTGGTTGCACTTTTTAGGAGAGACAAAGCGCAGAATTTTCTTCTTGGAATTATTGAGAAAGCTGCGTGACTTGGTGCGCAATCCTGGTCGCTTGTTCCAAGGCGACAGATTGCGCCACTGTTCGCCCCAAATGAATTTCTGACTGCTGCTGTTTTTGTGACCAGTCGGCAAGCGGGGGTATTTAATCGGAGTGTGCTTCTGTTCCATATTGACGGCGAGATTGTCGCTAACACCATCAACCGTATCCAGCGATAATTTTGGCACCACTGGCAGCTGCCAACCTATGTTACCACGTGCAATCACCTGTGGCGCTGGCTGTGGTGCATGTGTCTTGAACTGCGCCTGCTTTGCAGCATCGTAGTTCAGCATATCATTAATCTTTGGCTCTGTCCAGCCAATCATAATCTCCTTCATGGGCTTATCGGCCACAGCGCTCTTGTTGCTCACCATATGTATATTCTTTGCATAGTGTGCTCCACGCTTAGATTCCACCACACGCTCAATGTCACTCAGCGAGGGGCAGGTGGCAAGCGGCAACTGAACTCCATGCATTGGCTTCTCAGCTTCAGCTACAATTCAAAATGGATATTATTAGGCTTAAGTAAGTTTGTCGAGGTATAATTTTTAATAAATATTGCTGGCATATGAATATGATGTCTATAATATTGTGATTACTACCAATTCGGTTGTTTTAAGATTGTTTTGCTGAAAACTTTACGATGTAGCACCAAACAGACAAAAATATTTAACCTAATAGAAGCCAAGATCATATCAAGTTAACTACAGATCACAAAACTATTTTTAGAAGATTAATTTAGCTATATTTAACAGTCTATTGATGTTGAGCAGGAATATACATTAATATATTCTCTCAAATTACACATTTTTGTGAAAACAATCAACATTTTTTAGCAAAACGTTTATTTCTATAAATTCTACAATGTAAAGATTAAACTAACTACCAATTGTAACCAACACCTTTGGGTCGTCTTTTTATTATTAGTTCTCCTTTAACTTACCTAATGGATATGATTTACGTTTGCTTTTGGGCTTTAGCAGGTTATCTATTTTAGTTGTGGGCAGCTGGACGCCATGCTTGCGCAGAAATTCATCCAAGACATGCTCGGCATCGCGCACCGATGGCGTCGTGGAGTTCAACGATGATAACGAGATTTTACCATCGAGACTCTGTGCGCTGCGACGCGGCGGCTTCGGTGGTGGTTGCTCCATATCGCGCGCCTTGAAATTTACCTGGCCATGAGAGAGACGCTTTTGCAACAAACGACCGCCGCCACCACTGGAGCTACGACGTGAACTGCGACGTGTCGAGTGCAAACTATTGCCTGTTACCACACTGGCGGTTTGTTCCGTTCGAAAGTCTTCACTCTCCTCGTCCAGCGGTGTGTCCTGCTCACTAATGTTGGACAATGCGGGCGCTGAGGGCATATAGTCAATGCACTCAGACTGCTTCATTTTTGGCTTAGGCTTGGAATCTGTTGTAACTACTGAAGATGCCGCAGTGGAGCGACTGACGCTGGACAGCTTCTGTCTGTTGACGCGCACCTCGGAAATAACGCAATTGTCGCGCAGCTCCTGTATAATGTGTATAAGCGGTGCATCCTCGCCCACAGCACGCAAACTACTCACGGCCGTCATTGGACCAGTGGCACGAACAGTGGATGCTCGCTCTGTTGGAGCAGTGGTCTGCTGCTTTTGACTACGTGACTGAATCTGGCTCTGGCTCTGCTGAGCATTTAGATTATTCTGGAGAGGCTGTATAAAAAAAAAGAAACAAATATATAAATTTTATGTTAAAAAAAATTAAAAGCAAGCACGAACCTTATTGTTTTCGGGGCGCTTGCTACGTTTGGGCTGGCGCACGTGCCAGTCACGTGGCGGTGCTGTGGATGCACAGTCGCCGCTATCGCTGGTGAAGCAATAGCAGAAGCCATTCTTGCAGGGCTTGCCCTTGCGCTCCTGCGCCTTGTTGCACAGATTCTGGTTGATTAGGTGCGCGTCGACAGCGATTTGGGGTGGCAATGGTGCTGTTGCCGCCGTTGTTGCTGCTGATTTTTCATCGGCTGCCATTTCTCGATCGCGACTTTGAGTGGAGAAGCGCCTGATGCGACGAGCACGAAACTCGTTAATGCATTCTTGCAAACTAAACGAGCTGGTCGAGCCAGATTCAGCCGAGTCTTCTTCCTCCTCCTCCCCGTCATCATCATCATCGTCGCCGTCGTCATCATCATCGTTAAGCTTGGGGTACTTTGAACCTGCAAAAGTCTGTCAAAGGCGTTATTTGTTTACATGAATAGAATTGGCAACTATTATACACAAGTGTTTATTTTTTTTTACTCACCGTAGCCATTATTGCGCTTAGCTATTTCACTGATAAGCCAATATGCCGCAATCGTTTCAAAACGCAGCCACAGGTCGAGCTCCACGAACACGTTGCACGTTTTCTAATTCTTTTTCCAGAGCAAAAGAAAAACGACGCGACGCCGCTGCATTTGCATTGACGCTCTCTTTGCCTCTTCTCTCTCTTACACTCTCTCTGTTGTGCCGCTTCTTCGCCGTTATCAGCAGTTAATTGAGCAGGGCTGTTCGGCTGTGCACTCGTCGTGCACAGTGTCACACAGACTGCCAAAACCGGTTTTAAATATCTGTGCTATGCATACATATATATACACCTATATATCTATAAGTACAAGTGTAATTATTAGTATAGTAGCAATTGTAATTAACTCTGCTTGTTAGTGCTAACATGTAACAAATTTATATAATAGTGCTAGCTGTTTATGTTTTTTACACACTATTTAGCCTATTTTAACACCATACTCTCAAATGCCGATTCGTTAAGTTAAACAACCCTGTCAGTAGAAAGCAACAGAAACAGCTGATATTTGTTCGTGGCGTGTTACGTCGCTTTTGGTTACGAATATTGAGACATTCTGTAATAAACGCATATTGCCGCTGTATTTCAATTAAAAAGAAAAACATCCAAAATGTCAAATAGTCATTTGTTTCTCAAATCCGGCTTCCCCCGCGCTCCCCTTCAAAATGGAGTGGGCCGCTATGTGTGTCAGCTGCAGCGCCTTACACTGAAATTCTGTAAGAACAACGGCTCCAGTCGAGGCATGCGGTAAGGAACAAATGAACTGTTTTTTTTGTTTGTTTACATTAAATGACCATCGGTTATACATAGGGATTTTATTGAAAACCATTTGGTGGACTTTGCGAAAGAGAATCCTGGCATTGTGGTCTATGTAAAGCCGCGACGCCACCGCACCCCTGTCCTTGTTGGTGAATACTGTAAGTAGGCGCAGCAGCCAAAAAATCTCATATACAAATTACATTTTAATACGTAAATGTGTACATTTATCCACTCCCTCAGTAAATGGTGACCGCGAGTGGCTAAGCTGTCGCAATAGCACACAGTCTGAGATCTCCAAGTGGATCGATCTGCTGAAGACACAAAATGGCAGCTCCAGCTCGTTGCGTCTACGTAAAATGTGGCACACTGATGTGCCATCAATTCAAGGTCCTTGGACGCCATTTCTACACCGCACACCTGATGCCCACAACCAGACATATCCCAGCAGCGAAGCGTCCCAGCCACTCGATGTGCCACAAACGGCCACCGAGAAGCTCATCGAGCTGTTCAAGCAGCAACAGTTGGAGGCGGACGGCGTCTTGGAGCAAAAGCGAGCCGAGTAAGATTGTTAGGCATGTTAAAATAAGAGACATAGTTGAGTTTTATAATTATAATTGTTGCTTTTTATTGTGAAAATCAACGTAAATTTGTTTTCTAAACAAATAAATATGTATGTGTTTAAAAATCAACTAAACGACTATAACTTGTATACCATTATGCGTAATATCATAAATATGTGCCAAGAGCTTTATAATAATGATATTGGATATATCAATTTGATATGTTCTGGGTACATTGAATATATCTGTTTTGCCAAAAATACAATGGGAATATCATAAATAATGCTTAATGCTATTGACCCCGGTGCCCTTGGCTTTGAGGTTGGAATACATAATAAGAAATACACATGTTAAACAGGTTTTTATAACTTAGCACAAAACAACTCTTCATATCTGTGTATTCTAACTAACATTTTTCTAACAATATGTTATTAATATGCGTGTATTTTCTCTTGTGTGTTGGTTAGGTTAGATAGGAAACTCGTGTAGAGATCAGAAAACATGGGTGATTAATTAAGTACATAAATACATAGATGCGCATCCAACAGTTTGTACAATATCTAGCGAGTATATAATTGCATTTAAAGAACAGCGAGTTTTGGAGTATCAAAACAGACAAAAAGTATAAAATATTAAAGTACATTGTGCACATGAATAGCACACAACAGACAAAACGCACACAAAACATTTACAGACTTTTACACACTTATTACATATATAACTACAATACAATGATAATAAAAGTATTTTGCTTGTGAGTTTGCTTATTTGTTGTTTTTGTGAATTCCTTTGGCGAAATGCATTTCACTTACAATCTAAACGAGAAAAATGTTAACGTTGTTTTAGAATATATCAATCGATCTGGACGTTTTTGGACTCCTACTTAATAAGTGTTAATAGAGATATCACCAATTCAATTAATATATGCCTTTTGACTGAAGAGTTTTTTCTTTTTGTTGTTACATTCCAGTGTAGGCTTTAAACTAACTTTTTATATTTCATGTTATTGTTTTTTTTTCTTTTCTTGTAGTTTTTCCATTTTTGGTTTGATAATAGCCTTTCTTGCAATAGCTTTGCAGCATTTGAGTGCATTCTGTTCACAAATCACCCATTTCCATGGCCGAATTAATGTCTGCGACAATTTTTCCCATTACTTCGTGATATGGCGAATCCGGTTTGAATGCCGTTTCCAGCAGCGACGCATCGCCAAAGAAATTAAATACATCGTCGATGCGGCCTATTGACTTGTTCGTTAAATGTGGCAACACAATTTGCTTGAGTGCCTCATGCGACTCTCTGATGGACTTTTGCAAATATGCCAGATCGAAGCTGAAGTCCAGCTCATAAAATGATATGATGGACAGTTGTGTGTTCTATAAAAAAGTAATATATTGATGTTAAATGAGAGTAAAAACCGATAAAAATGTAGAGTTTACCTGAAATTTACGCTTAAAGAGCTCCGCATGTTTTAGCTCCTCATCGGTAAACTGATTATTCCGATGTAGCACAGCAATTTTAATGACGATTTTGATAATGTTTTTCAAGAGTTTCTCAGCTTGGGGCTTGCTGTTCGTGTGTAATATGCATAGCTTGTAGAGATTATCCAAGAGCGAGGCCGTTGTGCCGTCAATAAAAGTTTTCGCTATATTTTTCGTTGCCATGCGTGAGAGTATTTTCTTTTGAGCGCGTAACCCGAAATCGTGCGACTTAAACACATTGTCCGCCATCACAGCTACAAGAGTTGGTTAAACGGGTTACATTCGGGGCGATTCAAGTTCGACTTATTTGAATTGGTAATTGTAAAATAAACACAAATATGGAAGTGAAACTTAAACTGAGTATCGAAACAAAAACGAAAACTGAACTTAACGATCAAATCAACTATTGTATATCAATGCTGCAATAGCAATTACCTTCCAGATTCCAGTAGTCAACGCTCCAGAGCAATAGGCTCTGCCTTAAGCCTGCGACCGACATATTCACTTCTTTTGTTTCAAATCCAGTCGCAAGCAAGAGAGTTGATAACGAAATTACAGATATACAATATATATTAAATATAAACTTAAGCCCACACACACAATCTAAATTGGACTATGTAAACGAAGCGTATCTTTTGATAAAAGAAAGGCCTCCTCGAACGCCTCAAGATAGCGTCGACTGAGTAATGGGACAAGCAAAATATTTTTGTGCTTGCTTTGCTGCGACTTTCTGAATTTATTATAAGGCCATTCTAACGGCTTTCGATGCATACTACGTGCCCGCGCCATAAATGGAGCCTTGAGGCCACCCCCAAAAAAGGGGCGCCTTTGGCCGTTAGACCAATTTAATTAAGTAAGCACATATGTAGGTTTATACAGTGTATATAAAAACTCTCCATATATATATATATATATACATATATACATAAATATATAGTTTGTATACACATGCATATTCTAGTCCCGGTAGGAAATAGCCAAAGGTCACGCGATATGCATTGAATGTGGCCCAAGTAGACGATGGGCTTATAATATGACGCAGGCCCAAGGACAAAAATCGTATCATTTACTTAGAGTAGGCCCAGTCCGGATGTGGGTACATAAACAGAATTGACCTATCAGTTGAGTTGATTATCGTACGCAACAAACAAATATATACTATATATATGTATATATAAATATTTATAGCAGTTACTGTTCTCGCTCATTATTATTACACATTGCTTGGACGAATGTGGGTGAGATTGTTGGTTTTGTGTTGTATTATTGATTGCAAGGGGCACAGTCACAATCACAATCACAGTAATTTATCCTTCGATTCATTTATATGTACATATAAATCTTATACTTCTTTTGGCGCTCAATTAACAGCTAGGTAGCTCACCTGTAAACTGTTCGTTGTTGTTGTCGTCCTAGAAATCCTTGGGAATTTCGTTTGAAAGATTGAGTAGGTGGCAGGCAGACGAAATAGTAATTGAAAATCTCAGTTAGTGAACTAAACAATGTGGAGTGGTTAATTTATTAAAGACTGAAAACAACGAACAAAACCAAAACACGAATTTGTTGTGTGCAGCAAAAAACGACGCAAAATAAAACCTAATGATGACTACATTCATCGATACCGCATTCAAATTAGTACCATTTATATCGATGTTTAGTTCGGTATCACACACAATTGCAAAATTCCATTTCGATTTCATTTGAGAGTGACCGCTCACTTAATATGTGCACAAATAGTCTATCGATAAATTGAAAACATATTGCGCTATTTTTTAAATCGACTGGGATTAAATTGATTTTATTTTTCACACACCCAAACATATACACAATTATTTGTTTTTTCTTCTGAAAAGCTTACTACTACGGTGTACAGACAATGCTTACTTATTGGAAGTCTCTTTCGGGTTGAAGGGTATCATAAGGTTTTCCGAAAACGCCTTAATGCTTTCTGGTCCGCGCACCTCCTTCTCGAGTAATGGTAGCTTGGTTACATGGAAGTCCTCGTATAAGTCAGCAATCTGATCCAGATACTTCTCCTGGATTTTAAAACGGGAAGCGCACATGCTGCACGAATTGTGCGACTTCTCCAAAAACAACAACTGATTCACGATTATGTTGTGAACATCGATGCCACATTTGGTGAGCTCCTGGACGAGACGCTCCGTTTCATACAGCGAAAAGAACTCGGCAATGCAAACGCAAACAAATGTAGTTTGATCCTGCAAATAGAGCACATTAATATAACAAATATTTATACATATAATATTTTAAATTCTTAATTCCGAATTCATTTTGTATTCAGTGAATTGCATATTCACCGGATTCTTAAACTGTTCGTTGACCTGCGTGATGACGCGCAACATGTCGTCCAGCTTTTGAGACAATGTGTCCGCATTCAAATCGGCCATGCCCAGCATGGATACAAATTGTGTTAGGAGGGGAGCCAGTTTCATTTTGAGACGGAGCAGCTTGCCGAGACCCTTCTCGACAACCTGTGGAAATGCGATCAGGCGCAGAGTGTGTCCTGTGGGCGCCGTATCGAATACGACAACGGAGAAGTTCATGCCTTTCACTAGTTTCATCACTTCGGCATAGCTCATGGCCTCATCAATGCCGGGCAGAGCATTGATCATCTCCTGCATTACACCCTTGCTGACGCGGAGCGCCTCGTTCTCCCCGTCAAAGTACTCCTCAGGCAGTTCGCTAAGACCCGCATTTGGATCAATCTCCATGGCAAACAGATTATTAAAGCCATTCACCTTTGTCGGCACCTTGGTAAACTTTTGATCGAATGCATCGGATATGTTGTGCGCGGGATCGGTCGAGATGATGAGCACGGATTCACGCACCTTCGCCAATTGCACTGCCAAACTGGAGCTGCGGAGGGTTCATTATTGTTACACATGATAAATATTTTTGTTGCAATTAGAATTAGCATTGGTCTGTTTTCTGTCTCTTACCTGCATGTTGTTTTACCCACTCCGCCTTTACCGCCCACAAAAATCCATTTCAGAGATTCTTGATCGACCAGGTTTTGTAGGCTAGGTTCTAGCGGCGGTAAATTGTCAACCATATTGTCAAATTCCTATCGAGACACGTAATTTTGTGTAAAAATATTAACAAAGTTCTAGGTGCTGTCTAGGGATGGCAAAATAATTGTAAGATATTTCGATAGAATATCGACTCTATTTCGATATACTTTATCAATTGAATATATTCGCACCAGTTCAAATTCGTTATTATTTCATGAATCATTAGATCTATATTTCCGATATTTATAAAAACATTTTTCCGTTATATCTTAACATTATGTATAAGTGTGTTTCTTTCTGTTCATAACCATTAAATAAATTCATTTTAGTTCGATTGTGATGGATATAATTCATATGAATTAGAATTCTGCTAAATTTATGTTAAGTGTTCGATAAATTTTAGTGTTGCTAGACCTCAAATTCAGTGTTTGGCAGCGCCGCAATTAGCCGTTCTTAGTACTGGACCTCTGCGGAGCATTGATTTGCATGTTTGTTCTGGGCTTTTGACTGTTAAAATGTGTTTGTTTTGTAATTAAATTGCACTAATTTCGAGTTTCAAACAAAACTATTTTGAAAAGAATTAAACTAAAATCAAATAAGAAACTAAACAAATTAAATTCGGTTAATGGTGTGAAAAGTTTGAGATGAAAGGCGTGGGTACCAGCAATACTAGAAAATAGAAGCAAAGCAAGAGATTAAGCGTGTCCTGTGTGTATGTGTGCGTGTGCGCCTTCAGGATTCTGGCTCATGTGCTCAATTTTTTGTTGATCAAATTTGCCGCAATCAAATAATCGCGAGTGATTTTTAAATGTGTTCAGTGTGAATTAAAATGATAACGGTAGACACACAAGCCTATAAACACTGCCAACAGAAATCTTCGTTAAGTCAGCCGCCGATTTTGCAGCCGCACCTACGTACATATGTCGATATGTGTATATTGTGGGTGGGTGGCAATGTATAGTGTATAACGGAAAATAGCTGTAATAATAATAATAATTGACAGATCTCTTGCAATATAAGCCAAGCAATGAAATTAAGAATTCTTTAATAAATAATAGAATTGTAAAAAAAAGCAAACGCAAATAAACGCAATACACACGCATCAGCAGCACCAACATATGCACACACACACAATCCCAAAAAAGAGTGAGAGAGAGAGAAAGCACGGTGCCAAAAAGGAACGTCAAAAGGAAGAAGCAGCACAGCTCAGCATCGGCGCGTTGCGGAAAGATTGAAAATAAACGTGTAGTAGAGAATTTTTGAAGCACACTCTACACACACAGCCACACTCCGCCCACAGCCGCCGAGAGCCCTCTCACACACGCACACACACATAAATACAAACATAGTTGAGATATATACAAACAGAGACTCGTATGCGCGAAAAGTGTAAGCCGTGCACATTTGTTGGTGTTGTTGTTGTTGCTGTTACTGTTAGCCGCCGCCAAAGGACGACAGACGCGACGGCGACGACGACAACGCCAACGAGCACGACGACGACCACGACGGGGAGGAGGAGAAGGACGTGTTGTTGTTGTTAAAGCCAACGCAAATGGCAGACCCTCTAAGCGGGCGCTGCTTTTGAGACATGTCGTAATGGCCAGAGAGGTAAGTAAAAGATTTCTTGCAGGCTAAGCTAAATACGAACAGCGCCCACATAAACACTAACACATATACATGTGTATATATATTCATAGTTATGCATTGTTTGTGAATTAAAATATCACAAGCCTTACATTGGTTTGTTGTTACCGATACTTATAACATTCAACTGTAACAGCCGCCAAATTTCCCTCTGCTAAATTTTTTGTCGATTTAAAATTGTTCCCCAATTCTCCGCTGAGCTGCGACTAAGCTCCTGTTAACTGCATTAGTATGCGTGCGTGTGTGTGTGCCTGTCAGTGTGTGCATGCTTTATGCAGTTTCTTCATTTCGATTCGTTTTGCTTTGCTTTGCGGGTGAGTGAATAGCTTTGACCCAAATAACTATGGCTATACACCCTACTGAATGTGCACATGTAGCTTTTGTTGATGCCCCACGTTTTGTTTGTGTGTGTGTGTGGTCTGCGTGTTTATTGTTGGTTTTTGTGTTTAGTATCAAAATTAACAGTAACAGTCCTATGTTAGTGTGGATGTGTGTAAATGCACCCTGCAGCGACAGGCTGAGCCAGCAAGTTGCATTTAATGACACTCCCATATCAGTTGGTTGAATTAGGCTTGTGAGGGCGGTTTAGCAGCACTCGCAGATGACCCACATGTTAATTACATTGCTTACCAACTAATAACATATTTAGTTATAGTGAACCTAAGGACCTAGTGTAATTGTAATGCTTTTTTGATTAAGCATTTTATGTATTTTATTATATAATATAATTTTTTAATTATCTACTATTTACATTACCGCATAATTCTGGCAGTAATTTGATCAAAACGTGTTCAGAACGTGGAGCTCCACATTACTGTTAACATTTTGGGAGAAATGTTAGCTTTTCTTACAGCTGGCAATGCTGATTGCGTTGAGAGCGCGATAGAGAGGAGCTCTGCTGCACATGAAATTGCAATTTATAAATGTTGTTGCTCTCTCTCTCTCTCTCTCTCTTTGCAGTGGTGTTTATTCACAGTTATGAACAAATAAATAGCACAAATAAGAGAAAGAAAGCAAAATAATTATTTTTTTTTTTTATATTTAACAAATTAAGTAAGCAAATTTAATAAGTTGGCATGGTTTCTTTCTGCTCATGTGGCAAAAGTTTCAATATTGTCGAGATAAGTGTTCTGGACAAATTTGATAGATTGGTAACATTTGCATTATTTATTATTATTTCAAATTAATACTATCATTTTCTCTTTTGCCATTCGAGTCTGGTGATAGCTTTGGCTTTCTCGTCTTGTTTTTAATTCAAATTATTTTAATCAGAGTTTATCCAATAAATCTGAGTATTTTTACAAAAGTAGGAAAATTAGGTTTAAGAAAGCATCAAAAATTTGAAATCAAAGTTAACATGAAGACATTGGGGAATGTTTTTGAAATGTTATTTGCTACTTAGGTGTTTATAGCTTTAATATATTTAAATATTTTTATATATTTCACATGCTTATACGTAAAATTACTTTTTGACAATGTTAGTTATCTAATTTATAAAGCAAATAAAGGCTTCATACATTTTTTTATTGGCCTTTTATGAGCTAATAGCTTAACTAAAACTATAGCATATTTTCTAGCGCGGCGAATTATAAATTTCGATTGTGTACATGCTGCATATGTGCCAAAGACAAACAACTGAAAGTTTAATTTGAAGGATTGATTTAAAATAAATGTTTGCCAAAAGCGCTGCTTTGCTTTAATCAGCTACAGCAAAGGGAAGCGAACCAAATGAAAATGAAAGCGAGCCAACCAAACGAACCAATTACAACCTTGTTCAACTTCTGAGCCTGCCTCGCTCAGCACCTGCGAATGTATATTATAATACATATATATATATATATATATATATATATATATAGTTTTAAATATATATGTTTGTGTGTGTGTGCCTAATTGACAGAGCTTCTGTCATTCATGTTGCATTAAAAAACGGTAGCTGGAGTCGGGAGCTGTGTAAAGCTGTGAATCCTGAATACTTGTGGAGCGTTCGTGCGCCCGTTTTGTTAGCTGTTAGCTGTTGGATGTTGGCTGTTAGCTTTAGCGCGCCCTGATTATATCACATTGAGAATGTAGGCCAAAGCACAGATGTTACTACTAAACACAGACAGAGAGAAAGAGCGACAGAGAAAGAGAGAGAGAGTTAGAAAGGTGTGCGTGACTGATGATAAATACAGTGCAGATTGCGTTGAGCAGCAGAATGCGTTAATATTAAATTAATTTCCTATGAAATACAGTTGAGCCTCGCTATTTATATATTTTTGCTAACGTTCTTTATTTATGCTAAGAGTTTTGATTGAAATATATTGAAAAATTAAATACCTTTAAGCAATATTCGTGAATTTAAAATGTGTTGTGCTTAAAATTTCGAATTTTAGCTTGAGAGCTAATTATGATTTCTCATTAACAGAGCTTAACATTTACACACACACACGCACATAAATAATATAGCTGCTCACGAGTTTTGCTCTTCCCTTTCTCTCTCTCCATTTATGCGCACAACTTTCGCTCTCAGCAGCGCCTCTCTGCCACTTTGCTTCTGTGTGTCTCTCTTCCTCTTTGCATTTGGTTCGTTTCGGTTCGTTTTTGGGGGCTGGCAATGCATTTGCAATGCCAACACCAAATAGCAGCAGCTGCAGCAGAGTAAAACAGTAACAAAATCGCGACGCGAGGACAGAGGCGATAGTGTTGTGTGCTCTGCTCTGCTCGGTTCAGCGATGCTCAGCGATGACCACACGACGCCGTTGACATGAGCCATGAGCCGTGAGCCACGAGCCAGGAGCCAGGAGCAGGCAGGCAGCAGACAGCAGTGTGTGCCAGGCAGCCAGCCACAGCCAGCCAGCTATCAAGGATGCTACTTTCATTTACGAGCGCTTTTCACAAGCTACGTGATTCCGTTGGCACATTGTTGAAAAATTAAATTTATAACTGGGTGTGACAACTGCAACTGCAACGGCAACGGCAACTGCTGCTGCGGCAGCAAACAAATATTTTTCCACAAAAAAAAGAAAAACAAAGAAATAATTAAAGAATTCGTTGTTCACATTGTGACTGTGAAATAAATTTGTAACTCTCTGAAAGTGTGCCACACAAACTTAAATCGAACGCAGCACCTGGCCCCAGTCTCAATCTTAGCCCCAGTTGCAACACCAGCAGCAGCACCACACAATCCCCCCACCAAATGAAAACTCGGCGGTTTCAGGCACACGCAAAGTGGCGCAAGGCGCGCGTAGTAGTAAAGTGAAAGTGCGAAGGTCAACTCTTGTCAACTCTAGCGCCTGCCCAGCCCAGCTGCTGTGGCCCAAAAACCAAAAAACCTGTCAAAAATTCAAATTTCTGAACGAGAATAATACAAAAATTATTACTAAGTGTTTTTTTCTATTATTATAATTGCAAAAGTATTTTTCCATTTTGGTTTTTCTTTTTTGGTGAAAGTGCAAATCAATTTGTTAACATTTTTATAGCCTTACGCGACGAATTTTTCCAAATGGCATTTAAACAACTACAATAAAAACGCGTTTAACTTAGGCATAAGCTTTTTAACGTTTTATAATCATAATTTTTCTAAAGAAAACAACAACACAAAAACCAGTGCGAATTTTATGAATTTTATATAACAATTTTTAAGCAAAAAAAAATATAAAAAAAAAACAAAATAAGAAAGAAAAGCATAATTCAAGATAAAACTATTGTAAAATGTTTATTTCATATTGTTGTATGTGGTGCAGTGTTGTTAATTTTATTGTTGTTGCCATTGTTATTGTGAACTAATCTAATTGGGGGAAAAGTGTTAGTAATCGCTTTAAAGTGGCTCTCAAAGGTGAAACAAGCAGTTGCACCATGTGGTCCAATGCTCTGTGCACACTGGGCGTGACAAAGCCACTCTGCAATTGCCTAAGCATCAGACAAGTGGCGGCCGCTGCAGCCGCCGCTGCGGCAGCCAACCAAAATGCTGGCGCAGCTATCACCACAGGACCGACTTCCGCAACAAACGCAGCTGGGGTAAAAAATTAAAAAGAAATAAATATAAAAATATACACATCTAATAACTAACTATCGATATGCATTCAAAAAAATATATACACGCCCCTTTTGCTGCAATAGCAACAGAGGCAAAGCAGTAGCAGCAGCAGCAGCTGATGGCCATATGGCAGCAGACTTGACCTATCCCAATATGTGCTTGCAGCACAAATACATATACATATATACAAAAAGTTTGCTCTCTCTTTCTCTTTTGCTGTATGTGTGTGTCTGTTTGTGCGTTTTGTGTAATACTGTTTAAAGTATTCTACAAACTGCAATTTCAATCCCTTCTTAACTGCCAACTCCAATTTGACAAACGCAACTTTTCGCAAATGTCAAGAAGCATTTTGAGTAATTTTTCATAGTTCTTTACTTGGGTTGGGTAAATGCATACATAAATACATATGTACTCTTTTTGTTTTTTTTTTATTCCTTTCTTTTTTCGTTGTTATTCAGCTCGTGCGCTGCACTCGTTACTGGGTCACTGGAGCGCCACACTCATGTCCTTGCAATACATTAAACATGACTGCTTCTGCTGCTTCTTCTTCTACTTCTACTATGCAGTTGTTTTTTTTTGTTGTTTGTTTGATGCTGCCTGCTTTCAGTGAAAGCTGCTCTGTAAGCTAACAGTGCGCTGTAAATGTACAACAGCTGTGACCGCTGTTATATGGAAATGAAACCTCAAATATGTATTTCGTTTTTTCTAATATAAATTATAAATTGTTTTTCGCTTACCGATTATGCTTCATGTGCCCGTATGTGTGTGTGTGTTGGCGTGCACATATACTCTAATCTTGGCCAGATCAACTGGCATATCAGCTGCAGCTGCTGCCACGAACTGGAAGCTGGCAGCGGCCTTGACATTTGCGCCCTTCTTTTTTAGAGACTACAAGCCTCAATTAGTAGTGCAACTTGTGATGCTGCCCGGGCCTGCCACACCCACTTGTCACACACACCCCCACATACACACACACAGGTGTCACACCCCCATGCCCGCATATAAAAATATATGTGAGCATATAGACATGTACATATAGCAGCATAATCCTCATGCTAATCACGACAGTAAACACTAACTATGTACAAACATGATGTGCTATTTTTTGATATGATAATGATATGCTGGTTTATTGTGCATTTTCTTTTTGCTAAGAAACTGCAGCATTTTAGCTTTTCTTATACAAGCCTATCTCTGTCCTCCTTCAATTTCATATTTCATTCTATTTCTTTATTATTAAATCGCGTCCAGAGACAAATATTCTTGGCTTATTGAATTTGATTGTGAATAGTTGAGCTGTTTGTTTGAAAACTTTACTTAAAACTGTATTGTGATTATGGAATTTTATGTTATGCACAAGATATATGCCACAATTAAAAAAATTGATTGATCCTAGGATAACCTTATTGTGAGTGTTGTCCTGTTAAGAAATTGCGTTCTTTATCCATACAATATTAGGGTATTTACCTTATAGAGGGCATCAGCTCTAATATTAATCTGGATATTTATCTTGTTGCAGGAGTCTCGCGGCAAGCGACCACTGAAAATTTGGGATAGTTGGCGGAATGTGCGCAAGGGCGTCGTAGTGGGTACATTTGAGGAGCTATTGGTACGCGGCAAGGACAAATTGGGGGTTCCTGCTTCAGAGCCCGTGCGCGTTGTTCTGGAGTGTGATGGAACCCAAATCGAGGATGGCGAATACTTTCGCACCCTGGCCAACAATACGGTTCTGTTGCTGTTGAGGCAAGGCGAACGATGGTATCCAACCGGTGTGGATGTCATAAAGGCTGGTAAGTGTCATTTGCTAATTTCGTCCCCCCTAATACGGAAAGTATAAAGACGTTTTTTTTTGTTTTGCAGCTATATCAGCTATACCGAAAATCGTCTGTGAGACGATCCATGCCTTGGAACTGCACGATGAGACACCATCTTGGAAGATTATGGATAATAAAGGGCGTGTCACGGTCGTATTGCACTGGGATCAGCGCCAGGGCGGCGGAGGAGGAGGAGGCGGTGGTGGCGGAGGAGGTGGTGGTGGAGGAGGTGGAATGTGCATGGGCCCCGGTCTGGGCAGCAGCAACGGACTGTTGTCATCCGACAAGTATTCACCCTCGAAGAAGGGCCTCTCAGCACAAAGTTCGCTGGATAACAAGTCGGTGTCGTCGCAGTCATCACAGCCGCGATACGCCAGCCCACAAATAACGGTCATCAGCGATGAGGGACCGGCTAGTATTTACCATCCGGGTGGCGTTGTCCTGCCGCCGGGCGTTGTGATACCCGGCAGCAGCAGTCGTCGGCTCTCAAAGCAGGGCGGCTCCTTCGATAGCGCCGTGGGCGCCGTGCATGTGCATACGCCAGAGTGCGCACATCATGCGCACACGCCCAGCCGGGCGGGCAGCCCGAGCACCACGGAATGCGATTTCCATTGCTGTGCACTGCACGAGGAGGGGCGCAAGATAGCCGTGCACAAGAGCGTGGCCACGTCACCCATACAGGACGGCAGCAGCAGTCCACAGCCGCAGCTGCAGCATCATCAGGCGACGCTGGCGATGTCGTCATCGGTTATGGATCCTATGCTAGGCGGCAGCGGCAGCATGCAGCGCCGCTCATCCGGCGCCAAGGGTCATGTTCGCTTCCTGGACATTGCACCGGAGCGCGACAGTTCGGAGAGCGAGACGGAGAACACGGTGATGGAGGATGATAAGACGACGACGGAGAAGTTTCTGCTGCTCATCGATCAGCTATCTGTTGATCAGAAGCGTCATCTTAGCATCAAGGACATCGGCATCATATTGGAGCGCCTCAACTCCAAGATACTCGACGTGGAGCGTCTGGATCGCGAGTCCGAGTCAGATGATTGCTACAACTGGACGATAAAGGCGACAATACGCGGCGATGCGCTGCGCGAACTGGGCGTCATCTATAATGGCAACTACTATGCCATTTCCGAGCATCCCGGCTACAAGGAGGAGCTCGAGGAAAACGGCGAGGAGGTCGAAGAGGAGGACGAGGAGGATAGAATTTAAAGCAAAAAATAACAAATAAATACATAAATCACCTAATGGTGGCAAATGGAGAAAAGCAAACGAAGTAATGAATGCAAGAGGTATCAATAATTAGCGCATTTTAGACAAGGACGGACGCACAAAGGTGCCCCGCCCTCCCCCCACGCAGAAACAAACATAAATTCACACACACACACGCACACACACATACACACTCCAACACACACATAAAGAGAAACTTAATATATGAATTATAAAAACGTAAGTAAAAATGCAAAAAAAGAAAAGAAACAGCACACTGTACAATAGTGAAGTAAGCATAAAAGTGAATAACAACAACAAACAAACAAACAAACCAAATAAAACACAACATATAAAAAACAGAAAGAGATGAGAATAATGATAAAACAAAAACAAAAAACAAAAAAACAATTGAAAAGCCAATATAAACGAAATAGTTTTCGTAGCATTTAGCGAATTTCTCATTGGCCGGGAACCCATGCGTGACGAACCGTAAATGCACATATACCTTTAAGTATTTTCTGTTTTTATTATTTAGTTAATTTTTATATAATTGTTGTTATTAATTTGTGTGCCAAATGGCCTAGTGCATGCCTTATTTAGTTGTAAACCCCACCAAATAATACAGTTTACTCACCAAATACTTCTGCAGTGATCGCTCAGCAGAGGAGAACGCTTTCATTTAAAAAGTGTGGCATTATTGAAGATAATTCAGAATATTATTCTCTAGCGATCACTTTGCTGGGAACAGTATACTATATCCATTGGCCAAATCAATCAGCTCTAAGAGTGCCAAAGAACATACCTATACATATAAATATATATATATATATATGTATATTTGTATTTAGTATATATTCTTTTGTATAGTTCCTCAGTTGAATTCCTGAAAAGAGCACATTGGTATTTAATATGAACCCAATTTACTTGCAGTTGTTTTTCATGGCTTCCATATATGTTGTTTCGACTTCTATTAAACTATTTATTATAAGTAATCTAAAGTTAAACTTTCCCTTGAATCAGCATTTCAAAACTGCCGTTATTTGTAGTGTTGTGAAACGTTCAATGAAAATGGCGTACAACCAAAGCCAAGCAAAACACTTGGGCATTAATCATACTACATATATATGTGTATATGGAAATGAAACAATGATGATCGTCTGGCTTAATGATGATTACGTAATTAACTGTAGTTATACTTACATTGTAGAAACTAAACCAACAAAAAAAAAAAACAAAAACAAAAACAAAACAAAGACAAATGTAATCAACAGGCATGTTTAGCAATGAACACACATTGCCTTGTGAACACACCCCTCCTTCTTTCTTACCAGCCCCATCCCAGCCCTTTTGCGTTCCTGTGAGAGATCAGTGATGCGATGATTGTGTAATTAGAGATTAAATAGTATGTCTAAAAAAGCCAAATAACATATTAACATATTATACATACAATTGAAACACTGCCAACAACAAGTTAATAACAATACTCGTAACAAAATTGCATTTGTCATATTAAATATTGTTAAACAATAATGAACAACTTTAATTCAATTCAATTTGTTTGGATCCTACATAAATAATTCCTCAAACTATTTGTGACTATGTTTTTGTGAAGTGTTCCACGGTGCGCAACAGCAGAAGGTTCTTAGCAAGAACAACTAAAATAATAATTAAAAGCAAAGAAAAATATATAAGAATACACTAAAATTAATACAAAAAAAAGGGGTAAATCACGTTTAAAATGTTATTGTAAAAATCAACCAAAAAATTGTTCAAATATTTCGGAGCTGATTGTAATCGTAACACTTAATAAAGTCAGTTTGTGTGTTGTGGCTATATTTCAAGTGCAGCGTCAATAATATCTGTGCTCAATTTCCCTCTACCACATTTCAATCAATTATTAAAATAGATATAGCTTATCAGCTGTCTGAACTTAAGAAAGAACCAGCTGATACTGTTCGATTGACCCAAATATATATATATTCTTTATCACCCCCTTTAACCCCCCACATCACCCTTTACTTACCCCTCGGCACACATTTGGACGAAAGAACAGATTTTTGATCTACAGTAAAACATTTTTTAAAGAGAACATTTGTCCAAGGCACAGCAAATAAGAAAGAGTGTATTAAAATGAAACACAAACATAGCATGTATGAAATCAAACCGATAATTGATTGAAAATGATAATAAATACAAAGAGTTATAACAGAGAATGGAAAACAAAATGAAAACACGTTACAACAATAAGAACAAAGCAAACAAAAATAACTCACAATTAGTAAAACAAAACACACAAGAAAAAAAAAGAAAAGAAATCGAATTCATTAGCGTTGTTTTAATTTGTTAGTAAGTCAACCAAAAAAGAAGAAAACAAAAAATAAAGCAACACGTGCAACAAGAATGATATATAATATAAGCCACAGTGGGAGTCATGATCGTAAAGAAGAAGTCGAGTGCTACAGCAAAAGGCACTATTATATATATAAAAAAAAGTAAAAAAAAATACCTATACATACTCAAAGATACATTGCATTACATTTATAATAAGTGAACTCGCAGTATATAACAAAAAAATTCAAATTTCCATACCGAATTCTGAATACTGAATACTGACTTCTTCAACTGACTTCCATAATCATAATCATTGTTAACACTTAACTATAAAGAATAGCGCTTTAAAAATGAGACAAGTTTGTAGCCCACTGTTTTTGTTAATATACTGGGAGATATTCTTATCTTTCAGAGTTAAGCCTAAGTTCGATACAGTCTCCCCTTAGTTATGATTATTTAGCCAATCCGATAGTAAACGAGAAATAGAAAGAATACCCCGACTAAACTTTAAACACGTAACACTCTGTATAAATGCAATCAGTTAGATTTATAAGATAAACGAATGAAAATGATGTCAGATCCAAAACGAAATCAGTTGCATTAGTTAAGCTACAAATCTGATGGCTAAGGAAAGTAAAAGGCGACAGTTAGGATGGATGGAGGAAAAAAATGCGGTTGATAGTTGATATCTCCTCCTTGGATGTGGCATTGGAAGTGGTCAAGGCACACAAAAAAGCAAGATTATACGTTACATTGTTTTAATATTACAAATTACGAATAAATTGATCAATTAAAATATATACAAGAAAAAAAAAACATAAAAAAGAAATAAATGACAAAAAAAAAATAAATAAATAAGAAAACCAAATAATGAATTGTTTTTATTAATTTTGTTAAAAATGCGAATAAAACTTAATAAATAAACATAAATATACAAATACACATACAAAAAGAAGAAACAGAGTAAAGTAAATACAAATACAAAACAAACAAAATTCAATTAAAAAGCAAAAAAAAGAAAACACAGTTTAATGAAGAACAAGCTCAAGTTGTGAGAACAAACAACAAAATTTGTTCAAAAACGTAAATGTAAAACATATAAATAAAACAAATTAACACAAAACGAGTAAAAGGAGCTCTTAATAATAATAAAAACAAAAGAAAAAAAACACATAAAGCATGAATAACACATTTAAAACATGCTAAAGTAAATACATAACAAACGAATAAACTAAAACATAAACATTCATAAAAACTAAAATTGGACTAAACTAAACATTCACCATGGGTAAAAGAAAAAACAAAAACAATAAAAATTCGATTACAACAAGAAACATGAGCAAAAGTAAAAACAAAAAGGTTATTTATGAAGCGATTTAAACAATAAAATGAAAAATAAATACAAAAAAAAATTTAAATAAAATGGAATAATTAATTACATTGGGCGAACGGAAATGAACTCAAAAAGGGATTCACATTGAGATCAAGACCAAGTCGATTATTGCACAAACTGTTTATTTAACAAACAAAACACGTTGGTTGTTTTTTTTTTATCAATTTTTTTTGTTTGTTATATGGTTAACTATATAAAGTATTGAGCTCTGAAAGTATTCTTATGAATAACATTCGTTGAAGGGTTTACTGCTTGATAAGTTGGCACCGGGCTCATTTACAGAGTTGATTAAGTACAGTGCTTGAGCACGCAAGTTTTTCAAATTAACTAAAAGTCATAAGTCACTTAAGAATTTCAAGTGCATTTATAATATATATGCGCACGTGACTTATGCATATAAGTATGTTGTGTGTGTGAATTGCTCAGCAAAAAAGTGACGAAAGCTTTAGCTTTATCATTTAACTGTCCCAGCAACACACATATTCACTCATATATACAGTTATATATATAAAATAGTACATGTCATATGTACATACATTATTCATCAATGTCGGACGATATCTAACGCGCACAAGTTATTCATCATCTACAAGTCTGGTTTTTAGAGAACGCAAACATTTTTGCCTGATGGGCGATAAATGCTTGGGCGGCTTGAGGGTGTTAGTTGTGAGCTGTCGGCTGGGCATTTGTTAAGTTAATTGAATTAAGTAACTCACTTATCAGACGCGTGACTAACAACTTATTGTGTGTTTTTATTAACCTGACAATTGGCAATTCGTTTGTTTTGTCTTCTGTTTTCTTTTCATTTGTTGATCTATCTTGTATTCTTTAGTGTCTTTATATATGTGTGTGTGAATGTGCGTGCGTGTGTATGTTTATATGTATGTATGTATTTGTATATATTGTCTTTATTCGTTGTCGACTTACATAGATTAACAAGTGCGTCTAAATACATTAAGTTAGTTGGCTTGCTTAGGTTTTTTAGGCTAACGATTAAAAACGAAATCACTACAAAAATGGAGGGTGGATGGTGTGGGGGTGACGATATCGCGTCAAACTGGGCGCAAGATAAGGAAATTCACAATTCACAATACACATTTGGCAGCACGATCCGCAAGAGGGCTTTTAGCTGCCTTTTTGTTTGATGCTCCTAGTGTTGTTGACAGCGTTGTCTTTCAGCTCGGCGTCTGCAGTTTGGTGCTGCTTCGCGTGAACTTCCTTAGCAGCTTGGAGCTCCACTTGTTCGATCTTTTCTTACTCTCCGAATAGGTGGAGAGATTAGAGTTGCTAGCGGTGAGGGTATTGTTCTGCTCTTGGATATTTATGGCGCTCACCGACTGCGCATGTCTCATTGTTTTGTCTAACCTAACACTTCGCGGCGTCGTACTAAAATTAAATTTGTGCAGCAGCTTGTCCTTGCACTTCACCTTCAGTTCGGGCAACGGCTCCGTCGTACTGCCCGACATAGACTTTAGCTTTGTCTCGCTTACATTCCAGTCGGTTGGGTCCGGCAAGTCAGCGCCATTGATTAGTATACGCGGCGTTTCCGGTAGAGCAATTGCTTCTGGTGTTGTGTTTCTGCAATAAGTAATAAATTAGCTTGGCTTTTCTTTGGCTTTTGATTTAAATTTAGTTCATAGTCTTCATGGCTTACGAGCTAAGCTGATGACTTGTACTGTAAATGGATGAAGTATCAACATCCTGCAGTGATCTGGCCAACTTGTCCCAGAAATTGTAAAGACTGGAGCTGGATTCGTAGTTGACATGTGTGTAGATGGCCAGCGTTTGTGGTATTACCATGTTTCGCTTGTACAGTATGGGTATAATCTTGCGGGAGTTGTTTTCTAAATGGATGGATAGTGTTTTTAATATGCATTGCAATTCTCCAGTTTGTTAACCAATTCTACTTCTTACCAATTTGCAGCTTTTGTGTAAAATTCACTAGAAATGTGTTCTCACGACTTCGGAGAAACTCTTCGGTGAGAACGACTATTAAATGATTGCAGCGTGTGGCCATAAAGTGAGACAGTTCCACGTGCTCAAATGGCACACCCAAAAGCAAATCCCGATGCCTCAAGAATAGCTATACGAGTGTATATATATATAAATATGTTCTTCCGTATTGTTTTTCATTTCGGTGACAAGTTACCTTGAGATTATAGGCCGGAGACTCTAAGTTATTCATAATTTTTATGGCATACTCAATGTCCGCCTCCGCGTAGAGTACACAGGCATTGTAGCGGGGCAAGGGTTGTCCATTTTGCATGCACTTTTCATCATCGAAGCTGAGCAGATTCACATCACGCGCCATGGTGTTGTTGTTATTGTTCTCCACGCACTTGTCAGTGGGCGTTGGACTATCGCGCAATTGAGCCAATTGCTCCCGTTTCTGTTGCTTCACATTGTAGCGATCTGTGTCCTTGACTAGGTAGGTGAATGATTGGAATAATGTGTAATGTTTAGAGAGAGATGATTAAATGTGAGCTCACTCAGATTCTCCTGAATATCGTCACGCACATCCCAGCGATCGATGATGCCCAGAAACTCCTCCAGATGACCCACCTCGGCCGTCTGCGGATTATGCTTGATCCAATTGCTGATAACAAGATCCATGGGCATATTGGCACACTCATCGACAAATTCCCGCTGACCCGACAGCGACGCAATGCCCCGCCAGTCCCGCTCGTAACCCTCCTCCGAGCGGAGAACCTTTTTGCGATTGAGCATACATGCCAGCTGCCTGCGCGTCTCGCCGCTCAGCTCCGTTAACGGTGTACGGTTGAAGCCGGCGCTAATGGTGGGCTCGGGCCGAGGTATCACCATTTTTGGATAGCGATAACGATCCAGCTGACTGACGTCAGTGGTCGTCGTTGGGCAGGGAGATTGAGAATGGGTACGTGAATATGATGGTGATCGTGATGGTGAATGTGAGTAGGAACGCTGCTGATGGCATACAAATTGAGGGCGCATTCGCACTTGCAATTATTTGTTACGACTTTTCACTTGATATTTTTATCAGCGTTCGGCCACATGGGTTATCAGTTGAACAATAAAAAACAGAGTTGCGCGTGAGTCTGTCGTTAACTCTTTTTTATTGTTTTTTGATTTCAGTGTTTACTGATGTTATGCTTTTTGTTGTTTTTTCTCTTGTTGAGTGAGAATTGAATTGTCTCTACGCGGGTGGCTGGGGGTGAGAGAGGTGTGGATCTGCGGGGTTGTTGCGGGGAGCTGAGCGTCGGAAAACGGCCGTGCGCGAAATGTGCTGAACTGACCTCGAGCACCTCGCGACGCGTCACCGAGCACGACGTCGCTGCTGCTGCTATTGTTGTTTATCTGTCTGTTTCTGCTTTCGATTGTCTATTTACTTTTTTTCTGTTTTATTTTGTTGTTCTTGTTTTGTAACGCCTGCGACCCCTGGCCAGGTTTTTAGTCTGTCTGCGCAGATGAGTTGTTTTTAAATATTTTCATATAACACACATACACATACGACGCACAACGACGCGACACGGGCGGTGAATGTGCCTAAACACAAAAATAAATTTTTTATTGAGAAGAGCGCGACTTGCTTGTTGTTTGGCTGATTCGCTTCTGTTTCTGTTATTTACTGTTACTGGCGGCGGCTGAGACTGCTGCGTTGTCGTTACTCGTTTGTTTATTTAGCTTGTTTGAATTTGACGATCCAAATGTTTTTAATTTACTCGCGAACTGCAGTTTATTTACTGCTGTTAATTGCTAATTAATTGGGTTTGTTTCCCCATTTTCTGCGCAACAGGCTATGTGCTAGAGTTGTATTGAATCGTATGGAATAAGTTCGATCGAACGATTCGCTATACACTTAATGAGCGAACGAAGGCCCTGACCGCCGTTCATCTGGTTCACCTAGCTGTTTGTCAACAGAACTGTTACTACCAGCGAGAGCAACATCTGTTAAGTGGAATACGAGCTATAACATACTTACCATTACTAACTTCATTTAAATTAAATAATCTTATTTTTACTTTAGAAAGCATAATCGAAGACACCAGATTTTAAAAAGAAACACTCACAGTGATTAATCCATTAATTATCATCGATTACAATTTAATAGAAAATCGAGTGGGCGCGAACTGCAATGGCACAATATTTGTAATCGATAAGGCGGATACTGTAAAGTGAGGAGTACGCTGTTAAATGTAACTTTATTAACTAGGTGGCACCGCCAAACTTAGCGCCGATTTTAAAACCATAAGAAACCTATTAGTAAATAAACTTTCACAATAAAATCAAGGTTTTGCTGAAATATATTATATATCTGTGCCTCATGAAATAAAAATGCATAGCTTTCATTTAAAAACTCTGTTTATTTTCATTGGTTTTTACTTTTGTTCAAGTTGCTTTTATTTTTTGTTTCGCATTTCAATACCCTTCAGTGACATAATTTGATTTTCATTTCGTTTATTATTTAAATTTAATTTGTTTTTATCTCTTGTTAGTTGAATTCAACATTTATTGTTTGATGAATATAACGCTGAATGCGTTCAAATGTTGGAATTTCATTTTCAATTACATTTTGATATCGAGCAACAATTAACAAGTTCTCGTACACATTTAAGGTGTTAAGTTTTATTTGATTTTCATTTTATGTGCGCACAGTAAGAACTAATTTACTGCACTTGCAAACTTTTGATTTACATACGCATCAAGCATTTCATTAATCTTTTATTACACTTAAATTTTGATATTTACATTTTGCCGCAATTCGCTTTGTGTGTAAATAATTGCTCAAACTGGAGAGTTTCTCCTTCTTCAATTGCTAAGCTGAGCTGAGCTGAGCTGTAAAATATGGGAAAAGAACATTTGGAGCCTACAATTCTGAGCTGATTTCTGAATTCTGATTTCAATATTAATGCTTACAAAGTAGTTTATTACTCGAATGTCTGTGATTTTGGTATCATTTGTATTGTATTGTATAATAATTCAGCTTATATTTTATACACTTAGCAATTAAGTGCTATTAAGTTTTCGTCATCATTATCTTCAATAATTAACTAAAATTATTACGCTCATTGTATTTGTATGTATATTATAGTTATATGTTCAATTTTACTAATGTTAAATGCAATTACAAAGTACTTTGTTTTTGCGAAATTCCATTTCATTTGATTTTATATTATGCATATTTTGCTATGCCTTGAGCCTTATACAGTTTATCCCTTGCTATGTGTGGGAATCTAGAAAGATGTTGTGTGTGTGTGTATGTATGTGTTTGTGTGTGCACTTTGTTGTGTTTGTGTGAATATGCATGTCCACTTTCAGCTTCAGGGTGTGTGTTAATACGTGTGTGTGTATGCATTTATCAGTTGATTTTTGTCGTTTCAATCATAAAATGGATTTTGAAATGCACCTGTCAAAAATGCAAATTTTACAATCGGTTTGTGTGTAAATGTTTGTGACGTTTGTGTATTTTATTTACTATAATTTTTGATGTACTCGTATCGCATTTAACTTTAGTTTCTTTGTTTGATTTGATTTTCAAAATGGATTTATTTTAAAGCTTTTCATTTACATTTTTTTTTTTTTTGTGTAATTTTTCATCTATGAACTTCGTATTTCAAAAAATGAGTTGGGTTTGGTTTTTAATTAATAGTTACTAGCAGTTATTGACATCGATTTAGTTTGTTTTGTTTAGCTCCAACTAATTTAATTTGCAACTCGAATAGCTTAACCAAGAGCTGCTTCAGATATACACAATTATTATTATTAGTTTTTATTATATATATGTATATGTAATATTTTCATTTTGTTCTAATTTTCACTTTTGATTAGGCACAATCTTACACAAAAATTCGGGCTGTTTTTTTTGTTGTTTTTATTTTTTAAATCTCTTAGTTTTACCATTGACGACCTCCAACTTTTAGTATTTAGTATATATCAATTTCGCTTTTAAGAAGTACTTTCTTCTATTTTCCATTTCCCTTGTATCCAATTCTTAAGCTGACTGATAGAAAAACTCAAATTTTGACTGCGTTCTGTGCCTGAAAATTGAGCTTTTCATTGCTTTTGCGGCTGAAACCGATAGAATATACAAAAGTACGCTTCAAGCTAATTTTATTTTAAATTAGCAAAAGAGTAGACACACACACACATACACACACACACAAAAAACGTACACTTACTCTTACATACACACACACACATACGTTATAAAATTAACACACACAATTGAAGCTGCTTTTGCATAGCTGAGACCGAATTTGAAATAATATACACAATTTTTATATATATGTATAATTTCAATGATTAACAAAAATACATACATGTATTTATAATTGTATTGTAGTATGTACTAAAGTACAGTTATAGTACACATTTATCGTAGTCGCATTTACATTTACAATTGCACAAATTGAACAGTTTGGCTTGAAATTTTGAGTTTTCATTTTGTAATTGTAACTTATAATTTAGCTAAATTTAAAATTATATTTAAATTTAAATATAATTCGACAACAAGCTCGTTTTGCACTTAAGTAACGTTTAATTATTTTTTCATTTTTTTTTTATTGTTAATGTTAATTGTCTAGTTTCTAGTTTATATACTATTTGCTATACAACAATTATTTTTATGGCTCATTTCTTTCGCTTTTTCTAACACTGCTTTTGGCACACGAAAACGAGGTGAGAATAATTCTAGTTAATGAATTTGTTGTTAATATTATTATTATTACAGATAATGCAATTATTATTGTTTTTTTTTTTTTTTGTATTATGTAATACGAAAAATGTGTTCCATTTGTTTTTTTTATTATTATTATTTTTTTTTTAGTTTCCTAGTTACCATTTACTTAAGAGATACAAAAACTTTTGCTGCTTTTAACGCTTTCACTTACGAATACTTTCAGTTAACAACTTTGTTTCAGAGATACATAACTATTGACCAACTATTTTTTGTTTTTTTTGTTTTTTGTTTCATTTCTTTGCCAAACACGCTACGCACATGCCAAGGGGTGGGGGAGTGGGTTTGTTTATCAGAATTGTGCTAAAAGTAAAGTTGAGTTTATTGAGATAGAAAAGTAAATTAAAACTGAAGTGAAACCAATGAACCAACTCTGACTGAACTAGCGAAACCTTTGTGTATCATTATTTTTTTAATACTCTGCAAGCAGAGGGACGAGTGGGTTGATTAACTGAATAGAAATTTATATAACCTTCTTGATAGAAGCTAATTAATTAAGAGCCATAAAATTTTATATTTTTCGCCTTTTTGCTGGCCACGGAGTATCTTTTAGTGGAAGCTTATCAACTGCAACTTTCTTAATGGCTCTTTTTTAAAGTTTAAATTATATTTAATACTGATTAAGGGTTTGATAGGTAGCGCGTTGACAACAACAACAATCGCTACGTCCATTTTGATTTTGTTGTTTATTTCTTGGGACGCAGAAACAGATCGTAACACGTAAATTACATTTAGCATACATGACAATAATTACATTTACAATGCATTCGAACCAACTTTATAAATAACATATTTAGCCCAACAACTGAGGCTTAAACTGGATCACTTTTGATTTGTTACTTTGATTTAGTGTTTAGTTTTTTGTTTTTTTTATTTATTTATTTTATACAACTTGACTAACAATCTGTTAAATACTTGTATTGTGTTTGTTTCTTATTGCTCATATATCTAACAAGTTAATTTTGGTTTTAGATTTTTGGTTTTGTTTGCTTAGTTAGTTAAATCTTCCTGTTTAAATTGTAGTTGTAACAAAGTTTAATTTGTGCGCATAACTTTTGCAAGTAGGGTATTAGCAAGTCGTGACGACATTTCCTAATTTCAGAAACGTTCTTTGCTGCTTCTGTTATGGAATTTGTAGCGCTGCAAACTGCTGCTGCTGCTGGTGCTGCTGCTGCTGCTGATGTTGGTGCTGCTGCTGCTGTGCCTGATACAGCAGCTGTTGCTGACGCTGCAGATTGAGTTCCGTTAGATTTTTCATCATCAAAGTGCGTTCCAAATTCTCACGCATGCTGCGCTCGTTCTCCTGACGCACTGATATTGGGAGCAGATAGTAAAATAAATACATTTATTTAAATTAGTTAATTAAATAATTAATTAAATAGAAAGCAGTTGGAATAATTGAATAAATTAAGTTAATATCGTGATAGCTCTAATGGAACAAGTTTTTATTATCTTTTCATCACTTCTTTTGTTGCATTTTGTGTAAACTGCAGTTGAAGTAAATGCCTGTTGATGAATTCTTGAATAAAACTTTCATCAATCCAGACTATTTACTTTAAGCACAGTTCAACAGATATATTTTTGTGTATTGATATATTTTTTCTCTCGCGCACAGTTCATATTTCTTTGAGCGACGATTCGGCGCTTTTGGCTGTTTTTGCGCGATGCTTTTGTGCATTTTATATCAGTTTTAATTAAGGCCAAACAAATTGACACGTTGAGAATCGAGGGGCGTGGCAAGTTTCATGTTGCTTTTACCTCAGCTGTTCGAAAGTGTCAAAATTTGTTTGCCAATCAATCACATGCGGACAGGCAGAAAGTTGTACTCATCGTCTGGCCTGCGGTCTGATTGTGAATTTGTGTCTGCTGCTCTTTTTCTTTGCTCTTTTTTTTGGATTTCCATTGGATTCCCAACCTGACGAAGATTTAACACAACATTGCAACATAGCAGCTGCAACTGCTCCTGAAATTGCACGCTTAAAGTTTTCTACATTGCTGGGCAACTCTGCAACTCTGCAACTCTCCCTACAGCTGCAGGATCCAACCTAAAAAAATAGCCATTGGCCGGCAATTTGCAAGTTGCACGCTGCCAGTTGCCAGTTGCCAGTTGAAATTTAATTAAAAAATACTTGCCCTAAATAGCAGACACACACACATGTTAACCAAAATATTCGAGTAATTTGCAAACGCTTTTATTAAATTGCAAAATTAGTTAGTCTTTTATTGACTGCAGCAAAGTGGTTTAAGGAAAGTTAATGGCACGACTATTTAGATGTGCTGCAATAATTAAAAATTTGCATAGTTATACTAAACTAACTTAAACACAAATTTCAAAAACAAACATTGAAGTTGAACTATTTAAAAGCTTAACTAATTTCGAATATATTTCATTGCGGAATAGGAGATTTGTTATATATTCTCTGCATTTGGCATCTCACTTAAAAAGCAATTAGCAATTGCTCACCCAAATTTAAAAACTAACAATGAAAAAACAATCAACTGATTAATTAATTTCGACTTTTTATATATACGAAACCTAAGGTAGAACTTTGAAGTGCTGTCACAAATTTCCTCATCATAGGGCTAAAAAATTAACAATATTTTATATAGTTAATATAAATATACGAAATAATTTTGGAATATTTTAATATTGACAGCTTTAATGCGGACTGTAAACAATATGCCTCGCGCTGGCTATGCGCAGAGTATTAAAATAACAAATTAAATTATGTAAACGAGCCAGAGGAATGCGGCTTTAAAATGTTCAAAGTTGGTAAATGCAACAATGTTCAAATAAAATGAGGCAACGGAGCGCGCTTTTGTCGCCGGCAACAAAACGGACTTGCAGCTCGAAACTCAAACTCACGAGTCCTTAGCGGACGATGTGGTTTGTGGCCGTAATTGTTATTCTGTTTCGGCAGGCACTGTCCTGCTCCAGGTGCCTTTTGCAAACGCTTTGAGCCATGGGCAACAAAGTGTTAATGACGACAAGGGCGTTGGGACGAGGAGGAACGAGGAGGGACGAGGGTAGTCACACAAGTGACGATGAGGTTGGCTGCCATTATTCACTTGTGCAAGTGCGGAACAGCTAACAAGTATAATGGCGCCCCCATTCCCCCTGCCCTGGCCAACGTCTGTGTGTGTGTGTGTGTGTGTGAGAGTGTGGCTATTTGAGACCAATTAACATAGAACTTTCCCACTGGTAAACAAGTTAAATTGTTAACAGCCATTATGGGCGCTCATAAATGCTGCCGTGTAACTTTCTCTGCCATTGTATAGGTGTGTCTTTGTGTGTGTGCGTGTGTGTGTGTCAGCCAGGTGTGCGTGTGCTTGTCTACTTGTGTGTGTGTGTCTGTGTGTGGGTGCAAGTGGCTGGCGTGTGTATGTTTGCTGCTTTGTGTCTTTCATGTTGTTTAATTATAAATGCGATGTTGAAAGCCACACAGCACAGCTTGTGCCACGCTTACCCCCATCACCCGAGCCCCGGCCAACTGGACACCACAGAGAGAGAGAGACAGAGAGAGAGAGACGGATAGTGATGCCACGTACCCAGCTGGCCGAGTGACTGCATGTTGTGATGCCTTGACGGATGAAGACCGACGACTATGTAACTACATCTAATTAGTTTCCGGCCTCGGAGTGGGTGGTTGAATATAGTGTAGTCAAGGTGTGGCTGGAAAGCTATGTTGTTGTTTCAGTTGTTCTTTCATTAAATTTGAAATTATTGATGCCATTTTGGAATTTCCCTTTTGTTTGCCACAAGTTGAGCAAACCCATAAAAGATGTTCGCTTAAATGTTTGGTAATAGCCATGATGAAGCCAATTTAATTATGCCCACCTGACTGGCAAATGATTCGCAAATGAAAAGACCCAATTATAATTTCACTCTTGACAAATAAAAATAAAATTGAAAAATAATCTATGATTAAAATATATATATGATAAATATAAATATTTGGTTGAGGTATTCACTGAATTCGCTTCTTCGAGCATTTAAAAAAAAACCCACTCAAATCACATTTATAGCGGATGTCATTAATCATTTTCATATTTTCGATTTTAAATTGTTTATGCTTGTTTTAAAATTCTTTGTTCGTATTTCCCATGCTGATATTTTTGAACCTTTTACTCCATGTGATGTTCACTGAATCTGACAACTTTTCTGCCATTTACCGGATATAAATGAAGTCTGACTGGTTTGTATTTCATTTCGATGAACGTAGTCGAATGTACAATTATAATTGCAAATTATTATTTGGTAATCCGAGAGCGAACATTTCATCGAATTTAAATATTTATTTTTGATTATGGCAGGCACTTTTTTTTTTTTTTAAATAATATTTATTGCTTATTGAATGATTGTTTTAATATGGTAAAACACAGTTATTATTATGTTGTTGATTGTCAACATTTGCTTTTTGTTTTCTGATCTGCTTAAAGAATTAAAATGATTTAAAATTGGATTAGTTAGAATCGATTCTTATGTGCTCCACAAGCAAATTGTTATAGGAAGAATATTTAGCATTCGGTGCTAGTGAAGCGCGTTTCTTGTCTTGTTACTTGTGATTTCATTTAAATTTTTGAATGTTTATTATGTGGAAATAAAAATGGAAGAATCTTTGACATTCTTATCAGACTCATGCATGTCGCTGTCAATATGCCGTTGATGTGGGCAATCCTGGAAGGGGTAAGTGGTGGCGGGTGGGAGGCTGTATTTGGTCGCGTGGGCATTTCCTGGCGTTCACAGGACATTGACAAGGACGTGTAGCCTACTGAACGGGCAATGTCACCAGCACACTAGCCACGTTGCCAACTAACTGTAAACAATTGTTGATGCTCTTTGTTGTTAGTGTTGTTTTTGCTGTTGTTGTTGTTGTTGTTGCTGTTGCTGTGGCTGCACTGACTCACGCACACATGGAAAAGTAACCTAGTTTCATGTCGTAAAACGCAAAATTACGACTGTGTGTGTGTGGGTGTGTGTGTGTGTAAATAAGCGTGCATATCTGTGGACACACATATTTAAAGGATGCCAGCCGTAATGATGCACACACAGACACACACACACACACTAACACGAGCCCATACACATAAATATGCACACAGGCAAAATGTTTAGTGAAAGTATAAAAAGTGAGCATGATAACAAAAAGGTCCTTGCAGACGCAGCCCCAGTGACGGTCATTCCGGCAGTGAGTCAGTCAGTCGTCGATGCCTCAGCCCAACACAGCAGACAACACTCTCTCTCTCACATACGCACACACACACACACACACATATGTACACAAACTCAAGCACACACATGGTGCTGATTAGCTTGGTTTGGCTTTGGTGAAGTGCGGCTGCTGTTTTTGCCTTTTTGTTATTGTTGTTGTTGGTATGTTGGTGCAGTCGCAGCCACAATCATTAAAGTCGAGGTAAGTATCATTTTTTATGTGCCACAAATGTGTGTGTGTTCCGTGTGGTGGTTGCTGTTGCTATAGCTGTTGCTTTTACTGGTGCTAGTCATTGAGTCAGTTATGTAATGCTCGAGATTTGCTGAGCTTTTGCGAGCTCAATTTTCCTAAGTCAGCATCTGGCTGCTGTTCATTGGGGAGTACGTTAGGTATTTATATGGGCTTATGGGCTATGTGGGACACATGCCAACTCACTGGATGTGTTTGCATATGTTAAATCTAAAATCAAAGGTCAGTATACAATTTGCACTCATATAATGACTGTCCGCTAATAAATTATATATAAATGGAATATATTATCATGTTTTAACACTTTTGTCGATGACAGCGATTTTTGAGTTTCCACAGCAATTATTTTAAATAGAGAAAGAGCAGCAAGACTTATCTTGTTGTGTTGCGGATTTATATAATTTATTAAATATATCAATTCGTATTTCAAAAAATTTCCTTGAGTTAAATATTTCAATCAATTTAAAAAAAACACATCCAATCCAGTTACTACAATATGTTTAATTCCCATCAAATGTTTATTATTTTTTGCATAATTCTGTTAGCCAAATTCACCAGAGCCCAAAAGTAAATAAACATTATTTATTTGCACAAGTTGGCATATTTAAAAATCATGCCATGACTACAAATATATTGGTTTAACAGTGAAAAAGTTGAAATTTATTTTTGACTTCTGCAATTGGCTCTCGTGGCAAACAAATAGAAAGTATTTGGTGCAAAGGAAACAATTGAAAAATTGAGTAAAATACTTTTAGTTCACAAAATATTTACAATCACGAAAACACATATTGAATAAATAATTTTTGGAAGTATTTTTTTCATTTACTTCTGTTAACAAATTTATATTTCACTGTCAATTGGTTATCCATTCACTTCACAAATTGTTTTCGATAAGAGCACTTTTCACTTTTATTCAAATTTCATTGTCAACTAGTTGCCACTCGATATACACACTGATTCAGTAATAAAATATGAAATCGATATCGATAACAAAACACAAAGGCTCTAAATAAACATTAAGCGATAAAACCATGTTGCCTACTTACAGGCGCTCAGTTAAATGTAAATTTTTGCCAAGATTGGTTGTTGCTGCTGCTGCGGCTGCTCTTGCTCCTCAGTTGACCAGTTGCTGATTGCGTTGGCCAATATTGCGACTGCTTTATGGCAGTGGAGGGGGCTCCGCTTTAGATGAACGCAAACACGGAGAGCAGCATAGTGCAGAAGTGACAACGTGGAAAAACAAGATGAGGAGTATGCCGGAAAAATGGGGGATTTAACGGAAGTGAAAGCCAAAAATGTCATCGAAATATCAGGAGCAGTTTCAATTGTTGTCGTTGAAGTTCATGATGGTCGCATGCCCGTATAGTGAACGGGCGTGTCCCTGCTGAAAGAGTGCGCCTTCTTCCCCGATTGGCTCGTACCGGAGGTGAGCGTAACAATGACAACGAATACGCTGGCACAGACAAGGCACAGCAGCACGGTGGCAAGCACAATGCAAACGATACGCTTTCGCTTGCGATCCGCCTCCTCATCCTCGTCAGTCTCATCGCTGAGCGATTTCTTTTTGAGCTTGTGCGAGCCACCGCTAATGGATGCCTTGCGTCCGGCGGCCAACTTGTGATGAAAGGGTCGCAGCACCTGGGCCGCAAATGCCGCATCGCTCAGCTCCTGTTCGTAGGTGAGCGATGCCTTCCTCTCGAACGACGGACGCTTCTCCTCGATGAACGCGGCGGCGACAGCGGCAGCGGTTATTGGACGTGGACTGCGCTTAATCTCATCCACATTGACAACAGCGGCGCTCGCAACGCTGCCGGGCACCGCTGTCGAGAGCGGACGACTGTTGCGTCGGTGGGGTGAACTCAGCTCAAAATCATCGCCGGCACCAGCAACGCCAACGCTCCCACTGCCATCGCCAATGAAGCTCTTCGACTTCTTGGACGCACTTAGTGCCTCGCGATAGCTGCGCAGTCGAACGCTGGCGCTGTGCATAGCTTTGGCCTGCTTGACGCTGGCGCTGGCATTGGTGCCCTGGAAGGCGGCGGCGGCAGCCAGCACGCCCGGCCGATGCACCGTAAGCTCCTCGAGATTGCTGGGCGACAGGTACAAGGAGCGACCGTGTTGTGCGCCACGCTTGAAATGATATGCGGCACTTGCCGCTGCCGCCGCGCTATGCAACTGCATCGTATGCGTGGCGGCAGCGGCTGCGCTGCTGGTGGATGGTCGTCCATCGAGCTCCAGACTGTGGGTGCTCTGCTGTCGGGAGTGGGGATGCGGCTCGCGCTTCTGCTTAATGCTGTTCGAGGCGGATGTGGCGGGCGGATGGGTGGCGCTGTGACCGGCGGCGAGACCAGGCGCAGTCTCCTCAAATGAACCGGAGCTCTTGCGCATGCGCTGCACGACCACAGCGGCTGTCGCCAGCTCAGCCATGCCCAGCTCCTCCATTTTGGTGTGACTATTGCTCCGCGAACGCGATTCCACAAACAGTTCGTTCTCCAGCGACAGATTCGCCTGTGGAAAGAGTGATCGATTGTCGATGGGCTCCAGCAGATCATCGTTAAGCGATGCATGTCGTATTTGGGTCTCTACCAGCGCGTCCGGTTTGCTGCTCGGTCGACGACCCGGATCATTAAACGATCGATGCGAACGACAGCCCCGTCGACTGGGCGAAGGTGATCGGGAGATCTCCTTGCCACCGGCTGGTGGTCCGGGCATAAGAAAGTTGGCGCGCACCGAGCTGGTGCGACGACTGGAGCTCGCGGAGCCGGCGGCAACAGCTAGCTGGATTTGCTCCATGGCGGCGGGATCCTGTTGTGCGTGGAAGGAATGCGTTTTCTTCATCTGAAAATTGGTAGACGGATGAACGTCAATTGTGTCGGAGCGACGGAAGAGATTCTTTTTCAAATGTTGCTGCTGTGCGACGACAGCAGTCCGTGGCAGCATATCATCGACATCGATGAACTGTATCGGTGATGTGCTGCCGCTGTGCATGCCCATCCCCATGCCCATGCCCATGCCCAAACCCAATCCGCCCACATTGTCGCCCAGACTGCTGCTGCTGACCAGATAAATATCCGGCTGTTGCTGCTGTTGTCTATGTTGCTGTTGTAGATGTTGCTGCTGCTGCTGCTGCTGCAGGCCGAGTACTGGGCTGACCGCATGCGAGGTGGGAGAGCTGGTGGAGCTTGTGTGCGGGTGGTGTTGGCGGTGCTGATGCGCATGCGTACTATGTGCTGGCAATTGGTGGTGCCTCGCAGCAGCCTGTGCCTGTGCGGCAAGTTGCTGAAAAGTGTGCATATGCAGCTGGTGTTGTTGTTGTTGTTGTTGGTGGTGTTGTTGTTGTAGGTGGTGCTGTTGTTGTTGTTGTTGTAGGTGGTGGTGCTGACGGGCGGAGAGTGCCGGCGATACGGAACCGCTGCCGCCAGCAGCCACCACATGCGTATGTTGTTGGGGAATATGTTGTTGTTGTTGTTGTTGTAGTGGTGCTGTTGTTGGGAGTGCTAGGGTCTGCGGCGGTGCAGACGAGCGCACGGACAGCGGCGACGCCGAGCGGTGGATCAGCGGCTGCTCATGCACAATAAACCCATCATCCGTATCAAACTCCAGATCGGTAGCCAACGGTGCATAATTATCAATGGCCATCGAGAGCGAACGATGGATGGGCTTCAACTTGGGTGGTTTCTTTTTCGTTGCCGGATTGTCAAAGGACGATGTGCCCGAGGTGTGCGCCTCATCCGCATCGCCCGCCGTCAAATACGGATCGTAGTTGTGCACCGAAACAACATGTTGGTGCCGTGACTGATGTTGTTGTTGTTGCTGCTGCTGATGGTGGTGCTGCTGCTGCTGCTGCTGGTGTTGCTGCTGTTGGTGTTGATGGTGCGACTGCTGCTGGTGGTGCGACTGCGACTGATGCTGCTGACCACCGCTGGTGCCGCGCTCCATGCGGTAGTAATACTGCCGTGGGTATCTATGGTAGTAATGTGCAATTGTGGTGCTGGTATGTGGGTGGTGTGGCGAGCAGGAGTAGGGTAATCACACTGACACTGACCTGGTCGGGAGCGGGAGCGGAAGCGGAAGCGGGCGCGGGCACGTTGTCGGGTGCTAACTGTAAACTGTAACGGTGGTTCTTGTTCTTGTTGTTCTTGTACTTTTTCTAGTTGTGGCTATTGTTGTTGTTGTTGTTGTTGTTGTTGTTGGCCCGCTGCTTGGCGTCGCGGTGATTGCAAGTGGTGCTGTGATTGCTTGACAGAGTGGGTGCTCTTGTGTGCTAGTGCTGGACACCCATATAAAAAACAGGGCTGGATAGTGAGAAACAGAGAGAGAGAGAGAGAGAGAGAGAGAGAGAGAGAGAGACACACAGAGAGCGAGAAAGAAAGATAAAGTGTGTGTGGGGGGCGTTGGCGGGGACGGGATTGGTGGATTGGTTAAGCAGACTAAGAACACTGGATACTGCAGACGCACACACAATGACACACACACATACACGAGGGACACACACACACACACACGCTAAGACAGCAAGACGGTAAATGTGCAGGATATTTCTAGGATATATGCAGCATTAAGGACAACTAAGTTGATGTTAATCGTGTGTTGTTGTTGTTGTTGTTGTTTTTGTTATCCTTTCTTTCTATAGCTGATTTTATTGTGCGTTTTTTGTACTTTATCACTATACTCTTTGCTGTGGTTGTTGTTGTTGTTATTGTGTGTTGCTCCTAAAATTCGATTTATTATTATTTGATGTATTTTGTGTTTGTTGTTTTTTAACTACTCGACTCTGTTTTTATTGTCACATTTTGTGTTGTTTTGATGATTGCTGTCTTTGTTGTTGTTGTTGTTGTTGTTGTTGTTGATGTAAATAATGCTTTTGTATTTGGGAATATTTTGTTGTTGATGTTGTTGTTGTTGTTGTTCTTGTTCTTAGCTACACTCATTAAAATGGGCAAATACTAAAGCACAACTAGAAGTAGACAAGAAAAATACGTAAACAAATATTAGCAGGCTAGAATGGGGGGAAAGAGTGACAGTGGTGAGGGGGTTTGTTTGGGTGTGTACAGGATAATTGTGTTGGATTCTGTGCATTTTGGATGGTGTTCTTTTGTGAGAGATCAGCCTACTGGCTAAATCAGTAAGCAAACTGAGATAAAAAGCATTTCAATTAAAAAACCAAACAAAAACGAATATTCGTAAATAAAGAAAGGAAATTCTGTTGCAAATTGAGTCAAAAAACTCTGATTACTGCAGTCTTAATATTATAATTTTGCATTCATTTAATGTGGCACTTAATGTAGATATCAACATCAATTTTCTATTTAAATTGTATGTTTAACCAACACTTAAATTCATTTAATTTTAGTAGATGCTTAAATATAATATAAAAATATATCTTTATTATTATAAAATTCTTGTGGTTTCCTACCTAAAAGTTAGACAAAGTAGGTTTTTATCCTTTTGGAAGCGACACAATAATTTTTTCAATTTAGATGCGTTGATAACAGTTTATTTTTCCTATTTTAATAGCTAGAAACTCGAGTATAAAATTTGGGTTTTCATTTACTTAATGCCATTGAATTCTAGCTATAAAATAAGGTTTTTTTTTTTTTTTCGGATGTATACAAATTCGAATTAGAGTCCTCAATTCGCTCGGTCACCATTTAGTCACGTAGCGATTTGGGATGCTGATGTGCAATGTGAGTTAATCGAATTTAATCTATTTGGTTGAAGAGACATCGCAGAGAGAGAGAGAGAGAGCAGTTGTTTGACCAGGAGCACTACGTCCACACGCCCATTACAGACGCTACAAACTGTCGACAGCCAAAGAGATGGAATGCCGCGCACAACTCTTTGGCCGCAACACAATTCATCATTTTGCCATACCTTTTGAGCCCGGGGAATTGTAACGTTTTGCATAATTTAAAGTGACAGGCCACAGTCGGGAGTCCCCAACAGTCACCAGCTGGGATAGAGAGTTGGTGGCTGCCAGAAGAGCTCTCATTTTGCTGGCCGCGTTGGCTAGTCCTTTGCTACTGTCACTCACAGTGTTAATTTTTCAAAGCTCATTGATGGATGAGTGCGCCAGTTGACATTTATGTGCCTGGGACACACACAAACACACACATAAGCACACACAAACACACACACACTCCGAAACATGCACACAATTGCTTAATGGCGAGAGGGGGAAAGGCGGGGCGAGAGTTGTTTAAAAATTAACGATCTGCGATTTAAAACTGCTTCGTGCCCGACCGAAATGAGTTAAACATATTAAAATTTGCTTATGCAAAAGGTAAAGAAAGAAACCCACTCAAAAAACACTAGTCGTCCATTATACATATATATGTGTGTGTGAGAGGTGTGAGTATGTGTGTGTGTGTGTGTGTGTGTGTGTGTGTGTGTGTGTGTGTGTGTGTGGCCAAATGCTCTGAAGACATTTAACATCACGTACTTTAAATATGTTTAAAAGAGCTTAAGTAAAATGTGAATGTGCTGGTTACACAGTATACATAAGAGCTAAAAAAAAAAAAACAGTATATAATGTACACACATTATATGGAGAGGCAGGCACATGTGTGGATGACAGCGTCTGGCACTGGCAACAATAAGACCAAAAACCAAGAAGGTGGGGCCAAGCCCAGATCCTTGGATACCCACATCCTATTGTCTTTCAGCAGACACTGGAAACCCAATAATCATACATGCGAGCATTTTGAGAATCCGGTTTCTGTTTCTGTTACTGTTTCAGGCTGCACTTGTCAAATTTTGTTTCGTATAAGTCTTAAATGAATTAGACGTAATTCTCCTTGTATACGGAAATGGTTAACTAGAGCATCAGCCACAATAAATTGGATTTACTTCTGATACACTTGAGCCAAATATATATTTAGCTTTCACTGTGATTTGAGATAAAGTTGATATTCTCTTAAAGCAAATATTTATACACATTTCTACTAAAAAAGTAGATAATCTTTTAAAGCAAATATTTATACACATTTCTACTAAAAAGTAGATATTCTTTTAAAGCAAATATTTATACACATTTCTACTTGAATTTGCTGCACTGTTTCAACACAATTTTCATTTCGTTTTAATGTCACATTAAAAATTGAAATAAAGTTTGAGGTGCGTTGATTTAAATCAGAATTCTGAAATTTAATCGGTTTCTAAATATGATGACTGGTGAAATTTAATATCTTTGCTACATCCATAAAAGCTATAGTTTTCCATACGGCTAAGTATAAACATAAAAGTAATAAACAATTTTCTAGCAGTTGAAAATGATTATAATCTTTTGCGGTTTGTATCGAAGGACTATTTAAGTGCTTCACCAATCCTTTGCATTTGCTGACTCGTGCTTCTGCTGAGCACTTGAGGCAAATCTCAAGCCATAATTGCCATAAACAATGGTTAATTAACATAAAACTAATATTTCGAACCGAGAGCAAAGCCAATTTAAATAGCCAAACGTGCGTAATTAAGAGCACCACATCATCACTATCTCTCCGGCTTCCTCCGTCTCCCTCCGTCTTCCTCCGTCTCCCTCCGTCTCCCTCCATCTTCCTCCGTCTCCCACAACCAGCCAGAGCTAAATGCTGACGGACTGCTGATTGTTGATTGTTAAATGTCGACGAGTGTCGTCATCAGCTCTCAGTTTCCTGGGTGACTGTTTCGTTTGTGTGAAGTGTGAGCAATTAATAGCGCTTAATGGCAACCAAAAACCACACCAAACCATCTTACACACCCAGCCTTCATTATGTTAAGTGGTAACTGGAGGTTGTCCTCTTTCGTCGTCGTCGTCGTCGTCGTGACCCTCGTTTTAATATTATTAAATCCGGCGTATTTCGCAATGCGTTTAACGCATATTAATGAGTGCCAAGGTCTGAGGAAAGTTCGCATTTCGATAGTTATTTAATCTGATTACAGGGCAAAAGAATAATGCATCAAAATGCGATCTTCTTATTCCCCTTTTTTATACATCAGCAAAGCTGTGTACTCGTCATCGATCCATCCACACATAATTTGCTGTACATACGTTTGTGCAACTAAAATGTTTGCACGTAACACACACACACACACACACACACTCGCACACACACACACATCAATTTATACATACACACACACACACTTTCTGTGATTTGTGTTTGCTTCTGGCGTTGACACTGTGGACTAAATTAATTAAAAATTGTTGTTTCGTGCTTAACAGCTTTGATGGGGTTTTTAGATTTTCGCTTCACAATTTAACCGGGTGTTTGTACTTCAAGTTAGTGCTGAAGGAAAAACCATATTTTCTGATATAGAGAAATAGTTCTGTAGCCTCCACATAGCTTGGCAAATATTATTTTCTATTTTAGTAAATAATGAAAGTTTACATTTTATCCATAGGGCACAGTTTACTGACTGTTTTATTTGCAGTTATGCAATATTATTTAAAAAAAAAACACATTCCAGCAACTGCAGAATGCATCGTTTGCGGAGTCATTGTTGCGTGATTTCAGACAGAAAATTATAGAAAGAAACATAGAGAGCGGGAGAGAGTGAGAGAGAGAGAGAGAGAGAGAGAGAGAGAGAGAGAGAGAGAGAGAGAGAAAAATAATGGGACAAAGTCAAAGGCAGTCTGAGGCATTTGTGAGTTGCTATTTAATTTGAATTGTTTTGTGAATTGTGAATGGCAGAACATTTTTAGCTCGACATTCGTTCCGAAAGGGGCCACAGCTCGACACTGCAGCTTGACGGGGCCACGGCCAGGCGAATGCCACGCCCCAAAGCCCATAAGCTTATTAAAAGCGCTTAGCTCTTTAATAAACAGTCATAGAAAGTTTTCCGTGATGCGATTGCAAAGTGCAGCCCAAAAGCCGGTGACCACATCATTTTTGCTTGGCAGTAACATAAATTGTGGTGGGCGTGGTTGGGGGGCAAGGACAAATCTAAGCGCTCAAATACCCAAACAAATACCATATACAGAGTGAGATATACAGACAAAAAGAGAGAGAGAGAGAGAGAGATAGAGAAATGAGTAAAATCTGAGAGTTGAAGAGAGAGCGCGCTGAGGAGAGCACTACAACGGCTTCGGGTGGTAAATTCAATTAAATAACTGAACAAAACTTGTCCACAACAACATTTTCAACATCTTGAAAATATTTTGGCTACAGTTTGACAACAATTTATTCACACATTCAAACACAGACACACCCACACACACACACACACACACAAAGTGTATACGCTTGACGACTCCGTTGCCAGCATTTTCGAAAAAAAAAAGTTTTTCACCATTTTTGTAGCATTTGGACAAAAGCATTCGTAAAAACCCATTGCCCTGCAGAAGTGTACCCCTCCCCGCAACACCGTCCAACTTTCTGCTCGCCTGCATTTTGATGGATTTTAGAGGTGGCCAACTTGGGGAACCGGCATCTCCAACTAAATCTTAAAACTTTGGCCAGCAAAAATGGTCGTAAACATTCCTAGCCAGTTTGCTAAATGAATTTACAAGACCACAAGCTGCTTACTGGCCTCTAAGAGTGGTTGTTCTGTTTCGGATAGAGATTGGCCCTGGGCACGGGGTGTCCAACCGGAGGTGAGGCGGCAACTTGAACTGTTACCTCATTTAATTTCACTTATCGCCTGGCCGCTGGTCACACAAAATCTGATGGGTAATGAAAAGCATGGCATAAACTTTCATTTGCAGTGTTACATGTTGTGCACACAACAAACAAGTCTCCAAATTAATGTGATCGACTTAAGGATACCCAATAAAATAAATATAATAAATAGTTTTTGTATATGCATGTCTCTACTATTAAATCAAAAGTTATTTATACTCATTTATGGTTATATTTGAATGCATTAAAGATCACAAATGCCAACAAATCTGGCTGACTATAACAAATCTGGCTATAACTGTATGTATATATGTCCATATGTTTTCACTCTACTTTTATTTACCACAAAATTCCACACTCGTTTTATGGTCAAAGGGTATAAACAACGAAAGATACAAACTGCGCATTCGAATAATCAGATAATCTATCTGTTTCTGGCTTCTGGCTTCTGCTACAGTTCTTTTTCCTTCACTGACAAGTATTGACTGTATTTTTGTTTATTGTTTGTGTAAATATATATTTTCTTTTGCTTTCTTTTTGTTTTTGGGGTTTTTTTGTTTTGCTGTTTTGGCGCGCTTCCGCTAAATTTTTCATGATGTTTATGTGGGATGTACATAAATTCCAATGAATTTGACCAAATTGTTGTTTAATACAACTTTCAATTAGACTTGATAATATTACGAGCAAATAAACTTTTGTATACACTTCCAAGCAAATTTTCCAGAGACCCAAAACTACGTTTTTTCGAATAATGTAGCAAGTTATTTTTTTTTAGCTAGTTCAAACGTTTAAAATCTTAAAGTGGGCAACATAAATTTTAACTTTAGCAACGGTAGCAAAAGCAAAATGCATAAGTGGATCAAGTGCAGCAAATTTAGGCATTTTATGCAAATTTGCAGGAATGCAAATTTTGCTGTGCAGCAGAAATTTTGACCAAATTCTCACAGAAAATGCTGAATATTTGTATGTTTTGGCGTAAGCTTCTCGTTCCATAATAATTATCCACATCGAAGTAAATAAATTCATGCGATACCGATGAATTTAATGAATAATGTATTTGTAATATTAAGAAATTTAAGAGGAATTCATTCAACATGACAAGGTCATAAAATGAAAATACTAGATCCTCATTTAATATATGTACATCCCATTAAAACACAATTGTGGTTTAGTCGACATTTTTGCAGTACGTGCGTTGCGCATGGCAGAGACTCGGTTACAGTATTGAAAACGCACAGGAACCATTAATAAAAATGGCCAAAAAAAAGGAAAAAAAACTTCACATTGAAAGCCGAAGTAGAAACCAACTTGAAAGCTTCATTAAATGATGTAGCACAACTCAGAGGACAATGGCAATAGCAATGTCAAAAACAACAGCAACAACTGGGATATGGCTAAAAGCCAGTCTGTAGAGTCTCTTGAGAACAGGACGTGGAAAGGATGAGACAGAGGAGTATAGCAGTGAGTGAGTGGTCGCAAAGCGTGAAACTTGGCACAGATATACATACATGTTTATTTATTTATATTTATATTTTCGGCAATATTTGTATAGCCCGACTGTCTCAATAATCCACGCAGCTAGATTTGATCAAGATTTGTGCGTTTTTGGTTGTTATTGTTATTGTTATTGCAGTTGTTTGTTTTATCTGTGTTTGTGTGCGTATTTTTGTTTGTATTTACAGTGTAACCTGACGTTTTCAATGAATTGATTTATGTGCTCAAGTATTTGGCAATATGTCAATTTGGCCCACTAGTCCAACTCTCCAACGCTGCAGCAAACAGTGAAACAAGCAAACTGCAATCAGCACGTACAAGCCAGGGTGTGCGTGTGTGTGTGTGTGTGTGTGTGTGCGAGATGTATGGGTTTATAATGTGTAACTGCTGCCACGCCCCACTGCCTGGTATTAATCAATGCACAATTTTTCATAATAAGTCAGCAGCAGCCGCAGAACGTTGAAATTGGCAGCCACACCCACACACGCACACACACACACCCACACAGGTGTCCTTGAGTGGGGTTACAGCACATGACCTGGATATGTATTGGGCAATTGCCGCAGGAGCCATTGATTCATTTATGGCGTGTAATTTGACAACATAAATAAATTAAGGCGAGCCAAAAAAAAAAAAACACAAGAAACGACATATTGCAAAAGCAGAGGCAATGGTAAGGGTAAATATATAGCCAAAGGTAAAGGTAAAGATAAAGGTAAAGATAAAGGTACATGGTTAGCGGATATTGGCAAGGTAACAGGAAACGTAACACAGAATGCAAGACATGATAGAACTTGAGAGAATAAGAGTAACGGAACAAAGCAGGAGCAAAAGAAACAACGTTTCTTGTCCCAGCGGAAGCGGAAATCTCAGGTGTTTGCCTTGCGTTGCGCTCGACCTCAGCTTCGGTTTGTGCTTCTCTCTTTTAGCTATGGGCCATGGGCCAAGGCTTCACCTAAAAAGGACTCCAGCTAATTTATCTTATTTTTATAGCAAGCAAAAAAAAAAAATGAAAACCATCTTGAACCATCTTGAACCACAAGCGCACACTTTGATAGATAAGAATGTTAAACAGTTAACGACTTTAAGTTGCTCTATTTCGACCAAAATCTTTTGGCTAAGATAAATCTATTTTTTTTTTATAAACTGTTGAATTTACTCTGCATATTTCAACTGATTTCCTGCACAAAGTAGTTTCTAGCAAAACTCGAAAGTCTCTGGAAATTATTACTCAGTTTTTAGAGCCGTTAACGGTTCGACAAACCGTTTGGACCCATTTAGCTATTTGGCTATAGTGTATGTTAAGAGCTATGTACTTAAAGTAAGCGCATTCTAAACGCTGATATAGACACTGACGGTGAACATGATGGTTTCGTGTTGTTGATGTCGACTTGAATGACGTGATGAATGTCGTAGGAGTTTTGATGAATGTGCCTTGTGACGACATTGTTGGCTGCATGGAGGAATACGCCAGGTGAAGTGCGCGATACAATTTCAAGTGTCGTCATTTCTATTCAAGCGCTCCATCATATGCGCATGTTCATTTGTTGTTTTTTATACGCTAGCCACGCCCACTTGCGCCCACTGTCACACAGTCAGAGGATATACGACAATCGCGCGGAACTCCGTCTGAAGCCCGCTTGCAGTTTGTCAACGACAGTCGACTGTCGACAGTCGACATTGCGACTGCAAAACACGAACGAAGAGAGAGAGAATATCATAGATAAAATAATACGCTGCGTATACGGAATATTTGTACGCCCGTACTGGAAATAATTTCATGTTAAAGCTGGAAGCCCCATCTGCCATTGTTACCTGATACCGTTGCACACCGGTTACGATTCACTGACTTCAGCTATTGCCTCGCAGTCGTAAGCTGATTATGTTTTTGAGCAGATTGCGAGTTCTTTCATATTTACCCATTGGGATTTTTCCCGTACAACATTTGACTGATGGCAGAGATAGGTATATTTAGTTTAAACTAAGTTTTGCGATTGAAAATACATTGGGGAATACCTGTAAAAATATTTACTTATTTTCTCCATTCATTAGTTAAAAGTAAATGGAATATAATGCTTCTTAAAAATATTTCAAATAGTTATGACAGAATTTTTGTGCATGTCATAAAAATATGCAACATTAATCAATATGAAAATAGTTTTCCGCGAATTCCCAGTTCTGATAAGCTGAATTCAGCTGAATTGTTCGATTAAATAACATTTTTTTTCTTCATATTATATTTAAAGTGACACCCAAATTTTTATACACAACAGTTCGGCTTTTCTATTCTACTTAGTTCAGTCAGCTGAAAGCAATTGGATTTTCATAATCATATTGTTGTGACGAAATTGTATTATTGTTGTTTTCTGATGATGTGAATAAATTGATTGAAAGTTCTTATTACTAAATATATACCAAACAAACACAGTTTGCTGCAGGCAAATATGTTGCTGAAGATGCATGCAAGTGGCAGACATTTTCTTGCCTCTTGATGCAAGTTGAACGAGCGAACCATTTGATTGCATTGATTATGCAGTTATTTGTAAAAGTAACGGTATCAACTACTACTACTGTCCTGGCATAAAATCGATAATCATCTAAGCGTCAATTCGGCTAACCATCAATAATGTCTAAATGTCTGAATTTTCTGTCATTTTGTGTACATATATTTTCTTCATATATGCCGAGGAGTTGTGCAACGCATCTCAATTGCCATGCTCCACATCCGTTTGTGTTCAAATTGGCAACATTTAAGCGACAAATAAATTAGAATTGGTAATACAATTTGGACGTAACATGTCGTTTGGATGCGCAGGAAGCATGTGCATGGACTCCAGGCGAAATGTCATCTGAGCGGCAAGTTGGAAATGTAATTTGAACGTAAATTACTTTTGAGTAGAAAATTAGTAGAGTTGTCAATCACTGGGAATGTGGTTACCATGTGTGAGAATGTCTGGTATCAAATTAATGGTTATACCACAACACAGGCCACAAGCGATAGGCGGACAAAGCGGACAGACCACACAGAAAACTGGGGGCAAACAACGGACAGAGAAGCCTAAGCCTCAGCAATCTCTGGTCGGTTTTAAAATTCATGAATTTCTATGTGAACCACACACGTTTTGGGGCTGTTCGGCTGTTGCGGGACCAACCAGATGGCCATCAAAGTAGCGCTTGACGGCCTGTGTTTATATTCAATTTATGATGCGCCTGAGTGACTATTGCTTTGCTAAGAGCCTGCCTCTCATACAACCAGAAACTTCGCCATTTTTTTTTGTCGATTTTAAAGAGATTTAATTGCATTAAAATAACCAGATGTAGGAAAAACATCACCTGCTACAGCGAAGCTGTAAAAAAAATACGAAATTGGGTTTATTAGTATCGATAAATGTCATTTCGTATGTGAAATGCAAATTAACTTCATTAAAGGCAAGAAAACAAAATCAGAATAAATGCACATTAGGCTGACTGACTAACAGATACTGTGTAGCCATAAAAATCTGATGAATATGTTGGACAAAAGATTTGTTTGTTTGGCAAGCGTTTAAACTAAGGACATTAATTAGTTCTGGAGTATAAAATATTTATATACTTCGGGGTTTTGCTGATTTTTAACTGCCTTCATCATTACAAATAATAATACAAAATTGGGTCAAGCGGAAGTCTTCTTGAAATTATGAAATTTATGAATGGCTTGTTATCGGTCGAGCGGTCAATGTGTGTCCTTGCCACGCATGGACACACAGTGCGTATGATTAATTGCCGCATTCGCAAGTAATTTACGGGCAAGCTGCCGCCCATTCACTTTGCTCTGAACTGATACGAAAACTTGCTGAAATGTTTACTGTTTGAATGAATAAGCCACAAACATACAAACAGATATCGCTGGCAGCAAATATGTATGTGTGCGTATGTGTGCGTGTGTGTGTTTGTGTTTGTGCTTTCGCCTGTAAATGTGTATGTGTAGCTATAAACCTACATACATAAATCATATACAAATTGTAAACCTGCTACACTCGAGCGACTCATGAATATACGTTGTTAACGCACAGCTGGTGGCTCGGTTTAATTGAGACACACAAATAAATATATTTCATGAATTCAAATATATAAATACATACAAAGTACACGCAAATATTGACTGCGTTGACCGCACTCGCAAAACCATTGAATATTCACTATATGAAATTGGATATGTACATTTCAAATATTTGTTGAATTTTTCTTAAAACCAATAGACAACTCTGCAGGAATTCTTATGAAATATTGCTTGGAACTAATATATGGAATGTCTCAATTTGGAATGCTGTATATAAATATGTAAGTCCATAAAAAAATATATATATTTATAAACTATGTGAAAGTATCCAAAAATGCACAATTCACAAAATGATTTAAAAGATTGTTTGTTTAATTTTATGATTTAATTTTCCTTTTAATTTATTCTAGGGAGGGCAAGTACAAAATGTGCAATTTATTTGTAGCAAATGGAGTGCAACATTCGTATTTTCTTATATAGTTTTCTTCTGCAATCGGAACTAACAAATGAGAAAACTAAAACTCGCTTTTGCTGTTGACAATCAGATTAGTTAGCTTTGTGGGAGAGATAAGTAATGCATTTGTCGCGTCTCAGATGCTGTAAGATACTTTTCATTAGTTGAACGCAGCAGAATTTATGCTCTTTACGTAATTACAAATGGATGCTCCACCCCACACGTTCCGCCAATCCCTCACTTGGTTGTACGACTTAATCATGTTTCCGCGTTCCATGCGCAACTTTCACCCCGCCAACAGTGGCAGGTGGTAAAGAACTTATGTGTTTTTAAGAATTTTTAAAATTGCACGTTGTCAAATGACATACATATAAAATGTACAAAAATATTACATTATGCATCTCCGCGAGTTTTGCTAGTGTTAAACGCCGGTAAGGAATGCATGGAGTGGAAAGCATGTGCGTTTTGCTCATAAATGAATAAATAAACATGGAAGAAGGCACATAGTCACCGATGCTATGTATACTCATACTGAAACTTCACACTCGCCTCCGCATACGCAAACTCATCCATGTATTGCGTGGTGCGAATAGTTGACATTTTTCATTTACATCAATATCAATTCCGTTGGCATTTTTCATTCATGAAAGCATGTTGTTGTAATAGTCAGGGGGAAGTCACAACTATGGTTATGAATATTGTTATTGTATACTTGTGGCAAAAGTAAATTAAAGACCGTAGACAAGCGACAGTTCGCATATACGTGTACAGCATTGATGCTATCTGTCCAGTGTATATTTGCTCGAATAACCTTGCATGGGGTATTTCCATTTTGTCATTGAATTTTTAAAAGCAGGTTTGCTTGTAATGTAGGTAGCAGGCCAATAGTGACGTAGTAATAAGACTGTAAAATAACATCTGTTCATAACAGTGATATCGATATCGATCAATTGTGTGATCACTAACTTGAAGAAATATCAATTGTTGTTAATTTAGAAAATAATGCAGTCGTTATTAAAAGATATATAATTTAGTTTTGATTGCTGCAACATTTAACATGATGTCCCCGTAAGGAATATATAATCATGATAATCTACACCAGCCTAGTTGTTATTTTATTATAATATATAATATATATATTCAAATGTACAATATCAAAGTATCAGCTGATTAGCTCTGCTCCACAAGAGTATATTTTCAACGGTGTGCCAAGGGCAACGGTTCGTTCTAGTTTTTTTTATATATTTTACTATGTTTGTTGTATGTGACATATTGACAGTTGAGAATTGTTTTTCATTCTTGTTATAGAGCCCGCAGGATGCCATTTGCTGGACGAGGGGGTGTGACAAGAGTGATTGCGAGTGTGAACAGCGCTCTCTACTTGACTTGTTTATTGTATTGTTGCTGTTGCACTCAAAATGGACTTTTGCTGTTAATACTTAATGGTAGTTGTTGTAAGTGTTGCAAGTGCTGCACAAATATTTCATGGCTACTGCATTACTCGCATTACTCTAATCACCAAAGTATACTCAGAGCTCTCTGCTTTTCTCTCCTCCACTCAGTTCAGCTTAGTTCAACTTAGCTCCGTTGAGTTCAGTTGCATAAAAGGCCAATCTCTGAAATGGATATTCATTTCAATTTATTTCATCTTTCTCCTTTCTCTTCATCATTCTATCGCGCTTCTATCAGCTTGCTAGCTATTTGCTGTTTTTGTTTGTTATTCGATGTTGGCCTTTTTTCAGGTGAACTGCCATTGGCCAATTGGGCGTCACGGGGAGCGGCTGTGCTGTGCTGTGTCAAGTTATGCAGTCAAGCTATCAGCGTTTATTAAATTAATCAATCAATTGGCTACATAGCCAAGGGAATAAATTCCAATATAAATCAAACCAGAACATATTCAATTGCGAAGGCATCTACAGTTTCTTGAGATATATATTTATATATATATAAATCGAATCATCATTTTTATCAATCGAGTCTCTTAGAGACTTGATGCAAGTAGTTCAGAAAGAAATTGTAATTTTTTGAGAGCAACAGAAATTCATAAAACATAATCAAGAATAGACTCATTTTAAAATCACTGACGAAGATAAGATTTTTCTGAATTGCATAAATTTGTATTCCAAAGTATGAAAAAGGACAAAATAAGTTGTGTAAAAAAGGGACTACAAAGAGCCGCGCTTGACCAATTTAAACTTTGATTGGTTCTAGTTGTCGACAGCTTTTTGTACCTATATATATATATAGGATGAGAACTTTAATGTCTATATCAACAATTCAGTTAAGCTATTAGCTTGTGATTGATAGATTGAACAAAGGAAGGGATTCAAAGCAAACAGATGAGTCTCGTTAAGCAGCTGCCAATTTAATAGTTTGTAAATAATTAATTTTCAATTATCCAACTGCAGCAGGAACAAAAAATAAATAATACAAAAATAATAATAAATAAAGCGTCATAAAAACAGAAGCATCAACGAGGGAAAAACAGTAAAATCCATTAACACGCCCACAAGGATGATATAACGGACATGAGAGCAGCTGTTGAAATTGCCTCAAATCATTCGATATATGTGTGTGCGTTTTTGTGTGTGTGTTTGTGTGTGTGTGTAACGTTGTTGTTTTATGCTGCCATAATTATACGCAAAAAGTGCTGCGGGCCAATAGGCTAGCACAGAACAAACACAAAACACAAGCGACAATCTCTAACACACTATACCAATACTGAAAATATTCTATCCTTCACCACTTTGAGCTGACCCGAAGCTGATTCGTGACGTTCCTATATTCGGCTGATGAATAGGCTAGATTTCTGACAATATGTGTAACAGTTTGCGGGCAAAACTAAATTATATATTTGTCTCACAAACGCGGCTGCTTACTTTATGATATTCACAAAGATTAATCTCTTCTTCTTCTGCAAGTTGGTTATCGCACATTTGATATCGATCGATATCAATGTTATGAACAGATGTTATTTTACAGTCCTATTACTAAATCACTAATTACAAGCGGCAAGGATATTTAATCTTCTGTTTCGATTGCTGGAACCCATTGCGACATTTGGATATGTGAATGCAGTAGTAAAGATTGTCAAAAAAAATATTGGACATTTCCACACACTCGCACATCGTTTTCATGTATTAAGACACATATTTAAGTATCTATATGTGTCTATCTGAGTCTAACAAAAGCTGGTCAATGCCTTTGCTTTGCTGTTGCGAGGCGAACAAAGTGAAGCGGTAAAATGATTTTTTTTTTTTGTTTTCTTTTCTTGGTTTGTAGGTCTTTCTGTATGAGTGTTTGTCGGGTTTTGTCTCTCTTGTTTATTCAGTGTTCGAGGCCCAGATCGGTTTGCTGTTTGTTTTGGGAAAACGCAGTAGCAGCTGCAAATAGTGGGTAGAACAGTAGGAGAGAAAGGGAATATTGACGTTACAACAGCGCAGCGGGCATTTCGCTAAAATGAAAATTTCAAAATGGAAAATTAAAGCATAACACACACACTCGCACTAATATACACACACTTGTAAAACGTGTCACATTTTGGCAATGGCAAATTTTTGGTCATGGTTCAAGAGAGCTATTCAACCAATTTTACCCGTATTTACATGCGTGTGTTGGGGTATTCGGGTGTGCCTGTGTGTGTGTGTGTGTCTACGTTGAACACGAGTATCTGTCGCAACGTGCTCGCTGACATTCTTTTAAATGCAAAAATTTAAATTCCCACATGCGAGGGGCAAGTATGGGTAACGAGAGGCAAGAACAAAGTCAAGCATGTGGGCTGTTTGAAGTCTCATGAAAGTCACGAACCGATGTTGTTGCATTCATGCGGCAAAAACCTTACAGATATAAAATTATAAAAATATTGAATAAACCAAAACAGACATATTTAAATACATTGAATATATTTTTGCTGAGCCAATTTTTTATAGCGAATTCTAAACATTAACAAATAGGAAAGCAATGGTATTATGGAGCTGTTTAAAGCTTCAAATTCAATTTAAGTAATTACTCTGGCCGTCTGAATACAGAAAAAACCAAGTTTATTTAATTATTTTGATAGCTTCAAGCATTTTACTGTAAAATCCGTGGCACTTTTTTGCTCACTTTATCTAGAAATGGTTCTTAAAACAATGAGAAATCATTTAAATTTATATTAAGTTTTTGTTTTTGTTGTCGGAAAAATGTTCATATCACAGATTTCAATTTGTTTGTTAATTTATCACAACATTTTGTAAATGAAACATTCTTTAAAAACTTTTATACTTTTAACATTAATTTGCTAAATTTGCTTCTTCAAAAAATATTTAGGATATTTGCACAAGTTCAGCTAAGTATTACATCACTGCTAAAGTGGCTGGTAAGTTTTCTTTTCCGGTTGACCCTAATATTAATATCAGCGTAACCATTTTGATACCCACAACCTCATGCGCATACTAATTTTGGAGGGTCTTCAACCTTCAACAATTGCCAGTCAACATCACATAAATCAAAAAGGCTGCAGGCCTGCGAATGCCAAAGTCAACAGACAAGGCACATCGACAAGGGGGCGTGGAATTCCAGTTGGAATCATAAAAAAAAAGTGCAAACGCAAGACCTCAGCAACATCTAGAAGCCGGGATTGGAGCAGGGTCTGAGAACCCTTACGGCTGTTTACATTAAAAGCTTTTTAATTCGTATTCCAATTTCAATATTTGCCAGCGCACAACAATAAAAAAAAAACCTGTATCCAAAAAAGGGATAGAAAAAGGCAGACGGGTGAACTGTGGAGTTGGGTGGACTCTTACCAGAGCTTGTAGCCTGCAAGTACAGTCAAAAACCATGACTGGGAACAAAAGCCACTGCATAAAGCGGCGCATAAATATGCAAATGGCATTAGGCCATGTAGCGTGACTTTTGGCACGCTTTTTTTACCAAAAAGAAAAACATGAGCCAACTTCCAGCAAGGGATTTGCAGTGAGGTGTACACGTCGAGCTGTTATAAAACATATTAGATACAAAGTTTTATCCACACACATATGCACATGTTAATCGCAGCAAATAAAGTTAGTTGCAGAAGTAAAAACTTTGAAATAAAATAAACACGACTATTTAATACCCTGAGTTGAGTGGAGAAGAAACATTCTTGATTTCAACTTTGTAAATGGTTATTAATAATTTATTTTAAGATAGTTGATGAGTCTAGCATTAAAACTGAACATACATATATACTGGGAGATATTGTTGTATATATATTTGCCACCCTTTCAATTGCCGCTGCACAACAAACCAATTACTGTTTGATCAGAACAGAATGTGTCGTTGCACGTTGCGTATGCGTAATTTGTACTGAGGGCAAAGTCTGTTTGTTGACGCAGCGCTCCAAAGTGGTTGTGTAAATGAAGGCAGTGCATCAGCTGTATCAACAAATGAATTGTCAATTGCAATCGACAGGTTGCGCCACGGAAATCTATTTGAGTAACATGGAGGAAACTGAAAATGATGCAAGTGAAGAGAGCTTAGACGAGATGTCAGCGTCATTCGCATCCGCAGTATATGTTCAATCTCAAACTGTGTAGGAGGGCACTTTCTGTGGACATTGTTTTGTGCTGCGGAAATGTTCAGGTTGTTGTGATATGGCCCCACGATGACCACAAATTGATATCAGGCCAATGGCAACTGGCCAAGAGGACAGCGGACCATGGGCAACTTGACGTGGCCAATACACTGCTGCAATGTTTTGTCCACTGGGAAGACCGATCAATTGACAGCCAACCATCAGTTGACAGATGTCAGCGAATGTGATGTCAACTCTGACTATTGCTATTTTTACCCAAGTCAGGAAATGTGTCGGACAAAGCGAAAGGTTTGCGACACTGAACCTCTGAGTGCTGAGTAGCTGATCTGAGTTCCACTGAATGACACTGAGTGACTTAGAATACACTTCATCTGTACCATATAAAACAGAATTGCCACGTTTGGTCAGACAGCTGAAAAAGGAAATTGATAATGGTGGATGTGATATGGCTGCTCCTGCTCCTGCTGCTCCTGCTGCTGCTGTTGCTGCTGCTGTTGCTGCTGCTGTTGCTGCTGCTGTTGCTGCTGCTGTTGCTGCTGCTGTTGCTGCTGCTTCTGGCGTTTAAATGCATATTAAAATTCTCTTATTGGTATTTTTGCTGGGCCATTATTTTTATACATTCTTTTTGGGCATTCCTTTGTTTCTGTTTTTCGAGTTCTTTCCCCGTCCCGCCCCCTCCCACATGTGCCGAAAAGTTGAGTACAAGTTTTTTCGCTTTGTTGCTTTGCTGTAGATTTTGTACGTGCAGAGACGAGAATGTCCGATTACAATGGTTGGGCGTGACAGGCAGGCAAACACGAGATATGGCACAACAACAACAACTACAAATTTACAAAATACAAAAAAAAAAAAAACAAACAAAAAAACAAAAAGCAAGCTCATCCGTGCAACTTTCTTTTTGAAGACTTTAGTACTCGTATTTGCAGAAGTCTTATTCAGTTAAACAGTTGTAGAACATCTAAAATGGAAATGTGAGCAGCAAGTTTTGTGACTTTCATTACTTTCATGACTTCCCACACTTTCAGTAAAACTCTACTCGACTTGCTTGACTTAAATTGCTTTGGCATATGAAATATTGCACGCACAAATAGACAAAAAACAAACAAAAAACAAAAAAAAAAAAGCGTGTCGTAAGCTGCTTTGTCAATGTCAGGATAACTAAGTGCTTTTATAGTTCTTCTTCTTGTTTCTTATTGTCAGTTAATTAAAAACAACTTTGGCGATATGTGAGATATATATATATATGTGACAGCTGCAACCAACAGCCAGTCAATTCAATTACAAAATTTTTGAAAACTATTTGGCCTGTTTGATGCAATGCAATTCCTTTATATATATATATATTCTCAAAGGTAAAACAAGAAACTCGAGTACACATTGTAAAGTAATAATAAACAACTTGCAAACAACTATCCTGGATTAAACTAACTAAATAAATACAAAAAATGATTGCAGCTACTTTGTGATTACAAATATTCTAGTTGAGCGCATTTTGTCTGGCATATTTTAGTTGCATTCATTTGAAATGCAATCTTTTTTTTATCATTTTGTTAGCATAGTCACAGATGTTCGTTAATTTAAAGCATTTTGAAAACACTTTGGAATTTTGTAATTTTTGGACCATTATTCTTGGGCTTCTCTGGTCAACGTCAACGTCAGCGTCAATGTCAACGTCAATGTGAACGTCAGCTCCAGCTGACTAAAGACTGGCACAAAGTAGTTACGTCTCACGGGACAAAGGCTTAATTGCACTCACACACACACACACTCACATACACACACACACATACTCACAAAGAACTAAGCGGCTATTAAGCGGAATGCATAGCAATTTGGGTGACAGTCTCCTTGAGCAGCGCACAAAAATATGCAACAATTTGTTCGAGTTTATCGCATGCAAATTGCTTTGGCTGAGACGGAAGTCAGCCAAGGCAAATAGGCAAAAAAAAAAAAAGAAAAAAGAACAAGAAAAAAGCTAAAAGGCGTATACGGAGGCTGATGATGTTGATGAAAAGCACTGGACGGCAGATGAACACTGGCACAACACAATGCGAGCGACAAAGTGGGCCATGGGCAACCATTTTGATTTGCATAAACAAAGGTTCAAGTGTAGCGAAAGTGGCCACCCAAGTGGGCATGATAGGCCAAACTGATTGAAGATGTTGCTACAATGCTCAACCCGACAACACGACAACCCCCGCCTGCCTCTCTCACCTCACCACATCTGTGCTGATGGAGAACAGCTGCAGCTGCAGCTGCAGCTGCGTCAAGGACGTCCATCATACCTGGGCATAAAAAAAAAAATACAAAAAAAATACGGCTCAAATGTTGCAGACTCGATTTCATGCGCGAATGTCGCGCAAATGTTTGCCCACAACAAACAAAAAAAACAACAACTAAAAAAAAAATGTAAAGAAAAGTTGATTGTTTTCCAGTTGTAGCATCTGTTGCCCTGCTGCTTCCACAGAATTCTGTTGTTGTGGTTCTTATTGCACAGCGCAGTTTTTCAGCTTTCGGCTTGCGAAAAAAATAAAAACAAAAACAAAACAAAATCTTAACAAAAAATGTAATTTTTCTGCATTCTTATTATGGCAGCTGCTGTTTGCTTTTTGTTTTTGCTGCGGATACGAAATCAGCTGACGTCATCATTATTCTCTATATAGTCACACGGCCCGCTATGTTTCATATACACACACACACACATATATGGAGCAGCTAACACACATACACACACACACACACACTCCAACACTGGTGGCCGTAAACAAAAAGGGAAAAGCGCAACAGCAAAAATATGGAAAACGTTGCTTCGGGTTGCGTTTCGGTCAAGGAAATGCACAAGTCCTGCTCCTGCTTCTGCTGCTACTCCTGCTACTGCTTCTGCTGCTGCTTCTGCTGCTGCACCTCCTCTTGCCTCTGCTACCAGCTGCCTGCTGCACTCGGGAGGACATTGTGCCAGTTTCTGAACTGTCGCAGACGTCATTTTAATCACATTGCTCCATAAAGTAGTGGCGACAGTTCCTATTTTCTTTTCCCTTCCACTGTTATTGTAAATGTCGCAGCTCATATTAAATTTTTTCCACACACACACACACACACACACACAAACATACAATGTGAGCAATGCAACCGCTATGCTTATATTGACATTTAACAAAAACTGGCAACATTTGCATTTGGTTGGTCCACTTGACGGCGACATACTTCAAAATCGTTGCGTTTTAGAAAATGCAACAAACGCGGAGAGAGGATTGGAAGCGCACTTGCCATTTTGCAAAACTGCCACAAAGATGACTGCGTGTCACATGTTGCATGTTTGACACGATCATGCAACACAAATGGCAATGCAAATTGCAAATTGTGTAAATTCATTTTATTTATTTATGTTTACCTTAAATGTGACTAGGATTTATAACCAGTTGACTTGTGTGTTCCTCGTGCTTGGTCCTGTTAATATAAACTCGCACGAGCATGCTATCCATCGTGGTAATTCGGTCAAAATCACGACACGTCCACAACTCTTAGCAATATGTCTATATGTCTATATGGATATATATATATGTCGCTGTTCTGGCTAGCTAAAAGCTTTCAAGCACCCACTCATTGACAGGGCGGGTCGGGTGGAGGGTTGAGGGTGGTGCTTGCATTTTGAAAATGTGCTCCCTTATGTTAATTAAGCTTCCACTTGCCAGCGCCAACTATTAACAAGAAAAACGCTGAGTGTTGCACTTCAGCACAGCACATAAGCCACAACCCCCAACCCCCAACCCTAGCCCCACAACTATGTATGTACGTATGTAGTGTGTATGTATGTACGCTGAGCGGCTTAGTTGCTGGTGCTGATGTATTATGGAGCAGCAGCATCAGCATCTAAATCGGGCAGGCGACACATGGGTTTGCGACTTGCATTTGATAATGGGTTTAGCGGCAGACTTGTTGTTGTTGTTGTTTTTGTTTTTGTTGTTGTTGTTTTGCATAATCGGTATTGTTAAAATCAGGTCTAGATTATCGCATTATTATGCGATTAATTCGCGTTTTAGTCGTTCAAGAGGACTGTGGGCCTGGCCTCTGCTGAGGACAGACGTCTGGCGATATCAAGGCCACCATTTAGGTCCATTGTGCACGCAATTTACATTTTTTTTTCTTCTTCTTCTGTCCCGCACACTCTAGCTGTGAGTGGGTGTGTGTGTGTGTGTGAGCATTTGGTGGTGTGCAGCGGTGCATAGATAAAGCGCATATAAAAGATCAAAGTGCTTGGTATAAAGCATCAAATAACGCGCTTGCCAAGGCACCAATCGAGGCATAATAATGAAAACTGTTTGGCTGAAAACACGCCAAGTCACCAAAACCAACCTCGCCCGCCCCTCCTTCCCGCTCCTTCCCCCTCATCAACCCTACCGCCCAGCGGTGCAATTTGGCATGTAAACAGGCGAAACTTGTGCCTCTGTCAGGCATTTGACAAGAGATTAAAACTAATTTGTCGCAGAGGTCCGCGGAAAATGTCGCGAGGACAATGCGAGTCGAGTCGCCCACAGCTGCTTAATTTAATTTTTCAATCAACTTGATGGTTGTTTTTAATCTCAAATATTGTTTTTGACAGCAACCATTTCTCAACAGCACCCAATTATTTTCTAAGGTATGAATTGCCATTATAAATGTATCAATAATTTAAGACGACATAAAATGGTTATTTATTTTATAGTTTTATATAAAAAATACATTTTTGTTTAGCTCTTTTAAAGCTTTTATCAATTGTCAAATAAAATAGTGTTATTTATATTTTTTTAACTATGCTGACATTTATTTTTAATTTTGTTATATAAAACTTGCTCTAATTTTGGTAGCATTTTGCTTGTTAAACAAAACTGAATACATTTTGGTGTCATGTGAGAAATTAATTTTATTTCCTAATTCCTAATGAAAATCGATTATTCTCCTCATTCTGAGCAATGACATGCAAATGCCTGGTCAATTATGCCACACACAAACATATAATTTTAATAGATGATTCCAAGTCGATTATATCAATTAGCAATTATGCTTTATGTTGGATGTGTGTGTGTGTGTGTGTGTATGTGTTTGAGAGACTGTGTTGACAGTGTTAATTAATTAAATTGTATCAAATTCACATTTGGCTGGTTCTGTTATGTGGGTGTTGGCATTGTGGTCCATGGATAGCCTCTAATTACACTCAAATTATGATCAAAAACAAATCCATTGCAAATTTGTTGCTATTCGCAATACAAATGAACTTTGTGTGTTTAAGTGGTTGTGTGTCAAACCTAAAAACTAAATGCACAATGCCAGCAAATACATCAACACACACACACACACTCCCACACACACACACACACGTTTGACACAGTTATTAAAAATGTCATAGAGTAATGTTATTCAAGGCATGCGGGCGACAACATTCGACATCGACATCGACATACTTAGGCGGATAGTTTGACAGGAGGCGGGGAACGGACGCCAGTTGACAGCCGTGCAAAAGTGGCAGCAGCTAGAGCAGCTATTGAAGCAGCCGGGTGCCCACACCCATGTCGAACATGCCAACAGTAGCACTCGAACGGAAACGGAAACATTCGCAGAGATTTCCTTGAACAACATACCACACAGGCAGGCCGGGCAGGGCAGGCAGGCAGGGCAGGCAGGCAGGCATACAGATTATGGCTGGAGGGGAAGAGAGCTTGGGTATGTTAAATGGCAACGACGTTAAGGAATTCAATTAGGCAGATGAGTGGGCGTTGTACAGAGATAAAAGTGTAGCCAAGTCAAAGCAAAGCCAAAGACATTTCTGACACTTCACATATGAGGGCAGATGGGCAGAAAGTGACTTAGCACTTTTGCTAAGCTGACTTACAGTTGCCCTGCCACCCCTCAAACGGCAAAGGACAAACCGACTGACAGACGGACGGACAATCAGAGCAGTCTTTGCAGTCTTTGCTGATGTTCCTGATCCTTTGGCGATGGCATTTATAAGTTGCTGTTTGCCGTTGAGTATTTGATGGCCTAATGGCAAAATCTCAATACATCTTTGCACTTTGCACTTTTGCACTCACACGCTCGAGAATCCATTTTGATTGGCATAACCAGCAAAAGTTGAATGCGGTTGAAAAGCTAACACAGCCAAGACGAAGATTATGAAGCGGGGACAGAGACGACGACGGCGACGACGACGACGACGCAAAACCGTAGATAGACAAACAGACAATGAGACAGTTGAAGATGAATAGAAACCCAAGGCTAAAGTCAAAGTACGATGGCAAAAAATGAATATAATTTCAAACTGCAAATTTATGGTTTTTTTTTTTAAAAAAAAACTTTTACTTAATTTAGATATGCAATATAATCGCTCTATGTTTTGTTATATGGCATGTTAATTCTAAACTTAAGTTTTATAAACACAGAATTATTTTAGTATGGCAAAATGATGACAATTTAGCAATTAATTTGGTTCCCCAAATAACAACTGCTTGAAACTATTATATTTATTTTTATATATTATATCTCTATATATCTTATATCCGCTCCTTGAGATATGACTTCAGTTCACACTCTAAAAATGCACAAATCTGCCCATAGTGCAGTGGGAAAGTCAAAGTTTGACTAGCTTGTAAAAGCATTCATCAGTCATGATTTGAATGGCAAGTAAATTACTCATGATTTTCTGTTGGTGCAGCAAATTTTAGACACATATAAATATATATATATATATATATATGTATATGTATATATATATATATATATATATAGCTGCATAGTACAGTTAGTGCAGCGTTTGCCGTCATCGAGACGCTGAAGTCAACTGAACCGTTTTAATTGCTGCATAAATATTTGTTTAAAATTAGCTCATTGTGCGCTGCTCGTTGTACCCAAGTTAGAGGGGGAGTATCTCTCTATGTGTGTGTGTGTGTGTGTGTGTGTGCACCACTGAGGTTTCTGCTGGTGTCATTGTGAGTCAGTCAATTACATAATTTATTTATCTATAATTAGTGAGTAGTCGCAGCCTCCGCTGTCGCTTTCTGCCCCCCGAACATGCAGCTTCTAAGCAGATTTTCTTGCACGTTTTTGCTCTTTTACTACAATCTTCCACTGCAACTGCTGCTTATTGCATTACAATCTGTTGCCTCAAGCTTTGGCTTTGGCTTTGTGGCCGTCTACCGTATCTCGGGTGCATTTATTTATGGCCACACTTGAGCACAATCTGTTTTTACTATCGCAATGCCATTCAAGCGCGCACATTGACTGCACTCAATGGAGATTTCAATTGCAGTTTTCAACAGCAACTCCCCCCCCCCCCCCCTGTTGCCGCTATCTGCTACCTTTATGGTTTTCCATTTAATCAGCAGTGTGGCGCAGTGGCTGATACAAAAACCCCCCTTATGCCCCTCAGCTGGCGTATTTGTATGGCTCACCCTAGCTTAGTTAGCTCTGGCAAAAATTAATTTCAGCTTGTGTGCACAACTAAGTTTGCATGCCCACGCAAACAGACAGACACACACACACACACACACACACCCACACATACATGTGTACTTGTTGTGTAGTTGAAAAGACCAAGCCATATGCAACAACAACAGCAACTACACATGTATGAATTAAGTTGGCTGGCAAGCTGCAACCGCAACTAGTTGCCAAAACTGTTTCAATTTTATCAGTGAAAAGTTTTTTTTTTGCGGCCCTTGCACAGTGTGTTATTGGTAAACTTAAATTTTTAAATTTATACGAAGCCTGAACAACATATAATTTTAATGTGAATAATGTCTGACAATTACTTTAATATTATTATATATATATATAAAAGAAATTAAGCTTTTAATGTGTGAATTCCCCAAAAAAGTATGCTATATTAATTAAACTGAATTGATAGCGAATTTCGCATGTGCAACATGGCTTAAATGATTGCCTTTGTATTATTTATTATTTAAGTGAGTTCTGCTTTCAATACTTTTAATTTTCTATATGGCTTAAAAAGTTTTTTTTTTTTTCGGCAAAAGTGCAGACTTTGTGTATAAATAAATCAGCTTTTAAGAGATTGACAATTCTTTTAATTTTCATGCGCAGCATTTAATTACTTTATAATTGCATTTACTGCTAGAAGTCAACTCAGTTAACCAAAAAGTTACAGTGTATGTTGTCGCATTGTATCGTTTAGCAGATGTTTTCATAGCTCTTGCTCAGCGTGGGCATAAGTGGAAATTTACACAGACTTGTTGTTGTTGCTGTTGTTGCTGTTGCTGTTGTTGTTGTTGTTGTTGTTATTTTGCTGAGTGTGCCGTAATGCTAAAATTTTCAGCACACACACACACAAGAACTGAGAAGGTGTTGGATAGAGCTTTGAAGCTGAGCAGCAGGCGTCAGGTAAGAGGAGCAGCATAAGCAAACAAGTTTAGTAGTAAGCATGACCAACCTGGCAGAAGAGAAAAGAGAGAAGAGAAAAAGGCAGAATGTTGCATGCATATCCGCTTACATGACACAAAATCAACACATGCACACAAAGAGAAGGATATGACGCATGTATATGTTTTTTATTAGTGTGTCTTTGCTGGACTGCATTGGGAATGTGTACATTTATATATATATATATATATATATATATATATATATATATTATTTATGAGCCGCCTCGCAGCGCCCATAAAATTGTATTAGCCGTGATTTGCGCTAAGAAACACACATACACACTGAGTGCGAAAAAGCAGCTTACTTGTTCGTCAGCGTTGCAGTGAGGCCAGTGTTGGTGGCTGGTGTTGCAGCTGACTACTTTGGCGCCTTTGTGGCGCCGCAGCTCATTGAATGTCTTCATATTAATTTTTTATTGAACGATGCTTTTTTTCCCACCCCATGGCCCGATTGCCGTTACTTTCACATTTAACGCTTTCATCGATTTACTATGGGGAAAAAAATCATTTTAGCCAACAAACTGTCATTATTCAAAGTAAATTTATCCATTAAAACCACAAAACCTGTGTTCTGATTACATTAAAAATATAAAAAATATGTAGAAAAAATATTATAGTGCTATTCGGAATTTGTTATGATAATAAGCATATTAAATTTAAATCTGAAAACTGTTTATGATTTTTCTTCTTGATATTTGAAAACCTCATTTATTTTGTGTATAGTCTGTTAAGTTCATAAATTCACTTTCAGACCATTTTATGAGATTGCTGCAAAAATGTTGGCTTTATTTGTGAGGCATTAGGTTTTGCGAAAAAAAAATGGCTTATTTTGCTATAGTGCATCTTGGGGCAACTTGATTCAATTTTAGTTCATCTCATGTGGAACATGTTAAAAGTTTAGCCCAGTTTATGTGTCGGTGCTTGAGTATGTGTGTGGATGTGTGTGTGTGTGTTGCAGACTGACAAGAGCTGGCGTGTAAAATGGCTAACAAATTGCATGTACTTAGAATGGCCACAAGCAGCAACATCAGCAGCAGAAAAAAACAACACATGAGCAACATGAGCAACATCAAGTGAAACATTTTTGCAGTTGCTTAAGCCATCGAGTCGAGACAGCAACAGACAGGTAAAAGAGCAACCTGTGTGTCTGTATGCATGTGTGTGTGTGCGTGTGTGTGTGTGTGCTTCTGGTTTATTTTTATATCTGAGGCAGCCAGGAGCACGGTAGCATAAAAAGCAACTCGAAAAAGGGCTACAAAGGATACGCAGTACTTAAATAAACAATGCCACAAAACGACAGACATTTTGCAACTGGAGCAAAAACGCAACACCTGTTTTTTTCATCTTTTTTTTATTATTATTATTTTTTTTTCGTTTTTTGGCTGTGTTGGCCAATGTGGTTGTGCTGTTAAAATTATCAAAGACGCAGCTGCACTCACACACAGTTCACCCACTCTATACACAATCCACTAAATTTACTGTGTGTAAATATTTTGCATAAAATATCAATTTCATATGCAAACGCCGGATATGAGCATTGAGCACGAGTCCGTTAGACTTTAAATTTAATGAAATTCAAATCGTAATACTGACTACTAACTAACCGCGCGCCCCCTCCCGCCTGCGGAACACAATTGGCAAATAAAAAAAAAACACGCAGCAAACTTTATAAATTGTTTAATACGTTTTTTATTTATGCCGCAATGGCGATTTGTTCTTGCTTGCTGTGCCTGCTCAGCGCAAATATGTTGCATAACTTGGGGCATGCTTCTGTGATTAATGTGGTCTGCGGTGGCACGGTAGCACGGTAGCACGGTAGCACGTTGGCCTGTCTTTCGGGCCTTGCAGCGTTCTGGTCTCGTTCATGAGCGACGACCACAAATTTATAAATATAAATCTGATGGCGCCGCTAGTTGTTGCAGACTTATCTATATGGCCGTAAAAGGGCGTGGTCCATGCAAATTATACCTTCAATGTTACACAAAATAAAAATAAAAATAAAATTCCAAGCAAAAATAATAAAGAGAAAAACCGTGGGGAATCGCCCCCGAAACACGATGAGTAATTGAAGGCATTTAAGATGACATTAAGCCGGAAAAAGGTTCAAGACAATGCGAACAAATTGTTTGTTTGTGTCTTTCCATCGATTGTAAACGCATTAAGCCCGAGGCACCACTTGGGGGCACCACTGTATGGATTGGATTGTTTCTGCATCTCAGTCCCTTAGATTTACTTGTTGAGTTGACTCTGTCTGGCCACACTCAATTGAATTAAGCGAGCATAAAGTGAGTCCCAAAACGAATGGTGAAAATAGCTGGGGAAATGAAAATGGGAAATTTAGCCCGCAACATTTTTATATATTCACTTTGACCTCAAAGACTCCGCTTAACTGATTGCCAGATTCGCCTAATTGCCAGCTAATAGGTTTTTTATGTTGCGTTAAATTAGCGCACCACAATTGACATCCCTGAAAGGTCGAATTGCTGCGAAAAAAAAGAGCGGATTCTTCGCAACAAGGATTATTCCATTTTTTCGCTACGCTGCGCGCAATGAAAAAAGACAGCTCAGAAAAGGTAAAAATGTGTTAAAATGGCTTTAAGAATTTAAAGATATTTTTAGTTTCCTTTATGATTTTTTTAATTAAATTTATATTTTAAAGATATGTTAATTAAAGAACCAGTTCTAACATTTCTCTGAAGGATGTCAACCAGACTCAACATTTTTATCTTATAGCTTAAAATATTTGTACTAAAATTGCAGACTATCTTTTAGCTAAGAGCGATAAATATATATTTTAAATACTTGTATTTATTATATATAATTTTATACTTATATTTCAAGGAGCAGTCTTGGCCATCCACAAAAGTAATATACCCTACCCACTGTTGGGTAGGGGACTTAAAATTAAGAATAAGGAAGCTGCTTATCGCTTATCGTCTGTCGCTGAGAGTAAAGCTGCAAGAGCAACAGCATTTGCAGCTGCAACAGCAACAGCAACAGCATTTGCAGCTGCAACAGCAACAGCAACAGCATTGGCAACTGCAACAGCAACAGCATTTGCAGCAGCAACAGCAACAGCTTTTGCAGCTGCAACTATTGCCGTTGGCGTTAGCATCGCAGTGGCAATGACTGCCTATTTGTGTCAAGGCCTTGCGGGGTTGGTAGTTGCAGACACAACTGTTTTGTGTGTAAGTTAAGCACACCCATTCCGCCCTCATTTATAGGCAGCATCGCTTGCATATATAAATGTTAATTAAAACAAACGGAAAGCGGACAAAAAAAGAGTGCTAACTCATACAAAACATGGCTCAAAGATGCCTTTTTTTCACTCTTTCTCTGTTCTGTAAAACATGTATTTGCCACGCCCATGCACAAACAAATCAAAAACTATTTATGTTCAATGCTCGAGTCACACACAACACACACATTGTTTATAGGCATGTTGTGTAAGCAGATCACGTTTCCCGTCAAAGCGCCGGCAATATACATTTCAGGCACAATTGGTTGGCCAATGAAAGGTTTAAAATCGTTCAGGAAAAGATGCTGCAACTCGTTTTACGCAATTTCGATGATTCTGGTTGGCGGCGCTGCTCGATTTCCGCCATCAACTCGCGCAATTTGTCTACGCTGCCCGATAATCTGGCTATTATTATGCGGAGGCCATTGTCAACATTTAAGCTGCTCAATGCTGCAAAGATTGCATTTGACCAAGGTCAAAGCAGCAGTGGAATCGCCCACGTAGCGCTTACAGAAATATTGCTAACCTTAGCTTGTGATTATCGAAAAACCACTTTTCTGACGCAATGAAAAATGGATTTGATATAAAAATAAAATCAAATTAAAATGGCCTTTTTTATATTAAAACTAGAAACTATTAAAAGCGCCATTCGTAGTTCTTTCTGCCATCCAAATCTCTCCATCTCTCGCTGCAAATCTATTGCTTTCTATCAATTTAATTGAAATTCCACTACTTTGTAGCTCTTCTTAGATTTAAGTAAATAAATAATTAATCCCTATCATTTATTAATTACTTAAATTGTTTGCATAAGCCACAAACAATATTATTAAATGCCAATCGAATTCTACACCAACAAGTAAATTCGATTATATTCGGATTTATTGCTTATATTTGTTGAAATTATGTTATGCAAAACACGAAATAAAATCACAAAGCTTACGTATATAACATATATATATATATATATATATACATATATATATGTATGGCTTACTTACAAATACATATAAATGGTGAACTGCAAAGACATAAAATTCAACGCACTCTAATTGAACTCGACTTGGTCGAGCATATATTGAAGCCATACAATACGCATTTTTAGTGGCAATAAAAGCAATAATATATGGTGTACATATATATATATATATATATAGTGCTATAAAGATTCTACAGGACTACAGGCTGCCCTTTACTGATCTGGGCGTATGTTGAAGCTGGCTAATTGTTGGCCAGGTTTTACTTTCGCTTATTCACAATATGAACTAATTTGTTCAAATTGCTTACATTTTATGCCAACATATAAACATTTACACTCTGCTGCCCTTTACATATAAAAGTGTGAGGAGCTATATAGATATTTATATATATATATTTTTGATAATCCCTATAAGCAGAGTTGGTCTTTCTCAGCAACCATTAAACTGCAATTAAAAGTATCCTGTGTGTGCAAGGACTCTTATGTAGAGGGTATCTGCTAGTAAGCATACATATTGAGAGCATTTTTTTTTTTTACTTATTTTGAAGCTAGTTACTGTGTCGTTTATTTCGCGTATTAAGCCAACAAATGGCAGCCGAGTACAATGAGGCAGCTAGAAATTGAAATTCATGGGGTATGCCATAAAATAGGCAAACGTGCTCATGCATCCCTTGACTTGACTTGCTGTAAGTTGCGTTGCGTTTCGTTTGGAATTTGTAAACTGTAAAAGTATGCAACAAGAGCAGCAGCAACAAAAAAAAGACAACAACAACAACAACAACTAACCTAACAGCCAGGTAAAATAAGTAGCAAAGCTATGCGAGATGCGGAGTGCGCCTTAGCCATTAGCCTGCGGCTCCAGCTGGCTGGGACTTATGCATGCTTATGCATGAGACAGGGGATGAAGATGTGGATGTGCATGGGGACGAGCATGCTTATACACTGACTGGACCAGGTGAGCAACATGGTCGGGGTTTGCTTTTATGGCATGCGGCCGGAATGTGCCTCGCCAGTATTTTGGTATTTTACGTGTTGCGGAATTTCAGTAACCAACTGCCGACATTTGACAACGAGCAGCCACAGTGTCAAAGGGAGTGAAACTCTAGTCGAGTCCCGTTATTGCCTGTTATTGTGTGCGCTCTGGAATTTTATTATTAAATTGCCAACATTTGCACATGCATTGATTTTCGGTTCACTCTATCTATCTCTCTCTCTCTCTCTCTCTCTCTGTGCCGAACAGTGACAGGCCGTCATTTCCTAGCACAATGGATTGCAGGGATTATATAACGGAATAACAGGCAACTTTTGTCAGCATCATTTGTTTTAGCCAACCACTTTTGATTTACGGCAATTTACCTCCTGCTGATGCTGCCTCTGCTGCTCCTTCTCCAAGTACTGCTGCTGTTTTTGCTGCAGGGGTCAAGGTGTACGGGCAGGTGCAAAAATAAATAGCTGCTATTTAATATTGGCGACCACGCCCCATTACCCACCGAGCAAACAAATATTGAACATTTACAGTCAGCAGAAAAACGCAAATGCTGCGTCAAAAGATAAAAATGCGCACAGGTTGAAAATAGCAACACAAATTGCCTTTTCTGTCTTTTTGTGTTTGTCTGTTTTAGTATATTAAAAAGACGAACAAAATGAAAAAAACCACACAACAGGAGCAACAGGAATAGCAGCAAAAGATTTTATATTGCGGTTCGTTGAGCACATAATAATTCCATCAACTACAAAAACAACAACAAATACAACAACATGCAACATGCGGCATGCAGCAATAAATGGAGCTAACCAAACGCTGCAAAGATAACAGCGAAACGCTGAACGCGGCGGCATCCACGGTGATGGCAGTTTTGGCAACTGCATTGTCTGAGTGGGAGTCGGTTTTTTATTGGTCAGTTTAACCAGGACACAAATGATGTTCATAAATAAATACACTCAAAAACAAACAAAATGTTAACTTAAACTAAAGGAAAAGCTATAGAAAAAAACTACAGATTCGTTGCTGATTGCGTTAACATGTTTTAAAAATACATTCAACTGTGCAGGAATATTGTCAACTATAAATCCATTTCACTGACACAAATTTCAAAATTATTACTCTGAAAAAAAAAAAATATATATATAATTTATCTGATCATCTTGATAATGCCACTGTCTTCAACCTAACAAACACATCACAATTTATTTTGAAACATTTTACTTCACTTAAAGTTTAAAATTAGTAGAAATGTGAACACAAGCAAAAGTTTTTTATATTATTAAAATGTTGTTTAAAATAATTAAAATCATGATTTTATGAACTCAACCCACAGTTCTCGAGCCAAAGCTGATGTGAATGACAGGGCGTATGAGTAATGGTTGTGTGGCAGGTAGCAAGCGGCAAGTTGCAAGGGCGCTAATGTTGCCCAGATGCTTGAAGCTTTGACACGCTTCGCTTATTTTCAGGGGTGTAATATTGTAATTTTCACATATTTTCGGCTTTTGTTTTTTAGTTCGTTAACTCTCTGACAACAAGCAGCAAATGATATAAGTTACGTATTTTATTTGTGTTCACATTTCACTATTTTTGCCCCCACCTGCGCGTCCCATAAAAGTATGCTACGATTAATTTAATGTTTACATGTATCACATACGTATGTGCACATATGTGTGTATTTAAATGTATTTATTTGATGAGCACGCTCAAATCACTTGACTTCGTTGGTGGCAGGGGCAGGGGCAGGGGGAGGAGCGTGCGTGGCTAAAACTTTTCTAATTAAAAATGTATGGCCAGCATGGGTTAATGGGCAATCATGGGTAGGGAAAAAAGCGCTTTCCCAAGTAGATGAGTTTCATTTTCACATTGTTTTTGTGTTTTATGTTATGTTATGTTACAACGGTAAAAGACTTTGAATAGAAATTACATGAATTAATTCTTAAGTAATTTCCATGCATAAATTAACATTCATTTAAAAAAAAAAACATACATTAAATAACGAGTCGACAAGAAACAGAAAAATATATTTTGCCACAGATGCGATTTAACTGAGTTTTCTTTAGTCTTAAATTGGTTAATTAAAATTGTGATCAATTTGTGTGTAACCAACTTGGAATTCGGGATGCTGTTCCTTTAATTGACAAGCAGATATCTGAGACATGGCTATCCACTTATCTGCAGGGAATGCAGCAGCAAATTGACTACAGCTCAAAGTCAATTATCGGAAAGTTTAAGAAAAGCAACACTATTAAATACTTAAACTTTTACTTAACGAATTAAATACTCTTTCGAACAAAAACAAAAACTTCATCTACCAAATCATTTAAAAAACTTATTTACAGTTTGAGTTTTGGAATGTTAAAATATTAATAATATAGTCATCTAAATTTAAGAAGTATAAATGATCTGCTTCAATGTGCTGTGTTGTTCGTTATAATTAAAGAACTCGCTGCAAGTTACTCTGTGGAATACAAGTTGTATCAAACTTAAGTATCAAAGTGATTGACTGTTAATGCAGTCTTGTTGGCTGCTTAACTTAATTTCAGATACTTTGGCAGACAACCAAATTGGGTTGTTTTTTCCCGCTACTCAAACGGTTCATTTAATTGCCGCCATCTACTGATTTATGCAGCGACGACATATAAGAAACTGGTTCAAGTACCACAACTATACAGATTCTTCAACAATATATTCAATCTATTTTAAATGTAAATTTGCTCGATGAGTTGTTTGCTCAATGGGCATCATCTCAGCTGAGCTGAGCAGAGCTGAGCAGAGCTCAGCTAAGCGCAGCATCCACAAGGATTGACCCAATTGATGTGACTTTAGTGGAAGTTTCTTTCTTTGTCTAAGAGCGGAACTCCATACCATAACTGTTCATTCAAACATAATGTATGCTAATGAGCTCATATAAATTATTATGCAACACGCATACTTACACAGTTCAAATAGACTATAAAAATTATATCTATTCTATGACATGATATATTCAATATTCGAAAGAGTCAATAACAAAATATACAGTTTCAACAACATGGCATAAAAGCAAATATTAATCTAAACAAAATGGTTTAAAAGCATAAATATAATAATAAAATAAAATCAAAATGTTTTCAAACCTTTACTTTCGTGTAATTACAATAATAATGTACTAATTCCACTAGTAAAAATAATTTTACATTTACATCATTAACCAATTCGCACAATTGATAAAAAGAGGAAACTGTGAAAATGTTTGGCATTTTAATTTGCAAAATTGATACAAATCATATTTTAGCCAAGGCTTGTAATGAATTTTTAAACATGTACATGTGAAATCAGTTTAAGTTTCTTTATTTGATATTCACTTTGGGTTTCCGGCCACGCCCAAAGCACGGTAACCGTAAATGTTACCGACACTCGCCGAATTTAACTGGCAATCAATGCATAATTAATTGCTGAGTACATCAAACCGGCACAGCAAATATTGCACACATAAAGTTCATTATTGAACTAAAGAATATTGAATGAATGCCAACTATTTGGAAATGTGTGAAATTCACGTTTATTTGTCGTCAGAGACGTAGAGGGAGTCTATCATATAAGGGCCTGTACTATGGAGAGGACTCATCAATGTTTAAGTAAAAAACATACTTAAAATTATGTATAAGATTATTGCACACTTAAGCTAGAAGCTGTTTTCACAGAATATAAAAAAAAACGTGTGTATAGAAATAAGTTGAGCTTAATTTTATATTTGTTCACTCAACATTAAACATGTATTTTTTTATCTTTACGTAGAGCGATGACATCGGGTACTTAATCCGGATGAGCACAAAAACATCGCATCATCTTTCAACTTTTTGACACATTAACGGCACAAAAACAATTCATTTACCATAGTTCACTGTGCGGGTGTATGTGTGTATTTTGTATATCTATTTGCACAGATACCACAGCGTTGCATGCAAATATATATTTATATATATATATAGAGTTATCTGTTATTTGCATAATTGCCACAGAGTCAAGCTGATTGCGAGCGAATAGATACGAGAATAATTGAATGCAAATAAGACTTTTGTCTGCTGTTTGTATATTTGCAGATTTGCCTGGCTCTTGACTCAATTTGCAACAATTTACCAATAAACAATATAAATAGCTGATAACAGCTGATAAGCCTTAAGTGGGGGAAAACAATAATAGATACACACACACACAATGACAAGGATAAATTACAAAAAACATATTGTATGGCTACTAATTGAAATTACAGTTGGTTTTTTTTTTTTTACTTACTTACTTATCACGTAGTTAGAGTAGAGTATTTGGTAGATTCAATTGAATAAAATTACAAATTGCATTTGTGTGCGAACAGAAAGTAATTGTTAAATGGAACCAGAAATTGCGTCTAGAATGGCAATGGACCAAAAAGCTTTTAACTTGCGAAATAAAATGTACAGAAAATGTTTTGAAAAATGACTTTGCATAAGAATTGTGTGTGTGTGCCGCAATTTGTATTTGTGTGTGTGTGTGTGTGTGTGTTAGTGTAACAATGAGCATGAAATGCTTTTTATATTTTTTATATTTAATATTTAAGTAAAATGAAAAAATCTTAAAAGATGTAAACTGATGCATGACTTAGTGCAAATTCTTATGTGTGTGCGTGTGTGTGTGTGTGTGTGTTTAAAATGTATGTATGTCAATATAAATATATACTGTTGTACATTACAATTTTAGGCTCCATGTTGGATTTGTTGTGCGTCTTCGTTGATTTCATTTGTATGCGTTGAATCCTTGCTATTTCTTGTGACACTCTCCTCCTTTCCCCTTTCTCTCTTTCACTCTTTTTTTGTGTCGCACGCGTTTTATTTGCTTGTCAATCGGCTGTTTTTGGCAATTTTGTGGTGATTTCTTGAGTTTTGTAATTAGTTCGAATCCGATAGCGATTTCGATTTCGATTTCCTCGATATTGTTTGCCTTCTTGTTGATATGCTGCCCATTCCAGTTGATTTCTGTTGGGTTTAATTACATTTCTGCTGAATTTAACAGCTTTTTCGGCACTTCATTTCACAATATTTACTTTTGAGTTTTCCTTTTCTTTTGTTTTTGTTTGGCGTTTGTTTGCAGCTCAGGCGAAACCGTTGAATTGAGTAAAGTTTCTTCTCCGCTGTTGTTGTTGATTTTTAATTCGAATTTGTTGTTTGTTTACTTTCTGTTTTTTTGTTTTGTTTTTAAAGTTGCAATTAAGTTACAAAAAAATGTTGGTATCTGCTCTTTTTTTTTTGGTGTTTGTTCAATTGGATTGATTTTTGATATTATGTACTAATAAAATGCATGTAAGTCAGTCCGTCGTTTCACAAATTGTTTGCCGTTGAGCTGTAACTGCAATATATCTGAAGTTATACCAACTGTAAGACAAACACGCCAAACAAATTCTCTCACACAGTTTGGGCGCAATTAGAAACAAATTAGCAACTCAATTGTAGCAGTTAGCTAAAGTTTTACTAGCTTGCATACACACAGATACACACCCACACATCCACACACACACACACACACACACCCTCTCATCCATACACACACATGCAGAAACTTCAATTACAGGCGTCATTTGTATGGCTTTTATCGTCTGTTTCCGTCTGAAGCTGAAGGAGTCTATTGGTCTGGCTGCTCAATTGCTGTTGCACTTTCGGACCACGCCTACTAACATCGCCATTTCTCAAATCATTGAGCACGCTCTACAGAAACACACACACACACACTCGCACACACACACGCCCACACACTCAGTGATAAACGCACTGCACTTGATGCTCGGCCATTAATTTTTTTTTTTTTTTGTGTGTTCTTTATTTTTTTTGGTTGGTTGCTTCAGATTTTGGTTATTTTTCTATTTTTTGTGTTAGCAATTGCAGGCGCTTTGATATCGTTGGCGAGATACGTGGAATGCGTATAATGTGGCTCCAAGTCCAAGGCGTGCACAGCGCTCGGCGCTCAGAGGAAAAGACAACTTGATCACAGCATGGAAAATGTTCAACTGACCGAAGCGCGAGCCTGCTGCCACGCTTAGCCAAACGCTTTAGCAGCAGCAGAAGTAGAAGCAGCAGCAGAAGTAGAAGCAGCAGAAGCAGTGGCAGCAGCAGCAGCATCTGGCTTTATCAGTTCGTATCGCTCGTGGAGGCGCCTTCTCGGATATGCCAATCGGTGGCGTTCGTTTAGGTTGTGGCTCGGTTTTTCACTCGTTTTCGATGGGGCCGAGTGGCAGCAGCAAATGGAAGCAACATGTTAAACTCACTCGCAGCATCCTTGGGTGTTGCCTCTCAAGGCTCACTCAATGCCCCAGCGTCACGTGTTGCACGTCATTTCGAGTGAAAACTGTAAACGAGCTTTTACTCAATGTTGCTGCTGCTACATGCTGCTTGCTGCCTGCTGCCTGCATTTTTTGTTTTGGTTGCGCCAACATTTCGCGGCCCAAGTAATGTGGCAAGAAGCGCGCGCAGAGGGCGTTCCCGCTTCCCATTGTCCTGCTGTGCTGTTGTTCCATTGTGTTGCCTTTCCTGCCTGCCCCCTTTTTGGCAGAGCACAGCGGAAATTATGTATATATATATATATATATGTGTGTGTTGTTGATGCCGCCACGCTTCTTGCGTTATGTTTATCGATAAGGCATGCTGATTCATTACACGTATGTATGTATATATGTATGTATGTATGTATGTATGTAGGCATAAGTCACGCATCACATACTTTTTCCCTCATAGCTGTAAGTTTTCATCAGGCATTTGATAATCGAAGACAGGACCTGCTTTGCCTGACTGTGTGAATCACTGCTCCTCAGCTACTAGCCACAGCCAACAGAGTAGCAAGCAATGTGAGAACTTTGTTAACAACTTTTTGGATATGCACTCGCTGGTGCATTCACACATGAGCGCACAGCTGCATATAGCTCGGAAATTAGAGTAATGCACAGCGGGGCCAGCGGTATCATGATTAATGGTGGTGGGGTTGGTTAAGGGTCTAGCAAAGCGGAGGGTGGGGGGTTGTGGCACGGCAACTAGACTTGAGACGATGTAATGCAATTATAAAATGCTTGCAGGCGCAAACTCTTTGGTAATAAGCATTCGCATTCGGATTCGCATTCGGATTCGCAATTTGTTGAATGCATCAAGTCATAGAAGAAACAGCAGCTACTCAAAGGCCAAGTCGCCGACACAAGCCCAATCCCAAAAACATAACTTGCCTCGCACAGTTGCACAGTTGCACAGTCAAGTTGGCAACACAATATATACCTACGGCAATGTGCTACGACTATATTTATGTATTTGATGCCCATAATTCGTTCACTTTGTGTATTTTATTAATAAAGTTTGCCAGATGAAAAAAAAAAAGTCTGAGTTGCTTGTCTGCCACATGCCACGATGTTCTCTTCTCTGTGTGTAGTCGAAAAACCAGGAACAACATTTAAATACGAATATTTATGTGCTCTTTATTCTTGAACTAAAGTCTTGATTACACTTAAGCAAAACGCTTCATGAAATTAAATCTTATATTTTATTTAATAAGTAAAGTTTTTTCCCCTCGCAAGTATTAAAATCTGGAGGCGTCTCGCAAAAATCGTGCTCATTGAGGAAATTTGAGCTCTTATTATTTTACCACAGTTGAGTTTTTGAACCTAAATCTGATGTCAAATTTTCAGTGAGTTTTATTTATTTTTGATAAATATGAATTTTTAGAGTTAATGGAAATTCTTTAGAATCGAATTTTATATTACTTCCTATGAACAACAACTAATGATTAAAAACATAATAAAACTAAATTCGTATGCAAAAGAAATTTATTGAAATTGCTGTGGAAACATTTCAACTAGTCTAATTCATCCCAATAAACTAAACAAGTCGAAGTTCAGTGAAAATTAATTAGTTCTGACAATTTTGGACTTATTAATCTTGGTTACGGCCAGGTGGGGGATGTGGTGGCATATTTTGACCATGTGGTGGACCCTGTTGACCAGCGCTCTGCCTGAGGAAACCGGACCTTATCATTCCACCAAAATTTCTACCAGGCATTGGCATTTTTGGCATATCAGGCATTTTTGGCATATCTGGCATTTTTGGCATTTCTGGCATTTGTGCCATTATAGATGCCTATAAAAAAAAACACATAATAAGAAAATATGAGGAGAACAACCTTTTTTTCAAAAATTTTGACTCACCACTGCGATGGACAGCACCAAAAATAATACTCCAAAAAATTCGAACTGCTTCATAGTTGAAATTGTTACTAATTTTCTAGTGCACATTTCATTCAGTTTTATAGGGTTTGTTTTGTAATAAGCTGATTTCTATCGGCCATCATAATGCAATTGCAACAAAAAAGGCAATTAAATAATGATGGAAAACAAAAATTATGGTTTTAATTTCAATATGGCATGTCATTTGGATAAAAGAATAAATTACTGAATGGGCAGCGAGGAAAATTTGTTTAATTATATTCTTGGTTAATGACCCATAATGCAACATTTATTGTTCATCTCTCAAAGTAAATAATTAAAATCGAAATCATTTTGCAAATTATAATAACTGTGTATAGAAACGTGTGGGTACAAAAAACTTAAATTTGTATTGTATGCAAAGCAAATTAAAGCAATTAAATTTAGGGCTATCCATTACCAATCATTGCATCAATTATATAATATATATTTCACATCTGTTTACACTTTTCAATATGAAATTAATACAATATTTGACAAAAGCGAGATGGGAATACAGTTGAGGGAAATACTTTTATGTGGTCAGAATATTTTAAAGGAGTTAAATCAGCACATATACCTAAATCAATATACGAGTATAATTATATTTTAGACTTTAGTTTACTGCACTTTGTTGCTTTTAACAAATTAATTTATGTTTAACTAAATTTTAATTAAAAAGTCAAGTTTAAGGTTGTAAAAGTTTATGTTTGTTGTTCAGCTTATGTTAAAGGAATATTTTGAAAAAGTAAAACTACTTAAAAATTATAACACTTTCTTTTTGGCATAAATTTCAACATAGATTTGCAGCTAGTCTGATAAGAAAGTTACAAAATAAACAACGAGAAAGACACACAAAATGCCAAATTGATAAGTAATAAATTGTGTGAATGCAAATATTTGCATTAAATTGTGCAACAATTTGGGACTGCAAATGGTGTCCTTAAAGCCGAATGTACTTAGTAGCATTTATGGTCATTTGATTTCAAGTCTGACCCTTTATTTTGGCTACCACGTGGAGAGATGACAGCTGGCTTTTTCCGTTATTTCCCCACATGAAAATGTCACCTGCGGCAAAGGCAATATCGCTTAGCGCCACTCCGCAAAAATACCTTCAATTTGAGATTAAATTTTTGCCAGGCAGCCAGGCCAAACAAACAATTTCTAGCTTGAGAATGGCAACAAAAGGTTACGCGACACCAAAACTCACCCCACCAACCACAACTTGACGAAACACCCAATCAATGTGTAGAAGAATTGTGTGTGTGTGTGTGTGTGTTTGTTCTCATTTTTTGAGGTAATAAATATTCGTTTTGCGGCAAAATATGAATATTGAAGATGCCTACCGCCTGCCATAAAATCAACCGCATGAAAAGTTATCCACCTCCGACTCAAAGCAGTTGAGCTCAAAACTACTAAAAGAAAACTACCTCGTTTCAAATTCACAGGTAGAAGAGGTACACAATAACCATGTGTACATACACTGAAAGAAACAGGCAGTGTATTTTATTTTATTTTATTTTATTTCGTTTTAAGGAATATCAAATACAACAGAAGATTGGCAAATGAATAAAATTTAACTAATTAAATGTTATCTTTGAATATATAATTTTTGCTAAATTCAAATTTTCAAAATGAAACTATAATTAAAGTGAATTCAATAATTTAACTAGCAATTACATATTTTTTTGTCTACAGTTGACTCGATTTGGAGAGGAATATAATCTTATATTAAAGACCAAATTGTTAAAAAGAATCTTTTTCAGCTAACAAACGTATTTAAACATTTTATTTCTTGCAAAGTGTAGTTTAGCTTAACTCTTGAAAATATATTTATATTTATATATATATATATATATATATATATATATATATATGATATTACGGGCAGTGTAGAGTCTGGCCTGCAGCCCTCATATATTCTTGTACATAGTAAATGAGATGAGTTGAGATGAGAGATGAGAGGCACTAATGAAGTTTCGGTTGGTCCTTTTAAGGACTGGCTGCCTCATTGTTTGACTTTGCCGCCTGCCGCCTGTCGCCTGCCCCCTCCGCTGTGCTTATAAGTCACAGCTCATAATGTTTGCACAGCCGACGAGTCCTGTGTAGGCTCTCTCTGTGTGTGTGTGTGTGTTGGTGTGTGTGTTTGTGTGTGTCCTGTTGCTGTGTGCGGGTTTGCCAGTTTTCTGCCCTGCTGGCACTCTATTTATTTATGTTTATAATAGGATTTTTATCAAAACTTTTCGCCGATTTCCTTTTGTAATGAGTATTTAAAAAAGACACAAACAAATACTTGCCACAACGGCGGCTGACAGCTGACCCGCAGCTGCTGGCGTTTGTCTTTTGACACGCCCACCAGCCGCCCCCAACGTTAGCGCGCAGAACGTGCGGCAAAGCCCACATTTTTGTGTCGCCGCCCATTCACACCATCAAGTTTTTTTTTTTTTTATAATTTTACACTGATTTTGCCTCATTATATTCATTATTTTCGTGGGTGTGGGGGGTGGGGGATGCTACAGACCACAGTCGAAAACCAAAACTAAATAATTGCCAAATATTTGAGAAAGTTATTCTGAAGCGCATCTCATTATGGATTCACACTGACGAATCCACTTCAATCAACCCACAGACCAGGTCTGGATGTTAGTTGTGGTTTCGCCTCTGGACTCATTAACCGCATTCGCTTCAGGGTCGTCTTTGGCCAGGAAGGTAACTGCTATTGTCCGTCTATTCTTTGTCTGCACTGCACTGATTATACATTTAAAAGTTGAGTTTCCACTGAATTCTCTACTTAAATATGCCTAATTTCATTTGCCGTTTCCCGAGCTGTGCAGGCACATTGCCAAGTCTGCCTTCGTTTTGCCACGCAATTAAAACAGTGACCAAAAACGGAAACCAAATCCAATTGCACGGCACTTAAAAGCTATGATCTCGAAAGTCAAGGACCTTTTAGCCATTATTTTTGGCGATGAAAGCAACTGCAAACACGATGGCCTAAATGCTCTACTTTAATGAACCACTTTAAAGAGTTGAGCATTAAATCTGACCCAAAAATACTACTTAAATTTAATTTAATTATTCCAACATAATTAAATGCACTTTTCATTTCGTCGGTTAAGCATTACTTGAAGAATGCGCTGCAAATAAGTGCGCCTAAAATTATGCAATATTTTTGGTCTACTTAATAATTAAATATTTTAAACAAGAGAACAGAATGAAATCCATATTTAATATTTAAATTAATGAGATCACATCTATATCACTGACATATCATAAATATAATAGTTTTACAAAAATAATAACTTGGCTATTATTATTGACCAAGCTTTTTCTATAACTCCAAGGACTATTGAGATATATAATTAGATTTGCTCCAACAAAAATTTATAAAGCGCACATTTTCTAATTAAAATTTTGCTATTTCCTTTAAGCTCATCGATTTTGTGTAAAATGAAAATCGAATTTTAATTAAAGTTAAATAAAAAAAAATGTTTGAGAGTTTCAATGTAAAATACTTTGCATATTTTAAATCATTTTTCTTTTTTTTTGTTTAGCTCTAGATTTGAACTTAATTTCTCAAAGATATACTTTTAGTAAATAAACAAACTGGGCAAATGGATTATTGCAACTAGTTGAGAGAAGCGAGAAAAAGTTACTTAAACTACGATGAAGTTTAAATATGTATGTTGATGCACAGAATGAGCGTACTCAAAGTACATCCAATGGATGTAGATTTTGTAGAACGGGTAGGCAAATAATGACAAGTTTCCAAAGCATCATTAATCATAAAAAGGGACTTAATCCAGAGCAGAGACGCAAAACTAAGTAATCCAAAAGGACTAAAGGTCGTCGAGCTGTCGATATTTGTTTTGTGGGTTGCTCAAATTAGGAGCAAAATGATGATGAAAGTTGCTCCTTATTGAAGCGCTCTTTCTGTCAGTATTTCGAAAATCCAGTGGAAAAAAACTTGCACATTTCCAAGTAGACATTTATTTTTATTTTATTTTGTTGGGGTTTGTATGTTTGTGCATGTGCGTGTGTGTGTGTGTGTGTGTGTAGTGGTTGTGTGGCACGAAATTATGTTTCTCATATTTGTTTGGAATGCTTTTTTTGTTGTTGGTGCGTTGGTGATGCTGCTAACCACAACAGTGGGAGGGGCATTGTGACACACACACACACACACACAAACACACACACACGCATACGCACAGGACATTCCCTTTGTGTGTTGTTGTCTCCGGCAAATGGAGGCTTTGGGTTTCGGCTTTCAGCTGTTAGCTTTGGCCACGACTTCATCCAAGTCATGCAGATTGCAGAGGCAGCAGTAGAAGCAGCAGTAGAAGCAGCAGCAGCAGCAGCAGGAGCAGGAGCAGCAGAAACTTGTTTGTTTTGCCTGCTGTTCGCTCACTCGAAATACTGTAAATATTTTTAATTCTTTGCCAGCGCCAAGGGCCAATGGCAATGGCAATGCGTTTGTTACTACAACAACAACAACAACAACAACGAGAACAACAAGACCAAAAACAACAATAATAATAACAACAACAAGAACAACAACAATAACATCTAAGGAGGGGCAACACACATACACACACACACACACACACGCCGTCGCCGGCATTTCAGCTTTTAAGCTAAAGCTATGAAAATAATTTGGTCCTGAAATACTTGCGGCTTTTGCTGGGCAATCGGAATGCTTTTTGTGGTCCAAACAACAATAAAACCAACTAAAGCATAATATGTATGATGATATAAACAAAAGACAGCGAAAACGACAACGTTTGACGATGACGATGATAGCCGCGTGTTGATTAAGCCAGTAAAATGAAATAAAAAAAAAATATATATATACACAGTCACCGGGGCACATTGTTTTAAGTCGCTTTACGTGGTAGTAGCGACCACAAAGTGCCACAGCAAGTGGATAATAACCAGGCGAAACTATGTGCATTTGTTTTATGCAGCAAGTAATGAAACAACAACAACAACAACGACAAAAAAAATGCATAACAGCGGCAGCCAACCAAAATGACAACGCACTCAGCCCGCGGTGGCAGCCAGGCAGGCAGCGACCAAAGACAGCAAAATAAGGCAAACGGGAAATTGTGTGTGCACTGCAAGAAAGTTTATCCTCATCCCTCAGTTCCTGCCACGCTGGCAAAGTCAAGAACGTCAACGGTGCTGGCGACGTCATCTCAGCTTCTCAGCATTTTAACAGCTGGGTTCTTTGCATTTTTGAGCAGCACAAACACACACACACACACACACACACATATATATATATATATATTTGTAGTTTTGTGAAAAGAAGGCGCAAAGAAGTCTTTGTGCCACACAGCGGCTTTGTCATTGGCGCTGATTTAACTTAAGAAATGCATAACTGCATTTTACATTTACCACACAGCGCACAATGCACCAGCAGTGGCAGCAGCAGCAGTGGCAGCAACAGCAGTGGCAGCAACAGCAATGCCAAAAGTTCGCTCGTGCGTTCAACTGTGCGTAAGTGTGTGTTGCGTGTGTGTGTGTGTGTCGTGTGTGTGGTTTGGTGTGTTTTGTTTGGAGGTGCTGGCAACCCCCTAAGGCCAACACACAAATTAGTTTTAACCAGGCATTGTCACGCTGTGGTGCACCCCCTTTGTGGCCACAGTGGATGCCGATTAAGTGCAGCAACACCGGCTACGACCGACTGTGACTACAACTCTGACTGTGGCTGTAACTGCTCCTTCAAGGTGCCACGCCCCCGCCCGTTGACATTTTGGCAACCCTTAGAAAAAAGTTCGCTTATCGCGACGGTTGCAGCAGCAGCCAGCCGCTTTTGACTGCATTTCTAATTAATTTAAGCATGATGCTAATGAAATAGGCCAACAACCACCGGAGTTGATCAAGACTGGTCAACACGAAGCAAGATAATCTTGTTTTGCACAGAAAATACATAAACAATGTCCACAAAAGTACATTTAACCCCTTTCCGAATTTAATTTAAATCCAATGCCAAACAAGGCACCAACAGAAGTCAGTGGAAATCCTGACTTCAGACACTTTTTGATTATAAAAAATAATCAACATTGATTAAAATTGTAACTTGAATTAAAAACGCCATAACAAAATAATATTTCAAAGCTTAAATTGTGTAAGCCAGTGAATTATATTTGATGATGGATGCAGGCAACTGACAGCTGTGTGTGGGTGGGTGGTATGGAGGGAGTTCAATGTCACCATTTCAGAATCAATCGACAACCTCAAATAATGGCAACAATGCAGATACAAAAGGCAACCAAAATATCGAGCATCACGCAAATCTATGCCAAATGTACGCATACACAAACACAGATTGTAACTGTAACTGAAGCAGTGTGTGTGTGTTTGTGTGTGTGTGTGTGTGTGTGTGTGTGCGAGTATGCAAGTGTGTTTGAAATGCAACATGTGATACGATGTCCTAGTTCCGCCGCTATTACTGTGCTGTTATGCAACACAATGGCACACATAAACGCATGTTAGCGTAAGCATTTGCCACTGAGTTTGAGTTGCCTATGAGCCAAAGCTTAACTTGAGCCAAAGCTCGCCCGAAAGCTTTGCCTTTGCACTCGGAATTCAAGCAGTGGCTCAAGCTTAAGCACAAGCTCAAGGCTGTTATGTAAATGAACATAAAGCTCTCTAAAATGTTTAACACAAACTTAACATTTAACGAAATGAGTCAGTTGGATACTGTAAGCTTTCAGTATGATAATATAACAGTTCAACTATTGAAGCTTTTTGCAAAAGCTGCACAATTGGTTGTAGTTTTAGAGTTAAGGATGCTTTCAATCAGAACACACACTATGCCATGGTATAACAATAAAAACTATTCACATACAGATAAACAATTGAGAACTGTAAGCATAACAAAACTTTTACAGCTGTTTCTATATTTTTATTTTGATAACCCGGTAGAGCTCTTGTAATAGATTAATTATAAATTTAAATTTAAAATAAGCCCTGCCAGGACATCAAAATATCGTGTCTCTTAATTGTTTTGTACTTACATTTCGTTAGGTATTCTATAATTGAAATATAACGAAACAAAACACAATAGACACGGCATTAGAAATGTTAGAGAGATTTTAATTATAACCGACTTCATAAGAACTTATGGGATATTCCACATTTATCATGTGTGTATGTGGAGGGCTCAAAATAAGCCACAACTCTTAGTTAATATAAATATAAAATATTTGGCATGCGAAGCTCAAAAGAAGGATAATGCACACTTATAAATATATCATATATATATATATAAACATATTAAAAATATATATCAGATATATTGTATGCCTGAAACTTGTTCCATTAGAGTTGCATTGCTTAAGACTAGAGGACTGCTTTACAGGCATGGATATCTTTTAACGGGGTTAGACTCGAACATGGCTTAAAGCATTTGGTTTTTCAACAATATAGGGATTCTAAAATCACTTACCCATATCGTCAATAATGGGTGCCATCCGAAGTGTTACGCCAATTAACATCAGGCACATCAGCAACAGAAGGCAGGCAGTTGCAATAATTGTCCAGCGTGCACGCTGTGAGAGATCATGTGGATCGATTACCTGTAAGCGAAATATATATGTATATATATTTAATAAGTAGATCTGGACATCTGCATGGGTATATGGGCTACATACCTTCACAACTTCTGTATCCAAATCCTGTACAAGTATTTTGGGTTTTTTATGGCGATGACGTTTTTTGTGCCGATGCCTGTGAATAGAGAAAGTGAATATTACTAAAAGTGTAAGAAACGAATTTTCAGTGTTGAATCGAATATAATGATATAAAATAAGAGATGATTTACGATTCTTGAGATTTTCATTTCTATGCAAGGCGAAGAAAAAATGTAAATATCAATATCCATTATAAAAATCGTTCACCTTTTTTGTAAACTTTTTGCTTAAACCGCATTTATATCAGTAGGGAGCTTAATCAATTACTCTGAAACTCAACACACCTTAAAAGCATACACACACATACTGTCACACACCCTCCCAGCCCGCTGGCGTATCATCTGCACAAAAACAACAACAACAACAACAGTTGCTGCTGCAGTAACAGCAACAACAACAACAACAACAAGAGCAGCTTAAACATATTTACTCTATTTCCGTTTGGGTTTTGCAAAAACTTCCGCATTACAATGCTGCCACAAATTCCCCGCTCGCTGCATGGCCCCCATAAACGAGTTACAAATACAACATGGCGTCTGGCTACCGTTACTCATTTCACAACGGAAGTGCCTGCTGCTAAAAAAAAAAAAAAACAAACAAAAGAAAAATCGAAAAACAAGCAACAGAAAATGGCAACAGCAGTTGCTGGATGTCATTTGGTCGGGTAGTGGATTTTACGCTCACAGCATGGCCAGGTGGTGACAGCGAATACCGTTACAGCTGAAAGCTGTGAGGCACAAAGCATGTCAATCAATTTTTGTCTGCTTTTCGAGAGGCGGGAATGCATTAGGCGATGTTCGAATAAAGCTTTTCATCACACATTGGACACATTTATTAGTGCAGCCCAAGGACGCCAAAAAGGACACCATTGTCATGGCTATCTTGCTGCACGACTGACCAACTGGCCAACTGGCCCACTGCCCAATGTCCTTAAATGGCCCTAATGCGCATTCATTTATAAGTTTTTCTAATCATGTCTTAGCTTTGCCAAATAGCGGCAACATACAGTGGGTCCAAAAATTAAAGGTCTACATTCAGAGAATAAAGTATGGTAACAGTAGAAATCGCTGTAATAGTAGCAGTAACAGTGACATTAACTGTAGGACAGATCTGTAGGCACATTAACGGTAACAGTGACAGTAAGAGAAATGTTTACAGTCTCATAAACAGAAGCAATACAAATTATACAAATACTTAGCAAAAGAAGAAACACTTTCAAGAAAATAACAACAATTTTGGTCAATACTATTTCGACTGATTCTGTGAAAAATGACATTGATCAATTGGTAAATTCGGTTACTTCTGCACCTTTTAAGACTGGTATAAATTTGTTGTTTTTGACCACGGTGCAAATGGATGGATTCAGTTTGATTGACGTGAAGCGATAGCGTATGCGACTCACCGATGCTTTCTGCGATGTCGCTGGTGACCAATGCCGCCAGGCATCATGTGCTCAAGGTCGTCGATTTTATCGGCGTCAGTGTCCATGTCCAGCTGCAGCTCGCAGGGCGAGTCCTCGGCATACGGGCATTGTCTGCGGGTAATAAATGACATTAAATGACAGTCGACTTTTTTTTCCCCATGTACGACATATAACGGGAATGGGCTACGCTTCAAAATAAATATACAGAATTTTCAACATATATAAAGTTCAAACTTTGTGGAAATTCGACGAACGTTGAAGGTTTCATAGCGGATTTTATTGGATGACATATTTTATTATATTTATTATGCGTCAAGTATAATTAACGGATTTGTAAGAGGTGTAATTGGTTATCAAATATTCGAAAACTTTCAAGGATGTTTGTTAATATAGATTGAAATCATATTTCAAGGGGCTATGGGAGTTTGAAGAAACATTTCTAGGAAACTAGCAACTTAACATATCAAATCTATTAAAATGCGGAACTCTAGTCTAGAGATTAAATGATGTAATGTTTAATTAGTAGCTCCAATTGCGGACTTACATGGTCTGAACATCGGGTGCCAGCCCGAGCACATGCACACAGTGCTGCAGACCATTGGGTGTGGGATAGACAAGCGCGGGATCGGAGCAGCGATGATGGCGTTCTGTAAGCAAATAAAAAATAATTGGTTATAAAATGAAGTTGGAAAGAGTTTGCTGCTGGAACTTACTGTACTTCCGCTTGCGGCGTCGATACTCATCGTCGCTGCCTGTGCTTTGTGCTGCCGTCGCAACTGACATGGTCAGCGTTGGCTTAAAGCTCTGAAAGTGTTTCTCCTTGGCGCGAGAAACAGCCGATTTGGCTGTGGTGCAGCAGCCAGTGGGCGCCACACTAGAACCCGTCGAGGTGGAGGTCATGCGATGCAGCTTCTCGGCAAGCTGTGCCGGCAATGGCCGCTCATCCTCATCCGCATCGGCATCCTCCATAGGAATAATAATCGCCTCTGGCGTTGCCGGACGGCGTATCGCCAGCAGTCCGGTGCTCCGTGATTTGAGGCGTCTCGGCTCTCGTCCGGCAGAGGCGGTCGGTGTATTTGCATAGCTGGGCAGTGCGTGCAACGATTGGGAGTCACTCTGGGCCAGCACAGTGCTAACAGTCACATTGGCGCTGTCCTCGGACGTGTTCTGCCGCGAGAAATATCGCGCATAGGCGGCCGCACCATCGAAATCACTGCCACCCGAATAGCCGCCGGAGTAGCTTTCTGTGCAGGATAATTGCTTGGGAAGGAGTCGTCTGCGCTGCGGCAACAGCACTGGCTCCGGCAGAGCATGCTGCTGCTGCTGCTGTGACGGCAATTGTGGCAAGGGCAGCGATTCAATTTCCAGAGCCACATGTGGCGGCTGAGTTGGCTGATTCGGCCTGGCCAGGCTGGAGGGAACATTCACGTGTAGCCGCTGGTTGAATAAAGGAGGAAAGATTATTAGTATGGGTATGGAATGGTCAATAAGAATAAAGAGCGGACAATTTATACAGCTGAGCCAAAGGAAAGCTTGCAAAATTTGCATAATCCTGGGGCAGGAATGATTTAAATATATAATTGAATTAACTCACCGCCTGCTGCGGCTGTGGCAGCAGCATCGAACGCACCATGCTGCGTGGAAAGATGGGGCTGCACTGGGCACTGATGGACTTGGCCTCCAGGATGCGCAGTCGCTTGGCCAGACGCACTCGCTCGCGTGTGTCCGCATCGCCGTGGGCCATCGCAATGATTTCGGCGCCGCCAAAGCTGACCGTGCAGCGGGAACTGGAGTAGGAGAGGCTCTCTAGACTGCCGTGCAAAGAGGTCGTCAAACTGTCATCCGCCATGGTGGAACTGTGCACATTGCCGCCACGTGCGCTGCCACCAACCACAGTTGCAGTTGCTGTTGGGGTCGCCGTGGCCAGCGAGGTATTGTCGTAGCAGGAGGCGACCGGTGTGAGGTAATCCGGTTGATCGCCGTTGGTCGTTGTGCTCATGGAATGTCGCGTCTCGGGTGGTCGACCACCACCGCCACCACCACCACCATTTACATTCTGCTCCTCCTCGGAGCTGCTATCCCGCTTTCCCACTGGCAGCGGTGCGGGCGTATGCGTCTGCGCCTGCACTAGGAGACTGTGACTTTGCCGGGGCAGCGTTGTCTGGCGACCCGACGAGTTGCTCAGCGTGCTGGCCACGCTATCCTCCGTGCTCTGCGCCACCTTTCGCGAGCTGGACGCCACTTCGTTGTCGGGGGCAGTGTTCGCTTGACGCAGACTTTTGCTCGGCAGCTCCTCGTCCTCCGGCGCAGACTCATCCTTGCTAGACCGACGACCGCCAAAGAGTTTGCGCGGCAGTAAAATGCGTCCAATGGATTTGCGCTTCTTGCGCTTGGCCCGTTTATGCTCCTCGTAGTCGCGTTTAAGGACACGCATCTTGCGCTCGACGAGCGTGCTGAAGACCGCCTCGTAGGTGAGAGCACGCTGCAGATCCAGCAGTATATCGTTGGTGGAAACCGCCTTGTCCAACTTTGTGAGCAACTGCAGCGAATCACGACGTGAGTGCAACTCATCTCCATTGCTGCCACTGTCGCCACTATTGTTGCTATCATCCGCATCGGCCATAATTATTTGATTTTATCTGCTCGGAGTGTTGCTTGTTTTTTTGGCAGTTGCTGCTGCTGCTGCTGCTGTTGTTGTTGCCAATGACTACTGCAGTACCCCCCAGTTGGCGCATTGATCGATTCGCTTGCCACGTCCTGGCGCTTGTCATGTGCATGCCACGTTACGCGCTCTCGGCCACATCGATTTGTGGCTCGTGCAACGCATATTTGCCCAGTTCTTATTGCCCGTTTCAGTTGCCAGTTTTCTCCTTCTCCTCCTGTCTCGCACTCCCCCTTTTTATATCTCTATTTTGCACACTTTCAATTGTCAGTCAATAAATTTCTATTGTGAGCTCAACGATTCCAAGTGGCTTTAAGTGGCGCTTACTGCCAAATGGCGCACACCTGCAATGCAAAGAAGACAAGGAAACATTAGACTACCAAACTGGTTCAATAGCCCGTTAAGTCGACAAGGACACAACCCACTCCAAACCAGCAGGGCGTCATTTAGCACACTGTCTGTATTTTATATGCTCTGTGGTTTTTCATATATTTTTTGTGATTCAAATTCAGATTCACCCATTCCCCCAAACCATTCTGTTATTCATGAGTGTTGCTGAATCCTACTTGTTGCACACACTCTTAAACGCACACACACACACACACACAGGTGTGTCTTACTCACATTGGCTTTACATACAATTTTCTTGGCGAAATCGTGCTTCAAATTCCAAGAATATATTTTTCTACATTTTCTTAGAAACAAGTATACAAAGAATTAAGTATACAAAATTTGTATATAAAATCGATTAAAAATGGGAATATTTGTAATATTATGAAACACTTCTCGAATCAATTAATCCGTATAATGCGTTAAATAAGGTTATTTTCAATTATTAATGCATTCATAAATATTATGAACCAATGTGAATTGCCAGTTGGCATTGGCCTGGTTTATACATAGTTCAAAATATTCGCTTATTGTTTGCACGATTAAAACTAAATGCAAACTGAAGGATTAACCATATTTAAGATTTTACTGACAAACAAAACATTTATAAAATATTTAAAATCTATTAAACTTTGATTGTTGACAACATTTATGTGAGAGGTGATGTGAACTAAAAACTACTCCTGCAATAAATATATATATATATATGTATATATATGCATATGTATGAAGAATTACTTGGACAATCCCCAGTGATGAAAAGTTACATATGATGTTGGCAACTCTTTGCCACAGGGGATCAGAGAAGCCGTTTGTTTGGCTGACTGCTCGATATGGCGGGATTTTTTTTGCTTTTACTGTGGCACTGGGACACTGTGCTCTGGGCCGTTGGGCGTGTGCCAGTGACTTCGATGGCAACAGCGTCGGCGACAGGTTGTCCCCATGGCCGATGCGCTTTCTGTCGTCGCTGCTGCAACTGCTGCTTCTGCTGCTTTCGTTTCCAGCAAATAAAAATATACAATGGAAATGAATATTGTTTTCATTTCCGCTGCCACAGTCATAGTTGCCATTCAGTTATTTTCATGTTGATGGCGACACATTTGAAATATGCACAAATAAACCAACACGCACACAGAGACATTAAAACATATGTATTCGTGTGTGTGTGTGTTTGTGTGTTTGTATGTCTGTTTTTTGTAGGCCTGCCACTGACAGAAATGCGAAGGGCGTACACAAAAAAAAAGGGGTCATAACAATCAACCGAAAACGAACAACAAGAGCAAAAATGATTAAATGCAAAACATGGCAAAGGCGGCAACCGCCAACAGCCCTGAGAAAGTTGCACATTTAGGCGCTACAAACTTTTGCGTGCACTTAAATGCCAGATGGCTGAGAGGTAATTAAACGATACGGCCATGTAATAGAAAAAGTTAAAGTCAGCCGCTGAAAGCATAAATTTCCACTCCAACATAAGCAAAGTTAACCGCATCTCCATTACCATGGCCTAGTACTTAGTAATCGTATTCCCAACCATCTGCCGACGGCCATGCTGCCTTCCTGCTGCTGCTGCTCCTGCTGCTGCCTGCCTAAGCATCTTATCTGCCTGCCTTTCGGCTGCAGAATACAATATCAAACAAGCCAAGCGTGCAAACACAAGCTGGCCATATCGCAGAGAGTGGACTTAGTGGACTAGGCGAGGAGGGGGTGGCAAAGCGACGGCGACGGCTACGGCGAGAGCAAGAGCAAAAGCGAGAGCACACATAAGCTAAACAAAACCACATGCCTTAACTCGACTGGGACGCTGCTGGCGGCGCAGGCATTCTAAAAATAAATCATTCGAGGACATAAAGAGAAGGCAAGCAAAAATTATAACTGTTGCTGCCGCATCTGTAAGTAACAGCTGCAGCAGTAGCAGAACTCGCTCAACAGTTGAGCAATATTAAACGAACCCAGAGCACAACTCCTGTTGCTCAGCACTCTCACTCTCACTCACTTTCTCTCGCGGGCCACCGCTCAGCTGCTGTTAAAGCGCTGTTAATAAAAAGCGCTGCTTGTTGCTGAACACGAGAGAGTGTGAGTGGGCGGGTAGTAGTAGTCGTGTCGCTTGCGTGTGTGTTTTTGTCAACAGAACTTTTTTTGAGACCCATGCAAATTGCACGTTTTTATCCATTTCATTTTATTAGACCGTGTCTTGAGCTACTTACTTTCAGTTTCAGATGATGTCAATGACAAGCATTAATGGGGTGCATTAGTCATTAACATTGGGGCACACATGTCGTATGCGCAATGAGTGGATTTAAAACCATAGACTAACTCACTTGGCTAAGGCATTGCCAACGAGATAATTATTAATATTAATGAGAAGCATTTATGCGCTCAAATCAGACATAGAATTATTAATGCTAGCGGCAGCGCACACAGTCGCTGCTTAAATTTAATCAACATTGCACTGACTATTCAATTATTGACGCCACTTGTCGGCGCAACGGCCTTCACACAATTTGGAGGTGGGCGTGGAATCAAATGCAGCGTATATACACAAAAGGCGAATGCCAAATAAAACATGCACATGGCTTAAAACACACGACACCGAAACGAGAGATGCTTAACGTCAACAAAAAAAAAAAAAAAAACTAACAACTAACTCTGTAGCTATGCTGCTGAACTGAGAGATACTTCATAAATAATTTAGAGCATATGCTATTAAGCATTTAGGTAAATAATTTAAGAACTTCCTAAAAGAGCACTTACTCATTTCAGTGAAAATTAAAAGTGACAATTACGTAGTATAAATAATAATTCATTTTGACAGAAATTACATCGTTATTCAAATTTTAACAGAAATAACCCTTATAATTTACAATCAATGCTTTTATATAATTGAGATTTCATTGAAGAATTATTGAAATTTAAGCGAAAATTCTGCTTGATTTGATTTCTTGTATTTCAAATACCATTTCTTGTGTTGACTTTCAATGCAGGGTATGAAAACGAAAACGAAAAAAAGAAAACGCTTTTTGCACTGCACACGACCTTTGAAATTAGAGTTCTGAGACGGGCAAGTAAAGTTTGTATTTGCATTGGTGTGTGTGTGTGTGTGTGTGTGTGTGTGTGTGTGTGTGTATTTGTGCTGTGCTATGCTGTGTAACCGTATACAACAGCACATTCAAAATGAGTCCTTGGCCGCAACAAGCAGCAGCAGTAGAAGCAGCAGCAGCAGTATCAGCAGCAGCAGCAGCAGCAGCAGCAGTCCCTGCACCAGCCACCTGTCCCCATAGTCCGCTGTTTCAGTTCACAGTTTCAGTTTCGGTCTCAGCCCCCAGCATCGTGTCAGATAATTAGTGAAAACTGTCTGTGACGAAGAGTATGTCGCCGGGGTCCGAGTCCGAGGCTCCACGTTCACGTCCACGGCAATGTCAGGACGTTTCAATGTACCCGCCAACCCCTGTTCCATCACCCATCAACCTCTGACACCTGCCTACCTCCCCTGTGACAGCCTTCGTCCGAATGAGCCATATGAAATGCAGCATGACAGTTTTCTGACACACAAACATGAATATGAGTGTGTATGAATTGTGTGTGTGTGTGTGTGGCTGTGTGGCTGTGTGTTGTTGTAGCTCTTGGCTCAGCTGACAGCCGTAGACACCATTTGGTGTTTTTGCTGCTGTTGCAAGTTCAAATGTTTGCCAACATTCTTACGACTTATTTGCAGCATCTCTTCACTGTGAAGGAAGGAGCTTTGAGCTGCCCTCTAGTTAAAAGCAGTTCAATTTTATTTACAATAACTTATTCTAATGTATACATATATATATATAAATATCATCACACGCCCCACATAAATCTATTAGCAATGAATTGAAATTGTTGCACTAGTCGTAAAATTCTGCCAAACAAATAAGCAAAGAAGTTAGTTGCGTAAATTGAGGTTTTATTGATTTCTCAGCACTCCATAAATAGAACATATCAAATGACCACGAGCTATATATAAATATGTATTTTTACTTAATGTATGTGCGCTTACATACCTAATTAAGCAAAAATTAAAATAAAATATGAAAGAAAGAGGTGATTTTTAAACTTTTAAAAATGCAATCTATTTAGTTACAAAATTCTATTGGAACTTTGAATGATTTAGAACTTCCGTACTTACATATACAAAAAAATAATTTATTTTACATGAACGGAAGAAATAAAATCTAGATTAGCTTAATATAAGATCGATATATACAGACATGTGTTGGTTAACTTATGAAAAATATATATATACACAATGTATTAACCAAATTAAATCTACTTCTGTTAATTAAATTCATTTCCACAATTGTATTATATGATATATGTAACCATTTGGTTAATAAGTTGCAGTTTATGGAAAAATGTTTATATGTCTCACGAAAATGTAATTACAATTGAATGCCACCAAAATATATTTAAATGAAAACTGAATGTGTTTTGTTTATTTAGTTAGCGGCGCGTATTTTTAGACCTTTGACATCAGCCCATCATGCAGCAAGGCAATCATCTGCAGCTGGCTTGCAACATCCATCTGTGCTTTGATATAAACATGAGATGTTCAATGTTTACAGGAGAAAAAAAATGTTGTTTTGTTTTTGGATGTGTATTTGCTGAGTTTGCCTGCTGCTTGTTATTATTGTTATTGTTATGGTTTCTTGGCAGTTTTATGAATGAATAGCGCTTATTGACATTGTCGGCAACAGCAATAAAAATCATTTAATTTTTCCGGTTAAAATACCAACTCAATTGACTGACAGGCCGGTGGTTGGCTGCCCGCTGTTTTTATATACAATTATTGCGTATACGCAGCGCTGTCCTTGCAGTCCATCGGCTCGTTTGTCCATTAGTTTTATGAACTCGCCATTGAAAATCACGAAAGCACTGCTTATTTATTTGGTTGTTTCAAGTTTCCTTCAGCTCGCTTGTTGCAGCTGTGTTGTTGTCATTATTGCTGTTGGTTATGGCAAAACATTTGTTACCGGTACCAACAAGCCGCCCTCTCCCCCCTTGCATAACAATCGATTTGTGCTGTTGCCAGGACGTATATACATATTAAATATGCATTACAATTGGCCTGATGGCCAGCAGACCTTGACCGCCCACTTCACACCACGGACCACTTCCCGTGACGGTTTCCCCCTTACCACCTACCCCACTCATTGGCCCAAAAAAAAAAACTTCTGTTGCTGTTTTTCTGTGCATTTGCAGGCAACACTTTAATTTAATGACGCGTTCGCTTCCAGATCACTTGCAATGCCCCAGCACAGCTGCTGCTTTGTTCAAGTTTGCCAACTTAAACATACACCCAACAATCTCAGACACACACAAACACATACATACACATACCAAGCCACTCCTCATCCACTCACTACAATACTGAATCTCGAAACTTCGAGCCATTTGCCGGCTCGAAGGGAGTCGCTAGTTGGCAAAGTATGTAATTTGAAAAGCCTACACAGTCTGTGGGCCCTGCATATAAGAGGGGAACAAAAAAAGGTTTGCATACTTCCGCAATAACTGTCATAACTTTAATACCCTGTACTTTTAAATATCACAGAGTTATATAAAATATTACGATTAGCTTTTCAATTCAAGTAAATATTTATTCATATATGTCTATAATGAACATCTAAATATATTCTTTTTTATATAAATATTTATATATTCCTATCAGTTCTCAGTCGAAATATACCCATCAATCAGAAAATTGGGTATATGACAGAATGCGAAGTAAAATATTTATTTACAGTCGAAATTACATACAGTTATTATGGCTGACCAATCAGAATAAATACTCCTGATGAATTTTGCAAAAAAAAAATTATTATAATTAAAATTCAATATACATTACTCTTTTACAAAAACAAATGCAATTTACAAATTTAAATGCAAATTTAACAATTATTTTACTATAGCTAGCAATAGTTCAAGTTACTTTTTAAATAACATCACAATTTGCAAATATCAAACAAACTAAATAATTTTTTAAGTTCACAACAGATTGTGAAAAGAATAAATTGCAATTACATGGACATCCCTTTTAAATTGCTTACTTTAAAATGACAATAAGCAGAATGGAATATTTTATTTTAGTTACTTTATTTGTATTTATTGCCTAAAATAATGTTATTAGAGATTACCCAAATCTGACTATAAAAAAAGTAATTAATTGTGCTTAGAAATACATTATCTTCACTATCGTTCAACAAAATCAAACAAATCTTTGCTGATTACCCAAATTAATGTCGAAAGTAGAAAGCCAAGTGGTGAGCCAAAATACCAAAAGCAAAACTTTGAAAAGCATCTCGAATCTCACACTTGACGTTTTTAGCTGCTTCCTTTTCCTCCGGCGGCAGCTCTTTAAAAAAAAAAAAACACTTAATTTCAGTGCGAATCAATTGCAAATGAACGCTTAGCACAAGGAAGCTCTAATGCGAAGGGGGTTAGGAGAGAAGGGACGAAACACATGTTAAGCTATTAATTAGAGAAACTCGGGCGACACACACACACACACACACACACACACACACACATGAGACACACACATGGCTGACACAAAGTGAATGGCAAATTTATGGCTTTTTATCGTTGCAACAAGTTTATCTCGTGTTCCTGCTAACTGGCGCTCATTACGACCCTGTCTGTGCAGCTGGCTGCTGCCTGCTGACTGTGCGATTTCTGCTGATGTGTGTGTGTGTGTGTGTGTGTCTATGTGTGTGTGTGTAAATAACTTGGCGTAAGAGTAATCCACATAGCTAGCAACAACATTTTTGAGATAGTAACGCACTGAAAGTTAATGTGCTGATAAAAACACACACACACACACACAACCTACACACATTAACACACCTAGAAAAAACATTGATTCCAACGCTAATTGCGAGTTTTGTAGGTCAATCGATGGCAATAAGACTGATTGAAAATGTTAAACAAAATTTAGTCACAAAATTCTATATAACAAAGTGGTGAAAAATGCAATTCTTGCAGAGAAAAGTGGCAATTTAAGCAGTGTGCTGCTAAACACCGACAACCACAGTCACAACCAAAACAACAACAACAACAACAACAATAGCTCATTGTTGATTGCATATGTCTGATATATGTGGCTCATGCATTTATCATGATGTGTGAAGCCGACAAAAATAATGTGGATATAGCATAGAGCAGCTGAGGGAGTGTCTGTGTTTGTATGTGTGGTTGTGTGTGTGGTTGACTTTAGGTGCCTGGTCCATAGCAAAAGCCAAAGACGCCGCAGCAATGGGAAAACGGCTTATCCTTGAGATATAAACTGACATTTAAGCAACTCAGGCAAGCGTATGCATTGCATTTCATAGCACACACACACAGACACACAAACACACACACACACACACATACACTTGCAGACAAATGTAAACATAGCTGCCAGGCTTGCCCTTGTGCCTCAGCTACACCCGCAAGCACCCCTTCAATCCCACCACTCTCGCATTCAATGCAATTGACTTGCAACAGAAAAAAAAAATGCAAAAGTGTTGCATAGAGCTCGGCGCTGCTTCCTTTTCAACGAGCAGCATGCCCCTATGCAATACATTCCCTACACCCCCCCCCCCCCCCCCCCCCCGGCACTTCTTCAGCTACACTATAACATTCAACGAGTAAAACTGTTTAGATTGCCAAGCCACCTATTTGCATTTAATTTCGCGAATAACGTGCCACAGATTAGCAGAAAGCAGCATACAGCACGCGGCAAACGGCTGAAATACAAGTTTAGCAATTAAATTAAATTGCATTTTATGTAAACACAAATTTTATGAGCACTTTTTGTAGCTGGTTTGCACGTTTTTATTGAAATTAAATTGTTCGTGTTAAATTTACCTGCAACAAATTGCTGACTCTTTGTGTCTCTGTGTGTTTGGCTGTGTGTGTGTGTGAGTGTTCTTTTTGTGGTATGCTCTGGCACGTCCACGTTGCACGTTAGTCAATGTCATGTTGGCTGCGAAAATCAACACTAGCACACCCAAGCACGCTCACACACACACACACACAATCACACACACCACGAGACATGCAAACACTTTGTGGATTTTTTTATACTCATATGCATGCATTTCTTTTTTGTACGTGTTCCCATGTGTGTGTGTATGTGTGTGTGTGTGAGTGTGAGTGTGTGTGAGTGTAAGAGTGTCCAGATATGAAGTATTTGTTCGTTGCGCTGCTGTCATTTGCTTTTTACACACTTTCTTTTAAATACCCTGCACACATAAAATAGTCACAAAATGTATGTGATAAAATAGTCAAATTTTTACGCACATAGCTACTTTATGGGCAAATGTACCACAAAAAGATAGAAACAGTAAATTTATTGAGGTTTTTCAGAACACATACTCCGTTTATAGTTTCAGTTATATTCTGTAATGCATCCTTAAATCTGACAAGTTGCACAAGTAGCCGGAAAGTTGTTGGGCAATCAGCAATCAGTGCAAACAACAGTAATTAAAAAAAAAAAGAAAGGAAATAATTTTGTATTTTTTGTTAATCGCTTTTCGTAACTTAAATAGGTCCTTAGCTGCCTCCAGGTCAAGTGTTTTATATTTACAACAAAAAATGTTAATTGTGGTATACAAATTACAGCCCTGAAATATATACGAATAATAAAAAATACTATTTATATGAATATTATTAAATGTACTTAAATAGTTGCTTAGCAATACGATGCCAGATAAATTAAGACTGATTAAATTAATATGGATTTTCTCTTGAGTAGAGAGTATCTTCTAGTCGCACATTCCCGAGCACAAGTTTCCGTCTTTTCTTAAAACAAACTGTCGACTTATAACTTTGTCATGAAGCTTGCCATTCTCGGACAGCAGCAATTTATGCGCTTTTTAAATTACTCTCTCTGGGTTTAAAAGTATAAAATAAAAAATGACTACAAAACGACTTCGCAAAGGTCAACCAAATACGACATAACGACCAAAAGATATTATATTTTATTTTTTATTTTTAGAAAACCTCATTTAAACAGACCATAATATATATTATATTTTCGGAAATATGCTAAGTTTAATTTAATGTTAATTCGGTGTGTTCCTCTTACTACTTGATGGATATTTAATGTTGTTTTTCCATTTGGCTTTTCAACTTAACTCTCTGTGTTAGTTTATCACTTAATTAGTTTACCAAATATCGTTGCCAATGTTGAATTGCAATTCCCATAGCTATATATCATATTGCATCTACAAATGGTATGCGTCTGATTTTGTGGCCAACCGCAAGTTGCAAATGACATTTAGCTTATGCAAATATTATTATTAAATTGTGGTCGCATTTGTAATTTGTCGATTTATTTAGTTACTTAAAGCTTGGTAAGAGGGAAAGGGAAGGATCAGCTACGGAGGCGACTGCTGTTGCTGCTGTTTGTGGCAGCCACTTTTAAGAAATACTACGAGACCGAGACCCTTAAGTGCTTTCGTCTCTATTCCTTCTACCAAAAATGTTGTCATGCTAATTGCATTTGGTTGGACTCCACCCCAAAGGCAAAATACATTAAATTTTACAAAATATGAAGAAGAAAACTTTTAAGAGTGGCTTTCGACTGAAGGACGCACAATTGAGGATGCGGATGTCCTGGCATCCTGTTGACATTTGCTTGGATGCTGATTATCAACAGATCTGCTCAGTTTTTCATCTTGTTTAACGACAACCAATTAACGCCTTTATGTATAACAATATATGGCTTAAGGCGGTTGCCAGAATAAGTAAAAATTAGCGGAAGTTTCTATATATATTGTTAATCTCCTAAAATGTAAGGACTGAGGGCAGTATGAACTATTATTTGCATTCTACCGAAGCAGATTAAGTTTCTTTTAGACTATAAAAATAAATTTTTCAGCTGTCCAAAAAACACATCAACAAAAATACAAACAAAAGTCATCTTTAAACTATTTTAGCTTGATTTTCAATATATTTAGTTGTTTTTTTGTATTAACATATAAACAGCATATATATGTGTGCATATCAAAAAATAGGATAAGTTTCTAGTCGAGCAAGTCATTGTTAATTATTGTATCGGCTTACGCAATTAAAATCGGTAAGCAATGAGGTGAAATTTACGATTTATGATTGTGGCTGTGACTTGCATTTGCAAATGTAATAATTTATTAAAAAGGCCATCAATTAAGCACAATAAATGTGCACAACAAATAAATTCAATGACAAATAAAATTTGTTGCTGCTGCTGCTGTTCAAAAGGGCAAGTCAGACACAAGCAGGAGCAGGAGCAGGAGCAGGAACAGAAGCTAAAATGTTTTGGCTGTGGAGCATCCGCAACATGACCGTAAAACGGGAAATTGCTCTTTAAAGCTGGCCCCCAGGCAAGTAACATGATGTGTGTGGGTGAGATTATGTGTGTGTGTGTGTGAGAGAGATGGATTTGTATGTGTTTGCTTGATAATTTGAAAATGCAAGTCAATGTCACGACAAAAACAATTTTTTTTTGCTGCTGATGGATGCTTTGGAAGCTGTTCTATGCCATAAATATGCCGCGACGTATATCGATGATTAAGAAGTTGTCATATGCTAACCATAACAATGGCAACAGAACAACAATAGAAACCTTTTTTTGTGTTTGCATCTGTGTTTGTGTCGATGTCCTTGTGCGTATTGTTGTCAAATTGAAGCTTAGTCTTAGTCACAGCCCCAATCCATACACTGAGCCGATACTTTGTAAGCTTACTAAAACTGTAAATTATTTAGAAACAAATAAATCACAGTTAAAATTTGACTACATATCCATTTGGTTAAGGTATTTACAAAGTAAATATTCAAAAAATAAAATATTTATACATTCTTAGTTTTACAGCATTCTTATTATATTCTCTAAAATACTTAAAATAAAATACTTTAAGATTCAAATTGAGTACAGAGTATAAATCAAAGGTAAGAGGAAAAAACAAACATCCATCGGAAAGTGTTTGCGTTCTCTTTGAATTTTCTGCTTGACTTACAATTTGCTCAGTTGAGTTAACGTGAATTCTTGTGAATTTATGTCTGATTTGACCAGACTTTTTTCTTAGTCACCAAATTCGCATGCCATTGGCAAGCAGATTTGTATTATTTATGTTGCGAACACAATATGCTGCCATATGCTATGTACATAATGTATAATGTTCATACATATAATATATGTATATGTATGCGCCCGCCCTTAAAAATATACGGTATATGTGGCATATGTGGCAGACCTGCACATGCCATGTTCCCACAAATTCGCTGGTCGGCAAAATATAAAAAAAATACACTTTCGACATGCGTTCACACAATAAACAATTTGCCCGATTCGGCTTTGGTTTCGGTTATGGTATTGGTAATGGTAACGATGACCTTATAGCCGTCTATACTGAGATTTATGCGAAACTTTAAAACACATTTCCATTGGCAGAAGGGAGAAAAAAAAGGATTGCCGAAATTTGTTAGGATGTTTATAAGACCTAAAATGAGACGTCTGAAATGTCAAATATATATATATGTATATATATTTATATTTATATATGTATGTATGTAAGTGTATATATTCTTAATTCTGCCAAAAAATTTTCCATAGCTCATAAGAAACGAGCCGAGTGCTCCGCATTCAAAAAGTTTACAGTTTTTCGTTACTCATACGCCATGTGAGCATAATAGCGAGACGTTATTTAAATGTGGTAGAATGCCCTAAGCTGTGGCTAATATATCAGCAGCCTCTGGCAGTGACATACACATACACACAACGAATAAACTTATGCAGATAATTACTTTTTTGCATCAGTGCCAAAAATGAAGGATTTCAAGAGAGAATTGGGATAGCTGAGTTGCTTCTATAACAAATTTATTTAGCATGTCATTGAAATAAACTTTAGTTTGTAGATAATTTCTTGAATTTCTTAAATGCATAAATACGTAATAAATAATACTTACATTTGGTTAGGAGAAGTGTTTAAGCCGTTTCGAGGAATCCTCTCAGATGGAACAGCTACTTAGTTATATCCAAATAATGCAATATTTTTAGTATAACTTTCAAGCGCACTTCAAAACTTATTTATTATATACAATGTTTATTAACAATAATTTTGTTTTTCTCATGTAGCATAACTAGAAACACACAGCCTAATTTTAAAGCTGAGCTAGGCAGGGATTTAATTTAATATTTATTTGATTTTCAACAACACAAATATTCAGTTTTATTTTTAATACATAGTTTGGTTTTCAACAATGTTATAAAACCACCAAACTCACACAAACAGAACGTTGTTCTTTGAAGTGTGCAGTCCCTTGGGAATTGTTAATGTTGGGGAAGTTCGCTATTAGCTTGTATATAGACCTATTTATTATAAGATAGCGATAAACACCTTTATACGTTATTCACTTCAAAGCCCAACAAAATTGTTGTTATTTCTGTTGGACGGCTCACGGACATGAGTGGGTGTGTACAATACACAATACACATTTGTATATAAACACATGCACATACACAGAATAATATACGAGTCGTTTGTTTATTTGCACGGGAATGTTTTTTGTTGTTTTCTTGGTTCCGGGCAACGAAATTTCACCACCGTGCCAAGCATTTTACTGACAATTAATTGTGCATTATTTTTAATTAGGTCAATACATTTGCCTTCTTTTTTTTTTGTTGCCCAGAGGCAGCTGCAGACGGAAGCGAATAATGTGGCCAGATAATTAGAAAAGGGTCCTAACCAAGTTTTGTGCTTAGCACAGCAAAAATTCTAACTAGCTTCATGTGGTGCACACATTGCAATTAGGGGTCGAAGAGGCATCAGGCTTTCACATTTACTCTGCCACATTCATTGTACATATATAGATATACATACATACATATATCATAGGACAACAGCTAACAACTGATGGACAGGGGAGGAAGAGCTGTGAATTGGCAATATTGTGGTTGCCAAAAATGTCACAAAATCGAGTAACTAGCAGAGAAAAATAAGCTATTGCGATTGCCAGCTCTTTCAATCAATACATATACAATCGGAAAAGTACAGTGGTCTCTCGCAAATCAACAAACTTTCTAGAATGTTAATTAACTTATTTTAATATAAAATTGTACATGTAAAGAAGAAGAAAAAATTGCGATTCTAATTTGTGGCAGATGTAATTTTTTTTGAGTGACAACTGCATTTTATTATTTTGTGTGTATGTATGTATGTATGCATATGTATGTATGTATGTAGACTCAGTAAGCTGCGAATACTCAGACACTGAGCAACAACGGCAATTTACACTCATAATTTATCTGTGCAGAGTGTGGAATCTACACAAATGTTGACATACTTCAAGGCGCTACTCACACAGAGAGAGAAACAGAGACAGAGAGAAAGACAGAATGAGAGAGAGAGAGTATTGCCACAAAAATTGAAATTCGGGCAGCGGCAACAGCTTCAACTTGTTGACGTCGTCGGAAGCAGCCGCAAGTGGTGGGCGTCAAATGTTGGAAGGACACGCGAGCCAGGAGCAACAGAGTAGAAAAAAAATAAAATCAAATCACAAGGAGCTGCTGGATTCAACAATTTGTTGAATGTACATACACACGCACATACACACAAACACACACACAAACAAGCAGTCGTATTTGTTTTGTGTATGTGTGTGTATATATATATATTATATAAAATGAATAAAAGTATGTGTCGGACTTTTTTCGCTTTATGTAAAAACGAAAGACACACACACACACACATACACAGATACGCGGAGTGCTGGGCAAACGGTTTGCCGCAAGTCCTTTGTGTGTGTGCTCAGTTCAAGAATATAGAGAAAATGTAAAGGCAGGCGGAACGACAGGTTCCAAACTGGAGCCACGAATCCAGCGTTAACGTTAAAGAGCAAATAAATGGCTCGAAACAAACAAAAACGATGAAAAGATGAAGCAAAGCACACACAGAAAAAAAAATTAACCGTTAGCCAACAGCCAAAAGCAACAAAATGTGCGTAAAAGCCTGTCGAACGTTATGTAGTTGTGTGCGCCAGTGTGTGTGTGTGTATTTCCGTTAGATTCGCTGTGTGGGGTTGTTTTATTATTATTTTAAATTTAATTTAAACAAATTGCTTATGGTTTTTTTTCGAATTTTATATATACGCAATGTTAAATGTTAAATTATTGTGTTTGTTGTTTATACACATTTATTTATACGTTTTTTTTTTTATGTTGGATATTGAGTTGGCTCTAGGAATTTTTCTTGATGTTTTTATTTTGTATGTTGTTGAATTTTTTATGAAGTTGCAGCGCACACACTCACTAGATTGGGGGGTGACGGCGAGAGAAATCCGGAAGGTGCCCGTGGGGACGACTACGCGCAGTTTTTGACTGTGCTCTGCCAGTATGGGTGGCGTGTTTGCGCGTCTCCGCTTGTACGCGCGTATAAGTGTGTGTGTGGCGGCGTACCAGTGTGTGTAAGGGAACGCGTTGCCGACGATGCAAACAGATCCAAATCTCGCCCAACACTGCTGGGGATGGCGTCTGGGCGCTAAAGCTGGCTACATAGCAGCTTACCGTCGGCTGCTAACAGCGCACTGTTAAGCTAAAATGATGGGCCAAACAGCAGCGAATGCGGGCAATAGGTCAGTGTTAACAGTGAGTGAAGATGCTGCCGCAGTTACTGTTACTGCTGTTGTTCCTGTTACAGCTGTTGCGGAGAGCTCGTTGCCTCTGTTAACATAACTGCTGTCGGCATCTGTAGCAGGCACAACTTTTTTTATTCAGTTATCTTTTTTTACAATCTGGCTAGCCTTAGTCTCTTATTTATACGATGCTGTTGCATGTTTTATCCCAAGCATCTGTTTTCTATCAAAAACTTTGTTGTGAACATTTACAACGACCTATTCTGTGCGTGTGTGTGTGCAGGTGTAGGAATATACACGTATGAGCACGTTACATGGGAAACGTTTTATGGCGGTGCTTCCGTTAGCCAAGCGGAAAAATGTTTACTACAAAGAAACACAACCAAAGCAATATGCAGAATGGCAGTGTGTTTTCTACATGTTCTGGTGTCTGTTGCTGTTGTTGTTATTGTTATTTTAATGTATGGCGGATAGTTGTGCTTGGTCTAATCGTAATGTGGCCATTTTTTATGCGTTTATTTAAAGCAAGCATAAAAACTATATGGAAATTGTCAACGCAAGCCTTAACTCTAATATATATGCATATATATATATATATATATATATATATCGTCAGAGCAGAAGCTGATGATGTGTATATATATATGTGTGTGTGTGTGTGTAGAGGAGTCGAGGAGGCAGTTGCAGATGCTGCTTTCCAAAGTCAATTAAGTTAGCCAGAAAAAAAAAACATTTAAGTCAGCCACAAACGCAGTCAGCTAAAATGTAACGTTCGAAAACTGTGGAGGCAGGCTGCCCCAAAAGTGCGCAGCTGTTCTTCTTGTAATTGTGACGAGACGCGGCGTGCGTAAAACGCAACAACAACAATCGACTCCACTTTGCTAATGGAGCTTGGTGCTTACATTGATGTTGATGCTACTTCTGCCACAAAGGGAATAAGCATGTTTATATATCCAACTACATATGTACACCCACACTCACACACGCACAATGAGCTGTTGCTGCAGAGGCACGCGCCACTTTGATTAGCCTACTTTGAGGCGCATTTTTATCAATTCAATTTGCATTATTCAAGGATATCCAACATCGTTCATCTAGTTTTTTTATGTATATATATATATATATATATATATATATTTATATATATAAATGTATCTATATAATGTTTGTCCTAAGTTTGCCTTTATTTCACGTTCATTGTGTATTCCTAACTGGTTAAACTCGCACAAGGACTGGGAATTGGGGGTTATTATCCGAATGGGACAGCCGAGCGCAGACCTGCGAACGTGTTGAGTGCACGAAATAAACTGTTTGGTCTCCACGCACAATGCGACAAACGTCGCAGTAACCGCAACAGAAAAGAGAGCCTTGACTGTAAAGTTAACAGCAGACTAACAGCGAACCAAAGTTGGCCAATAGGTCAGTTACACTGCAGCTGCAATGCGTTGCCGCATCGCACAAAACACAATGTAAAAAATTAATTTTCATTAACAGACACTGTGAAAAATGAGCAAGCGTTCAATTAGCTAGTCCTAAATGTTTGACTAGAGGATGCCCTGTTTCTAGCTCTTAGAATGCCAAAAATGTAAATTTATTAAATAATTGGCATAAACGATTTAACGATAAAGCAGAAATCAGATTATAGCAAAGCATATATGCAATTATTTTTGGAACTATGCAATTGAAGAAAAACATCTCAATTGAATTTACATATAATATGCAACTTCTTAACGTAAAGTTTATGGGTTTTTTTATAAGTGTACATGTGAGTTTAATAAATTTTAATGTACACACAGAACTAGTAGCGCAAGGTTGTTTTTGGGATAATAAATTTACAATATTTATGGTATTGCGATAAGGTTGTACCTAAAAAGACATTTGGCTTCACGCCCATACTCATTTGCATTTGAAAACAGATTCGAACAAGAAATAACGCAATCAATTGTAAAAGTATATTATAAATATAAATTGGGAATTCTATTCATTGTAGACTGAGTCAATCACATCCGTATTTTAGCTATGTAACTGAATCAATATGGTTTTTTTTTTTTAAATGATGATACCTTCAATGGGAATATTTACTATATGTAGGAATCAGTATATCATGCCTAGTTTAATAATAGTTTATGCAAACTACTATAAAAAATTTTAAGTTAGGCAAAAATAAGACTTCTTTTTCTTTTGTAAATATCGCGAGGATATTGAAAAATTTATTAAATACAAGTTTCGTTTGATTTGCGGAGGTGTTAGTGGAGTTGTTGTAAGTATATTGATACAACGAATTGTAAGGATAACTAACGGTAAAGCTAAGGATCTTAACGGCGATCGGTTTTGCCGGTGCCACGCTTGCCCGAATACAAATGCTTGGGCATCTTGGTGCCAATAAAACGATCCGCCTCGCCCTTGAGACCCATTTTGGTGACCTTCTTGGCAATGTCGCGTTTGGCGCGAACTTGCGCCTTCTTCCGAATGGAAACATCCTTGATGCCGAGCGTATCGCGACTGGGTGCACGTTTGATCGGCTTGCCGGTACTCTTGACCACCGCTGAGGATTCTTTGTCCAGCAGCGGCTGCCTGGGCGTTGTTTTGCTGCCCACGGCAACCTGACCACGTCGAAGATCGACCACAGATTTGGTGAAATTGGCGTTTTTGTTACCGGACATGTCGACACCCAGGCTCTCCATCGTCTCCACCAGTTTGTTGACGGAACGATCACGCACTTTGGGCTGCTTGTTGCGCGGAATGATGGGTTTGTTCTTTCTGGACGACAGACGCTTCTCGTCGCGCAATTCGAAACGTTTTCCTCGTATCTGCTTGGCCATTTCACGAATCTCCTTAAGCGTCTCATCCATAGACATATCTGGCGGATTGTAAACGCCACTCGATTCGCGCAAGCCCTCCTCCCGTTCCAGTTCTTCCAGTTTCGCGAAAATATTAGCATCGATGTAGTCGGCGATGTTGTGGCCCTCCAGGAATTCTGGTATCACATCGTAACGCTCATCCTCGGGAATTTCCTCATAGTTCTTCTTCAGGTCGAGCGTGTAATCATCGCCCATCTCTTCCTCAATCTCCTTCTCCAGCTTGCGCTTACGCTCCGACTTGGCCGCATTCTGTTCGAGACGCGCCAGAGCCTTTTCCGGTATACATGGAGCTCGAACCTTATCGTCTCGCGGTGCTGGCGTTGCTAAGTGCAGGCGGTTCAGTATGTTGTCCACCTTCTTGGTGCGCATCTTTTGATCCACGCGGTAGGAGAGCAGACGCTCGCAGGCTTCCGTTTTCACCTCCATAACGCCGGTCTCCTGCACTGTGGACATATACATGACAGGCACCTGTTTATCCTCCTCTAGCTTGGTAATTATTGCCCGTCGCTCGGGGGACAATTCCTCTGGCGTCAAGATGTCCACTTTGTTAATTGCGAGAATCAACGGTTTATTTGTAAAGAGTGGCTTGATGCTCTCGAACAGCTGCACTTGGTCTTCCAACGAATGACCGCACTGCTCCGAAATGTCCATGAAGTAAAGGACACAAGCACGCAAATGCGCCAAGGCTGTAATCGCCTGCATCTCAATCACATTACGCTCCTCGAGCGGATGGTCGAGTATGCCAGGGGTGTCAATCACCTGCCAGCGCAGATACTTGTAATCTGTGTGTCCTACATACAGGGACTTTGTGGTGAATGCATACGGTTGAACCTCGACGTCGGCGCGAGTGATTTTGTTAATGAACGAGGACTTGCCCACGTTGGGGAAACCGCAGATGATAATCGTGCGGGAGTAGGGATCGATTGTGGGCAGACGCGACAAATGCTGACGAACTTGTTCCAAATATGTCAAATTAGATGCCTGACGCTTCAGAATTGTGGCCATGCGACCCAAGGCAGCCTTCTTCAGTTGCTTGCAACGATACAGGGAGTCACCATACTTCAACAGACGCACATAGTCCTTGGCCACGCTAGAGAATTATAATAAAAATTAATATTTTACACATATATATATGGCAGATATCCAAATACTCACTTGTCTACCAAATGCCTGGCTGTGTTAAGCTGGCCCAGAGCCAATTTGTAATGGTCCTTGTCGTAGAGGACGTTCATCAGATCCGCATAAAATGGATGCACATCGTCCAACTTGGGAAAGTCCTGAATGATCTGGGATAGACGATCGTGAAAGTTCTGTTGCGTGTATTTCACTTTGCGCGTGTAAAAGGCACGAATTCGCGAGATTTTATAACCCTTGTGGACGACTGTGGGCGTCTTACGCTGTGTCTTCGACAGCATAATGTCGATAAAGTCCTGCAGAATCATACGAAATTGTTATTATTTATATACTGCGCATTAGTAAACACATTCATTGAGGTTATGGCGGCAAAGGAGGGTGCTCCAAGAAACATCAACAAATAGCACTGTTGCAATGCTTACCTTTGCTGGCGGAACCACCATTATTTTTTTGAAGTTGTACAAACTCATTTTCGGAGTTATTTATTTATTTTCCACGATAATCAAAGGAAAATAAACGGGAATCGCTTGCAAAAACACCACGCGGTGCCTGCAACAGATTCCAAAAAGAGATGAAATAGAGTGTAGGGATGGCTTGGAACATCGATAACAACATCTACGAAAACATCGCAAAAAAAAACTCTTAAGACGAAAATAAATCGAGTGTTTCTTCGATAGTTTTACGATTATCAACAAAGTATTTCGGCTCATGTTAAAGAAAGTTAACAAAATAAAATTGCTTGGGCAACAAGTGCGTTTCTAAATCGCTTTCTAGTAATATTATAATGTATATTAGCCAAGGTATAATCGCCGCATGCGAGATAAGCTCCGCATTTAATAAAAACAAGGCATGTTGTTCATTTTAGGAGCATAGCTTAATAAACGAATCATACGCAATATCAACAAATGCTTTAAAAATGCTGGAAAACAAGAGCGGCAAACCCTTCAAATGTGACCAATGCAGTTACACTTCTAATCGTCAGTTTGACCTGCGGCGTCACAAGCAGCGTCATGCTCGGGTGAAGCACATCGAAGGCTACGCCTTCAAGTGCAGCGAATGCCAATTTGTAACCAAATGGAAGCGCAACATCAGACGCCACATGCAGACGCACGAGAAAGCGTCAGTTGCACACAAGGAAGAAGAGGTGGTCGAGGAGGTGGCCGAGGGGGAGGCCGAGGAGATGGCCATGGAAGAGGCCGAGGGTGTGGCCGAGGAGGAGAAAGCCATGGAGGAGGAAACCATCGAGGAGTATATCGTGGAGGTGATGTACCCCTCAGCAATGGATTTTGAATTGGATCTCGGAGTGGGGGAAGCTCAACAGGCTGCAGTCAGCGCAGTGCTGCCAACGGAAGAGACCGATATAAATAAACGTTTCAAATGCGATCTCTGTTGCTATACGTCCAAGCGACTCTTCGACATACGACGCCACAAGCGCACACACACCAAAATCAAAGTCGTCGATGGCAAAGGCTTCAAGTGCAACGAATGCAATTTAGAGACCAAGTGGAAGCGCAACATGGTGCGGCACATGAGGAAACACGAAAAAGCACCCAGTGAGGCAGAGGCAGAGGCGGAGCAGTCGGCCGAGCAGTCAACTGTTGTCCATGCATTGGAGCTGATGAAACCAGATCTAGATACATACACGATATATTCCTCTGAGGAGGAGTCACTGATATCGCCAGGAGTGGGTAAATCCGAGACACAGATTCTAGATATTTACGAGCCTGCAGAAAATCAGATTGATCCCGAAAATCGGTTTATGTGTTCTAAATGCGATTATTCATCAAATAGGATGTTTGATATGCGTCGCCACTGGCAGGTGCACGCGAAGTCGAAGAAAATCTATGACATTGCCTATCAGTGCAACACTTGCTCCTTCATAACCAAATGGAAACGAAATATGCGACGTCACGTGGAAAATCATAGGCAACCTGTACTTCCAATAGAAACGCCTTACGGTAAGCAACAATTTAACGAAGTTGAGGATGAAAAGTCTGATTTGGTCTCACAGGCGGATGAAACCATAGAGGGGGATTCCGAAGTGCTACCATCCTATTGGATAGCTCTTACACCATAGCATATAAATCTTTAAATTTTGGAAAAGCCTTACAACTTTTCCAAATGATTTATATTTGGGTAAAAGCCTGTAAATAATGGTCAAATTTTATTTCAATATTTGATTAAATACATAATTATTATTTGAAATTAAAATTATATTTTCATGAATTTGATTGATACATTGATATCATATAATGGCAATGAATTGACTGTAAAATAAGCACAATTCAACTTTCAAGATGCAATTCAGTGAAAACATTGCGATTGCTAAACTTTGTCGAAAAAATTTGCGTGCATTGCATATACAATTATATATATATTTATAATGACATCTAATATGTATGTCATCATTATTTGTAATTATATAAGAAACTTAAATAATATATAATGTATCAATATTGCTATCGATACAAGCGATAAATTACTATCGGCGTGACAAGAAACCGATGTTCGTACATCACTGATTTCGATGATTTTTACATAGACAACCTTACGGAATTGTTGCTTAAATTTGCAAAAACTTAATACCGCTTTTGCTTGAGCACAATAAGTATTTAAACGTGAAAAAAACAAATTAATTAAAATGGCCGACGACTGGGGTAAGTAAATGCACGTGGGTGCGTCACCAATAATAATAATGTGGGCGCTGCGCATGTGGCGCTTCGCTGCCCCCTGTAACACTCCCCTTCCCTTGTCTTGGGCGACTGATAGACAAGAAAGGAGGCAATCAAACGTATGGCAAACGTGCGCCCAACCTTGATATTTATATATTTTTAGCAATTGTATATTAATCGAATATTCTTTTTGGTTTATGTCCGATCTCCGCAGAATCCGCCGCGGATAGTGACATTGTCATAAAACCGAATGCATCTCATAACATAAACAAGTGGGAAGGCGAGGACGATGACGAGGATGTTAAGGTGCGTCCAAAACACTAATTAAATCAAATCTATTAAAATTTGCAATACATCAAGTCAAAAGCCAGCTCCACTATGGCTGCTGCTTGGTACTCAAAACTTGTTTGTTAAAACAGTTTTCACTTTTGTTTTGCTGGACACGTGTTCAATTTGTAAATGCACTTTGTGTTTTTGGGTTTTGGTTGTGACTCATTTGAAACGTATGTAATTTGTTTAGGAGAGCTGGGAGGATGAGGAGGAAAAGAAGGATGAGGAAAAGCCCACAAAAACAGAAGCGCCGACCAAAACCAAACCAAACAAGGTTCTCAAAGCGAAACTTCTAGAACAAGAGGTGTGTATTTGCAAATAAGTTAAAATTGTGCATACTAATAAAAAACTATTAAAAATAGCGGCTAAGCGAGGAACAGGAAGCGCAACGTTTGGCCAACATGTCTCCGGAAGAGAAACAGGCGGAAAAGCTACGTCTGCAAAAAATTCAGGAAGAATCGGATCTGACGAGCGCCCTCGAAACATTCGGCTTGACGAGTATAGGCGGTGGCCTAGACGCTTTCAATCCGCAGACCAAAGAGGAATTCAAGGAATTCGGTGCCACATTGAGCTGGAAGGTTGCACAGTACAAAGAGAGTCCGCACTTTCCGCAATTTATTGAAGATCTGGTGCAAGGGCTGTGCGTCAACCGTAAGTGATAATAATCATCTTTTTATCTATATACATGATGACAATAATGATTTTTGAATCAAGTGACCGCCACTGACATTAAGAAGGTCAAAATTACCGTGGAGAGTTTACACTCGGAAAAGATGAAAATGGAGAAGACCAGTGCCAAGAAGGCTGCTGCCAAGAACAAGGGAAAAGTCACGTTGCGCACAGAAAGCGATGTAGGTCACCACAACAAAAGAATCGATTAGCAACTGCTTTTTGGTATTTTCATTATTAATATTTGAATATTTGCAGGATATTGACAGCTACCAGAAGTATGGAAATGATTTTACCGACGATTACGACGACTTCATGTGAATAGTACACTCGTATATATATATATAGTTGCTTGTTTATATCGAGAGAAGAGAGTTCTTGTTACAGAAATTGCGCAGGAATTTAAATCCTTTTTGTTGATTGATGATTGCAGACGCCATATTGATATAAATATATATGTGTATGTATATATATATATATATATATGTACATATGTGTATACATTAGTCTATATATATATGTATAAATATATTATATACAAAATCTTATGACGACACATACCATTGCATCTGTAAAAATATAATATATATATATATATATATATATATATATACATATATATATGTATTTAGAATAACTAAAGTCGAGTCAAGTTAGCAATCAAGAAACCTCAACGATTATTAAATTTACAATACACACATAAACATACAAACTACAGAATAAATTAGGTACATGAATTGCTTCTTGTAAATTCACTTTTGTATAATATTATAAAGCGATATTAAATGTAAAACAAGCTCATGTATTATTTTTCTTTTCTGTTTATCTTGAAGTTGAAAATTCGATTTCGCCAATTCAAAATAAATTGCAAATTAATCGGAAAAAAATGAAAAATTATTTAAATTTTCTATTCAAAAATTGTATAAACAAGAATTAATACAGTAATTCAACTGGCCGACATTTCAATCGATCTGTAAACTATGTTTCACATATATATATCGAGCTTCGATATATTGGCACTTGTGACGTCAGTTGTACAGAGACATGACTTTCAGCGATGTAATCTTATTTTGCGATGTATGGCAATGCAACTCTGCGCATTGTGTGGCAACACTGGCCACCAGGCACGTGTGCCGAATTCAATAACAAAATTAACATGACGGAAAGCACAAATGCATTACTTGCAGGTACTATCAATATTGTTGTCAATTGGAAATCGAATATATAATTCTAGGCCAAATTTGCCATTGCAGAGTCCGCCGACAAGGAGTTGCACAGCTCAGAGGATGAAGAGGACATTGGTGATGAGGACACCTGTGGCGCTTCAGAATTGGCAGCTGAATTTCAATTTCAATATACACAGGACGAAGCATCGCTCACCTTACAGCGCGATTACGTGTTGGGTCTGTGTGCGGACAGTGGGTATACACGCTTGGCAACAGGTCTCTCAAATACAGCCATAAAAATTTTTGATCTGAGTGTGACGGCTGCTTTGACGCCAGTGCACGTGGAGCGAGTGCCAGTTGTGGCCAGTCCGAATCAGAAAGTCACCATTTGTGGCGTACGTTTTCTGGAGGATGGTCCACATACGCTTCTCGTGGGCACCACAAATGGCCAAGTGCGTTTGTTCGATTTACGCGCCACTGGCGAACAAGCGTGCTTTGAGTATGGAACAAACTACCATTCGCCACCCGTGCCAGAATCAATGAGTTGTTTCGATCGCAACGCAAACAGTCGAATCATCTGCTGCGGCACGGAGAAGCATATGGGAAATGTGTATCTGATATTCTACGACGTACGCCAACGCAAGCAGCTTGGCGTTTACCAGGAGAGTCACGAGAATGATGTGACGCAGGTGCGTTTCCATGCCAGGAAAACGGACCTTATGTGCACGGGCGGCACGGATGGGCTGATCAATGTGTTCGACCTCAAACAGCAGGATGAGGATGAGGCGCTGCTCAACACGATCAATACGGAGAGCAGTGTGCAGCGCCTTAATTGGCACCAGAACGTCTACGAACAGGATATCATCTCGTGCATCACGCACACCAACGATTTCAGTAGCTACGAGTGCCTAGAGGGCGACGAGATCATTTCGTTTGATCGTGCTGCAATTACGGCGGGAATACGTCGCAAGAATGCCGGCAATTTCAATTTAATAAATGCCCACAGCATGGAAGACGATGGCGTCTTTTTGCTTGCGGGAACCAATTTCAATCGAGGGTGAGTTTAACCTGAGTTTATTAAAAAAATAAATTATTTATTTAGCTTTGCTATCTTTTATCTAGCGAGGTACTGCGTTCGGTGACTGCTCCGGCTAAGGATACGCTGAAACCGCTCACAAATTTTGTGGGCAACAAACAGATTGTGCGCGATAGTATTTTCGATGCGAAGCGCAATTTGCTGATAACTGGAGGCGAAAGCGGCATTATCTCCATCTGGACACCCGAGGCGAGCAGAAAGAGTAGCAACAATAACTTAAAGAGCAAATCGATAGTATCTAAGAAAAACAGACAAAACCCATACTAAAACACAAATGTTAAATAAAAATACAGCTCTATTTAAATTTGGCGCTAGCTGTTTAGCATTTCTGGTTACCATTCGTTGTGCTGCTAGTGTTGCCACCAAGTTGAATAATTTTGCTCTCTGACACAGTCTTCTTGCTTTTGTTGCGTTATGTGTGATCTAAAACGTAAGCACGCTGCAATAGCGTATTTTGTGTAGTGAATGTTCTTTTCATTTTTTGAGGGTGGATGTTAAACACAAAACGGGTGACTTTTTTTAGAAACTTATAAAATCGATGCTTAAAGTGCCATATTTATGTAGCACTTAAAGACAAAGTCAAATAATTTTTTTGAAATGCCAGCGCTTTTCGATTTTTATTTATAATACTTTTTCAGCATAATGGGAAAAATTTCCATTATAAAAGAAAATCAATAAAGAAATTTCTTTGTTTTTAAATATTTAACTATAAATAATTATAGCTTACATTTTCCTAATATTCTGTATTAAAAAGATAAATAAAATAAATGAACAAATAAAATAAATTAATATTATTGATGCCAAAGAAATTAATCGTAGTATAAATTAATCTATTGAATTTAACAATTAAAGATCTTAATATATGGAAGTTGAATTTAAAATTTGAAAATCTGCTTGCTAATTTTAATTTGCATAATTTCAGTTACCATTTAAAAATATGCCTTGAAAACAAATTTTAAACTTTCAGCTACTGTCTAAAAATGAACATGGAATATTTCTCATATTGCTTAAAGACACAAATTATGACTCTATTAACCCAGCTAAATAAAGATAGAATGAAATTATACTGTCTCTTTCTCTCTCTCTCTCTCTCTCTCTCTCTGTCCTCACCCGTTGCAAATGCAAGAAGTCGCCGGAGGTTAGCTTAGTAAAAAATTAGCACATCCTTAAGGCAAATGGCCAGCCTAATTTCAAAACTACTCAATTTCTGAAATAGTCGATTTCAGTGTGTCAATTAGTGCTGCAGTAGGCATTTCGAATGCTTGCCCACAAATCGTGTAATCCTGTGCCACTGGCCGAGGTACTGGCTAAATGCTGACATGTTGACAAATACAACACCTACGATACAAATAAAATTGCTACAGAAGTACCACCTAAAACGTAGCAGCGAACAGCGAAAGGACTAACCGGAACGACTTAATTTTCACAAATTTACGCCAAGCGGCGGGATTGAAAACCCGAGTTGGACAAGCAACGGTTGCCGCCGCCACCGTTGCAATTTGGTCCTGCGGCGCATACAGGATCGGTGAGGCCCTTGTTCTGGAGCCACTCACCGTGGCTAATTTGCTCATGAATAAATTTGTGATGTTTAGAATTCCATTGAAAATGCATTGCTAGAAGCTGACCGAAACGAAGACCAGTCTACGATTCCCTCTCTCTCTCTATCTCTCTCTCTCTCTCTCTCTCTCTCTATCTCTCTCTGTTTCTCTGTGAGCCTCGTCGAGCAACCAAAATATTATGGTGTTCCCTGCTGTTAGCTCACAGTCAGCGCGAATTTGCTGCGGTAAGTCGATGCTGTTTTTGGGTCTGCCAGCGAGTCCTTTTGGGCCTCGATTTTTTTCTTCTATTTTTTTTTTTGGTTCTTGTCGTCGGCTGTTGTCCTGTGATTTGACATGTTTGTTAGCAGGGCGCTTGACCCTGAGTTTTGTGTGTTCCACTTTGATGTGATTCGTCAATGCGGTGGACTACCGGCTACCGACTCTGGTCTCTGTCTCCGATCTCATATCTCATAGCTGTAGATGTGCACATCTTCGGCGGATGCCCAGCAGCGTTTGTTGGCGAATCTGTGTCGGACAGTCGCTTGTTTGTTTGTTTGTTTCCACACTGCTCTTCTGCTGTTCGCAGTGCTGGAGTGGCATTCGTCAGGCTCGCCATGGGCTATCCCTGGCTAGCCATGGAACCCCCTAGTGGGTCGTATACCGCAATGCGCTGTATTTATAGTAAACGTATCCGATCGATTGCGGTTCTGCTTAGCCTGCATATCAAGGAGTCCAAGAAAAGACAGGGATAGAAAGAGAGAAAGAGAGAGAGAGAGAGAGAGAGAAAGTAGTAGAAATTGAGACAGAGAATTATGTATGCACATATATTGACTCCACTTGGTTCCTATGAACTGATGATTGTATTTGTTGTATATTTTCCACTTTGCACTTATATATTTACTGTATATATTTACTTTTAGCCTTTAGAAAATATGTAGACTAAAAATTGTTGAAAAATAAATAAATTGGCATAAGCAAAAATAATATATTTTTTATTTATTTCAATTTCCATTAAGCTAAATGATATGATTTACATTTCAAACTGAATATAGCAACGAAATACTTACTTTTAAAGGTATGCATTAAGCAAAGAAATCTCTAAAGGAATCTAAAGTTGGAGACATACATATAATTAGACTGAAATAACTGCTTTAATTATATAATAATAATGTTACAAAGCTAATCCTAAATATCCTAATAATAATAGTTGTTCGTTAAAAAATCTATACACAAATATGTAGAGAAAAAAATTAGTCTTTCAAATGTTTTTTTTTATCAGGCAAGAAATAAATTTAGATTCATTGCTTAATACATAAAATTGTTCTAAATTTTTAAGCAACTCTTTGAAATACTTATACAATTTTCTATTGCGGCCCGGAGAAAGCAAAAAGAACTTATTGTTTTTTTTTTTTGGCCCAAAGAAAGCTAAAAGAATCTTATGGTTTTTTTGGGGGGGTTTTCCATTTACGCTTGTTAATTTTACAGAATTGCTGTTCAGAAAGCTGATAGGTAAATCTTTTGACTCCCTTAAAACTCAATCGCCAACTTTATAAGCCTTATCATTAAAGTTAGCCAAAGTATTCACATTAAATAGAAATATTTAATTTATACTTGCTTGCAACAAAACAAATACTGCTAAACCTCGCGTTGCACAGATATCTGTCTGATAGAATTTTGTTTCTCTACTCATCGGAGCAGTTTCGGGTGGGTGCTGGGTCTAAAAAAAAAAGAAACCACAAATTATTTGACCGCACAATATCCGACAATGGTTCACCTAATTATTTGGCTCAATTGTAGGTGGCTCTTGTTGTTTGTTATTATTTGTCGCTTGTTGTTTTTTTTATTTTTTTTTTGTTTGTCCGACACTCGACAAAAAGCGAGCCAGTTTTTAAACGATTTGTTTCTCTTTTTATGAGTTTTTTCCATTGTACGCATTTTTACCAGTGTTCGCTGCTCTACAAACGTCCTAATTGCGGCACTTAGTTTTTGTTAGAGTCCTTGTGCTGGTTGGTGTCCTCGTGAGTTCTTTTATTACGCGCTCGCATTTCCACTAAAAATTGTGCCATTTTTTTCTTTATGTCCTTAGGTAGTTGTTTGACGAACGCGCCTTTTTATTGGTGCACCTTCGGCGAAACTCGGAGCGCAACAACCGCAGTCCAGCAGCGAGTCCTTCGCATCGCTGTGACCTGCGGATTGGGATATCACAATTTCAGTCTGCTCTGTATCATAAAAAAAATGTATACATATAAAAAATAATTAAAAAATTATTGCATACAATAAAAAAATGATTATTATAGTTACAAGCCTATAAAAATGTGCTAATATAAAATCTTTATCGAACGATTCTTTTTCATTGGCCACTATGAAGATTATTTTTAATATTTATAACTTACTAAAAACAAAATAAAGTTTAAAAATTATTTGATAATTAACTTGGGAATAAACGTGCTCCACTGGCTCTAAGGATTCGTTGTCGCTACTTATGCCAGATGTGATGCTTTGCACCAATTTTAAATATTTTTATTTATTTGTGGCAATTCAAAAAAAAAAAGAAAGAATATTTGAAAAAATATGCGTGGGTCCTTGTTGCGTTTTTGGTCCCGTTTCGCATTGTTTGCGGCAAAGACAAAAATTGTGTCTCAAATTTATGGCAGCAACGTTTTGGTCCCGTTTTGTTCATTGTTTGTGTGGCAAAGAAATGGTTCAAAAATTATGGTAGAATATGCAGATTTTTATGGGCTGTGTTTCGCTGTTGAGGCTTCGCGGAAATTCGGCCATGTCCTGTCGTGCATTCCGAGGACCGTATTAGGAATGTAGATCAATGTTTTTTGTTTTCATTGTGCATTTTTTCGCTGCCCTAGTTTTTTTCCCCGAAGCCAATGCGACTGCTCTAATTTTTTAATTCTTCACGGGTTTTTATGATCGCTGGAAAAACAGTGGAAAACAACGAAACGAAACGAAAACTCACTGAACCGTTTTCCGACAAGGTTACTCAGCACCATTTATTCGAATATAGCCACGAAAGAGACTCTCAGCAGCTCTATTTACCTGTTAATTGTGGCCATAATTCAGTGTTTTTAACACAGTTTTCGACATCCATCCATATTTTTATTAGGGCGTGTCCATTTGTTTGCCATCGTAAATCTTTCAAACTGTGAATCTTTTTAGTTTTTAGCTAAGTGTTGCTAGTTGCTTGGAAACTAAGCATTCAATGGATTTAAGTTAAATATATTTTTTTTATTAATGAGTATAGAATTTAACAGTTAAGAGTAGATTACATGATTTATATTAAACTGTGAAAAATAGTTTCTGTTTTTGGCATAGATTAAATCAGCTAAAGAACTTTGAGCAATATCCTTTACTAATTTATATATTCATGAATTTAGTCGACTATGAAACTTGTGTAATAAATACAAATAGTTGAGAAAAACCTTTTTATTTCAAGTTTAGAATTGTTTAGACAGCTGTAAGATAATTAATTTGTCAAATTTCCTGAAATATTGTTGGTTTGAATGAGGATATTAGTTATCTGCCTTCAGAAAAATATGTCTTAATCTAAAGCATTCAAATTTTGAGTACATAAACAAAAAAATCATGTTTTTTGTCTCATAATTATTTCCAGCTTTAAGAGACTAATAAAAAATGATTTATTCTTTTGAATTTTTATTACGAAATTTGTCTATATTAAAAAGATCCCATCAATATTTTGCTTTGATAGAAATAGATTTGTGTTATGTGTATCTTATGTGTGGATGTGTGTGTTTAGTTGTTGTGTATAGGTGTGTGCGTGTGTGTATGTGTGTACTTCCCATAATCAGCATAATCAGCGAGATCGGCGCTTTGTGAGCGCAAAATGCCAATAAAAGAGCAAAAGAGCAACAACAACAATAATCACAAAGAGTTCTTCCAAGTATTGAGGTTTGGGCCAAGCCGATGATGCCGAAAGTGTTCAAATCGCGACAATGCTCGCGGTGATCGGGTAGGGTCAGGCAGGATCAGGTAAATCAGAAACTCAGTTTCGTCAACGCTAAGTGAAAGGTTAAAGGTGCTGCTAACTGGCCTGTTTGCTGTTTGCTGGTTGAGCCGCCATAAAGGGTATTTACTGTCGCTGCCGCAGTGTCGCGTTTATTTGCTTTTGGGCCCAGAAAGAAAGGTTGCTCATTCTGCGAGCGGCGTGAAACAAAAGTGCCTCAATGCACAATAGGCAAGGTTGTGGGTAGGGTTCGTCGGGGCACTGGGCAAGGCAAGGCAAGGCTTGTCCATCGACTTGACCAGGTCAGCCTAGTCGCGATGATGTGGATGAGTAGGTAAGGTAGGTAGTCGAGGCACTCGGCGAGTTAATGCAAATTGCCGCGCAATATAACCCAATAATTTTAACTAACTCACAACTCAGCAACAACAACAACAACAACAACAACTGGGAGAGTTACTTAGTAATGCATAACAATAAGTTGAGGCTGAAATTGAGACTGAGAAATGCTGTTGACGAAGGCTTTCAGCCACATCGGTTTTCCAAGGGTTTCTGCTCGACATTGACTGGTCCAGAATCCTGTGCGTTAATCCGTTTTGCCATCAGCGACATTATTACTCTATTTTCCATTTCTCTCTAAAATTTCAAACATTTTCTTAACATTTTCACTTTCGCCTGCGGATACGAGTTAGATTTTATTGCAGCATCTTGAACAATCGCCTCAACTCGAACTCAAACTCAAACACGAACTCGGAATTGGATGTGCAGTTTTTGGACCCATGCTGTGTATTTTGTGTGCTGTCATTGCTCTAGTTTTGCTTTCATTTCCTCAGTCATAGCTGGTGATTTAGGCAGAATTCCGCTGTCCTCGCATTGTCTTTGACTCTCGCCGACCGGGTTACCCTCAACCTACGAGTTTAACTTTCAACTTTAACTTTACCAAAACGACTTCAACTCCATTTTCGACTTTGCTGGCGGAGTTTCCATATGCCTCTGTTTGTTTATTTGTTTGTTTTGTGGATTTAAAGATTAGAGGAAAGGGGCTCGCACCCAGCCAACTTTTAGCCAATGGCTTTAGACGCTGATCTGCTCGCCTTTTCATTAGAAAGTCACACACAAATGCATAATGATGACAAGGGGGATTAAACTCACATACCTACAAGACATAATTAGCGGATTTATAAATTGGGTTATTTTTGCCCTAGCTTAAAACCTAAGCCAATCTAAAAGTCCAAGCAGGTATTAACTTACGCAAATAAAAAAAAAAAAAACCAAAAACAAAGAAAAAGCAAAAAATCATATTAACATTTCATAGCCCGGCAGCACCTCAGTTTTAGCTCCAGTAAATGCCACCGCCCAGTAACTGCTCTCTTGGTACAGTTGCGCATTTTGGGCAACATGATTATATCATCATAATAAATGTTTGCCGCAACTAAACTGAAACTTTTCAAATTAAGTTTCAACAACTGCGCCCCCAAAAAGTATTTCATTGTTTATGCATGTGCGTGTGTGCGTACGTTGCTGTGCGTGTGTTGCTGTGTGCGTGTGTGTTGCTGTGTGTGCGTAAGATGGTCTCTGTGGGCGTTGTCCAAAACTTTTGTTTTATGAGCACAGATAAACTTCATTTACTGTTAAAGCTACTACTAAAACCCACCACCCTCACCCGCCCAACAGCTGCATGTGGCAAGTGTGAGGCCGTTAAACGTGCGGCATAATATTAAGACTTCATAAAAGAGCAAATTATTTGGCTGGCAACATCGATCGATATGGCAACCTCCACCAGCAAAGCACACCCAGTGGCGCTACTGCTGCTTCTCTTTCTCCACCGTCGCCATCGCCGTCGTCGTCGTCGTCGCCGTCGTCGCCATCGTCGTCTCTGTGCATTATGCCATATCATTCTTTTGCCTGATGAAGCCGATAAAATCCCATTATTAAGGGGGCCACTCACGTCTCGTTCGCACCCGTGTCGCTGCCCGCCTGCGGACAAGCGAAACAAAAGATTCGCTCATACGCTATGAATATATGAAATCGCAGCCAGTCGCCAGTTCTCAAAGAGAGCAAAATGCTGCTCCCGCTGCTTTTGATGCTGTTCTTGCTCCCGCTGCTTCAGCCTCTGCTTCTGCTGCTGCTGCTGCTGCTGCTGCTCCATGATAACTTGATTATGGCTCTGCAGCTCGTCTGCGCTTTTCCTCTTGCTGCTGGTTTTGGCTCATCCCCGCTGTTGCTGGCTTTTTATGTGTATTGTTCCGGCATCGTAATTGCCTTCATCGTCGCATAATTGTCAGTCAGCAGCAACAGCAGCAGCGGCAGCAGCAGTCGTCCTGGCAGCAGCACCACAACATTAGCACCATCGTTCATTGCACCGCGGCAGGCAGTGCGAAAGAGCGGCAACAGCTGCAGCAAAAGGCACACAACTATCGCCATCTCACTCGCACACAGCGAACGCAACGTTGATTGGCTGCGCGCGTTGCCTGCGACGGCCATTGCTCAGCGGCCGGGTATAAAAGAGAGCCGGGGTAGCTGAGAGAGACACACTTGAGCTGTAACCATCGCAGAGTCAACATCGTTTCTATCGAGAGTTCCGTTATCGAAACCGTTTCGAGTCAAGTCGAAGAAGTTATTTAAAAGGAAAAGAAAGCTGATCAAAATGCACGGATACCGCACATACAACATGGAGAGCCATCATCATGATAGCAGCAGCGCCGTTGACCAGAAGCCGCTGGTCGTCGATCTGATCTCAACACAATACGGCAAACCACAAACGCCGCCACCATCGCCAAATGGTAAGTTCTCAGCACACACCCAGAAATGGAGCCACTGAACATTTGACTAACCAAATCATTTTCCCTTTTGCCTACTTGCAGAATGCCTGTCCAGTCCCGACAACTCGCTGAATGGCAGTCGCAATTCGGAGATACCCGCTGATCCGTCGGTTCGTCGCTATCGAACTGCATTCACACGTGATCAGCTGGGCCGTCTCGAGAAGGAGTTCTACAAGGAGAACTATGTGTCGCGTCCACGCCGCTGCGAGCTCGCCGCCCAACTCAATCTGCCCGAATCGACGATTAAGGTCTGGTTCCAGAACCGCCGCATGAAGGATAAACGCCAGCGTATCGCCGTCGCCTGGCCATATGCCGCCGTCTATTCGGACCCCGCTTTCGCCGCTTCCATCCTGCAAGCGGCTGCCAATAGCGTGGGCATGCCCTATCCTCCATATGCACCAGCTGCTGCTGCCGCCGCCGCCGCTGCTGCCGCTGCGAATCCGATGCTGGCCACTGGCATGCCCACAATGCCGGTGCCTGGCCATTCGCCCTATGCCCAATATCGGTATGCACCGTATCATATTCCCGCTCGCCCCGCGCCACCTGCCCCGCACATGCACCCACACGCGCATTCGATGTCGCACCCGCACTCCCACTCGCATGCGATGCAGAGCGCTGCTCCCATGGGCTATCCGGCGGCAATGTTGGGCGCCGCCGCTGCTGCTGCCGCCATGCCGCCCAGCTATGCCGGACAATTGCAGGTGCCAAAGACGCAAACGCCTCCGCTAGATCTGCAATCGTCATCGTCGCCGCACTCCTCGACGCTCTCGCTGAGTCCCGTCGGCTCGGATCACACCAAGGTCTTCGATCGCAGCCTCAGTCCGCTGCGCTCAGCGCCCGCCGTCAACACCATCAGTTGCCCACTGCCCGCCCCAGGTCTGCTCATGGCCAGCAGCGGCAAGCGTCCAGCGTCGGATATGTCGCCACCACCAACAGGAACGACAGTCCTTGCGGAGCCAAGGCCGAAGCTCTTCAAGCCCTACAAGACTGAGGCGTAGGCGTAGCCGCGCTTATCGCATACTCCTCTCCTGCAAGCACCCCCTCCTTTTTGCCCACTCCATCGATTGTACAAATTAGCATTAATTGTTGTGTTGTGTTCCGCCCAGCCCCTCTCCGCTACCCCTTCGTCTACTTATTCTCAGTGTGTAGAGTCACATAAAGTCAAATTAATTTATCAGTTGTATAATAATAATGTAATTTAGTTAATTTTAATTGAATTAAAAACAAAAATAAAATTACAAATATTTAAATAATATATGCAAGAACTATTTAATACTTTCAAAAAACCAAAATATACACTTAAAATATTTTTTAAAAAAATATTTCAACTTTAAATTTAGCAAATTCTTTTTCATCGAATTTATTTTGAAAATGAATAACAAACGTTGAAGAAAATGTTTCATCCATAAAATGTAGGCCAATCCCAGCTGCAGAGGACTTACCTGTTCTGCTGAAGCGCATTTAATATGCCGACAATTTTATGGATCATGCGGAGAATCCTTTATCCCTCAGAGAGAGAGAGAGAGAGAGAAGGAGAGAAAACTGCAGCTGCAAATTGAATTGCACATTTTGCGGAGCCTGCTGATTGACCTCGAGCCTAGAAACTGTGGCCAATTGAGTGGCACACGCTTGGTTCCTAAAGGCCGCCTTCGACCTTCGAGCCCTAAACGGGGCCACCCACAAGGCTGCAGCAGGAGGAGTAGTGTGTGGCACAAGCCAAATCAGTTATTAATGCGATTAAGGCAAAGCACAACGAGGACAACGTTGAACGAAATCGAGCACAAGGAGACTCGATGCGATATGTCACACGCAGTGCATGCCAACTGTGTGTCCTTGCCACAGCCAGCATGCTGGCCGACACGGGGCATGCCTCCCTGCCACGCGTCAGGTTGCATTCAATAGCCAAAGCCTGTCAATGCGTATCAGTGTTGGCTAATTAATTGTCGCCGTGTTTGTTTGTTTATTTGTTTGTTTGTTTGTGTCGCCAATTGTCATAATTGAGAAATCATCAGAGGCACAAGGACACACAGAGGGACAGAAGTGACGCAAAAGCTAGAAAGCCAAAAAAGGCAAAATGGGATAACAAAACAACTGTGCCCAAAATCACAATTTGTATTTAATTGCCAGGGCCAAAACATGTGTTTCAAATTGTTCAACTGCCTTGGCTACGAAAAAGGGTGTCAATTGCTTGGCTTATCAACACCAGCCAATCCTCTGAACCCTTAAATAGATACTAAATGCATGTGTATCTGTCTATCTGTGTGTGTGTGCGTGTGTGTTTGTTGTGCTTGTTGTGCTTGTGTGTGTGCGCTCTATCAAAACATGTTTTGACAGCGCATAAAAAATGTTCGTGCACCCTTTCGACTCTTTTGGGGGATGCAGCCAAGTGGCAACATTTTATGATTTGATAATGCTCAGATACGTGCAGAGCAAGGAGATAAAAAAAAAGACAGCAAACATTTTTTATAGCGGTTGTGAACGACTATTTGGTTACCCATTAACTGATGTTATTCACAAAATAAAATATGCTCTTTATAAACTTGATATATTTGAAAGAAATTAATTGACAGCTTTTTAAAATGCTCGCAGATGTTCTATTTATATTACAAAATGTGGGTTATATAATCGATTATTATCGATATGTATTTAAAAACGATGCTAGTTATAGTTATATAGAATTTATCAAACTCTGTTCGCAATTTCATGATACCCATGTAAAACAAATTACAGGGTATACAAAAAACTCAGAGCTTGCCCTGGGGACTTTGATGCTGACTGCTGGGTTTGCAGAGCACAGTAAATTAAAAAGCGGAAGCGGAACGCTTGGCCTCAAGTGCGGGCAGGGGCGTGACTGGGCGGGGTAAACAACTCGATTAATTTCTGTTTAGGGGTGTGACCGGCCCCGATTTGCAGGTTGTTGTTGATAATTAATCATGTGGGGATTAAGTTGCAGAAAACATCATCAAGCAGGTTTATTGAAAAATTATGCGCTATAAAAAAAATAGAAAGAGAGGGTGAGAGTGAGAGAGTGAGAGGGAATTAGAGACAAGCGAATTACAAGCGAATTGCTGTGGATTAGCGAGTGAAATCTGTTAAGCAGCAGCTGCAAACAAACAGAAAAAAAAGAAGATAAGCCAAGCGAGTGAGTTGGCTAACAGAATTCAGTGTATAAGCCATATAAATGTGGTATTATTATCAATTAGGCGGCTATATCTAATTTCAACTGTGAGTCGATTTTATTGCGTTCAATCAATGGCATTTGGCACTCGAATGAATGGCGACCACTTCATGAGAACTTCTCCCACAACAACAGCAGCAGCAGCAGCAGAAGCAGCAACATCAGCAGCAGCAGCAACATCAGCAGCAGCAGCAACATAGAAATCAACAGACAAAACAATGCATAATTCAATAGATTCAAGGCCCGACCCAAAACGCATTTATGGAGCTAAAGTTGCCTCTTACTGCTCTGTGAGATGTACAAACAAAATTAAGTTTTATTGGTGCGCAGTCGCCGCGATGATGCGTGAGAGATGAGGATGATGAGTGGGAAATTGAGCGCAGCTGAGACCAGCCATTCTCCCCTTCTGGCCTACACCCCTACCGCAGACCCTAAATCAAATCCGTACTCCTTCTTTGGCGTATGTGTGTGTGTTGGTGTGTTGTGTGTTTCTTCTCTGATTTCTTTTAATAGTGAATTAGCACCTCGCACTGTCGGCCCAGTGTTTGACTTGGCTTTATGGCCATCATCTGGCTGACTGTTTGTCTGCTGGGCTGCCGTTGCCCACTTTCCAACAGCAATACAAAACATTTGGTTTCTGTGTTGCCTCTTTTTTTTTTTGTTGTTGTGTTTTTTGGGCTCCGTCGGCATTTGCACAAAAGGCGGCTTGTGTGCCCAGGCGACCGCAATTTAGATATCCACATTTACACAGCTTTGCATCACTCCCTCCCCCTGACCCACTCCACTTTATGATGTACGAAATTCACACTAAGTGTCAATGAATATAAAGTGATCATGGCACAGTCACATTCTCAGTCTCAGTCTCTGGCACTGACAGTCCCACTACTATCATCCGAGTCCATTCGAATCTAGGGAGTGACCGCTTAGAGATCGGCAAGATCTGAGTCGTATTGTGTGTGTGTGAGTTTGTGTTATACAACTGGCTTCATTCCCAGGGCTAAGTCGGTTAGTTGTCCCATTCATTTTTAGCATCATTGCCTACAGGAATGGAGCTTAACACCCAATCATAATTCAAGCACTCCACAACACAGTTTCAATTTGCATCAAATCTAGGAATGCTCGACTTGAATTCTAATGCAAATTGCTTTAAAAAGACAGTTTTTAAATTAAATTAATTTTTTTACAATATAATCGTATCACTTAATAAGAGGAACACTTAAAATTTGCCTTTTATTTCTTTATTTATTTACTTAAAGTTGAATTTATTAATTCGACACATATTTTCAGCAGATTTAAAACTATAAAAATAAATAAAACGATTTAAAACTAATAAGGAAAAAAAAACTATATTCATATAGAGCTTGATTTTTAATGGTTACAAAAATATTTGGGGAAAATCAGAATAATATATAAATTATGAAAATAAGTTAAGATAATTACAATTGTATACTAAATTAAATAAACTTAATCTGATGTTTTTTATATTCATGAAATAAAAGTGCTGTTGAAAAATAAAAGTTTAATAATGCACGTAGTTTGATAATTTCGCAATACGAACATTTTCTACTAATATTCTAATTGTTCTTTAATCTAACATTATTAAATTGCAATAATGTTTATTTTGGCATTTGCTAAATATTATTTTGTTGTTCAGTGTTTTGGTTATATTGCGCATATTATATTTTATGCAGATGCCAACTGAGTTTTGTATTGTTTTCTGTTTCTTTTTGTTGGTTTTAGTAACCATTTGCGGTTTCCTCATACACACACAGACACACAGACACATACACATACGTTTACATGCACATACATTAACAGACGACTATGTTTAGCTGTTGGCCCAAAACGGATGAATAAACATCTTTGTAAAATGATGATGCCGGCGCACAAAATAATTTCACACATTTAACACAGCATACACAGCGAGGCAGTCAGTCGCTCAATCAGTCAGTCAGTCAATCAGTCAATCAATCAGTCGGTCATTCAAACAGTCAGTGAGTCTGTTGGTCAATTAGTCACTCGTTTGTAGTTTGTCGTTGTCTGTGAAACAGCCATAAGCATAAACCATATTCATAGACATAACTTATTATAATTTGATTGGGCTGCTCTGACAATGGGCTGTGTGAGGGGGTGTGTGTGGGGAGGGGATGTGTGTGTGTGTGTGTGTGTGTCTCCTCGGTTGGCAGTTGGCCAATTTGCACGCTGTCCATTAACGGGACCATGCGCCGCTTATCTGACTGCGTCGGCAGCCTTTTCTGTTGGCCTCATCATTTTCATGGATATTAACAACTGATAATCGCAAACAGTCGAAACGGGGCTAAAACTTAACTGGGGTAGGGGGTGGTGGGCAGTGTGTAGGGAAAATGATGTCAGCAATTTTTGTGAATTTTCACATTTCCATATGCGATTCGCTGCGGTGCGAAATGCAATTGGAAGCGGGTTGTGTGATAAGCTCCGGATAATTGCAATCAAATCACAACAAAAACAGAAAACAGAAAAACCAAAAATTGCCATAAAATCTGACCAGTCAGTAAAAGGGGGGTGGGAGTGGAAGAGAGGGATGAGGGTTGGTAAAATAAAGCGAAATAAAAATCAATTGCTGTTGATAGATGCTGCGGCTATTTGGAGTTTGGGTCAGCTGTAGGAGTCGTGGAGGGGAGGAGGCTATAAATCTGCAGCTGAGATAATGAAACTAGAATGATTGCGGCAATCACTGGTGTGGCGAGTAGCCAGCTCGCTGTGGAACGTGCCACAATGAGAGTCCTGGACTGGGCTGTGGCTGCTGCCAAGCAATGCGCATGACGAGAGTCCAACCAAAACACACACACACAGGCACACACACAGACTGGGATGTGATGTGAATAAGCATGGCTGGGCATACATTATGTACTATATAGTGCAAGTGACGAGGACTACTCTCCAGCTCCTGGTTCAGGTCCAGTGCCAGTGCCGCTGCCAGTGCCAGGTTGAGGTCGGTCCTATTTACCGACCCTGCGCATTTGAGCGTGTCAATTTTATTGCGGTTTGACTTTGCTGCTCAAAAAGTCAGAGCCAAGTAAGGAAATGCCCAAGTCAACTTTATTTGGCTACACATCAACTGAGATGAGATGAGATGAGATGTTTTTTTCCTTCTGTTAGTTTGCTCACTTCTTTATTTTATTTGCCTTCATGATTTACAGCGCTCGTTTTTTTCGCGTTATTTTTTTAGGGCTTTAATGGCCATCGTAAAGCCGCAGTGGGCCCGATTTTTACTACGACTTTGAGTCCATGTCCATGTCCATGTCGATGTTGAAGTCAATTCGCGCACTGATTCTAAAAAATGAAATCAGTTTTTATGAAATTTTCACGTGGCGGCGGCTCGTTCAGCAACGATCCTTGTTTTGAGCGTATTGTTTTTCGAATGTGCGCCTAATCCTGGCCAATGTCCTTTTTGCATTTTCTGTGTTTTTTGTTGTTGTGTGTGTTTTGCCTTTGCCTTTTTACCTAGCGATTTTTATGGGCAAACAAATGGCAGCGATTATATTCGGTTTCGGTTTCGGTTCTGTTTTTTAGGCCATAAAAATTAGGTGGCATAAAAAAACTGCATTGGAATTCTAGTTCTAGTTTCAACATTTTTAGGTTTTCAGATTTTCAGGTTTTGCAGTGCAGATTTTTTTTTTATATTTTCGCAGAATTCGGAAGCGGAACAACGATCCTTCACTGACCTTGCCGTTTTAAGAGCTATTCAAATAATAAACAACAAAAAATTGACTCGCTGCGGTGCGCAAAAAATTTTTTTAAGAACCGACTTTCGAAAATGTCAATTGTGATCTGAGCTCATCATAAAAAAGATCAAAACAACGTTGCTAGAAATGATTTTTTTATTATTGACCTAAAAAAGTTAAAGATAAAACAATGCAATGGCCAAAAAGTCACTACGAAAACGAAATGGGAAATGAAGTGTGATATAACGATTATTTACAAGGTTACCAAAAAAAAAAAAAAACAAACTAAAGTGGAAATAAGTTAAAAATGGGATTGGGAAACATTTGTATTATTCTGTATTAAATAAGTGATTTCCACAGGGAACTGAAAAAAGGGCTGAAAATAAGAGAAATCGATGTTAAATAAATTTTACTGTACATTTTTATTGTTTATTACACTCACAGAATATTTGTCATGTTTCGAGTGTTTTCTATATAGACACATAGGAAAATTTACTTATATATATAATATATAAATGTACTTATATATATAATATATATGTGTACTTATATATATATAATAAACTTGTAAGCACATATCAAGTTCTAAAATATATTTGCCTTTTGCTACTACAACTTGAATATTGAATCTTTACATATATTTGAGCATTATGTTTATCATTCAGGAGAGTAGTTGAAATATAGTATTCCTATATTCTTTGCTGATCTTAACTCCAAGAAATTGAACCTTTGTCTATAATATCGTCTATTAATAATTATATTTAGTTCAAAGGAACTTATATTGTATGAATATAATCAATTTCTTCTATCATAGTTTGCATAAAATTCTTTATAATTTAAATATATTTTTTCGAAAATGTGGAGAGATCTTAGAACTGTGAGGAACACATTAAAAGGCTTTGTTTGTTACGCATAATTGAAGGAGTTGGAATTTGTACGTGGAAAACCGCAGGATGCAAAACTAAAAACAATCTCAACATCAAATAGTGTTCGCCGGCGCGAATTCCATCGAAGATTCGAGCGATTAGTTGGAGAATATCCTTTTTTTTGTTTTTGAACTGAGCCGACACGTTGCAGATGGAACCACAGATGCAGTCAAAGTAGCATCCACATGCAAATTACGCAGATTAATTGATGCAGCGGTCACGCCCATTAGACAGCCGCCCTGCCCAGCCCTGCACTGCCCTGCGCTGCCCTGCCTTGCCCAGCCGTGTTGCCTGTTACGTTAACAGCAGCCGTGACCTTCGACCTTTTAGTATCGTTGTTATTGTTGTTGTTGTTTCTGGCTCACTGCTTGCATTTTTTTCACAGGCAATTTTTGACTTCTGCTGCTGCTGATGTTGCCTGTTTTGTGGCTGTCATTTTTAGGCTGCTAAAAATCGCGACATGTTAGCCAGAATTTTCGGCCGGATTAAGCATTTTATGATATTCGCGCCGAGCCCAAATGGTGACAATAAAACGCTAAGCGCTTTCCGCTAATCTCCAACTGTAAATGTATCTTTAAATTTATATTTCTGCTTTTTTTTAATGAACAAATTTCAGCAGCGTGCCCCACTCCAAAAAAGAATAAAATAAAATTCTGCCAAGCAGCTGTCATTTAAATTTCTGTTCCGGAACTGTTCAACCCAAAATAGTATCTGAGTAGCTGAGTATCTTTTGGATGCATTTGCTGTCGCTGCTGCTGCTGCTGCTGTTGCAGCTATTGACAATGCAATCAATTAGCATACAATTAAAAAATGCTTAAACAAGGAAATCAACTCGAGCACCCACAAACAGATGCACAGATACAGAGACAGATACGGATGCGGACTTGCTATGGATGCAGATACAGATGCATGTTGTAAGTGGCTACAGATCAAAGCGACGACGACAACATAATTGCTCGTTCACTTCACAGTTTTGTGATGAGTTCGACATGGCCACAGCAAACACTTAGTGCTGCTCCATAGATCTAGATACATATTTATTAGTGTATCTTTGTATCTTTTATGTCGCTGCGGCTTGTCACTGGCTGCCCTGGTGGGCTCTGTGGCGCCACAAGCTCCTTGCAACTGCAGTTCAGCTAATTGAGTTTTAAGTAGCTTCCAGCAGCATCCACTTGAAAACTGCGGAAGTTCAGAGTCCTGCATTTCCTGCCCTTGACTCTGACTTACATATCTATATATGTATATATATATATATATATGTGTGTGTGTGTGAGTGTCCTTTTTTGGCCTGTCCTAAGTCCAACTCTAATCCACAAATATTTTCAACTCTTTGGCTCTAATCGCTGCTTCTAATCACTTCCATTGAAACGCATAATTGTGCCATTGCTTTTGATACGCCTGACCTCTGACCTGTGCTCAGCTCGAACGGCTTGCTAATTTTTGGCAGTTTTTGCCCGCAGCCAAGTGCCAAATCCTCGCTGCACACAATGCTCACAGAATGGACAACAAGTAGCGGCGAATTATCAATCCTATCATGCTTTTATGACAGCCCGCAACTCTTCTCTGCTCCTCGCGGCCAGCTTGTCCAGTTTCGAGCGAACTATGAATTTGCATACCCTTTGCCGCTACCCGTTGCCCGTTGGCCGTCGTCACCCCTTTTCCCGGCCATGCTGATAATCCTTCTAAATGTTTGCATTAATTTCGAGGCGTAAACGGATTAGGGCGTCGTCTCGGGGTGTTACCCGCAGCCGGAAAACCGCCGAGGACACCGACTTTGACCTGTACTGGCCACGCAGCAGCAGCAGCAGCAGCAGAGGGAACGCCCCCTCGTCCTTAGATGGGCTTAAGCCTTTCGCATTTGCGCTGACTTCTGGACTAAGTCTGCGCCTAATCCGGCCTGCGAACGGGTTGAGCCTGCTACTAACGGGATTAACTCCGATTACTCCAGATGATCCGCAGAAGTCAATCGGCTGTGCATGGCCCTAATTGCTGAGCAGCCAGCAACGCAAACGGAGAAACGCTAAACTCTATTAAATCCGAGCATCAAGTTAAGGATGCTGCTGCTGCTGCTGCAGTTGCTCTGTTTATTTGTTTGTTTTCGTTTGTTTTGAGAATTGCTGGCAATTAAGTTGGCGATTTGCTGCGCCTATTTCAGGCGGAGCCGTAACCGGGGGCGTGTGCACCAAATCCTGCCCGCCATACCTGTCACGTAGTCCAACAGCAGCAGACAACAACAATTTGGCCAATTCCAATTCAAGGCCAAAAAGTCAAAAAATAAAAACTTTTCATCTGCCTTTTTTTTATTTTTTTCCTCTGTGTTTTTTTTCTTGGCAAATTGTGCAGATTATGCGAGGATTATGCGTTGATTATGCACAATTATTATGTGCTGCTCCTGCCGAGCCACGGAAAAACAAATAAAATAAAATAAACAACATTGCAAAACATTGCATTTACGATTCAAGCTAAATCCTTTGAGCACCCCTTTTGTCTCCGGTGAGGACCTTGACGCATGCTGCTTGCAACTTACGTAAAATTTCATAACCCTACGCGCATTTCCAGCGAAAAAGGCAGCCCATCCTTAGCCCTATCCCTATGCCTATCCCTATCCCTATCTGTATCCTTTTTACCTCTTGCCAATCCGTTGGCTAAAAAACAGCGACTAATTTCCGCTTAACTGCTGATGAAGTCAATACAACAATTGCCAGGTAAAATGCGAAATGCGAAAAAAAAACCGCTGACAATATTTCGTAATAAACACGCAACCAAGTCTCGCTTATATAACGGGTTTTTGTGCAGTAAGAGTTGTCTAAAAGTTAAAAGAAAGAAACGCTTGTTTTTAGCATGAAACATAAAAAGACAACAATTTCTCTTCCCCCTCCACCTCCCTTGTCATTCACTCTTTCACTCTCGCTATCACTTTGTGTGTGTGTGTGAAATTGACGTTAATTGCAATTGCTGGCAATTATAAACGGCGCAGATGTGCAGCATGGGCGTAGGTGGTGGGTGAGGGGGTCGTGGGGGTAAAGAGCGTGGGTGATAAATGTGCGTGATTTGGAATGAATGTGCATCGATTAAAACCGCAGGGCAATCAATTTGCGCCTTTTACTCGATTCCCAACGCCAAATTGGCTCGCAACACAACCAATTAATGTCAGAGGCCAACCCCATGAGCAAAACAATTAACGCAACGCAAGCAGAGCAGAGCAGAGCAGCAACGGATTAGGGGTCGGAGGTGAACATTCCACACGATAAACTTGCAATAAAGTCAAGTCGAGGCGTCTAATTGCTGTTAACTCAACTCAGTCAACGTCAAAGGAGAAAAAACAAATACAATTTTGTTTGCTGTTTTTACGTTTTGATTAAACACAGCCACGTCGCACCTGTAATGGTAACTGTAAAAGCAGCAACGCCAGCAGCAACGTAACAGCATTTTCAACGTTAGCGGTAGCGGCAGCATCATCGTTGTTTGCATCATATACCGCAATGAATAAGTGACTATAATTGTGACTTTTAGAGCATTTTGTCGACGGCCATTTTTATGAAACACCCAAAAAAAAACAAACAACCATGCTCCCTCTGTCTCTCTCTCTCTCTCTCTTTCTCTCACTCACAGCAGCAGTAGCAGCAGCAGCAGAAAAGCTGTTTGGAGAGCATTCAGACTACGCGCTCTCTCTCCCACTCTCTCTTGCTTGCTCTCACTGCGTCGACTCACTGCCAGTGGATGCCTGCTGATTGGCTGTTGGGCTGTGGAGCCATTGCACCATTTTGTAAGCGGACACGCCCCACACATGCTGCTAGCGACGACGTCGCAATGTGAATGCCACTGCTGCTGCTGTGGCTGGCTCCTGCTAAGAGCTAATAAAGTAAAATGAAATAAAATGCTGCCATAATTGGAGTCGTTAATGCTAAAGCCATGAATACCAAAAAGTTTTACAGTTAGTGCAGCTTAGCTGGGGAGCTCTCATAACAGTAAATTGCACTAAACGACTGACTGGGTAAACAGCGAAAGTCAAATGCTTTTACATTTAGAAATCTTTAAATTACTATCCATATATGACTGGAAATAAGTTTTTCTTATAATCAATTGTAGCGGAACAACGTAAAAACGTACTTGCTATTGTAACGTAGCCAAATGTAACGTAGGCACAAATACAATTTTAGTACATTTCTTAATTGTATAGCAGTCAGCCTCTGCAAGCTACAACACCAACGTTGCCACTGTAAAAACTTAAAGAGCAATACAGATGCTGCCAGATGGTTTCAGGATTGAAGTGTGACCGTACTAATAATTTGTGACTGCATTTTCGATAGTCAAATAAAGCTCAGGGTCGCTGAGCAAATTGTTCGATATGCTGTTTCATACGATTGTTAAACGTACCTTTTGAGTTTAACAGTGGCACACCATTCTTGGTAACATCACCATTTACATTAACATTTATATTCGGAAAAAACATTGGAACGGGTTGGACGCGGATAGCACACGACTTTTTTTTCTGCGGAAAAAAAACTAAATTTTAAGTGCAATAGGCGGTAATACAGGGAAAACATTCGATTTTAGTGTACAGCTCTGTTTTTTGAAACTCGTCTCCACAGTTTTCGCTCAACGAAAAGCAGCACTCGAGCAGACAAACAAGCGAAACGAACGAAGGAAAAATCGGAATAAAGTGCGCCCAAAAAAAGAAAAAAAGAAAGTGAAATCTAATGCTAAAAAGTCAATTTCTTATAGTCGCAACGTGATTTACAAAATTATATACAAATAAGCAACGAGGCAATTAATTTATGTGACAAATTGTTCAAGCATCGAGAATGGGAACGAAAGTGCAACAACAAAACGATGTCGCAGTCGCTGCAGCGCCAGAGGCAGAAGCGGCCGCCACCCACAGCAACGCCAACGCCAATGCCACAACAACAACAACGGCAACAAGAGAAGCAGAGGCAACAGCAACACCAACGCAAATCAGCGAGTTAAAGTCAAAAACGCTGCCCACACATGCCACAGTGGTAATCATTCCTGCCGCCCAGGCATCCACACTGGCCACAAATGCCGCCAAAAAGATACGGCGCGCCTTCTCCATGCCACGCAATCCGTTTCGCTGGTCACGCAAATTCAAGACAATCGCCGCTGCCACAGCCGGCTCATCAGCAGCGGCGGCAGCCGGCAACGCCAACGTCAGCAGCAGCAGCAGCTGCAGCAGCACAGCCATTTCGTCCTGTGTCAGCGGCGGACGCGGTCGCAGCGGCAGCATCGTATCCCTCAACAGCTACGAAGCAGCGCCGCCCTCCGATGCGCCCATGGGCAACGAGAGCCACACAATTGGTCATTGCAACAACACGAGTAGCAACAACAACAACAGCAGCAACAAACATGCACGTGCGATGCGTCGTTCGTCCTTCAGGAAATTTCTCAATCGTATTGCGCAGCATTTGAGTGCAACGGTAAATGTTGGGGTAAGTGCAACTTTAAATGTTGATATATTTGAAAAATATACACATACATTCAGTGAGCATTAACAAAATGCTACTTTTTGAAATTTAAAGTGGCTAAAAAAATGTTTAATTGGTTGTTGAAATTACTCGTCTAAATATAAAATTTAAAATCATCGCCACAATTTGACTTTTTGAATGTAAAGTCAAAGTTGTAATCAAGTAAAATAATGCGGCTACTATAAGTACATATGTATATGTATGTATGTGGTGAACTAATACTGTCAACTGCACAGTGTGTACAAAAGTGTGTACACACTTCTTCTTTCTTTGTTCAGCAGCAGCCGCAGCAGCAGCAGCAGTCGCATCTTAGCGACGTTTCGCCCCCTCTGATAAGATTTATGTGTGTGCGTATATATTTATAAAAACACTATCGTTTGGTGTCGGCGTTATCGTTGCCTTTGTTTTGCTCCGCTGTGCCGCCGCTTCTTTGTGTTTTCCTCTCTCTCTCGCTCTTGCTCTTGTTCTTGTTCCTGCTCTTGCACTTTGTTGCCTTCATTCTTTTGTGGAATACATTCAAAGTTTGAATAGTTTGACACACATACATGCACACATAAATATGTATGTATGTATGTATTATTTACATTACACACATTCTTCTTAAGTATGCACCAAGATTTGTGTCCTGCAATACTGCACGCCATTCCATTTGTTCTTGTTATTGTTGCCACCCACTGGGTGCACAATGCGCTGACCAAATCGGCATTTGCCACGTTTCCATGTAGCGCAATTGTTTCTTCTCAATATGCCGTCTGCTGAGTCATAATGAAAATGCGTGTTGATAACAGAGGCTTATTCGGTATTGCTTTCTTTCATAATACGCATTTACATTTCTGAAATGGTCATGTACTATGTACACCCAGCCAGGCAGACAGACAAGACAATCAGACGGAGAGGGAAGGAGCGAGCATGTTAACTATGTGATATGTGTGGAATGTGGAATGCAATAAGAAATGTACATGCAGATTACAATAAAGGCAATGTGAATATGCAGACATTAGTATGTAGGTCAGATTTCTTTGAAAAGAAGCTTTTGCATATGAAATAAGAAATCACTTCAAATAATAATTATTTATTTGTATGCCCCAGCATCATCTTTCAACTCAATTGGATAAATTTCCAACAGTTTCAATAACTATAATTGTTCAGACAGAGCGAGAGAGAGAGCATATCACGTGCGACTTGTTTTATCTATTTGGTTATTTCATTTTATTTTATTTTTTCCAGAACTTTTAGAATAATTAGCTTGCGGACAGCAAATGGAAATTGATGTTATTTTTAAACAATTGCTGTCTCATTATTATTTGTATAATTTATTTAATCGTCTGAGTTGACGGCCAGCCTAAAATTGTTGCAGGTGTATGAGGCTGGTCGAGAGGGGCGCTGTGACCAGGTACTGAGGGGAGGCTATGCTATTGTTTCATGGCTCGGCAATTGTTCAAACAACAACTGTAAATGTTGGCATCATTTGTTGGCGCTATTCGCGCCATGTAATAACAATAAACAAACAAAAAATAAGAAAAAAAAACTGCCTGCGATAACCTCAGCAACAAGAACAACATTAATAACAACAAGAGCAACATGCAATACAACAAAAACAATAATAACAAAGCAAGCGGAGACAAAAGTTTCAGGTCGTGCGCTGTTGGAGCGTAGCGTAGCACAGCTGTCAGTCGCCAGTTGCCAGTTGCCAGACAATGGATTTGGGATCCAGTCCTGAGACAAACTCCTCGCGGCAGATTGACAAATGTGTGCCACGCTTCTGCCCCAAGACAGCAGCACAAGCAACAAGAGGTAAACAGTGAGCGAGCTTAAACTGAAGGCAAGTGCAGGGCGTAAAATGACAGCGACAGTTGTTTACACTCACATTGAGGAGTCTGCCCCTTCCTCAACTGCCTGAATTTAATTTGATCTAATAAGTGATGCGCAAACACAGACAAGCTAGACACACTTACACATTTCTCTATACAGATGTGTGTGTGTGTGGCACATATTATTTATTTGATATTGTTGATGTTGTAATAAGCGTGTGTTGATTAATTGTAGAGTGCACGACCTTAGACGCTCCTCTGACCTCCTTATAATTCTTTTGAAATTTGTTTAAAATGCTATTATATTGTTAGATGTTTGCGCATATAATTTGAGTGTTAACTCAATGTGTCACAACAATAATTGAGCGAACAGCGAAAATACAACCCTGAACTGTCTCTTGATAAGTTTAAATATGTATTTCATTTAACAATCAAAGGTCATATGACTGAAATAGCCTCTGGTCTTAAAAAATATAAATCACAGCCATAAGCTCAGTGAAAGGTAAACACTTGAATCTGCTGCTGGGTCATAACATTATATAAAATTATAAGTAGATATAAAGGCATAATTAAATAATGTCTGGCTAAAATGTACTTAACTTACAGCTAATTGCACACTTATAAATCTCAAACTATATCGCCCATTATATAGTGAGAAGATACCCTTAATACATATGCAAATGCAAATAATGCATTAATACGACTACTTTAAGCTGTCATTATTATTGTCAACATATTCGGCAGAGTCTTAACTTGTGTGCGTTATGCAATCGGCTGTGATAACATTATAAAATGTGCAAATTTATCAAACTTACTGGATCGCTGTCTATGTGATACATAGTACAACAATTGTTTGCGTATCGCGCCACTGATAAGCACACAATTCACACAGTCAAGGTGCTGCTGATTAGAGAACCTTGGCAAACTAGCAAAAGGTGGGCGTATTTTCGACCACGTGTTGCAAGTGCGCTTACGTAATTAACAACAATAACAATAAAAATAATACAATACAATATTTGGTAATGGGAATGAACAGCTTGAAACATTTGTCAAGTGTGGAAGGCATTTATCAAATGTCTTACAAGTGTCAAGTGTATTCGGTTTCGATCGGTCGTTTACTTCAATTCAATTGAATTGGAATTGAAATTGGAAACGATCGTACATCAAGTTGTACAATTAATTGCATTAGCCCGAATCCCACAGAGCGACAATTGCCTTTAATACTTTGTCGACCATAAATTGCAATGCGACAACAAACACTTGTCGACGTTCTGCCTAATAATCGCCATATCAGATATATAATCGAACGCTTAAAACAAGTTATGCCACAGCGCACTATAATTAATTAGTAATCAATTTAAATGACTTGTCACGTGATCACTTTCTGCATTAATGAAAGGGTGTATTTGTATTGTATTTATACGCTGAGGTCATTGGAATATAACTAAAAATAACGTGTATACAAATCTATAAAAATATATTTTTGTATATATATATTTTTGCAGATAAAGATTTCGTCATATCGAATGCTAAGAAAACACTGAAGTTCAATCAGCTTATGCATGGTATCAGCTGGTCAACCCAGGTCAACCCATAATGCACACGTTCTTTAATTATTTCTTATTTGCATGACGTGTTGAATATATATATATATATATATATAAATATATAGATGTTATGACGCTATAACATGGCAATCAAAACAAAGCTGATTAGTAATTGTCGAACTAAGTTACTCATCTGAGTTCGCTGTTTATCAATCGAAAAAACAAATATACTGTAAACTTCTGATTACATACATACGTTTTGTATGAATGTTAGTTGTAGTATATAATTTATAAATTCCAAAACAAAGTTGACGAACCAGTAGAATAGACGACTAGCAGCCAGTCTGTTGCTCTGTGCCTCTCTAGGCCAAACCCAATCTCGACTCGTCGTAGTCAAAGCAGTTATTTCATTCATGCTGGCTGGGCTTGCAGTTCGGTACCAAATAATAATAACAACTGCAACGGCAGCTGCAACAACGACAATTATCTTCAATTATTTACAATTACTTAATAAAAACGTAAGCATAACAGCAAAAACAACAACAACAACAGTTGCTGCAGTGATGCATGCAAGTGCCACTTGCTGCAGTTACGTAAAAAAAAAAAATATAATCAAAATACTTGTAGCCGTAGAATGATTACCTTTAGCAAACAGATAAGTGTTCGAAGCCTTTTGGCGTTATCGACACAAATTGTTTATTATTTTTTTTTTTGTTGGTCAGTGGAATTTTTTGTACAGACAGACCAAAAAAAAAATTATAAACATATGAAGCATGTTTTTATGTATTGGAATTCAAACAAATCGAATTTCGATACATGCAAACAAATGAAATGATATTCACAAACACAATTCCACCAAGATAAGTAAGTGATACATGTATTTATCGACATATATATATTTATTTATTTATGTGCGTACTTTTGTATATACGGCAATGTCGATACTTGAAACTCGGCTCGCATTTTTAATACAAATAAACAAAACAAAAGCGAATGCAAAAATAAAGATAAATGCGCTAAATTTATAAATAATAATGATGATAACATTTCTACAGTAAATTGAGACAAGTGGCTACAATTACGCAGACGATGGCGACGCTGGCGACGTCAACGGTGTCTTCTAAGACTTTTCAGCTCAATTAACAAAAACAAATATTGTATAAATATTGTCATATCCAGCTAACAATACTCTGTAGACACTTAAGGAATCATATGTAAAAAAAAAACAGTACTTTTAATTTAAGTATATAATCGAATTTTAGGATTTGTTTAGCTAGATAATCACATGACATGCGAGAAACTTGAACATAGATTGTACCAGATGTGTGGCCTCTTAAGCTTACCTACAGATTAGTTTAAATATATATACTTATGTATTTATGTATACATCAAGATATATTGCCACACCGGTTTAGATGCCCGGCAAACATGGCGTATGCGCAACGTTAGAACGCAAGCAATAAG